>CM026569.1:10056878-10657837 GCA_015143295.1 Tetracentron sinense
CACATGATGAGCTAGGAGGCATTCGCATACCACCCAACGGAATGTGTGGATGCATGCTACCACCCCCTTAGTTAAACACCTTTTCAAGTGTTGGGCAAAGAGTGGAACACGCACACCTCCCCAGCTCGTCATGTGTTCCCATTGACACTCATTAATTGTGGTTAAAATTCACTCACCATCATAGTTAAATAATAAACCTTAGTTCTTAGGAAAAAAATATTTTAAAAAATTAATCACATGAGTGAGTGAATCATAACCAACATAAATTTTTTTTTTTCTAAAAACAAAAAAGAGATTATTCAATCCTAGGGATAAGTGAATCATAGCTATAGTTAATGAGTGTCAAAGAGGACATGCTACAAGTTGGGGAAGCGTGTGCGTACCGCCCAACATACTCGTGCACATACATACTATCACGCGATACCGAACTATAATACTCAGCCATGGGCATTGAGGAAATCCGTTGCCTTCTGGGCTAGCAAAATCCTATTAGTATTATTATTAGCTAATTTCACGCATCTCTCCTGTTCAAGTCCCATCGTAATATTCTTATCTCCTTCCTTAAATTTCTTCGCTTTCATCATGTCAATGTCAAGATCACTTGAGAATTCTATGTTAGAAGTTTGTATGTAACGTTAGATTCTCGATAAAAATTCCCTTGCTTCAAAGCTAATTCTATAAATTCGTCACCTATGATCGTTTTGCAGTAAGGTTAGCTTTGGTCTTCTTTAATTTCAGCTCTTTTGATGTTTAGGTCTTCTTTTATGTTGTGATTGAGCAGGTTTGTGTGTTGTGGTACAGGTGAGCAATGGCACAAACTCTTCTCCATGGAACGCTTCATGCGACTATCTTTGAGGTGGATAGGCTAAAGAGTGGAGGTGCGCCGAATTTGCTCCGGAAGGTATATTATGTTAATTTCAAGAATCTGGATGAAACAAAGGGCCTGTTTGATAAATTTCTCTGGGAGAACTTTCTAAGAAAAGTAATTTTTGAAAAAAGGTTTAAATGTTTTGGCAGGCTAGCTTCCTAGAAAAATTATTCTTCTACTTTTAATTTTAGCAGGAAGCTAGTAAAAATTTATGCCAAACGCAAACAAACTGATTTTGAAATTTCTATTCCAATTTTTTTTTTTTTCCGATTTTGTGTTTTTGGTTGTTGCATTTGCTTGACTTCTGACAAGGAGAGTGTGGAAGCAGTCCAACTCATGCTTTCCTGGGAAGTTGAAATTTCTACTTTTATTAACTTTGGACTTCTATGGGAAGTCGCTAACGAGTGGCTAACCAAAAGGGCTGTCAATGAGCCGAGCCAGCTCGACTCGGCTCAAAACGAGCCGAGCTTGAGCAGGATTAAAAATCTCATCGAGCCAAGCCGAGCCAAGTGAGTGAACTCGTTTAGATAATGAGCCAAGTTCGAGTAAGAGGTAGCTTAGTTTGGCTCGGCTTGGCTAGGCTCGACTAATTCAATGAATACCCATGTACAGTTATTCCCCTGCCAATATTGAGTTTTACATTAAAAGTATAAGAAAATGAAATAAGTTTTCTAAATTAAGAACATGAAATGTTCATCAGGTTAGTGAAAACACTATTTTTTCTTCCCCTTTTCTTTGTACCCCACCATTTAATCCCTTAAATGTTAGAATATCATCCTCATTATACTATTTTTTAAACAAAATTAGAGCTTAACGAGCCTACTCGAGCTTGGCTCGAGTACGATGATTTGTGGACGACCCAAGCCCAAGCTGAGTTTTTTGAGCTCGAGCCGAGCCTGAGCAACATGAAAATCCAACGAGCCAAGCTTGAGCAATACCCAACTCGGCTCAACTTGGCTCGTTGACACCCCTACAGTAACCAAACATGTTTTTAACTTCTTAAAACAAGAAGTCAAGACAAGTCAATTGAAAAGTCTATCCAAACACTACCGAAGAATATTTTGTTAAATGACTTCACTTTCTTTTATTTTCTAGCTGATTATCCTTCTTTTTTGAAAGAAAAAGTTTGAAGAAAGTGAAAGAAATCTATACTTTTTACAGACTCTTTCCTCGAGAAAATACTTCTTTCTTGCATGTGGAAAACCAAAAAAGTAAGTACTTTCTTTCACTCTCTCTCTCCTTGACTTACTTTCCGGCAAACCGAACACGAACTTAGGGTGAGTTTGGATTGATTATTTTGGTCATCAATGTTTCTAATATACTCATTGGACATACAACCACTAAAAAATAATTGATTAAATTATAAACATGTCTGACCTTTTTAAGAGAGTACTGACATAATATAAAATTGATTAAATCACTTTTTAGCCAAATAGGTTTATTGAAAAACTAAGTAATTTAATCATTTTTCAATGGTAAAATAAGGAAAAAATCAAACCCATATCACCCTTATTAATATGGATAATGCTAGAATCACTTTCTTTTAAGACTCACTCACTTTTTGATTGCGGAGAGTATTAGTTGAAAACACTTGTCTTTCAACTAATGGAAGATAATAACACACATCTTTTAATTTTCTTAAAGAAAGTGAGTTTAAAATAAAGTGTGGCTCACATTGCCCAATTAATTTTCCTATAATATTTTTTTCATTAAAGCTTCGAGTTGGATAATTTTAATAAATATAGGTCATTCGTTAAACCAATTTTGTATATTAATTCTATTTACAGTGTCTTTGGGTCTCATGTTCTATATTATATATTCCACTACATGTGCAATTATACTTACAAGAACTCCATGATTGTCAAGAAAAGAAAAAAAGTTGGAACAATGTCTGAAAAGATCAAAAGAGTTAGCATATATTTATTATCATAATTTATATATTTAGGTTGCTATTATCAAATATGAAGTCTGTTTCTTTTTGTTTTTTCCTTCTTTCTATTAAGAGACATCATTTACAAAAGAGAAAAATTCCAGCAATGTTTCCATGTTAAATTATTGACCACGTTTAAGAACTATTATTTTGTTATGTCTGAACCATAGTTACCAAAGCAAGAAGTAAAGTGAAAGTGAGGAGCATGGTATAAAAAATCATTGAGAAATGAGAAATTAGATATGGGTGTCTCACTTCCATTATAATAGTATGAGCGGTCGATACGTTTAGTTTTTACCTTTCACGAGATATGCGTGGAGAACTAAACACTATAGGATACAATCCAATAATTTTTTTAGGGTCTACACTCTAGTATGTAGACTCGGGTCTATCCCATCTCGTAAAACATACAGCGCCCTCTTGGACCACTACATAAGCGAGCATCTCACCCTGTGCATAGCTTCCATTAGCTTTGGCCTAAACTCGTAAACTAAATTGAATTTCTAGATCCCAATGAATGTCAAACACACTATTTACCTAAGAAGAAACATGATTCTACTGATTACTGTTGATCAATTTCTTTGAGAATTATTGTTGCTTTTTAACGGGAAATCTGGAGACTATTGGTACAGAAAAGGTATCAACGGTAAAGGTTTTTAACATGTCAAGAGAATGTTATAAGTTAATCATCTCTACTTTCCTTTTGCTTATGATTCATACTGGGTGCCCTTGTAGCTTTTGGGAACCATTGAGTAGGCAGTTGGTTTTGGCAAAGGAACTAGGAAACTCTAAGCAACAATCGATCTAGAAAAGGCTAGAGTTGGGCGAACCAGAATGATAGAAAATGAACCCTCCAACCCTCAGTGGTATGAGTCTTTTCATGTTTATTGTACCCATATGGCTTCTAATGTTATATTCACTGTCAAAGATGATAATCCTATTGGGGCAACACTAATCGGAAGAGCTTATGTACCTGTTGAGGAAATCCTAAATGGGGAAGAAGTAGATAGATGGCTTGAGATTTTGGATGATGACCATAATCCTATACATGGAGGTTCTAAGATCCATGTGAAGCTGCAATACTTTGATGTTACTAGAGACCGTAATTGGTCTCATGGGATTCGAAGTCCTAAATTTCCTGGTGTCCCTTGCACATTCTTTTCCCATAGACAGGGATGTAGAGTTTCTCTGTATCAGGACGCCCACATGCCAGACAACTTTATCCCCAAAATTCCTCTTACTGGAGACAAAAATTAAGAGCCGCATAGATGCTGGGAGGATGTTTTTGAAGCGATCACTAATGCGAAGCACTTGATTTACATAACTGGATGGTCGTTTTATACTGAGATCACCTTGATAAGGGATTCGAGGAGGCAAAAGCCAGGAGGAGACGTTACACTTGGAGAGCTGCTCAAGAAGGCCAGTGAAGGGGTCAGGGTTCTTATGCTTGTTTGGGATGATAGGACTTCTGTTCCTTTACTTAAGAAGGATGCACTAATGGCTACCCATGATGAAGATACTAAAAATTACTTCCACGACACCGATGTGCATTGTGTCTTATGCCCCCGTAATCCTGACAACGGAAGAAGCATAATTCAGGGTATAGAGATCTCTACCATGTTCACTCATCACCAGAAGATTGTTTTGGTAGATAGTGAGATGCCTAGTGGAGGTTCACAAAGGAGGATTGTGAGTTTTGTTGGGGGTATCGATCTTTGTGATGGAAGATATGATACACCATTCCATTCCCTCTTCAGGACATTGGACTCAGTCCACCATGATGATTTCCATCAGCCCAACTTTGAAGGTTCTTCCATCACAAAAGGCGGACCAAGGGAGCCATGGCATGACATTCACAGCAAACTAGAAGGACCCATTGCTTGGGATGTCTTGTTTAACTTTGAGCAAAGGTGGAGGAAGCAAGGTGGAAAAGACTTGCTGATTCAGCTTAGGGAATTAGATGAAATCATAATCCCCCCATCTCCAGTTATGTTCCAAGATGATCATGAAACATGGAATGTTCAATTATTCAGATCCATTGATGGTGGTGCAGTTTTTGGTTTCCCTGACACGCCAGAAGATGCTGCAAAAGCAGGGCTTGTCAGCGGGAATGATAACATCATTGATCGAAGCATTCAAGACGCTTATATAAACGCAATTCGGCGAGCAAAGAACTTCATTTACATTGAAAATCAGTATTTCCTTGGAAGCTCTTTCTGTTGGAAATCAGATAACCTCAAGGTGGAGGAACTTGGCGCTTTACATCTTATTCCAAAGGAACTCTCATTAAAGATTGTTAGTAAGATTGAAGCAGGGGAGAGGTTTACAGTATATGTTGTGGTCCCTATGTGGCCAGAGGGGATGCCAGAGGATGGTTCGGTTCAGGCAATATTAGATTGGCAGAAGAGGACAATGGAGATGATGTATACTGATATTGTTCAGGCTCTTCGAGCTAAGGGGATTGAGGCAAATCCCAGAGACTATTTGACATTTTTCTGCCTTGGAAACCGAGAGGTGCATAAGAGTGGAGAATATGTACCTTCAGAGGAGCCAGAGCCTAATACAGATTATAGTAGAGCTCAGAAAGCCCGGCGTTTTATGATCTATGTTCATGCCAAGATGATGATAGGTAAGTGATGACTTTGGATTTTGAGAATACTCTCACAATCTATACTCTCATTATCTACACTCAATTTTTTTTAATAATAAAAATAAAGGATAAAGCTTCTGAGACCGCCTTAGGTCCGAAACCACCGAGAACAGGATTTCAGATGGGGCCCACCATGTGGAAATGGGCCTCACCTGAAATTCCGTGCTCGGGGAGCATGGTCACGGTGGTCTCGGCCCTAAGACGGTCTTAGTAGCAAAGTTCCAAAACATATGACTTTTCATGGGGCTCACAAGTCACACATGGGTTGACACAAAGTTACTTGTTTTAGAGGAATGCTAAAGCAACTCTCAAAAATTCCTACCCGCACCCCTTTTACCGTCACCCTTTTTATGTAATATAAAACAAACAGAAATTCTAGCCCCAGTTACAATCTTCCAAAGATGCAAGGTGGTGACAACAAGTATCATACCATCTCCCTCTTTGTAGGTAACAACACCACATGATGCACCCACTCTGACTTAGGAAAAAAATTGACTTATTGCTTCTGGGGCTAGCACTCCTCTAAACAAATGAATTTTTTTTGAGACTTGTCACAGAATCATTTGTTTTGGAGGAATTTTAAGCATACAGGTTGACGAAATAACCCAAAATATGCCTTGATAGGTTTTTTTTTCTTCCCCTATTTTTTTTTTTTTTTGAGAATTATAGGAAAAAAAAGGGTTTTAGGTGGTGAAAATATTTTTCTTTTATAATTGTAATTATCAAATTACTCGTATCATCGTATCATGAGACATATTTTGAGTTGCTCTTGTTATCTTTTCAACCGGAGCTTTGATCTATTATTAAAATCTCTTTTAGATAAGAAAACACATGACTTTGTGTCAGTCCATTTATGGGCTCCACACAGTATTTTGCCTTATGGAAAATAATCACCTCCTCGACCGTGGAGCGAACTATTGCATGGATTGTGAAAGTATGTCTTACATGAATTCTGATTTTGGAATGTGTGCTTCTTCCGGTTGATGACGAATACATAATAGTCGGATCTGCAAACATCAATCAGAGGTCAATGGACGGGGCTAGGGACTCTGAGATTGCCATGGGAGGTTACCAACCATTTCATTTGGCGACCATGCAGCCAGCTAGGGGCCAGATCCACGGGTTCCGAATGGCGTTATGGTACGAGCATCTCGGCATGCTCGATGACTCCTTCATTCTCCCAGAAAGTGTGGAATGTGTTAAGAAGGTGAACCAGATATCTGAAAAGTACTGGGACATGTTCTCGAGTGAGACATTGGATTGTGACTTGCCAGGCCACTTACTCTGCTACCCCATTGGAGTTTCCGGCCACGGAGAGGTCACAGAACTTCCAGGAACTAAGTTCTTCCCAGATACTAAGGCTCCGGTCCTCGGAACCAAGTCTGAAATTTATCCTCCAATCCTTACTACATAATGGCATTGCCTTCTTAGTTCTGCCTAAGAGTAATAATCAGTGACCTTATTTATAGTAGTACTTTATGTGATATGTGATGTTTACCAGCTGATGCTAATATGTTTTGTTGGAATATGATTTATCTGGTATTTTGGATTATTAATGCGAGATCAAATCACAACCACTCCCGACTGAATTCGAGGAGATTTAGTTCAATCGTACCCACTAGTCAACACGTGTCCTTGGTAATCCCTGTTAATTTTTGTTAAGATTTACTAACCTTACCCTATGTTTGGTTGTCGAGAAAATAAGTGAAAACTTGGAAAAGAAAAGAAAATTATGGATTTCTAATACAATTCTTCCATAACGTTTTTTCTTTTTCATGTTTTCACCTATTTTCTCGACAACTAAACATAGTAGGTTCAACAATCCAACCTTGGTTAATAAGTACATGTGTTGACATGTGAGTGCGAACCGAGTTCACTCGTGATTGGCTGTGATTG
Source organism: Tetracentron sinense (assembly GCA_015143295.1). Taxonomy (NCBI): domain Eukaryota; kingdom Viridiplantae; phylum Streptophyta; class Magnoliopsida; order Trochodendrales; family Trochodendraceae; genus Tetracentron; species Tetracentron sinense. The sequence continues at coordinate 10,064,223 of CM026569.1, forward strand.
GATCTCTATGAATGCTGGAGTGTTAAGTCAAAAGACACCAAAAGTAAGTGCCACCTGTTTTTCGTGAGAAGATGTCAGGTGGTTCCATGCTAGCCTTTCTTTGCCTAGAGTTGGTTACCCCCATGGCCTCGGATTGTCTTTGGCGAAGCCAGAAAGCCCTCTCGGGCAATCATAGAATATGGGATATGTGGCGATAAAAAGGAGAGAAGTCATTTCGGTGTCGTTTGGTTAGACTTTCTAGAGAAGAAAAATACTTCCTCAAGAGTTATTTTTCATAAGGTAATTTCTTAAGAAGTCTGAGAAAGTTATTTGATAGATAAAATAGTGTTTGGTTTATACATTTGAAAAATGACTTTTAAAAATCCAAAAGTCAAGTTTGTATTTGGTTTGCACTTACAAGAAGTAACTTTAAATTTTATTTTTACATATGGTATAAAATTGATATATGATCATTTCCATATAACAACTATTGTCGAATTTGTGATGTCAACAGATAAAAGAAAAGATAAAAGCATGTTTTATACTTGTGCATGCACTAACAAGTAATATACAAATTACTCCACCCAGTATAACACTAACAACTAACAAATAAGAAGGAGTACACATGGTGCCTACTGGCATCACGATAGAGCTTATGTGGCATTGCAGTTCCACTCTCGAACACTAACCAATTGAATTACTAATTATCTATTTGGTAATGTTGGACAACGAAAGATGAGAAATGAAATTCTGTAGGGTCAACATAGAAGGTGACCCCGTGATCTCATAGGTCCATGACACCTTTTTAGCACCCATCAACTATGGTTAAGATTCAGTCACCTCCTAAGGTTAAGTAATCTAACATGGTTTTTATATTTTTTAAAAATAAAATTATTAACTTTAATTTAGTTAAACTTAACCATGATTAAAGATGTGTTAAAAGGGACACGGGAATACTGCGGTCAACTTATAAGCAGACCGCAGGGTCCATTTCTTAGACTTAAGAAATATTATACTATAAGTTATGCAAAAGAGAGTCTAAGGCTATGATCATTGAAGATCAAAATTTTGACCTGGATGGGTACCAAGTGAATGACTATGATATTCCCAAATGAGGTATGATATTTTTATATAAAACTCACCTAAGATGTTATTTAGCAGATCAAATGGTGTGGGTTGAATTGGTTGATGCATAGGTGGAGGGCGGGCAACAAGAATGGATAGCATTGATGAAGGCACCCTTTGATTGTAGTTCGAAAAGCTCAGCTCAAGCTCGGCTTGGCTTGAGCTCGGATTAATTATTAAAAATATATTTTAAAATAAAATTAAAAATAATGTTATTCTATATAATAATTATATTGTTTGTATATTTAATATATATATATATATATATATATATATATATATATATAATTTTATTTTGTATATAATATTCAAGCAGAGTTGAACTTGAGTCCACCCGAACCTCAATCAGGTCAAGCTTCGAGTCGAGCCGAATCAAACGGGCATTGGCTCGAGCTTGGCTTGAATACATTTTCAAACTCAAAAAATAGTTCGGCTCGATCCAACCTATTTTTCGAGCTTAAGTCCAGCTTGATTGGGTCGAGCTGAGCCGAACTTCGAGCTAGCCTAGTCGAATACACCAGTCCACACAAATGTGGGATGATGATTCATCCAAAGAACAAGAAAAAGTTGGATGACGTATGGTTGAGGAAGAGATGATTGGGAGGAATGCGAGCCTTACTCTATTCTATATGAAAGAGTGCCTCAATCATTACAACTTCGATGGGTGGTTATGGAGGGTGAGAGTATATCTAGCAATCCTCATTAGATGCTAGGAAGTTCGGAAAACACCCTCAACTTCCGATATCGACTTCCCCGGGAAGCAATGAGATCCTATTTTTTGGGGAAGTTAATTTTTTGACTTTCACTTACTTTTTACTTTCTCGGGAAGTCAATTTGACATGGGCAAACCAAACTTGTTCCCCCACACCCAAAAGTTGTAGAAGTCATTGGGAAAGTTTATCCAAACCCAACCTTGATTTTCTCACCTTGATTTTGACTTCTCCCCACTTGATATCTCTCCCCCTTTATCTCACCACCTGATCACCATGTGTCATTTAGTGTGTGGATAAGTCAAAATCATGGGGCCCATGATTTTGACTTCTCGACCACTTGTCCCCTATTCTATGGTTGCCCGAGACAAGGGCTTTCTGGCTTCGCCAGAGACAATTCGAAGCCTACTCCCATGGGTCCATAAGTGTCCCTTTTAATACTTGTGGTTAAAAACTTAAGATTTAAGTATAATTATCTAACTTTAGTTTTTAGGAATATTAACTCTAAAAATTAAAGTTATTAACTAAAGGTAAAAGAAGATTTTTGTGTGGTAACCGAACTCCTCAACTCCCGTTACAACTTACAATATAGAGAATTTCAAATCTTTCTGAAATCAAGGTTTTTAGTGTGGTTGTGTTTTGTCTTCAGAGCCTCTGACTATATCGCCCCAATGTGAAATGTGAGGACGTAGGGGTGAATAAGGAGTTCGGTTAGTCAAGCCCTACTCGAGTGATTGAGTGGGTTTACCCTTATGGCACTGTAGCGCAGGGGTGGAGCCATGATTTTCTTCTAGAGGGGCTAACAACGAGTTGTGGGGGTTCAGGGGCGTAGCTCCCGAAAAAAAAAAATTAGGTCCAAGTTCGTGGATCATCTAATCTCTTTGTCTATTTGTAAAAAATATATTTTTGAACAGTGATTAGCAGACCTTATGATCCACAACTTAACTTACCATTGTGTCCTCGTGTTCCTTTTAACAATCCTTTAATCCTAGTTAAGCTTAACTAAATTAAAGTCAAGATTTTTGTTTTTTTTTCCCTTAAAAAATAAGGTTGGATTGCTTAGCTCTAGGGATGCGTGAATCTTAACCACAGTTGGTGAGTGTTAGAAAGTGGGGCATAGACCAATAAGGACCGGCCATTTCATTACAGGATGGAAACCACATGTAAGTTAAGCATTTTTCAATATTGTTTTTACATTTAGTAGCAGTTGTTCATTTGTTAAATGGCTATGTTATCTTAAACTAAATAAAACTTACTTTTTTTAGTTGAGGAGCCAATTGTTCCTTTCTCATGCCTTTTTCGGTGGGGAGGGGGGGCTTAGAACTCCTACCGCCACTCGATTTCGCCCTTGCTCCTATGCCCATGTTGACACTGTATATAGAAAAAATAAAAATCCCAAAGTTCAGGTGGAGCTTCAGCCCCCGGCCCCATGTGGCTCCGCCCCTACTTAGCGGTAACCTTATGTCTAACTATGTTTGTAACTTTACTTCCTTACGCCCTTCTAAAAAAAAAGGAAAAAGCCAAATTGGCCCTACTCCACTCACCTTGAGAGTAGAGCTAGCAAGTTGAGCCGTTGATGGACGAATTCGAAGAAGGTTGTGCTATATATATATATATATATATATATATATATATATATATATATATATATATATATTCCTATTCCTATTCTTATTCGATTACATATTTCACTATTCAAAATAATAAAATAGAGTATTATGTCGATTAAAAGATTCATCTGTATATTAAAAATAACAATTTAATATCTTATAATTTTTTGAAAAGTGTATATTACTAAGAATATTTTAGTGTTTTAAACTTATTATATTATATATTATATAATGGGTTGGATATTTATCAAATTAGATATATTAATATTCGAATTCTTATCCAGTTATAAATGAATATTAAAAATATTATTTGAATTCGTTCTGGTCGATAATTATTCAAATATATCTGAGCAAACAAATTCGGATACAGATAACCGTATGCATTGGCACCACTACTAACAATTGTGTGAGTACCTAATACCTAAATTGGATCTTTTGTAAGCGTGGCTTCACATGGCCAGTCAGGTACCTGAATCTGAATACCCTTCTGGCGATGCTTGGGTAGTTGGGTTGTAGAATTCAATAAGCCTTGGGCCTGAATTTAAGACTATTTGTAGACCAGTCTACATATCTATCCTTATGATGGGCTTGGGCTTTTTTCTTGGCCCTAGAAGATCATGGACAGATTGCCATTGCCATCCCTATGGTCTGAGTTTTTGGATGGTTGGTCAGATGGGTCACTCGTAAGATGGGGATATGGATCACTGGAGTCCTATCTCTTTTGAGATTTGATCATGGCCGCAGCCATTTTCTCATGTGATGGGTCCATGATCGATTTGTACCTAGTAGCATTTCATTACAATAGGCGTTGTCGTGAATAATTTTGTTTAGTTAGCACTTTATCGATGAGCAGTTATTTGACTATTTTGAAAAATTGGTACTTAGTCATTTCGAAATAACAAATGATATTTTGAAAAAATCTTTCTCAAGTAAGGGGTCTTGAAGGTCTTACGAAATGCAAAATTAGGGGCTTATTGTAGTTTTCACATAATCTTAAAAATGCATAAGCGGTTATGTTTTTCATAAATTCAGCGAGATTATAGAATCACTGGCTACATAATCATGTAATCCAGGCACAAGGGTTCCGATTATTTAAACCAAACGGGTCTTAACTTAAACAATGTATTAACTAAACTTGGTCAAAGGCATGACTAACTTGGTGCTTTACCGAACTAATGTATCCAACCACATTTTTCTAAGTTAGTTAGGGCCCAACGAAATTAATTCACTTGATGTTATTGTTAGGTAACCAAACAAATTTGTTAAACTTAGTCAAAAGCATCAAACTAACGAATTATATACATTCGTTCCTCACTTCATATGACAAAGGTGTGCCCCTCATCAAGTCTTAGAGAATAGAACTTTAATAGAAATTACGATCAACTGGGAAAAATAATTTGGATTTATCTTCAAGTAATCTAGATTCTAAAGATACTTTAACTTGGAGTAGAAAAATGCAGCACAACTTACCAAAAGTAGGTCAAGTGTGGAGCTAAGTTTGAAGTCACTTACCCCACTCGCCTTCTACCGCAATACCATTGATGCTACCCTGCAACCATTGATTAAATATAAAAACATATTGACAAAATTGGGAACCAAAACGTGTTTAACTTTTTTCTTGTTAGGAGTAATTAATGGTTGACCTAATTGGACTGACATTCTCCTCTTAATATATATATATATATATTACATTGACATCATTTAAGTATGTTAGTTGAATCATAACCAAGGTTATTAAAAAAAAAAAAAAAAACTAAGGTCAGATTATTTAACCCTAGGAATGAGTGAATCTTAACAACAATTAATGGATATTAAAGAAGACACATGGCAAGCTGAGGAGGTGTGCGCATACCGCCCCAATGGAATGTGCGCATGCATGCTGTCACCTCCTTAATTAAACACTTTTTTACCTACAAAGAAGCTATGCCCAAGTATAATTCTCGGATTAGTGCTAGAGGAAATTCGTTGCCTTTTGACATTAGTAAATAGTAATCTCATATATATTGACTTTCTTTTCTTGTACTTTTTATTTTCCTTATTTAATAAATTGTCTCTTATAAAAATAAAAATAAAAACTAAAACACCTTATAATAAAATGATATTTAATACATAAGAGTAATAAGGATTAATGAATGTTAACAAGTTCACTAGTCTTGATGAAGGGTAGCATTCTCAAAACCCTACCCTTGAATCTAAGCCACCCTGTAAAGGGAGTAAGAGGAGAAGAAGTTTCATTTGGTTAATGGTTTAGTATGCCCTGTTGGGAATATAATTGAACCTGATGGAAAAGTTTAAATAAAAAACACACACACAAGAGAACAGAAGAGATATACGTGGTTTGGCAACAACCTGCCTACGTCCATGGGTAAAGATCTTATCACTTTTTTATTCAGAGAAATCTTGAGAAATCAGTACAAAAGCACTCAACTCACCATCTTTATGAAAACCCAAAAAAAAATCCATATCTATCTTCTCTTAAATATTTCTCAAGCCCTAGTATGCTTTAACTCTTTCTATTATCTCCCACTCCTGATGGTATTGCATTCCCATACCAAAACCCTAGACTCATAATCCCTTATTTATAGGTCTAAATTCGAAGTTTTAGTCAATTAGAAAGTCCTCACTCGAATTAGGCATTTCCAAAAACATAAAATAGCTAAAGTCTAATTTTTTTTCCCGAAAATCTCTGCTTTGGCCGATCGATCGGCACACCCTAACCGATCGATCGACACTACAAACTGTTTCCATCATCGCTCCATCGATCGATCGGCCATAAATGGCCAATCGATCGGCCCTTTTGGTTTTCTCCGATTCTTGCCATATTTCAACATGCCCTTAGATAGTTTTTTAATTCTTTTATGACACAAGTTCACTTAAGAAACACTCATCAAGATTTCGTCTTCTGGCCTTAGTTTGCCAGTTATAATTATAGTAATAATGTTGATTCAATTAATTTTTAAGAAATTATACAGCTATTCAAATAGATGGTGGAAGAAAAATCCACTTGACAGAAAATCTTAGATTAATTTTGAGGAAATTTAGAGTCAAGAAATTTCTTATTATAAACCAACACGAAATTTGATCGGATGACCATTATAATAAAACATCGGGATTGAAATTAAAATCATAAGCTCATTCAGGACTAGGCTTTTCAAAAAAATTCCTGTAACAAGGATACCCAGCTCGGCCCTTGAGGGCATGATTAGGACCTAGTCAATCCAGGCTCTTGAAGGCTAGGACGGAGTTGGATCTTGCCCTTATAAGTAAGGGTAGGGTTAGGGTTGATCCTCTGCCCTTTGACAACTCTATCCTAACTCCAACTCCTAAAACCCTAATATTGATCCCTCGATAGTCTAAGTCGAAGCCGTTGGTTAGTTTATTTCCTAATCATAACTTTGTGATTATCCATAACACTTTGATTACAACCTTAATTTGTTGTCAATATGAGTTATGTTTTATCTAATTTCATTATTATATTTTATTTACTTTACTTTTATATTTTTTTATTTTAAATAATTTCAATTGAATAATATGTTGGGTTGATTGCCGGTATAGAAAAAACCCCATCATCTTGAATGAACAAATATTTCTTGCTTTTCTTTTTCGCCCTGCCCTTCTCCTCCTTGGACCTTGAGGGAAGAGTTAGGGCTTAGTCACTCCAGGCCCTTAAAGGGCCTTGTTAAGGTGGGCAGGGTTAGGGTTGACCCCTATCCTACCCCAACCCTGCAATTTGACACCCTATTAATTAAGAGAGTGTCTCACCTTAACACCGGGGTTTATAAGGGGCCATCAACCCTCCATTAGTTAGGCACTTTTGGAGTGGTTGCTTGGACTCACCCTTATGGCACCTTAGCGATTACCTTAGTTCTTTTTGCGTGTACATTTATGTGTTAAGTGTTACATTACCTTTTACCCAAAAAATCAAATTCGTGTTTGCAACTGGGTATTACTATCCCTCTTAGTCCCAAATTAGCTAGGTATTACTTGACTTCACAAGGGGTGTATAAAGGGCCATCAACCGTCCATTAGTTAGACCATTTTACTGTGGTTGCCCTTATAGCACCTTAGCGGTTACCTTAGGTTTGATTGTGCTTGTGTTAGCTATTAGGTTTTATATTTCCTCTTACAAAAAAAAAAAAAAATTCAATGACATCAGTAATTAAAGGGGTAAAATAGATAATCTAATCTTTCTATCCACCGATGATAGAGGAGTCGTGCTAGACCTACTCTCAACCAAAATTAAACACCTAATCTTACTTTGAGGCAAAAACTAACATCTCTCCTTACTTTAAAAGGTGTTAATTTTTTATTTTATTTTTTTGTGTGCGCGCACACCTCATGATAGAGAAATCCTGTTTATTTTTTCTTCACAAGAAGAGAAGCTAGCATCACTCGAAACTTCTTTGGTCAGTTGGTGTTGCCGTGTGGTGCACGGGCGAAAAGCAGACCCTACCCTACTCGGAAAGGCAAACGAGAAACCAAGCTGTTTACGCCTAGACTCTGGATTTCCCCCAGCACATGCCTGAGAAAAATCTCTCTAGCTTTAATACACGACTGCCACGTATACACTATGTTGCAAAAAGGCAGCTTCCAAGCTGACTAACTAGAGTTAAACCAGTGGTAAAGCCAAATAGTTTTAATTCAAATATAATACTATTAAACCCCCCCTCCAAGTCCATAATATTTAACTCTCTCGTCTCCTTGTATAGAAACATACCACTCTCAGATTCAATCAAAACAACCGTTTATTTCTCCTCTTCTTCAACTCCAATTTCTTCCACCATGTCTTCAATTCTCAGCTCTCAAGGAGTGGTCTTAGCAACTGCCATGGCGGTCTCAGGTACTGTAATTCTCCTTGCCTTTTGCCGCCAAAAGACCATTGATCAGAATCCCAATTCTCCACAGCAAAATTTACGATCCTGTATCTCTTCAGGTACGTGGGTATCTTTCGAATTACGAGTTTTTTGATTCTATGTTTCAGTTTTTCAATTTTTATTTAGTGGTTTTTTTTTTTTTTTTTTGTATTTAGATGGGAGGAAAAGAGAGAAGAAGAAGAAGAAAAGAGTACACTTTGCTGCTGATGTGGTGGATCCTGTGGGAAATGGTGAGGAGTTTAGAAGGGAGAATAGAAATTCATTGAGATGTAATTAATCAAGTTTTTCAGTCGGAAGTCGGAGAGTTCGATGAATGGCGGCGAATCAGATGGGTTTGTAATGGAATTTGCAGGGATTGCGTGCAACGCTGATGTGCTCGAATTGATTAGTGTAACATCTTTGAGTTTAGTCTCTAATTGGAGTTTGTTTTTGTAAAAATAGTAATTTTTTTCTATGGCCTGTAGTCTGTACCAGAGCATGCTCATAATTTAGTAAGTCAATTCTCCATTTAAAAAATTTCTTAATAAATTAAATTAATCAAGTTCCATGGCATATACTTACATACATGATTACACATGTATGTATGTATGCAAGTGCTTCTGGGGGGCTGCCACGGATCCCCCAAAAGCCGACATGTGTCTCCTTTAACTCTTTTAAATTGTGGTTCTAAAAAAAAGACCCCTCAGAAGCCGACATGTGTTCTCTTTTCTTTAAAAATGTTCATCACAGTTCAAAAGATCTTATCACGGTTAAAAGGGACACCTGTTGGCTTTTATGGTGGGCGTGTTGGTTTGGGGCACCGCTGGCTAACGCTCAGAGAAATAAATGGACCACATTTCATTTTATTTTTTAGATTAATTTTGAGTCCGAGTTGTGTTTCACGATGTCCAAGTTGAGCTCCCCTATTTATATAAGGGCAGGGATACTATTGTAATTATTGAGGGAAGCTGGGGTAATTTGTCAACACACATAATTATAACATTTTAACTGTCATAAAGTAAAAAGGAGAGCTCCGCTCAACAAATTGAAGCAGAACTCTGCTTCAGGACGTTGAAACGGAACTCCCCTATTTATACAAGGATAGTAGCACAAGTTGTAATTATTAAGAGAGGCTGAGGTAATTTGCCAATACACATAATGACAATATTGCCACCATCATAATGTAAAAAAGAGAGCTCCGCTCAACGCCATGAAGCAGAACACCTCTTTGTATTTAAACTGATTTTTTTCTTTGGTCGTAAGGTATTCATCATTGATAAAGCTAAAAAAATATAAAATGAGAGACAGAACTAGGGATGTCCCTTATAGGAGCGATGAAATTAGGGTAAAGGTTTTAGATTTGGTTGAAATTTGGTGAAAATTTGATTACGTCCACCCCCAATGACATTGATATTGAGTTTATTTCGGAAAACAGATTTCGACCGAAATTTCATAAATTTCGAGTTAAATTTTGGATTTTGGAAATTTGGCGGTATTTCTGAAATTTATTTTTTAATAGGTTTTTTTTAAATTAAATTCTGAAATATTTCGATAATTTTATTGAAATTTTATATATTAATTTTTAAAATAAAATAATAATATTTATATAAATATATAAAATTTTAATAAAATATTGCTTTTAACATATATATAAAATTAATTAATAAAATATTAATATTTCGGATTTCGAAATTTCATCGAAATCCTACAATTTTTCGGGATTTCGATTTGGTTGGCTGACTGAAATTGTCGCAAATTTCAAAATTAAAAACCTTCACTACTGGGGTATGCGTTGTGTCTAACCCCAGGCTTACCTTCAAAAAAAAAAAAAAAAAAAAAATTTGCTTGGAAGATAGTCTTTAACGCCATCTTTCAAAGTCTTTTGGAAAAGAGTATGAGCCACCGTATTAGCCTCACGAGGCACGTGGCAGATTTGTAAATAGATATCCGAGGTACGGTAACTATTTTCCGTTTACTATTTCCCATTACAATAGCTAATAAATACCTCCAAGTGGATGTGGCCGGTTTCCTCTGTTAGAAAATCTACCAACTTTTCGAATCCAACTCAATCAAGACATGGTCCCAGAGGTTGGTGCAGGCTGTCAAGAAAGCCAACCGTAAGGGTGCACACAAGACATTTTGAAAACTGAGTACGGCTCAACCCGATTGAATCACATATTCGAGCTTGAGTTTGACTTGATTGAGCCGAGCTAGCTTGATTGCTCGGCTCAATCAAGCCGAGCTCAAGCTCAAATATGTGATTTGATCGGGTTGAGTCGAGCTCAGTTTTTAAAATGTCTTCAAGCCAAGCTCGAGTCAAGATCTGTCTCATTTGGCTCAGCTTGAGCTTAAATTCGACTCAAGCTTTTTGAATTCGAGCCGAACCAAGCTCGAACCTAGAATAAACCCCTTTCAAGATGAGCCGAACAGGGCCAAGCTTGGCTCAACCCTGGCTTGTATACACCCTTAGCCAACCGGATGGCTTCGCACAAACATTTATTTCAAGATTCACCATATGGATTTCATTACCTGTACATATTTTCACATGCATACGTATGATGTGTATTATGTATAAATGTCCTTATTTACCTGTTTGTCTAACCACAAGCCCTGTATTGACTTAAATAAAAAAAAAATTTGGAAAGAAACCAAATATAGTTTTTTTTATTAATGAAGACTTGAATTATTGAGTCAACTTATGTCCAATTAATTTGACCAACATAAATTTCTACATTTTTTATCCTGACAAGTTGTGGCATATCAATTTCTAGTTTCCACTTAAAAGGAGGACACGTTGGTAGACATTGGAGCCAAGGCAGAGAGGCAAACGTTTATAAGCCAACTGTTCATCACAGATTTGTCTATAATTTTATTAAAATTTCATTATGATTAAGTTATCTCTATATATTAGAATTTGAGAAAAATCTAGGTTTTAATTTTAGTTTTAAAATTTTAATAGGTAAATTTGAAGTATAAGCTTATTAAATATGTTAGAATGGTAGAGGGAGAGAGAGGTTTGGAGAGAATATTGTGATATTGTATTGATTAGAGATACATCATCGTACAAGAGAGAACCCATATTTATAACTATATAAGATGCTAATTAAAATAATAGTAATATCTAATACTGAACTAATATACAACCAATGCCAACTAATGTTAACTAATATAGAACATTCCAATTGTGCTCTAACAAAATAGACTGAAGATATGCAAGTGAATTCGGCTATTTTTACCATTTGTTTGGTTGCTGAGAAAATTAGTGAAAACATGGAAAAGAAAATAAAATTAGATAGAAAATTATAAATAGCCTTATGCTATGTTTGGTTCCTGAGAAAATAGATGAAAATATGAAAAAGAAAAGAAAATTTCAAATTTTTAATACAATTCTTAGTTATGTTTTCTCTAATTTTCTTTTCTTTTCCATGTTTTCACTTATTTTCTGGACAACCAAACATAAGATTAAGGAGAGTAGGTTTCTCTGAGCTCTTAATAGTTTTTAAGAAAATCAAATGACTCTAAAAAAAAAAGAAGAGCTCTTAATAATTTTCAAGAAAAACAAGTGACTCCAGAAAATAGAAAATAGGAGTGGCTGCTCTTCAAAAAAAAGGATAATATTATCTTCTCATTTTCTTCCACCCACTTCAAGCATTTGTACAATGTTTGAGTAAGCCTTTTCAAATCCCTACAACATTGGCTAGTCTCCAACTAAGAGGGGAGCCAAAAAAAATTATTGGGGTGGTCAAAATATATGTATTAAGAAAATTAATGATTTTTGTTGGGAATGACCAACCGTGAAAATTTTTTATGGGGCCCAGTTTTTAGGAGTGTAACCCTAAGAATTTTTGTTTTGGAAAAATGGGTCCATAATGGTCATAAAATCCATTAATGTTGCCTTCCAATAAATGTCCAATACACAAGAAAACAATGCCCCTCTATTTTGAAAGAGTTATTATATAAATAAAATTAACTATATTTTTTAATTTTATGTTATATATATAAAAAAAAAATTACAAAATTTTAAGGAGGTCAAACATCTACATAGTGAATAATTATATCCTAATTTGTGGGTCACTATAGGTAAAATTAATACTTAAATTACACCTTTAGATTATAAAAATTTTACCTTTAGAATAGAAGATTTTTCAAAATTTTGGACGGCCATGGCCCCACAAACCCCCCCCCCCCCCCCCCCCCCCCCCCACACACACACACCTCTGCCCTTGTGTCTAACCAATCACCTTGTGCCACATCATTAACCATCTCCCATTTAATACATAAGTGATTGTTGCCTATCTCATGGATGTTGAAGCTACACACCATCCTCATTAGTATAATATATGGAGCCGAAATTTCATGCAAGATACATTGAAAAACAATTAAAAAATAATTTTCACATAATTTTAAAGATGCATGAACACGATTATGCTTCACAATAATCACTCTCTGACAAAATTATGAAATTATTAGTTAATTTCATAATAATTATTATTTAATCATTTATAATATAATAAGTCGAACCAAATCATTAAATTCTAGATAAACACTTGTAATAATCCCAACCAAATGACCCCTCATAATAATAAGCAATTCAGTGAGGCTCAATCTCAAAGAGGTTGGATTGTTGGAACATGTCATTGTTGTAGTGTTTAGTACGTTATAATCTCGATACATTGTAAGCAACAGTTCACAATCAGTGGCACCTGTCTCCGAGTCCATTGACGCGTTGTCTGCATCATGGTTCGAGTACTTTCTTGTAGTTAGCATCATCTAATTAGGTTCATAGTAGTCTTTATTGCCTTTTAGAATGAAAATGACTTTTCGAACAAGTTTGGACTTCATATACAAGCCACCTCATGGGAAGCCCCTTTTTCAGCTCCTCTCGTGAATGATTAACCCTCGATAGAAAGCTCTAGGGCTAGGGTTGGCAATGGGTTGAATTTCGTCGTCATGTTGAGAACCAGATTTTTAAGGCCCTTAATCTTTGAAGTAAATTTTCTGTGTTCTTTCTTGCGGCCTTCCCTATGACCTGAGTATTGGAAGGACTGTTGGAAGTTGTCATGAATTCAAACCGGATTCATGATAACCTGTTTGGTGACCCGAATAATCCAAAATTTTGACTCGAATATTGGTCGGACCCGTTTTGGATATTTTACCCATATTGTCTTTATATTGTAAACCTAATGATATAAAAAAAATTTAGGGTTTATTTCAAATGAGAGGAGAGCCATTTTTTGGGGAGATTTGAGAAGTGGGTTTTTTCTAAATGAACATGGTAAAATCTTCAGTTGAATATAGTGATCGATCACCGCTGCCCGTGGACGTAGGCATATTGCAGAATCACGTAAATCATGTCTCTATGTTGATTTGTCTTCTCTTTCCTATTTAGTTATTTGTTCACTGTTTTCTAAATTGTTACACTGTTATTTGCATGCTTTCGCACAACAATGACAAAATCTCTAATACAACTATTTACAAATGTTAAATTCGTAAAAAACAACCCAGTTTTCAAAGAGTGAAGCCAAACCCAACCCAACCCAATAAAGAACCTTTAAACTGTAACATTCCATTAGGAAAAATGACCTAATATGCTAAGCACCCAATTTAAACCAACAAAAGGGACACTCAGAAATCAGAATTATTACACACAAAAATCCAATTTTGTATCCATTTAAGGGTTATCCGATAAGTCATTAAAATACACATTTCTTATTTTATAAAATCTATAAAACACTCATGATTATTTTATAAAATCTATTAAAATACTTATGAGTAAAATAATTACCAAGTACTTTTAGATATTCTGGAAAAGGAGTCTATTTCATTCATTTTTGTTAGAAATAAGACTTGGGATCCTCTCCAGTTAGTATTGGTGAGGAGACCGCCAACAATACTCAAGAGGCATCACATCTCCTTATACATGCCAATCTGCAAGGCACTATGCATGCAAATCAAAGTCTCAATTGGTGTGCACAAAAGTATGTGGCATCTTCCAAGTTGATTCTGGTGGTCTTGCCAACAACAACTAAAGATATGATCCGAAAAATAATTAGTCTGATAAAAATTAGTCTTTTCTTGTTAATTTGTTAAATAATATTGACCTAATCAAAAAGTGACACGTGGTAATCAAAGGTCAATTTTTTTTTTAATTACGACTTTCTAGAAAAAGTACATGAAGGCTTCTAATTCAATTATAAATTTAGGAGAATCCGAGAAGCACATGAAGGCTTCTAAGCGATTTTTTTAATTTTTTCTGACGAATACTTAGGGCCACCGAACAATTATGATACTGTTAGATTGCTGGCAGTTGGAGAAAATTGTGGATTCCCTGGGATGTTGAGGAACATTAACTATATGCATTGGAAATGGAAGAATTGTCCGAATGCGTGGAAAAGAATGTATTATGGCTATGTCCATGAACCGACGATTATTTTGGAAGTTGTGGCATCATATGATCTTTGGATAAGGAATGCCTTTTTTGGGTTACCGGGATCTCATAATGACATCAATGTGCTAGAATGATCTTTTGTATCTACTGATCTCACTGATGGGCGTGCTGCTACAGTCAATTACTTAGTCAATGGTAATGATTATGCAATGGGTTACTATCTTGCTGATGGTATATGTTTGAAGTGGTCAACATTTGTAAAAACAATCCCATCTCCATAAGGGAATAAACAAAATATATTTTACCGCAGCTCAAGAATCGGCAAGGAAGGATGTAGAACGTGTATTTGGAGTGCTTCAAGCACAATTTACGATTGTGCATGGACCTGCACGTTTTGGAAATGCGAAACACTCAAAGATATTATGATAGCATGCATAATAATGCATAACATGATCATTAAGGATGAGCGAGATGTTAATGTAGCCGAAGACTTCAACTATGATGCAATCGATGAAGCCCCCATGCACCAGTGTCGCACGAGCACGGCTGAAATTATGGAATTCAATCGAGGTATTCGTCGCATCAGAGACAGGAAAACTCATTCTCAATTCCAATCTGACCTTGTCAAGCACTTGTGGCCGCGACACCGCCAATCGTAAGAACTTGTAAGTTGGTTATTGGTGATCGCATTAAGTATTTTGGATTAAGCTATTGTGGGAAGTTCATCTATTTAGTAATATAAACATTTTTAGTTTCCAAATAAAGTAAAAGATGAGAAGATAATTGACTTTGATTCATTAATTCCTACCAATAATACAATAATTCAACAATACTAAGTTCTTAATTTTTTAAGGATTTCCATTTGGAGGCTACAAAATTATTCAGCTTGCATTTGAGGCATGACAGTCGTATCCATCAACATTATGCTATTCTTCTCTTTCAATCTTTCCATTCAAATTTTTTCTTGCTTCATAGTGAGTTTCTCTTGCTCTCGAAGATATGCTTTTCCATGTACTTCTCATACACCTGCATTCTCTCAATTTGCAATTGTCTTTTATCTTCCTTTATCTCTTGTAGTAAACCCGTAAAAGGCGAACTCATATAGTCATCTTCACGACTTTTACCCTTTTGTTTATTTAAGCATTCATTTCCGGCCTTCCAGCCTGGTGGTCTCTCCAAGTCGACGAAAGTATCAAGTGAGTAATTGTCTTCCCCTAGATTTATTGAATTTGGAGTAGAAGGACAAGATGAGGTAGAAGTTTTACTTTTATATTTTTTTGGTTTCCTCCTCTAACTGCTTTCCAACAACCATTTTGGTTGGTATCTCAACATATTCTAACAATGCTCAAATAGAAATGAGGTATTGTTCAATTCTTGGTACATCTCTTTCGCTTGAGCGATATGAAAAATAAATAAAACCTAATTACCATCTAAAAAAATAATGATAATTAATAAAGAATAAATTTCAATGCGATTAATACCTTGTCATGCTCGTTCAGCCCACTTTGATGCTTCGCCTCTATTTGGGCAAGACACGCACAAAACTTATTTATGCTCAGTTGAATAACTTATTTGTGCTCATTTGAATTGTCGATCATCGATACATTAGAGAATTTTGGTTACGTTTGGAATTTTTGTTAAGCATCTGGAAAAACATAAACACTCTATTCCAATAATGCTTACTTTTTTTGCTCATTCCCGGACACTACATCCAAGCTAATGTTGAGAAACGTGGATACAATGAGTAAATCTTCTTCTACCATGAAGTTGACACCTCACTGTGACTTATTGGTGGATCCCGTTTTAGGTTGAGATGATTGGGCAGACACATGTGCAAGTTGATTCAAATGTTGACCCACTTGATCTGAAGCTCCTGAAAATTGGGCATCAAGATTGGTTCCAAAAACCATTAGTTGGTGTAGTACACATTTCTTTGAGAATCCATCTATGAAAAGAACAAAAATACTATAATTATCTATATACCTTAAGAACCAAAGATCCAATATTCAAATAAGTACCTATACAAAAATAAAAATAAAAATTATGAGAAAACAAGAGAGATCAACGAAAGGGAAATGAATAGAGTGATTTTAGGGTAGTTACTGAGAATGGATTGACTTCTTCTTCTTCATCGAATGACTTTGGATCGTCATTGCAATGCATATTCTTGGAGAAAAATACAGAAAATCAATAAAATCTAGCTTTTATAAGAGAGAAGAAATATGTGCCAAAAACATATATGCAAATAGTCTAGCTAGGTTTATACATACTAGGGATACAGAACAAACACCACGAATTTCAAAGCAATATCCGGAATCCGGGCGATACTTTTCTTTGCCTTCTCGAGCAGAATAGTTTCAAGCCTTGCACTTCATCTATATTTTAAGATTCTTGAGTAAAAATTTTGGTTTGAACACTTAAAGAAGAAGAATATTTCAAAAATTTGGTATATAGAAACTAGGAATGGCAATGAGGCAGGGCGGGGCGGTTTTCTACCACCTCGGCCCCGACCTGATTATAAATCATTCGTGCCCCGCCCCGCCCCACCCCCGACCGGGGCTTATATATGGTGAAACCAGCCCCGCCCCGCCCCTACTGCCTTTATATATATATATATATATATTATTAAAGTGGTTCCGGGGCGGGGCACCGAAGCAGGGTATACTAAAACCGCCCCCGCCTTGAAACCGAGCCGGGTCTTTTTTTTTTATACCGATCCCACCCCTAAACCGATTAAATTGGAAAAAAAAAAACCGCCCTTATAGGGGTGGGGCGGGTCGAAATTGCCACCTCTAATCAAAACCAATGAAGAAATCAATTTTGGTATACCAAAGGTAGTAAAGAAATCAGTAAAAAAAACAAGCACATTTCAAGAACTTTTAATAATTTTGGTTATCAATACCAGTGATGAGAACAATCCACAACAAACAAATTTAAAGAAGAAAGCAGGGGAAAGAAAATCATTGTTGAGAGAGCCATTAAGAAGGTTTTCAATTAGCCGTTGAGGGACTTGTCAGTTTTCAAAAGCTTTTACAAAAGTTTTAAAAATATATATTAAAATAATAGACGGTGGAAGAGAAACACTCAGGAATGATGCTAAGCAAAATCCCTTCCGTCAAAATGGCTTTGTGATATAGCGTGTGCATTGGAGCAAGGATTTTGGAAAAAGCCACCTATTTTGCCGATAAAGTGGACTTTAAAGAGTGCATTAGAGTTGCTCTAAGCACTCTAATTTATTTGGGGCTCAATGAACATTAAATACCTCTAATTCTATTTTCTCTTTACTTTTATTTTATTTCTTTTCTTCTCTCTTATTTTGATAGATGAGAGCAGGGCTGCACTCAAGCCAAGCTAGCTTTATGACTCGACTCAACTCAACTCGTTTGTGTTGAGCTCAAGCAGTTCGAACGAATCAAGGCAAACTTTTATTTTAGCTCAAATTTTTAAACAAGCCAAGCTCAAGCCAGACCCTATTTGATTCATCTCGACTCGTTTAAGGCTCAGTTTGGCTAGAGCTCGACTCAACTAAATATATCTATATCTATATATATATACATATACACACAATATTTTTTTAATAATGTTATTTATATTAATACAAAAATAATAATTTAAAATTTTCTTTATTATAGATTGCAATAAATTTATAATAAATAAGTTTAAGAGATAATAATGATAGAAATGTTAAGAAGTTAAAAACATAAACTCTTATCTAACTCTTTGCTCTTTGGACCGAAGGACTACTCCCAACTCTTATTTTCGTATATGAATGTATTATAATACTTTGCAGTTTCTATATTATAATTTATTAATAAATATTTTTTATTAAAATTATATAAAATTAAATAAAATAATTCAATGAATCAAGTTTGAGCCAATCCCAGCTCGGCTCGTCTTGAATAAAGTTAGAGCTACGAATGGAGCTCGAGCAAGCTTGTTCAAGCCAAGCTCCAGCCAAACATTGGAGTTCGAACTTGGCCAAGTTCGACTCGAATATACCCCTAAATGAGAGGCATGATTGGAGTTGGTTTAGATTAAAATCATAATTATGAATGAGTTTTAAAAATGGATTTAGCCAATTTTGGTCCGCCTATAAGTTCGTGGACTTCATTTAAAATTTATCTAGAATTAACCACGTAATATGAAGAGAAAATCAAGGAGGGGAGGCAAACCAAATGGAAATCTCATCAAACCAAAATTTATTTCAGTAAGACAACTGAAACACCAAGGCTGATTTTTAATTGGGCATATCTACACTGTTGAACCATACCTGGTTTGATAATTTTTGTTGTTTTTGCTTGATCATGTTCCTACCGATATCAATTCCTCTTGAAATTCAATTTATTAAGGTTGTGAAAACCCAACCCAAAATCAATGCTCAAGTTGAAGACCTCAACCCTAAGTCGATGCGTTGGGTCAGAAATTGCCACAGCAACACCCTCCTAGCAAGAGTTTGGATCAGAAATTGCCACAGCAACACCCTCCTAGCAAGAGTTTGGATCATATCCAACCGCTATTGAGGAATTCAAT
Organism: Tetracentron sinense; assembly: GCA_015143295.1. Taxonomy (NCBI): domain Eukaryota; kingdom Viridiplantae; phylum Streptophyta; class Magnoliopsida; order Trochodendrales; family Trochodendraceae; genus Tetracentron; species Tetracentron sinense. The sequence continues at coordinate 10,083,418 of CM026569.1, forward strand.
CGCATCCACATGTCAACACGTGTTCCTTTTAACTCTCATTAACTTTGGTTAAGATTCACTAATCCTTAGGATTAAAAAAATTAACCTTAGTTTTTAGATAAAATATTAACTTAAGGGTTAAAGCTTCTTTAAAAGGTAATTAAATGGGCATAGTTACTAAGTATGAGTAGGACTATAATACAACAATGATCCGTTCGGGAAGTACGAATATTATACGACCAAAAATTAACAAAATTACAGAAAAATTAAAAATAATAATTAAGAATTATATATACATAGAAATTATGATATTAACTAATAATAATCAATTATTGCAGAATTTATATTTAACACGATAAAAGTACAGTAAAAAATTTATGTGCATATTATACGGTGATATGCATATAACTTGTACTACGATAAAAGTTCGTTATTTTAAATGGTGAATGGGTGACCCTTCTTAAAAGTATTATAGAGATATAATATGCATATTTGGTAACTATGTTTGTGAGTATGATTGAACTTTGCCAAGTTCAATTACAACTTGACAGGATTTGGACTCCCTAGTCCCTAGAAAACCCAATGCCCAAGTAATGGGGTATGACATACCCTCCAAGAAACCCCAATTGTCAACTAAACATCCCATTTGATAAATGGTAAGTCAGCGGTGGAATTTGACATGTGAATCCACGATGACCCAATATCAAGTTGCCACGTCACAAAGGAGCATGACATATTCACATCTAATTTTTAGTTGTTTCTTAGATCCACTTCCCTTGTGACCTCACCAAATTTGTGACTGGTGTGTTGAAAAGGGATTTCAAAATCTAGGGTTCTTGGAAATGGTCCATGGCTCACTGATTGGTCAATAAAGAGACCAATGCTTTTGCCTTGTAAAGCCCTTCTACCAGCATATAATAGAGAGACCACCTAATAATGCTTTCCCCACCTTAAGCAATAAATTTCAGACTTCTTTCATTAGTTTTTGTAACTATATTATAATATGTTCTTTATTCCTTTCTTAAGAAATATCTAATGAATATTATATAAAAAAAAGGTGATTACATTAAAGACATTTAATTGGAGAGTAGATGGGGGGTTGGGTGGGGCGGTGGAAAGCCTCCTCTTGTTCAAAAATATATGGTATGGTTGGACTAGTTGAATCAAAAAGAAAAGATTAAAGGAAGTGGTTCGAAGATATGGTTTAAGGACATTAGTAAAAGATTAACCTAATATTGTACTTTATCAATGCCGATGAATGCCTAGTGGCGGTTCGTCGGCCGATTGGAGCACATAGTACTTGAGGTGACGCCTTTGACAACCATGCAAGCACGAGTGCCATGAGTGAGCTAGAAGACACTAGTAAATGGATCGTAAATGGATATATACTATAAGGCATTCTTGTAGCTAGGCAACGGGGGATGGAAAAAAAGTATGGAAAATTAGCAAATACTATCATTTGAATAGTCGGATATGTAATTAGATAGGAACATGGATATAGCATTATCCATTTGGAATTCTCTTCATTTACATCTCTAAATTTTTGGACCTTGTACTCGACAAATTGTTTTGTAGATAGTAGACTGGATTGAATTCCCAATTAAGAAAATGCATAACACTAACAAGAAAATAAAGAACAACTCTGATACTGCCTAGAAACTATAGCCGCGGAAGATCTTAAATAGTGAGATTTGTTGTTGTTTTAGGTGAGATCATTGTTTCAAGGAAAAATCTGCTGGATCTACCGGTCATCCATTTCAATTTGCCCATTTTTCGGGTACGCTGCTGCTTTTACTTTAATTTCACATTGGATTGGATTTATTTGAATTGCAATGGCTACGAGCTAATTGCTTTGTGTTTCAATTCCATGAATCCAGCAATTCATTCTGATTAAACTATATCAACACAGGCAGGGGTGGAGCCGAAATTTATTGCAGGACAAATTTGGTTTAAAGGACGGGGTTTGAGATAGAGCTCCTTTTTTTTTTTTTTGACAACTAAGTTTGTGAGTCATTTCATCCATATAATTTGTACATATTCTATGGGTATTGTTTCTTCTTGTATACGGGAACAGTTGTCTAATAGCCTTATGGCTATGCCTTATTAAGTAATATAATATTTTTTTTGAAAGTTTAGGGAGCAATTGCCTTCTTGTCTAATGATTATGCCTTATTAAATAAGTAAACAAAATAGTTAAAAGATTTTTTTTTAAAAAAATTCAATGAGAGAGCTGCCCCATGACTGATCCTTTATGGTTATAACCAAACTCTTTGAAGGCTGATTACAGTATAAAATTCTTTTAACTCTAGTTAACAACTTTAACTTTTAGAATTAAATTTTTTTTTGTAGAAACCAAGGTTAGGTGATTGAACCCTAAGGGTTAGTGAATCTTAATCACAATTAAGAGGTATTAAAAGGGACATGTGTTGATCTGTGGGTTGTAACTGACTCCAAGGAGTCCGGTTATAACAATAGAGGAATTTAAATCCTTATTAAACTATATTTAAAAAAAAATAAATCAAAAGCTGAGGGGACAATTACCTGAGATCGAATCGAATCCAATCACGATTGAATTCGGGGAGAGTTCAATCACACCCACAGGCCAACACGTGTCCCTTTAAACTCCTATTAACTGTGATTAAGATTTACTAACCTTTAATATTCAACGATATAATCTTAGTTTTTAGAAAAAATATTAAACTCTAGTTAAAGATTTTTAACCCTTAATATTAATAATTTTTTTAATATATTTAAAAAAAATACTAAAGTTATATTGTTGGACTCCAAAGGTTAGTAAATCTTAACAATAATTAATATGAGTTAAAATGGACGTGTTGGCCTGTGGGTGCAGTTGAACCGTCCCGAGCTCAATCGCAATTGCCGTGATTGGATCTCCATCCACCTCCAATCCCCATGCTATGCCATATAAAAATAAAAACTTCATTTTTAGTCAATCTTGAAAATCTACGGTCCATTTGACATCAGTCCTGGGAAGTTTTTATGCCATTGATGTTAAACGAAACACAGAAATGTACTTGTCAAGACTTGGGACTAGAAATCATTCTATTTTTATGATTGATTTTTTGAAAAAAATATTCAAAAACCACTTGTGAGATTCCATTCTTAAAACAAGTTTTTTCTTTTATATTTTGAAATTACTTCACTTACTACTCGTTCTTCTCTCATTCTCAGCAATTACCCCCTCCTAGGGGTGAAAGCCAAGATTTTTTCCTTTGAAGGAGGGGCAAAATACATGTATCAAAAATATAATGAGTTTTTGTGAAGAATGGTCAAACGTGCATCAAATATTATAGGGCTTAGTTGTTTGAAGACGTAGCCACCCAGCTTTTTTTATTGAGTAATGGGTTCATCATGGTGATAAAATTTGTTAATGTTGTATTTTAATTAAGGTCCAATACACAGCAAAAATAAGGGCCTTTCTTTTGGGAGAACATTATATGAATAAAATTAACTATACCTTTAATTTTATATATTATATACACAAAGAATTCAAAATTTTGAGGGACCAAAATTCTGCACTTAATGAACAATTACATCCTAATTTGGAGGTGACAATAGATACAAAATTATATATTATTTACATTTTTTTTTTTTATATTACACATCAAATGTAGCAAAATTTTCAAAATTTTGGACTGTCCTGCTCCATCCTCATCTCATGGCTCTGCCCTGCCCCACCCTAGTAGGGTGTTGCTTCTTTTCTGTCCATTTATATTGAATGTATTAAACACGATATCAGAGCTATCACTTTTACAGATATGCTTGTCCCAAACGGCACACAAGGTGAAACTAACGAACACTTGTCGCTAATATGAAGAGAGTTTGGAAGCCTGCGTCTGTAGCTAGCATTTCTCTTATTTTATTTTATTTTTCCTTTTCCAGATAATTGCTAGAAGAAGAAGCAGCAGCGAGCAAAGGCTCTCTGGTTTCTCCTAGCCAAAAGGCAATCTATTTCGTCGAGAAGAGATACATACCTAAGCGAAAATGGAGTTTCAGAGGTCAGATTTCAAACCCTAGAAATCTACCTTTTTTTTAATTTTTTATTTATTTATGATTTTCTCATGTTTTATCTATCGATGAAGCTTTCTCTTTTGGATTTTTAGATCTTTCCTTCCTAGATTCGATGTTTTGCGGCGGAGATCTGTGCTTTGACGGTGGATTTCTGGATAAATGATACTCTGCAAATCGATTACAGATTGTTTCGGTGATATTCTCGCATGCATGGGGTAAGTAATCGATTTCCATTCTAGATCGAGAAATTTTTGAAGATATTTTGTCTATTGAACTTTAGATTTTGTTTATTTTAGGGTTTCTGTGTGCTGTTTAAGTTATCTTTTCTTGGATTAGAATCTTATCTTGCTTGTTTTGTAAGCAGAGCTAGTTACTTTATGATTTCTTTTCCTTTTTTGAGGTCTTGGATGGGTATTATTTCCGTAGGTTCTGCTTTTGCAGTGAAGCAGTACGTTTCATTTGAGTGTTCTTAGCATTTTTAGATGATGAACTGTAGGGAATAATGGTAGGATCTTGTTGGTGAGAGAGAAAATCTTGTATTTTGTTGTTTTTGGACTTTTAACTCATGAATTGCAGATACTTAGGAGACTCTAAATACTTTGGATAATTTGGTATGTGCAACAATAGGAGTCAACTAGTGTAGGCTCTTAACACCCCGCCACTTGTGCCAGTGGTGGGGTGTGGCCTCTCTATTGAGGGGGTTTGGGGATCCAATCCCCCCCGGGTGATGAGTTTGCAAGAACTCCAATCCCCAAACTAACCACTAACCCTACTAACTTACGTAAATTATATCCGAAGCAAAACAAAAAAACTATTTTTGGCTCTTAAGTCTGTAAAAGTGAAATGAGGAAAAGGATATGGATTGAGATTGCAAGAGCTGGATTGAGAGCATACACTTTAATGGAGGATATACCTCTTGATAGAAGGGAATTGTTGAGCAGATTAACATGGACAAATGCTCTCTATAGCATATTATTCAAGAAAACTGAAAATGTAAAGACAGGCTTTTTAGTTTAGAATGTACTTGGGCACTTTCTCTCTAACCTCCTTATATATATATGTGTGTGTGTGTGTGTGTGTGTGTTTGTGTGTGTAAATTATGTATTTAAAATTTAAACTTAGCATATTTTAAAATTAGTACTAAATGAAGAGCATCCACACTTTTCTCTTATTTATAATTTGTGCTATATGATGTCACATAAACAATTTCTTTGTGCTCTATACCCAGGCTTGAGGTTCTGTTGGCAATGAAGCCTATACTGTACATCTTACATTCTCCTTAGCACACTAAATGAACTTTTTGTTGTTCATATATTTTTTTTTTGATCAATAATCCAAAAGATATAATAATTCAAAAAGAGGTACAATGGCAAAAGAAGAGTTTACAAGAACATAAACTCAAAACTGAAATGAAGAAATAAAGTATGAAGAGGACCCCCTTAGGAGAGAGAGGCAATGGTCACTTAGCCAAACTCAACCCAAGAATTCACCCGGTCTACCCTATCCCGTCAGATGAAAACCCATTCAACAACAAGTAACCGGATACGCCATGAGTTAACAATGATAAGCCTGCAGGTATTATTTCCCCGGGGAAAACAATGGGGTGCTCTATTGAAATCATTGATAAATTCTCATTTAGTCTCTCCTTATTGGGATTGCATCTCATTACTTTCCCTGCATGTCCCTTCTTGCTTTTCCCGGTGTATTCTGCATCTAAGTTGTTCTATATATTTGGTGCTTTATGGTTTAGTTACTGATCACAAATTCACATGTATTGAATTAGTTTCTTTGGGAAAATAAAAATCAGTTTGATGAACCCTATGGTCTCATTTGGTACGATTTTGACACAGTGATCAATAGTGTACCTGGCTTCATCACACACACATACATTATGTGTCTGCTCATGTATGGTATGCTGGGTTGTATGTGTTCTTGCATTCACCTACCTGTCCATGTGTGTGCGTGTGTGCACATTATGTCTCTGCTCATTTGTTGGTGCGTGTGTTCATGCATTTGCCTACTCTGTGTGTGTATGTGTGTGAGAGAGAGAGAGAGAGAGAGAGGGAGGAGGGGGGGGGGGGGGGGGGGGGGGGAGGGGGGGGGGGGGGGGGGGGGGGGGGGGGGGGGGGAGAGGGAGAGGGAGAGGGTCTAACTCATAGTGTTAGTTTCTTTATTAACTTGTAGTACCATACTTTGTTGGGGAATGTGTGGAAACATCCATCTTCCATATTATGGTATGATTATGATTTCATGTGATGATGTAATTCTGTTAGTTAGTTAATGGATGAAGCTTCTTGAAGGCATGGCTCAGTTGAGATTGGTGCAAAAACGAAAAGAGAAGCATGATGTGTATATTCTGTATGGACTGCACTTAATTTTTGTTGGTTGCCCTATTAGAATTGGTCATTCTGGCTGCAATATCTGGTTATGGGTGGATGGTACTAATCGTTTATGCGGTAAAACCTGATTTGCAACAGAGCAGAGGTTGTCTAGGATGCTGTACTAAACCCACACCGATTATCGCTGTGGATGAACCATCAAAAGGACTGAGAATTCAAGGCCGAACGGTGAAGAAACCCAGCATATTAGAGGATTTCTGGAGCACCAGCACATGTGAGATGGACAACAGTGCAGTTCAGTCTCAGAGAAGTATCTCACCAATCAGCATATCAAACCAAACTCTTGATCCCCACAGTGCCACTGGCAGCACTAGCAACCCTTCTGAATTTGTTAATCATGGTAAGTTCAAATCTACCAACTGCTCTTTGGGGCTGGCATGTCCATATATTACTGAATAAAACTGGATCTGGCATACCAGTAAGAAAAACTGGAGCTGGCATATATTTTTAAAATCAGGACAACTGTTTTGATATATTACTGACTAAAACTTGGCTCGGCATGTCCATCTATCCCAACTTACTGTGTGCACATGTATTGCACAAGTAAATGGTGTCGACTCACCAGTTGATGGGTCCCATTTGGGGGGATTGTCTAGGCCCAAAGGCCAAAACTAGATCAGAGGATTCTAACAATCTGGTCTATCACATTCTTCTGAACAAGCAGAGAAAACATGTCAATTACTCCAATAAAAAGTTCAGCTGGATGATTTGGATCATCCAATTGAGTTTTTTTTTTTTTTTTTAAATCTACTATTGTGGCCTGGGGGTAATACCGCAAATGCGGGATTTTCTAACCCTCTGCTTATGCGCCATGAGTTCAGTAAAATAGGTTGTAAGTATGCTATTTCTACAACCTTCTGACCCTATTTCCACCCATAGTGTCATTGCTGGTTATGATAATTCTGTCATCTCCCCTTCCATTTTCTATTCACTTTGTTTTTATATCTACAACCAAGTTATTCAACATTGAAAGTTTGTTGGTTGCAGGTCTTCTTCTCTGGAATCAAACTAGGCAGCAGTGGGTTGGAAATAGAAGGTCTGAGAACAATAACCAACGGGTTCGAGAACCCAGATTAAGGTGAGCCTTCAGTCTTCCTGATTGTCGAAGTATACAGACGATGAACCTGTCATGTGGACATTGTGTGCAAACAGAACTCTTGCATCTACCTCTTTTGCTGGCTTCAAGCCAATTCTAACACTCGGGATCCAATGACTTTATTTTCTTAGTACCCCATGACCTTTCATAGACATGACTCAATAATTGTTTGGAGTGTGTTTTCTATGTTAGGATGGGGGGAGAACTCATAAAGTGGAATCGACTATGGGCAAATGCATAATATATTGCGCAATGACTTTCTTTTCGGGCCATCTTCTTGCTGGAAAACAGGATCTCATAGGAAATCCTTCCCTGCAATCAAAAAAAACTTTGTTCTTTTTTTTAAGCTGAGCATTTGTGATTTTGTTCTTGCATTTTTTGTCAACACTTCTAGGCTCTCTATGATTAAACCATTCTGGTTTTTGCAGTTGGAATGTGACTTATGATAGTTTACTCGGGACCAACAAACGCTTTACCCAGCCTATCCTTCTCTCTGTAAGTGTGCTCTGGCAATATATGGGTCCAGCCGGTCTTATTATCATCATGGTAATTTGCATTAACTGACCGATGATTGGGCTCCGACTGACAGGAAATGGTAGAATTTCTTGTGGATATCTGGGAGCAGGAAGGGATGTATGATTGAAGCTAGCAAAATCAGGAAACAGTTAAAGGTTGATTGGATCTAAAGATCAAGGACAGATGTATCTTTTAACAGGTTTTGGTATCAAATGCAGATCAAGCAAAGGTTATATATCAACTGTAACCATCTGTTCATTTTCTCTTTAGAGGGCCTTCTGAACATTTCCTACTGCATTCAAATCCAATATATAGAAATCACTGCCTTTGCAGTTAGTTCTCTGCCAGAGATATGGACAGAATATATGATATTGGAGTTTTATTATTATTGCACCCACTTTTACTCTCACAGTTACAAAAGCAAAACCTGCAAAAATGCTGTTAGCATACAAATGGTGTAAGTTATAATTGAGCCAAGGACTTTGCTACTCAGACCCCCTTAGGGCCGAGACCACCGAGACCGTGCTCTATGAGAGCACGGGATTTCAGATGGGGCCATTTTACATGATAGGCCCCACCTGAAATCCCATGCACTTAGTGCACCGTCTCGGCCCTAAGGGGTCTCCGAAGCATTATCCTTGAGCTAAAGTCAAGGATTTGGTAGTATAAATGGGAGTATACTTTGGGTGTACCGGTAGACTGATTCATAAATGGCTTTGGATTTGTTCTGGTGAACGCCCAAGCTGGGCGCTTGGGCATCCAGGAACCATTGGGCACCTGGTGATAAAAATGGGAGAAGTCATTTCATTTTTTCCTATGATTTTGACTTCTCCCCACTTGATATCTCCTCCCTTTTTATTGCCGCATGTCCAATGGTTTGTGGGTACCCGAGCGGGGTGCTCTCGGGGGGTCATGCGATCAAGTCTCTTTTAATAAAATACAGTTAAAGAAATAACTTGGCACATCGTTAATAATCACAAAGGAAGCAATTTCGGAGTCACCATTACTACTACGCTAACCCTAACCACTACAAATGCATCCTTAAAGAGTCACAAAGAAGGTAAGCTTGACATGGCAAGCAAGAGGCCCACTTGCCATTCACTTACCAGTTAACCCTAAGTATTCCCTTAACTATTAGGCTATTAGCAGTAGATGAAATAATGCCCTAAATAAATAATATAAAAAAAGGTTATTATTTACAAGAAATTGGCAGTAAGTATGGTTCGTTTCAATGGATTCGAGGCAACCTATTAAATTTCTCAACATTAATTCCATGCTTAATCAATTGTAAATCAATTGTAAAGGTTTATTCAAAATAGCTGCCAAGAAGCACAAGCTAGAAAACACAATATGTGCCTCAGCCACACCTTCTTATAATTCTATTTCTTAGTAACCCAAATTACCTAAATACCCCTCTGCTCCACAATATGTGCCTCGGCCACACCTTCTTGTAATTCCATTTCTTAGTAACCCAAATTGCCTAAATACCCCTCTGCTCCTGCTGTCAAACCGTGAGAGCACGGTTTGAGAGTGGATTTGCCGTGAGAGCGCGGTTTTGGATTTGTAGGGGCGGTTCTACTCGGTGTTATAGGCAGTTTTGATCAGGACAGGTTGGTTTTGTTTTCTTTTCCCGTACACGTCAGGTAACCCTTTACATCTTAAGAAAGGTTGACACCGACAAGTGCTTTTCTCTCCAATTTTTTCTTTCTTTCTTTATTTCGTTTATTTTTTTGGTCTAATCAAAGGTGAGGTTGTACTTGTGTCAGCTAGTCTTTTCAACTTTTTTAAACTTAATTATTTTTATTTTTCTTTTTTTCAAAACATATAAAAAATAAGTAAAGAAATATGATTCATACTCGCTCTTTCTACCTTCAACCCCTATATTTAGTGGGCTGCTGGTAAATGAGGACTTATATATATATATATATATATATATTTCATTAATAAATAAAAATATATAATTTTGGTTTTTATAAAACATATTATTTATATATATCGGCGCTTTGGAGGCGTTCTCGGCCATATCCTAAATTAAAATTTGATGCTCTCGCTCCTGCTCCCCGTTTTGGTTACAAGCTCACAATAGCCCTACCCTACCACTGGTGTACTAGTTCTGTCCCCACCGGATCGTACTCCACCCGATTGCACTCCTCCTGTCACTCCACAATCGAGTCCCACCATGGCCACTAACCCTCACGGCTCCACCTATAAGTATCCTTTGACTCCTTCACACTAGGATGATATTACCCTTGCCCATCCCTCGGCAAACTTACCTATGGCTCCTCATTAGGAGTCGAGCCTTGATCTCTTTGTGGACCTCCCGCTGCATCCCCCTTTAGCATCATCATTCTCACGTCCATCCATGAACCCGGACAACACTCATGTGATGAATACTTGAACGAATGATGGAACTATTCGCCCTCATCCATGGACAACCACTCGTCACCCTATTCCTATGACACTTCTCACTCAATTACATATTGCTGGTATTAATCCCAACATGTTCTACCCAAGCTTGTAAAGACCCTCTATGGAGGACTACCATGACCGAAGAATTCGATGCTTTAGTCCAAAATCACACTTGGACTCTTATTCCTCATCAATCAAAAATGAATCTTGTAGGTTGTAAGTGGGTCTGCAAGATCAAGCAACGAGCTGATGACACCATCGAGCGCTATAAGGCTCGTCTTGTTGCCAAAGGTTACAATAAACAGGAAGGCATCAACTATGACAGTAAGCACCAAATTTTTACATCCCATTTTTTTAAACCGTAGTTAAAAAATTTAATCATGGCTAACCTTAGTTTAACCCTAAGTCAAACCCTAGTCGAACCCTAGTTAAACCCTATATCAAACCCTAGTCTAGCCCTATGTCAAACCCTAATCTAACCCTAGGTCAAACCCTAGTCTAACCCTGGTCAAACCCTAGGTCTAACCCTAGTCTACCACTAGGTCAACCCTAGGTCTAACCCTAGGTCCAACCCTAAACCTACCCCTAACCCTAGTTCCAACCCTAGGTCTAATCCTAGATTTAGCCCTAAGAGTCTAAAGCCCAAGCCCGAAGCTAGCCCTAGCCTAATCCTAAGCTAAAGCCCAAGCTCACAAGCCTAACCCCAAAGCCTCAAGGGCCCAAGCCCATGGACTAGACCCATGCTCCTTACCCATAGACCAAAACTCAAGACCCATTTTCCCTTTACCCTCGTACCCCCATCTCCTAAAACTCCATAAAATCCCCAACCAAGCTTAGCCAGAGGGGGGGGGGGGGGGGGGGGGGGGGCTCAAGCTTGAACCCTCACTCTCATTTTCCCTCTTCCATAACAGCAGGCTCCCCTCACAAGTCTCATCCTTCTCTCATTCCCTCTCTTCTCAAATCTATAAGAAAAGATGAGTTCCATCTCATCTACGATCCCAGAGTTTACGCACACCCCCTTTGGTAGCACCTTCATAAGGGAGAAAGTGCTCCTCTCTCTTGGTCCCCCTCTTCACACACATCTCAAAACCATCACCACTGAGCTCTCTCTCCCAATCTCTTTCTCTCTCTTAGGAGCACTTGCATGCATAGATCAAAGTTATAGTAGCAACCACGACCAACTACGTGCAACCATGACCATACCTCCATCATCTCCAACGGCCAATCACCTTGTGACAGTCTCGGACTAGCACCAGAGATCCCTATCCCATTGTTCACACACCAATAGAGACCCCATATCCTTCTCTATTCCGAGCAACAAAACCCTCATTCGTGTTTTTTTACATGGTAACCATGATTGTAGCACCAGTCCTCTTAGCACCATCTCCAGTTGTTGCAGCTCACCGAAGCTCCTCATTAATTTCCTAACATGCTTGAACCAGCCACAACACTTTACATCCTCTCTCAGGATCTCACCAGCTCCAGCACCTCCAGGTCGACCCAGCAGCTGCCCACCCCTATGCGCTCCCAACTCAACCTCATTTCAGTCCCTTTTGAGCTCCTTAAACCACCCCAAATCAATCTTCAATCAAACACTCATTCACACTCTAAACCACCTCATAATAGACTTTGTTTAGCCCCATTACAATCCCTAAAACAACCACCATTCACCTCCATTACAGTCCCCAAAACAGCCCCACTGTCCAGCCCATTTACACAGCACAACAGCAGCTCAAAATAGCACCCGTGTGTGCTCTGATCTACGGTCCAAATGGCAACCACGCCCCACCATTCTTTGTGTTCCCCAAGATCGGCCAGTGACTCCACTAATCCTCCGTGAAGGCCCCTCACTTAGCATGCCTAGATCAACCATCGAGCAGGTATACCTTATGCAAACTCTCTATCCAAAAGTTGTTACATCATTATTTTATGTGAATATTGGTGCTCATCGAAGCATGTTGTGGATTCTGGGGGATTCACACTAGCGAGCAAGGGGTCAAGAGGGTTCTCTAGGCCTGATTACAGCTAGAGGACACCCTTGACCCATGCTAAACCCCCTATTGTTGGTCAGAGCCCCTACAATCATCCGTCTTCGTGCTTACTTGGGATTTACGATTGAGGGATCAACGAATGATTTTTGGGATAAAATCTTATATATCCTACTAATTGTTTATTAAGATCGTCAATATGATTTTTAATATTTTGTTCGGATGTTATTTCATATAGACCATGTTTTAACCGAAAATCATTTTGGAAAACAATACCAACCAATAAATCCCCCAAAAAATCATTTTTGTATTCTTTACATTCTCTAGAATCTAACTTAACAAACGGATCTCAATTCGGAGCATAGGAGTAAATTTTATGGGTCTCTAAAGTTGGGTCCAACATGCTGTTTTTGACAGTTTGGACCCATTTTTGTCTCCACTTTGGCTCAATTTTCATACAAACACAAAGACCATAAAATTATAAAAAAATCATGTTAATTTTCTCCTAGAGACTATGAATCTAGAACATCAAGTGGAATTCAAATTGGAGTTCCGAATAAGGAGTTATGGTTTTCCAAAGTTAGGGACACAGAATTCAATAGGAAATGAGCTAAACCACTCCAGTGCACACCCTCGAGCTAAGCCACTCCAGTGCACACCCTCTAACCACGGTTAACAACCTTAACTGTGGTTATCTTGACCCTAAGCCTTTGGGCCCAATCCCTAGCCTCCGAGCTCAACCTTAAGCTTCTGGGCCCAGTCATTAGCCTCCAGGCCTATTCCCAGCCTCCGAGCTTAACCCTGGGTCTCCGAGCCTATACCCTAGCCTCCAGGCTCAACCCTACGCCTCCGGACCCAATCTTTAGCCTCTGGGCCATACCCTAGCCTCTAAGCACAGCCCTAAGCCTTCGGGCCTACACCCTAACCTCTGGACTCAACCTTAGGCCTCCGGGCCCAATCTTTAGCCTCTGGACTCAACCCTAGGCCTCCGGGTCTAATCCTTAGCCTTCAGGCTTAACCCTAGGCATTTGGGACCAATCCTTGGCCTTCGGGCCCAATCTCTAGCCATGCTCAACCCATGGCCTTTGGGCCCATACCTTAACCTCTGGGCCTATACCATAGCCTATGGGTCCATTTCTTGACCTCTGGGTCCATACCTTGGCCTTCAGGCCCATACCCTGACCCGCGGGCCCATTCCTTGGCCTTCGGGCCCATATCCTAGCCTCTGGGTCCATACCCTAGCCTCCGGGCCCATTCCTTTGGCTCCAGGCCTATACCCCAGCCTCCGAACCCATTTCTTGGCCTTTGGGGCAATACCCCAACCTCCGTGCCCATTTCTTGGCTTCCAGCCTTTGGACCCATACCCTAGCCTCCGGGCCAATTCCTTAGCCTCTGAACTCGTACCCTAGCCTCCGAGCCCTTATCCTAACCTCTGGGCCCAAACCCTAGTTTTTGGGTTAAACCTTAACCACTCCGGTGCACTTGGCCACCCGACCAATCAACTCTTAACCGTAACCACCCTGGTGCACACACACACACTTCCCTTAACCCCAACATGGGTTCATGTGCTAGAACTATGCTTGGTCTGATCTCACCAAGATGAGTACGTAGGCAACCCAACTTGGGTTCGACCCTAGTTTTGGATTTTCCCCTTCTTGGATTAGCATCACTCTAAATACTTAGGTATTTTCATTAATCTTAACTTTAATTTGTTTTAAACTTAGGGAATAGGTAACCATCTTAGATGGGGGTCCCGATGTGCTTAACACCTTCTCTAGGACTTAATCGAACTGATTACCCTAACTCTAATCAAGACCATCGACCTTAATATAAACCCGAGACCTATCACTCAAAATAAATAGGTGGTGACTCTCAATCAAACCAGTGGGTAAAATTCGTGCTCACAATGACGAGACATTCTGTCCTATTGTCAAGCCGACGCTTATCCTCTCCATTGTCATCTCTCAACAATAGCCTATTCGTCAGTTGGATGTTAAAAATGCATTCTTGCATGGTGTTCTGAATGAAGAGGTCTACATGATCCAATAACCGGGTTTCAAATCCTTGGACCACTCATCACATGTTTGCAAACTGCACAAGGCTCTATATGGTTTGAAACTGGTTTCATCGCTTCAGCCCCTTCTTGTTGACCTATGGTTTTCGGTGCAGTTGATCTGACCTTTGTCTCACTCAAACCAAATATGCCCTTATACTTCTTGAGAATTCCAACATGATAGACGCTAAGCCCTGCACCACATCGATCGCCACTGGCTCTAAGTTATCCCTTCATGATAGTGATCCTCTCCCGGATTCAACTGTCTATCATTGTCTTGTTGATGCATTACAATACTTAACCCTTACTAAACCGGACATTACCTATGCCGTCAATCTAGTTTGTCAGTTTTTGCACCAACCGACCTCCCTACACTTGATTGCGGCAAAGCGAATCTTTCTGTATGTTAAGAGTTCTCTTGATCATGGCCTAATGTTTCGCCGAGCTCCTCATATGCTTTGTCTGGCTATTCTGACGCTGACTGGGCTGGCTGCCCTGATGACAGGCATTCCACCACTTTTTTTTGCGTATTTTTTGGTTCTAACTTAATTTCATGGGGGACAAAGAAGCAACCAATTATCTCGATCTCGAGCTCCAAGGCAGAATATCACACCTTAGCTGTTGTCACTGCTGACATTCTATGGATTCGATACCTTCTCTGAGACATTGATATCGCTTATCCTCTTCCTATTCGACTTCACTGTGACATGTATCAACGCTACTTACATGGCCACTAATCCCATTATGCATGCACAAACAAAACATGTGAAAATTGATTATCATTTTGTGCATGAACTAGTCGGTCATGGTGCACTTCAGATTTACTTCATCCCTACCACTGATCAACCAACGAATATTCTCACGTACCAAGGTCTCTCAAGTGCACAATTTCGATACTACATATCAAACTGATGCCCCCTCCGCCATCAGTTTAAGGGGGCGTGTTAGAGATCAATCAGGAAACTGTGTTTCCTTATCAGGCAAACACGGTTTCCCCATTCAAATTCACATGGTTTCATCTATGGTTTGCCAAATCCAATGTTGCTATATTCTCTTGAATCTTTCCTTGTAAAGGCAATGTACCAACTCATAGTATTCAATATATATTCAACCCAAATACCACAATGGGATTAAAGTGATTCAACCAAAACCGTGTTTTTAGTAACTTTACAGACTGGTCAAACATAGCCTGAGTGAATGTTACTTGGTTCGTCGGTTCGAAATCGGGTTTGCGGTTCGTAGTTTGCCACTCTCAAGTGAACCCGATTCGCTAGGGGTAGGATGAGATAATTCGGTTTTTAGTTCGCTTAGGTTCTTTAGTTTGGTTCGCTAGCATGGTTTGCTACTTAAGCATGTAAAACAAAAAATATCTTTTATATTATATTATTAAAATATATATCTTTTAAGCATGTAAACAATATATTACAAATACTTATTTGAAGAAAAACAAATGTCTTTTTACGAACTGTTTGTGAACTAAAAGTATAAATTTATCGAACCAAAAGAAAAATATCAATGAATTTGATTAAAAAATTTGATAAACGGAGATTGTTTTGAAACCACTATGTGGTTCGCTCAATTTCACGAAACAATCTGAACCGAAACCATGAACCATTTCTGGTTCGCTATAGCATGTAGCGAACTTAGTAACCCTGGTCTAAGTCATTAAGTTGGTCTGTCTAGAAAGATAGCCCAAGTTGAAACTGCAGCACCATGTGGATCCATATACTAGATTCAGTCATCTACTAAGAACTGATTGGCTGAAGTTGAAAATGGCAGAAATGCCAAATCTAGTTGCAATAGAGGCCTGGTCTATTCTTCTAGTGGGCTTCTTCATCCTCATTGCTTCAAACTGAGTTTTCTAACTCAGTCTAGGCTCAATTCGGCCAGAGTAACAAACTGGTTTTGTGCACAAGGTATAGAACCTTTTTCTTTTGCCCCTTTTACAGACATCCAAGGTGCCTTGGGCCCTTGGCCCTTGAATAGGGGCACAAACCCCTTGGTCTCGGACCCAAATCACGAGGTCCGTAAGAGTGATGAACCTGGTAGGTTCAATGAACCCACCACACCTCCTTGGATAGTAAGCCCAAAGAGACACCACATGGATCATATGGTTAGGGTTGCATCACAAGATCTCCCAAGTGTGATCAACTGTCATACTATCACAAGGACACGTAGCCACTCTATGATCATGATCAAGAGCCCCCATATGATGGATGGTCCTAAGGAAATCGAAATAGTAAGCGGCCAAATGTACACGTACAAGTGCGCCTCATAGTGCATAAAGCCCTTTACCCACACCTTGCTCGTGCAACTCGTACACCCAAGTTTGGGTTTGTGGTTGATAGATGCTAATAGGTTCTACTCAGACATTCAAAGCTTTATGTATCCATGAAATTTTTCATAACTATGTGAAACTAAACCTTCAAAGGAAAAAAAAAAAAAAAAAAAGGGAAAAAACACAAGAAGTTAGTCTCACTTGAGACCAAGATCTAATATTTCCCCCACAACAAAGAACAAGGTACTAAATCAAAATAAGCAGTGATTGTTTTGAAAATCTTGTCTAAGCTAGGAGTTAAAACTTACTATTCAAAAAATACTATGTTTATTGAGGAGTGCTAGCCCTACTCTCAGTCAACCCTTAGTCTCACCTCCACCAACCACCTGGGCACGATTAAAGGCTTCAGATTATCTTTGGTGGATGCCCAAGGTGGGTACTCAGGCATCTACACACCATCCGACATGTGGTGATAAAAAGGGGAGAGATATCAAGTGGGGAGAAGTCAAAAACCATGGGAAGAAAATGAACCGACTTCTCCCCATTTTTATCGCTACATGTCTAATGGTGTGTGGATGCCCGAGCGCCCATCTCAGGCGTCAGCCGGAGATAGTCCGATGATGCCACGGTTAAAGCACTCTCTTCCTCAAAAACCCAAAAAATGGATAGGTGGTTGGTGGGGGCTGAGAGTAGACCTCATGTTTATTTTAGAGTCTGAGAACTAAATGCAAAACAAAATTTTCTCTTCTGTCTTCCCCTCATTTTCTTTTGGTAACCCGGGGTGTCCCGAACCCTTCGGGTTAGGACCAAGTACCAGGGTGTGACGAGAGCCCGCAACCCTCCCCACTAGGAAAGTTCAGAAAATCCGAACAGGACTAGCCACAAAGGGTGAGTGAGAAATGGAACCGTGGACCTCCAGCTTGGCGAAAGGCCCAGGAACCACTAGCCCGCCCCTTTGGGGTTTGTCTTACCCACCTTGGGAATGTGAAGGCCTCCTCATCTACCGATACCTTCTCCTTCTCCTTCCTAGTCGACTCGTTTGCTGGAGACGTCTCATTTTCATCGTGTGTTGCAGGGCCCGTTTGCCATATTCTAATGGTTCCATCTTCAGATCCTGAGGCATACGATTCCCCTCTAGGTGAGAACCGCTCATAATGGACAAGACCATGGTGCCCTTTATTGCATCCTGCATCCAAATGTATACAAACCATTAAAATTGCACTTAGAACAACCTTAAAACAAGACATTCTCACTAGCATTGTTAGTGGGCTAGAGAGCCCAGCACTTGACTTAAAAACGGGCTAAGCATGATAGGCTTATCAACTGCCACACTGACTTAGAAGCTGGGTCAGGGTCAAGATTCTCTTGCAAGGGGCTAACAACGATGTTTGTTTATGTCCGTTTTTATAGAATATAATTTTTCTCAAAAGTTTAGGAGGGCTAAAGCCCCCGATCCACCCCTCTTCCAGGCTATTAATAGTGTAGTAAAAAAAATTCCAAGGGGGGTTCAGTTGCCTGTAACTCTGTCCCTACTTAGAAGCAGGCTAAACATGGTAGGACTATCAACCGCAGCGCCATAGGAAATAGAACCCTGAGCACCTCACATGGGAAATATTGTCACTGCCACAAGCCACCCGGTGTGGATTAGATACCTACCAATCTCTTCACCAGTATGGAAATCAAAAAGACGAATCCACATGTCTTCTCCTACAGCAATGAATTTATTGCCAAGCTTTGGTTCCAGTGAAGCCGATTCCACAGTACATGGCATGTTGAAGCTCTTCACCAATCCAAACCTGAAAAACAACAAATCAAATTATGATAAACCCATTCATGCTGAAATACCTGGAAGAATAATAGCTCTATAAGATTTGGAAGTTACTGATATGCATCCCAAAACTTAACAGTGGATCCATCGGCAGTCGTTATATAACGTCCGTCATGACTCACTTCAGCGCTGGTTACACATGACTTGGTCTCAAGTGTGTGCACATTTTTGCCACTTCTTACATCCCACAACCTATAGAATCACCAGTAAAATTATAATAAAAGAGAAAAAAATTAAGAAAGAAAAGCGAAAGTATAAAGTCTGTCTGAGTTCAAATCCTACCGAACCCCTATCGCCAAGTAACAGGCCAATGTGTTCACTGATCTTGGAGTCAAAGAATACTAAGAAGTTCCTTTAAGCTGCCAACTCAAGAACTTATTTAATTACAAAGGCTGTCAGTCTAGACCTTTGATGAGGGGCTCCGGCTTGGTCCTTCAAAGCCCGCAAAATATATGACTATTTTTTCTCTTATGCTTAGTAAGTACCTAACCCAGCCCGGCCCTCCAATTTATATGTCATACTATATATAATATTTATAATATATTTCACATATGATATAATAACTTAAACTTATAATTGCTTAAACATTTTATTACATTTTTTAGTTCTTTCAGCCCTGACTCAGCCTGACCCTTGAGGGTAGGGCTTAGTGTCACAGAAGGCCCACCTAGGCATTTTGTCAGACACCTGTGAGACATTTTATATATACTGTAGAGATTTTAGGGGTAGGCTCTCTAGAAACTTCCATGAGGAAGTGTGTGAAAGCTAGGTTAGAAATTTCCTAAAAATAAACTGAAATTTCGCTATTTCACTTGAGTTAGTAAATGGCGCCACTTGCTTCAAGTCGTCATTTTATGTTATTTTACTTAATCACATCAATATTTTTTTTCTGTTATTTTACTTGATCGAAATAAAAATCTGAAATTGGTCAAGAAATCCCAAAATTTTAGGATTTTGTCAGAAATATTTCAACTTTTTAAAGGGATTTTCTATAATTTAATATATTTTTAAAGTATAAAGAAAACAAAAATCTGAAATTGATTGAGAAATCCCAAAATTTTGGGATTTCGTTTGAAATATTTCAACATTTTAAAAGGATTTTCCAAAATTTTAAATAGTAATTTTTAAAGTATATATTATATAATTTTTATTATAATTTATATATATATATATATATATATATATATATATATATATATATAATATAACCATATATTTTACGCATATTATTTATAGTTTATACATTAATATAACCTAATTTATACATTGTATTAAGCATATAATTAGTTTATGTTTTATAGCTATAAAGTATGTTTATAGTATAAACTGTAAATTTTAGATATTTGAGTTTTTACATTAATATAATATAGTTTATACATTTATTAGATATCTTATTATAATAATGGAATAATAATTAATTAAATTAATAATTTAGTAACAAAATATTATTGTTTTATTTTTTAAATAAAAATAAATTTTTTATTAAATTTAAAATATATAAAAATGTCCGTATATTTCATTAAATATCAAATTTTTGTATTGAATATTATTAAAAGAAATAAATCAGCAAGATTTTTGCCAAAATCTTCGAGAACGATGTAATTGACGTCTCGGTTTCAAAGGGGTAGAGCATAACCGAATTTTTTCGAAATTTCAAACCTTGCAAAGTATATTTAAGTTTGATGTCTCGAGTATAATTCCAAGCGTGAAGAGTCCCTTTCTGGATTTTGTGACCCATATAATTCTTTATAGTATGGATGGAATTAATATGAGGCTGATGAATCTCCTCTCTATCAAGTGGAAATATAATAACACAGAATCCATTTGGACCCAATAAAAATATGAGCTCATTACAGCCTCCAAAATATAAGCATAACAGTAGTTTAATTAGCATCAGTATTACGTAAAATATTCATACCTCACTCCCCCAGTATTAGTAGAGGAACTAAATATTGTTCGGTCACTATGGAGCCATGCAACAGTTCTGATTGAACAAGGAGAATTATCGACTTCTTTTGGAGGTGCATCTGGACGATTCAAATCAAAGACACGAAGTATCTTTTCAATCGCCCCGGTGAGCAGAATGTTGGTATCCTATTCCAAGATTGACAAATTTAAATGAACAAGTATAGATTATTAAGGAATATCTTACTTTAATAAAGTGAATGAACAAAAAAAAGGTAAATGCGATATAAACAAGTTTATCTATCATAAGTAAATTAGCATCAACTAGATTTGGTTATGATTTGATTAGGATTAGATTTGATATATAATGATTCTATCTTGAGACCCATGTGATCTCCATGTAAACCTCACCAAGTAGCCATTGTTATTCATGGTATCAGAGATGGCCCAAAAAAAAACTCGGCTCACTAAAATGAGGGTCGGGCATGGACAATACTTCCTAGAGCCAGGCCTAAGCCCTCATTATATATATATATATATTTAATTTGAAATGAATTATATAATCTTCTTTAATGGAATATTTATTTTAAGTTTTTCACTAATCCTCATGCTTAAAGACCACCCGCCATAACTGGTTATGGTTTAGAAAAGAAAATGATAAAAATTAATAGTTTATCTTCGTTTTTTTTTTTCTTTTTTTCTTGATCCTGAGGGTAGGACTTGGGATTGGACAGACTGAACCCTTACAAGTGAGGATTGGGATTGGACAGACCTGGACCAAGCATTAACAACTCTAATCAGAGCGGGTCAATCTGTCCAATTCTACTGTAAGTTTCTCTTTGGTTACTTTGATCTCCTCTAATTGGTATTGTCCTTTCTAACTAACGGTCTTCACTGCCGCATGTTGGATTTGAACTTTCTTCTTTTCTTTTTCCTCTAACGACAACACTCTCTCTTACTCTCTAAGAGTCCAAAACAGGCATAATACTGGCACCTTTATCCACGACGAAGGTAGAACCATGAATCTTCTCCATGCATATGGCACCATGCCCAGAAAAATGTTATGTCGTCTGTCATTGTTCAACATGTCAATGATATCAGAATTCCCACCATTTTAAGCCTAATTTTCATTTGGACTAGCAGAAACTATTGTCATCCAAATTTGATCGTATATAGCATTCACTTATTAATTAAAGCATTCTCTCTTCTCACCTCTCAACTACTTATCATATGTTCAACTCAAATTGATTGAATAAACTCACAAGACTCATTGAGGTCCTTTTCAGCTTAGTTTGAGGCTCATGACCAATATTAGAGGCACATTTTCCCAACCCATTGAGGCTCCTCTTCTTTGATCCATGGAAGTCAACATATCAATCCAATAGAGGCATAGTTTCAGTCAATAGAGGATTCACATATTTGGTCATAGAGGTCAATATCCTTGGCCCAAGAGGCCACAACTTATCTTTGATCTTGTGGGGCATACTTGAGCTCTTCACGGCAGTGAAACAACCAACAAACCAACAATCTACAGGAAAATTTCCATCTCGGCAGAGAGGACTTTAATTATTTGCTTCAAACACATAAAGATTATCCAATCTCCGTGTGTATGAGGAGGAGTATTAGGGAATATCTTATGGTAATAAAGTGAATGAGATACATTGTACTATTATCAAGCGTATTGCATCACAATGAGATTAGTATGAACTAGATTTGGTAATGATTTGATTAGGATTAGGTCTGTTGATGTTTCTATATTGAGACCATGTGATCTCTGTATAAATCTCATTGAGGAGCCAATGTTAATCATCCAAGATTATTAATATATTCAGTTTCTTCACAATAACCATAATGTAAAAGGCAAAAAGAACTAGCATATATAAAAGATTTTTTTTAAAAAGAAACTATAATAGTAAATGATGCAACAATCTCCATGTATGCTTTTAACCATCCACTATCCTTGATTACAACCTGAGCTCATCGTCAGTTAAGTCAATTATAGTTGCATTTCGGAGAAGATATGTTATCAGTTCCAATCTGCAATACTGACCTATGTTCAGCTTTTTAAGGAACTATTTCTTGAAAACATCATGTCATTTTAGTAAAGGGCCATTTGGATTGCACGAATTGAGGGGTGAGAATTAGAATTGGATGATACAAATTTCAATTCTAGCGTTTGAACGCCTACAATTCTTATGAATTCTAATTCACGTGGAAATTGAAACAATGCCAATTCCTAAAGTTTGTGGGAATTCCTATATTCACCCAAGAGGTGGATATTGTAATTTACACGTTCATGAGAATTGACACAAACCTTTTATAACTTGACTATGCCCATTCTCAACCTTCTAAGATTATTTCATATTTGAATTATTTTTAAATAAATATTTTTATTATAATTTATTAAAAATGACTTTAGAAGTCTTAAAATTGATTAAGATAATTATCAAATAATTTTATACTTAATAAATTGTAATTAATTATATTAAATTCAATTCATTT
Organism: Tetracentron sinense; assembly: GCA_015143295.1. NCBI lineage: Eukaryota > Viridiplantae > Streptophyta > Magnoliopsida > Trochodendrales > Trochodendraceae > Tetracentron > Tetracentron sinense. Next base: position 10,106,403 of record CM026569.1, read on the forward strand.
TAAAGAATTATATTTATATTTTAAAAAATATATATATATATATATATATTGTAAAATTCTAATTAATTTGAATTTATACATAAATTTAAATTAAAGTTTATACTATATTATGATTAAATATTCTTTTATTTAATTATTAAAATAATAATTTTTATCATTGAAATATATAAAAGTTTCCAGTTAAATATCTATTATATAAATTTTCTATATAAAATCTATCACTGTTTATAAAAAAATATATATAATTTGTTTCATAAAAAAAAATTATATATATATACTAAATTTATTTACAGAATTAGAAGTTTATAATATAATAAGACTGTATATTAGGTATTCAAACAATGAATTTAAAATATAAAGTTGTTTTCAGTAAATTTCATGGTGTCAGCCAAAAAGTAGAATTTCAATACATAGATATTCTAATTCAAAGATATTACAATGCCTATGCATTTGAATTCGAATGGATGTTTCAATTCCAACAATCCAAAAAAAAAGGGAACATTATTTTATACAGATCTAAACTTGAGAAGAGAAAAACACATAACACATATACATTGTTAGAGCAACATAACATTAAAAAATACGATTATATGAAGTAATTTCTACATTCATAGTACAATTTTGTTATGATCAATGAAGATGATTTGTATTAAGAGAAAGAGAAATATAAACAAAGGCTTGTTCACACAGGAATGAACACTAAAACAGGCTGCCCAAAATTTACAAAATAAACATATCAAAATAAGTTACCCATCCCTAGAAGAAAGGAAGGAAGGAATATCTAAATCTTTAGATTCACAATGCAATTTGAATCACCAACTCACCACAAGCTAAGTTATATTGTAGTTCTTGGAAATCTTACGATATAATAATGCCAAACCTCAAAGAATGATCAAAAGAAAGTAAAATACTACAAGAGGAAAATATTCCAAAATCTACCTCCGAAATGGCACATGCTCGAACAATGTGTTTGTGCTCAAAAGAGTGCAATTCATCCTCCGATAGTGCATCCCATATTTTCCTGTAAACGAGTGTGGTGCACAAGATAAGTAATGACTCATAACTATTTATAGAATGGCATTATTACTCAATTAACCATCATCTTACAATTGTTACTCCAACAAATACAGATTCAAACACTAACAGTGCTTAATGATACCGGCATTTCATGAAAGGTCTACTGCAAACATTCCAAGCCTGTTTATGAGGTAATGGCATGTATTTGACTAACAAACCCCTAATGTAACCTGTTTTCTAACAGCATGTTCACTTATAAGTATAACAAGCCTTTTTTTTTAATCAATTTTTTTATTATTTTTTAATAAAATAAGTTGGATAAGTATGGATCATAACCAAATCTGCTCCTAAATTTCTTTAGAGTGCAACAGGTAAGGTAATGTAAATAGAAAGTTATGCAAATTGAAGTGAACATTGAAAAGGAGGTTACAAGCTGTTTATCAGTAGCTTAAAAACTTACACATTTAACAATAACCGGAATTTTAAAACTTGAGAATATCATAGATGATACACAATTTATAATCTAAAGATGGATCAGAAAAATCCTAGTAATGATATTTGTGATAGAAAAGGGATTTCTTGAATAGATTGGATGATTTACATTGACCCTAAATAGGGTTTATGTAGATTTAACAAGATAGACTTTTATTGAAAGTAAATCAACCTAATCTAATTATACCTAATCAAATCTAATATACCATTGATTGATGTTAATCTAATATTGTGATGAGACATTGGATGATGTAGTGTATCTCATTCGCCTTATTACAATGCTCTTCTTTATTCTCTAATAATTTGCACGTAGTAGATTCCAAGGTCCCGAAGCATATGCAAATTCCTAGGTCAGGAACAAGACCATTGGTAGAAGCTTACTGCTAATAAAACTGAAATTCTCGAAGAACAGAGTTAATAAATTTTCAAATCTTGTGCGGAGGGGTCTTATTCAGTTTGAGTTAAGACTCCACTACTATTATTTCTTGGACTCGACTCCGCTGGCCCAACAACTCTCTTAAAACCCCAACCCAATTTTTTTTGGGAATTTCTTATTATATTTGGAGTATCTTGGGTACTAATATATATATATATATATATATATATATATATATATATATGGCCTCGGATTGTCTCTGGCGAAGCCAGAAAGGGCTCTCGGGGTTCCATACATTGTGCAGCAGCTGGCAGCAAAATGGGGAGAAGTCCATTTGACTTCTCCCCATTTGATATCTCTTCCCCTTATTCTCACGCACTTATCGCCACATGTCCATTTGTGTGTGGAGAAGTCAAAATCATGGGCCCCATGATTTTGACTTCTCCACCATATGTCACTTATTCTATGGAACCCCGAGATAAGCCCTTTCTGGCTTCGCCAGAGGCAAGCCAAAGCCTATATATATATATATATATATAGTTTATTTTCGGCCTTGTGTTTTAAGAGAGATTGTTGAGTTCGTGAAGACATAGGAGAGAAACCTTAGTCTTTGCTAGGTGAACCAAATGAATTCTACGTTATCTCTGTGTGTTTGATTTGATTTACATTTATTTTCAACAGGTATTGCCCGAACAAAACCAAAAGGGCTGAGACCACCTAGACTGCGCATTTGTGCACAGGATTTCAAGTTAGGCCCACCAGAAATCCCATGAACGGATGCACGGTCTCGGCCCTTTTACGGTCTCAAAATTAAAATCATTTTCCTTTGTTGCCCAGATACAACAATTCTAATTTCTAAAGTATGTGTCATGGCCATCACTTGTCATTCCACTGTCCACATGGCATAAAGACCAAAGCAAAGCACATAGTATTTGTAATTAAAGTCAAACATAAAAACAACTTGATTTGAAACTAAAACAAAGTAGTATATATGAAGAGGAATAAGCTTGATAACATACGTAGTAAAATCCGCAAAAGCAGATGCAGCACGTAAAGCATTAGTATTCAGGCAGCAACTCCATACTGTACCCTTATGCCCTTCAAAAGTTCCTATCAAATCTCCCATCTCTCCATTTCTCAGCATTGGACTGGACTCTGGGCCCCACAGGAAAAAAATATTAACTTCAGAAGAGAGAGAGAGAGAGAGAGAGAGAGATTTTGAAAGGAATGCTTACCCTTGCTGGCACTGATGAGGAAAAACTCATCTGGAGTAAGTGGGCTGTAAAACAAATAGACAACATGCCGAGAATGTCCATAGCAAACAATCGAACCGCCACCCTTTTCTTATCCATCCCTAACAAGTTACAAATTTTATTTTATTTTTAATTCCCTAACCAGTAACAACATAGCAAGTATTGATATATATGACTAGAAGGCCTTCCAATATAGCAGGAAGATGAAATACACCTAGATGACTCAAGACGATTTAAGAGGAGAGACGCTTCGTTTCCTCGAAACGTCGTTGGCGTCAGCCATTGAAGAAAACGAAGCGGGAGAATATTTTTGAGCAGTGATAAGCACCACGTGTTCAACAAAGATTTTGATTTTGATTTTTTTTTTGAAAAAACATGTTAGATTACTTAACCCTAAGGGTGAGTGAATCTTAACCACAGTAAGGTAAGTATTAAAAATTGGGGCATGGACAAATGAAGACCGGTCATTCTATTACAAAATGGAACCATACGTACGTGAACTATTTTCCATTATTTTTTTAGATAAAGGAACCAATCCTCTACCTTTATAACCAGATTTGGCAAATTCCGTGGAGCCAGGAATTTTTCATTGGGGGGGGTTGGGTCCATATTACATGTATAAAAAAAAAAATTGATTTGAGGGTATGGAATTTGGGGGATCGGGGGCATAGCCCCTGAGAAAAAAATTTTGAGCTAATTTTTTTATTTTGAAATTTTTTTTTTCCTTGTAATGCCTTTGAGGTCACCACGTGTCCCTATTAATACCCTTTAATTGTGGTTTAAGATTCATCTACTTATCCTTGGTTTTAAAAAAAACATATCAAATTTCTTTTCGAACCTAAGTTTAAAATTCACTAACTCCTAAGGTTAAAATTATTTAAATATTTTTTTCTAAAAACCAAGGATAAGTAGGTGAACCTTGAGATTGCGTGAATTTTAACCATAGTTAAGGGGCGTCAATAGGGACATGTAGCAACCTCAAGAGCATAAGGGACTCCATTGGGGGGCCCACTATATATATATGACAAAAAAAAATTGGGGGAGGGGGGGGGGGGGGGCAAGTATACTAAAAAAAAAAAAATTAATTGAGGGGCCCACTATTCATACTACACATATAAGGACTTACAAAAAATTTGGGGGCTACCCCCCACCCCCCGGCTCCGCCCCTGGTTCACCCACCCATCCTTGGTTTTTACAAAATATATATATATATATATAATATTTTAATAGTTTTTTCTAAAAATGAAGGATGGGTAGGTAAACCTTAGGGGTGTGTGAATCTTTCACAATTAAGGGGTGTTAAAAGGGGCATCTGGCGAGCTCCCACTAAGAGAGCTCTTTAACTGCCATTTTAATCATGGTTAAAAAAAATTTATTCTTAAGTTTAAGTTTTTTCCAAGAAACAAAGGTTATATGATTGAACCTAAGAGTTAGTGAATCTTAGAATGGGTCACACGTTGACCTGTGCAACAGGGGCCAAACAGATTTGGTCTGACAAGGGAGATCAAATCCAGTGTTGTCAGAACTGGATTGGACCGGTCGGTCGAACCGGGAACTAGACCCCTAACTAGTTACCAAAACCCTCAGAACCAGTATGAATTAAAAACCGGTCAATTTCTTGCGAACCATGAGAATCGGCCGATTGAATTGGGAACCAGTGAGAATTGGCCGGTTGACCGGGAACCGGTGGAACCGGCAATCAGTTACCATAACCGGTTGGTTTAGTGCGTGAACTTCAATCTCCTTTTCAAGCAATAATTCCGGTCAAATAGTCGGAAAACTTTTATATATATATATATATATATATATATATATATATGATTACTATGATACTCTCCTTTACATATAAAAAGTAAAACTACGTTAGATTTAAGAATTTTTTAAAGAAGAGAAATTGAAAAAATTCTAAAGTTTTTAGAGAAGATTCTTTAGAAGACGAAAACTCTTGCTTTCACGAGGCCATTCAACTCTCATAGCCGCACAAGCAATACATTTGCTGCATTTTAGGGTATTCCCATCTCAGGTTCCTTGATGTGCACCTGTATGCAAAATAGGAAATAAAACCTACAAGTTTGGCGGTCGGGATGGAGATGCGGTTGAAAGCTCGGTGCTGTTTTCTCATAAATATTCCATTCTTCAAAACAAAAACAAAAAGAAAAACAAATATGTCACTTTTCTCTACGAGGCTGTTTTTAAGAAGAGTTGTAATCAGGGTTGTTTTTAAAAAAGGTAATCATAGCTATATATGATTTGACTTTTTTTTTAAAAAAATTTTAGGGAAATCATACCACTGATATATATGAATTGACTCTTGAGAGCAACTTTTGAAAAAGAGTAATCATGTAATAGACTCTTTAACGGCATCAGAAAAAGCAAGATTTCCACTTGCTTAAGCCCGACCTAGCCTCTTTGTCCAACGCGTGTCCACTTTTTTGACTGTGATTAAGATTCATTAGTCCTTGATTTTTAAGGAAAAAATATTCTTCAAATTTAATTTTTTAAAATTACATATAAAATTAATATTAAATCAATTAACCAATGCATCTTAACCACAATTAAAAGAGACCCATGTTAGGCAGAGATGCTAGGCCAGCCCAAGTAAATAAAAAATTCTTCTAAAAATCAAGGTTAGATTCATTAACCTTAAGATTAGTAAATCTTAACCACAATTAAAAAGGGGACACACGTATGGCAAAGAGGTTAGGCTTGAGCCTCGAGCTTCAGCCAAACGAAATCAGTAGCCAAAAATAAGAGATTAATTTTGAGGCGTAGCTTCCCTTTTATTTGGTGGCACTTTTTTTTTAATTATGAAAGGAGGTAAGGGCAATTCTGTAAAATAATTTTTTTTCCATAATTATAAGATTGTCACTACCTTACACTAGAAAGGAAGCTCTGCACTTCAAAGTCTGAAATAGAGCTTCGCTTTGTATTTCTGAAAAATAATTGTTTCAAGAGTGTCATGTGTACACGGTCTAGGGATTAGATTTGGTCTGCCCCTCACCAGACCAAAAGCGTCTCCATTCTTTACTGACCTCCATTTGTCCCTTTCCTTCCATTACCTGTGGTTAAGCATAACAAACCTATGGTAATATTTTTTCTAAAAACAAAGGTTAGATTTATGAACCTTAGGGATAACTGAATCTTAACCGTAGTTAATGGGTGTTAAAAGGGACGTGCATGAAATGTATCTTCTTCCAAAAACTGAAGTTAAAAACAGTAATCCTAAGAATTAAAGCTTCTTAACCACAATCAAAGGGATACATGTTGTGGGTGCAACTGAGTGTGATCCGAACTCCGATAGACAGTGTGAGACTCATCTAGCTACCCGAGAGAAGAAAGTGTTGGGAACACGCGCAACAACCCACAATGATAAATGTAAAGGTAAAAAATGATAAAGACACTTGAGAGCAGTTGTCAGTGTCAACGGCCCAGATTACATCAAGACTAATGCTCCGATTGATCAAAACCAACCCCGACCTCCACTACGGATTTAAGCAGGAATCACATCGGAGTAAATGCTCTCGATCCGACCCCATCTTGGAGAGTCCATAACAAATGATATAGAATCACCGGATTAGTTATACAATTGTCTAAGATCAATCTGATCGTGCAAGATCATGAACTAAATCAAGGCAACCTCCCTCGCAAAACGGAAACTAAATCAATCATCCCGTTGGCAGTATATGACATAGATGGAAAGACTTTCATTTAGAAAAGAAATATAGGTGGGAAGGTAACTGGCTAACTCTAATTCAATCTCCTATAAATACAAAGGTAAGATACTAGGAAAGGGGATCGATAAAAAGACACTGAAATCTAGAGAATCCATTCCTCCATCGTTTATAGCTTTCTAACTTCTTTTCCTCTTTCTATCCCACGTTTTTGTCTCATTACTGACTTAATCGTCAGCACGTATTGGCAAGTCAAACCTGCTAATCTATTTCAGACGAGCGAAGCTGCAGCGGTTGTCCCTGAAAGTGACTCGTGGTACGTATCAAAGTCTAGTAGCAGGTATTTTCCTCCCACTAAAAACGAAAGACAAAAAAGAAAAAACAGAAACTAGATGCAAAAACAAGAACACAAGATTTACATTGTTCGACTAATGATGCCTCAATCCACGGATCCATACCAATTTTACTATGTTCAAAGGCAAAACCAAACAAAACAATTATATAGTTCTCTCTCCCCCTCTCTCTCGCTGGAAACTTTTCTAAGTAATAGGAGAGAAGAAACCGTAAATCCAAAAGTATATTATATACTATAGTCCGAACAAACAAAAAATCCTAACTTACTATTCTGATCTCACCACACTTGATCGAGTGAACCCATTCTCACTCGAGCGAGTTTGCTACGGGTGGTGCAATCAAGCTCCGTACATAACAGGAATGCCACAAACAAGAGCCAGGTTGACTATTAGTTTAGTTGGAATTTTGCTTGGCCGGCTCACGACACTCTTAAGAACAATAAAATAAAAAACCTTGTAAGAACAATTATTCTCCGATTATGTCACATATATAGAATTCACTAGAAGTTCGGGCAAAGCTCATTAGAAATGAGTATTAATGGGCAACGCTCACTAGAAGTTCTAGTGAGAGCCCATGTAGGATTGTGTCACATGGCAATCTGTTTTTTAATCTGACTGTTGGATGTTAAGTTAGGTACCTGATTGGGAGACATGTTCAAAACATCAGCTTGATTGGATTTTTTTGACCATCCGATTCGACCCTAGTTGTTCAGCATTAACCACCTAGGATTTCGCTAGACCCTACCTAGGCTATAAAATTTCTAATTTTTTAGCATTCAATCGAATGACTTGTAAATGTCCGATCAACCTATATTTTGCAACTTAGACTCTCGAAAGACTTACCTTAACATCCAATGATCAAATTCAAAAACAATATCATTTTGAGGAGGTGTTCACTACTTGCTCACTAGAAAATCACCCTTTATATATAAGTTAGTAAGAGAATTGACAAATGGAGTACAAATTTACTTGGACGCAACATTCTCTCTAACAAAATCAAATTTTATTTCAATATGTTTGAATTTGAAGCTATATAAACGTACGACTGATTATCACGAAATATTTTCATGGGTATGGGCACATCAAACCAAAGTTCCTTCAAAATTCATTCAGTCATACTAAGTGTGGGGGGAAATACTTGCTCAGATGCTTCTATTACCACGTGTATGCCTCTGGTTGGATGCAATACTTCTTGCTCCTCAGAATAGGTTGACCGTGTGACCTACAAAGGAACTCCGACGATTAAGTCAGTAAAAAAAGGATGGTTATGTGGGTTGCAAATGAAGAATATGATACTTGTGAGTTTGGAAAAGGATGGAGAATCAAACTAAGATTCAGTTCGTGCGGATGGGTATCCCTTTCTTTGTTCTCAGTCTCTATATTTATATATAGCACTTTAGTGTTGAACAATTGTCTTTCTATTCAAATTTCTCAACGTAAGAGGTGTCTTACCTTGCATGTCAATCTCTACCTTAGAGGTTGTGGGGCAAGTTTCCTCTTTAATAGGAAAGTTCCATGATCTGGTACGAGATCTTCAGGATTGGATTGGATTAGATTGGATTGTTCTCTCAGTGACTCGGAGGTTGAGAAGTCTTTACCTCGGTTCTCCCAAGCTGGGTATCAGGTCGAGAATCCCTACACCTACTTGAGCTTTGTCTTGGATCAGATGCATAAGATTGGGGTCGGATGTGAAAATCAGGTTGAACCCTTCAATCTAATCAAAGTCGTTGGTGTTGCCAGTTGCCATCGCGCGCCTTTACCGAATTTTATACCTACACTAAGTCACATTTTGTTTGAATCATAGCATTATACTTTACTTTAACACATGCCCTTACCATGACAATTATAATAGTATAATAACTAGTAATGGATTGTCCGATCATTCATCATTACAATCAACTCAATTAACAATTGAGTATACCTTTATTTCAAAGTTTTCATGATCAGGAAATATGTAAGAGATCTCAGAATTCGGCATAGCATGTTTAAATCTGGCTTGCGTGGTTCATGTATGTATTGGCTAACTATCCCAAGGCATAGGTAATATATATATAGGCCTGCTAACAAAAAAACCTATAACAAGGGTACCTGCCCGACCCTTAAGAGACAGGGTTAGAGCTTGGCCTTGAAGGGTTAGAGTAGGGTTAGGGTCTTGCGCTTATAAGGGCAAGGTTAGGGCTGACCCTTGCCCTGTCCTACCCTTAGTAACCCTAACCTCTCAACTTGCTACTGGCTCCCTCTCTCAAAATTTGCTCACTTCGAGAGCACAGTCTTAACTTTTGTAGAGCGTGGTTGTGGTTTATAGAGAGCGTGGTTTATGGTTAATGGAGATCATCTGCCTAGAGAACGTAGTTTTTGTATAATTTTTAGTTTTATTCCTATTTTCATGTTAGGTGAGGTGTATTTTGTCATTTTCCTTTGTAGGGCACAATATCTTTGTGAGGTTTGTAAATTATTGAAGATCTTATAATTAATTTGGAATAATACATTTAATATATCAATAGTTATCTTGTTTAATGTGACTACAAATTAATTTGAATGATGAATGATTTTATCAATTTTTTCTTATAGTTTGAAAGTTAAAATGATATATTTGCATCTATAAGTAAAATTTCAAGAATCATCAAGTATGTACATTATATGTATGTATATCGTCGTCCAGGAGACGCTCTCAACCCTATTCTAAATTGAAACTTAAAGCTCTTCCTCCCACTCTTGGTTACTTACTCCTACCCTAACTCCAACCTCTTCATTTTTTTTTACAACTTTAGTTTGCAGTCAAGATAGATTTTGTTTTATTTAGTTTATTATTATAATTTTTTTACTTTACTTTTATAATTATTTTATTTTAAATAATTTCAATTGAATAATACTGTATGTTGAGTTGATAGTTGATAAAAAAAATTGTCATCTCAATGAGAAAAAATTTATCGCTTTTCTTTCTTGCCCTGTGGCCCTGCCTTAGACCCTTGAAAAGCTAAGGTAGGGTTAAGGTCTTACCCTTATTAGTAAGAGCATCTCCAATTCAAATCTCCATAATCCATCTCCAAAACCGCATCTTCTCCATATATGGAGATGTTGAGTCCTACTAAATTTTTTTTTACTCCAACTCATCACATCTCGAAAACGCTATTCAATTTCCAAATCACTACTCAGTGTGAATGAATAGTGTTAATATAGAAATCTCCATATATGCTGGCCCCACTAAAAGTTTTTTTATTATAAAAAAAACTAAAAGAAAAAAATTTGTATTTTAAAAAAGATTGAAAGATTAAAAAGGGATGCAAACAAAATTTTATGTGGATGAATAGTGTTTTGGAGATGTGATCTTCACTTTCTCTCTCCATCTCTATTTATGGAGTCTCACTGTAGCAATTTGGAGATTGATCTTCAAAAATAGAGCATGATTGGAGTGGGTTTCTGGAGATTGATCTCCATATATAGAGATATGGAGGAAGGTTGGAGATGCTCTAAGGGCAGGGGTAGCGATTACTCCGACCCTGCCCTTTGACAGTCCTAGTTTACTCCAACCTGCCCCTTTGACAGTCCGAGTAATATATGGATGGGTCATAGACTCATAGTGAGGTAGATCATACAAGTTTCCTATAGCTCTGAAGATTTTTTGCAACTCCCAACTCACACTCCTGATAGCCCAAAATCTTAACTGAAGCATCATGATGCAATTTTTGAGCAAAATCAAAAATCTAAATGTAATAGTGGTATCATGTTTTAGCTCAAACTTGAACGGTTGAATTGTGTGATCTTCCAATGTTTGAAGTGCGGATCATTCCAAGAGGGGACCATGCTGAGATCAATGAGTTGTTGGGCTCTTTGTAGAGTACTGCAATGTACACCATCCAAAAAAACTGCATCATTGTTTCTTCTAGGGTTTCCGCATTATAGAAATATCATTAGTCAATAAAAAAAAATATCATATTCATTATTTTAGACGTCAAATGTCTTACAGTTAAGATTATGACATCTCGAGTAGCGCGACAGACACGTACATGGGCCCCATTTGTTGATTTCTTGATTTCCTTGTAGCTTATTGGAGGAAATATGGCAGAAAGTTGAATGAATTATATTCAATAATGGAGGAGAAGAGGGTGGCATGTATTTGATGTCCAGGTACAGCTGTGATTGTCTTCATCTTGTATAAAAGCTTCTGAAGCCCACCAAAGTTCGTTCTCCTTTTTAGAAATTTTAAATGGTTGGCCCTTCTCTTCTCCTCACTATCTCCAACAGAAGAAGACGAAGGCAATTTGATGTGGTCCATTCAAATAATGTTTATAAAGAGAATGCTAGCTGCTTGCTCTATTGAGGATACTAGTATGACATGTAAGGAAGGTGTTACCTAGTATGATCCTTCCTTATATACAGAGATGATTCTTTGAAAGGAATCTATATTGTGTAGGTAACTTGCAAAGAATAGGAAGTTTCCTACATTGTGTAGGTTCCTTTCAAAGAATCATATCTCTATAGATAAGGAAGGATCCTCAAGATGCTCTAGTCCCATAATTCAGCCTAATAATTCAATGAGAAAGTTATTGTCTTAACGGGTTGTAAAGGTAACTGAGTTATTGTTTAACGGGTTGTAAAGGTTGTGGGGATTTTCAGCTCGAACAGGGCAAATCCCAACATGGGCAATCGATCATCCTGGTCAACGAGTTTTAGACGAGCTGGAATTTGAATTACTTTTGGAAACTTCTACTTGGAATAGGAAGTTGTCTTTTCGTGAAGATTAAAATTTGAGAAATTGTAATTGAGTGAGGACTCATTCCTTGCTTATAAATAAGCCTAGGATGAAGGATTATAGAGATAACCAAGAAAGTAAGAATCTTAAGAAGAAGAGAGAAAGCCACAAATATGTGAGGTGTAGTAAGGCTTCCATGGAAAGCGAGTGCATCTCCCATGGAAAGCCCTAGTGAAGCTCTTGGGTGAAAAAGAGTGTTCTAACGGCTGTATCTCAGTATACTCTCATAGAGTAGGATATTGGTTCAATCATGAAGAGTTTGGGTATTGTGTCTCCTTTGTCCTAAAAGAGGTAGATCTTAAGTTAGATTTGGATTAGAGAAGTGAACAAAGATGTGGGCTATATAAGAGTCTTTCAAGGGTTGTGGTAGAGTTTTTGAGTGTGTGTATTCTTTGTTTATCTGTTCTCTTGCAATCTCTCTATTTAGTAGTGAATGTTTTCTAGACCGTTTCTAGTGTGGACGTAGCCCTAGATGGGTGAACCACGACATATCTTGTGTATTATATGTTTGTCGTATTATCTTGAGAATACCTATGATGGCATCGCTTTCATCATTCCTCAACAAAGGTAACTGATTACAGGCAGGGCAGAGCTAGGATTTTCTTATATAGACATGCAAGCGACACTCAATTGAAAATGTTAGTAATTATTGATGAATTTGTTAAGAATGATTAAGCAGGTGCGAAATATCTAGGGTCTAAGGTATGGGAGGTTCCGACCCTCTCTGAGGATCCAGCAGCGTAGTCCTACATTTTCTTAGGACCAAGTTCGTGGACCATTTCATCTGTAAGTTTTGTATATAAATCCGACGACTATTGTTTTTGCTTCTTTAGGGTGGCAGCTGGCCCCTTACCCTGTTATGCCTTGATAAATAGTTAAATAACATAGTATAAAATATGTTTTTTCACAAGTTTAAGGGGTAACTGCCCCCATGACCATGCCTTATTAAATCATTACATAACATAGTATTTTTTTTTTCCAGAAGTTGAAGGGGACAGTTGCCCCCTAATAATAGCAATGACACTTTCACTTTTTTTTTTTTTTTGATACCGGACGCAATCACTTTGATAGTGAGAGTTTGTAACTTTTTTAAAAACGCTAAAGTAACTTTGAGGATATCAGCCACCCTCATGTTGAGGGAAATCAACCACAATAGAAATAAAGACGGAAAAAAATAAACCAAAAAATACACACACAAAGGAACACAAGAGATATGCGTGGCTCGGCAACAACCTGCCTACATCCATAGGTTAAGATCCGATCACTTCTTTATTCATAGAAACTTTGAGGAACCAGTACAAAAGTACTCAACTCACCTTCTCTATGAAAACTCAAAGAAGAATCTTTATCTATCCTCCCTTAAACATTTCCCAAACTCTAGTATGCTTTAACCATTTCTATCATCTCTCACTCCTAATGCAAAAACATTCTCTTGATCCTTTCAAGATGATTAGATACAAATCCTAGACTCATAATCCCCTATTTATAGGCTTAAATAAGAGACCTAGACTGATAGAAAGTCCCCCAATCGGAATAGGGGTTTCCCAAAGCATAAAACACTTAAAATAGTAATTTCCCGAAGAAAACCATGCACCCGGGCGATTGATCCCCACTTGGGGCGATCTATCGCCCACCGGCAATCGATCGCCCCTTGATCTTGTCGAATCCGAGCCAAACCCCAACATTCTCCACCTTAACAAGAATTTCACGACACCACCGCAACCAAGAGAACCGATTTGCTAATCACCAAATAAACCTTCAAGATAGAATACTGCATTGCCCACATTTGGGAAGCACCTCCACCTCGAACTAAAATCTCTTTCAAAATTTTGAAACCCCATTAGCAATTACCGCAAACCCGTTTTGACCTTGCACGTCTCCGCACCATCTGCGATCAAGACTCACCAGCTACACATACCCTCGAATCCACTCCGAAAAGCACTCCACCTGATTTGATAAAACATGGTCAAAACTCATGTGTAGCCTGAAAATCATCTTCCATTCTAGAAGAACCCCAGATGAGAACATAGACCCGTCCTCTCCGTCAAAGGCATAAGAAAACCTACCGGAATACTCATCTCTACACCGATTGCGAAAGAGACTTTAGGTGAGCTTTCTACTCTCTACACCACATTAGGTTTTCATTTTCCTAAAGACCTTATAGTCTCTCTACCTACCACCATATTCCCCTCCAGGAGATATAATCCACCACACTTCATTCCCTTCATCAAAACTAAGCAACCCTACTTTCTTCACTTTACTTTGATAACTCTACCTGCAACTGTGTAGCAACAGTCATCGGAGTCTAATTGCCTAAGTGATATTAAATTTTTCGCAACTTAGGGACACAAGCTACCCTTCCCAAAGTCCAAATAACTCCATCAAATATTTTTATCTTTACATTGCCGAACCCCGTGATTTCACATTCAGATCCATCATCCAGTAACATTTTTTCTGTCCCCTTTTGGAATGTATCAAAAAATTTCATATTTGAGCAAATATGACATTTATAAAGCCCCCGAATCTAAAATCCACTCACCAGAAGAATTATCCATACCTTTGGAGACTGTGATTGTCCGTTGCCATTGCCGCCAAAGAATCTCCTTCAAAAGAATTCATCTTCCCATCAGCACGCCTTGAACACTCCCTTTTGAAGTGCCCTAATTTTTTGCAATGATAGCACTGGACCCCGCCTTTTCCCTTGGATTTGGATCTGCCCCTGCCTTTTTGAGATCCTCTCTCCAAGTCTCTTCCTCCTCCCCGGGCAACCATGACATGATTATTTTCATCATGCGATGACTTCCACCTAATCTCGTAAGAGAGTAGCGCCGTTGTAACCTCCTCCATTAGCAATACATGTCTCCTTGCCATACATGAGGGTTGTCACCAAGTGATCATATGAGTCAGGAAGTGATGTAAGAAGCTCCACGGCCTGATCTTCTTCATCCACCTTGATACCAACTTTCTGCAGTTGATTCAAGATTTGGTTGAACACATTAATATGATCAAAGAGATCTGCACCATCCGTGATCTTTAAGATATTGAACTTCTTTTTCAAGTATAACATGTTGGTAAGGCTCTTTTCGATATGGAGCCTTTCCAACTTCTTTTAAAGATCCGGTGCCGATTTCTCATGTATAACGCTATGCATCATGTTATCTGCAAGACAAAGGTTTATTGTGCTGACTGTCCTCGCCTCAATGTCTTCTCAATCTGCATCAAACATCTTTTCCGGTTTACTGGAATCCCCCTTCAACGCCCTTGTGAGACCCTGTTGAAGTAGGATATCATTTACCCTCATTTGCCACAGATTGAACTCCATTTTTTGTCAAACTTCTCCAAGGAAAATTACCCATAATTTTTCATAACAACTGAAAAATAATTTAACCCGAAGCTCTGATACCAATTTGTTGTGGGAAATCAACCATAATAGAAATAACCAGATGGAAAAAAATAAACCAAAAAACACACACACAAAGGAACACAAGAGATATACGTGGTTCGGCAACAACCTGCCTATGTCCACGGGTCAAGATCCGATCACTTCTTTATTCACAGAAACCTTGAGGAACCAGTACAAAAGCACTCAACTCACCTTCTCTATGAAAACTCAAAGAAGAATCTCTATCTATCATCTCTTAAATATTTCTCAAGCCCTACTATGTTTTAACCATTTCTATTATCTCTCACTCCTAATGCAAAAGCATTCCCTTGATCCTTTCAAGATGTTTAGATACAAATCCTAGACCCATAATCTTCTATTTATAAATCTAAATAAGAGATCTAGAGTAATAGAAAGTCCCCCAATCAGAATAGGGGTTTCCTAAAGCATAAAACACTTAAAATAGTAATTTTCCGAATAAAACCACGCACCGTGCCGTCAAACTGTGCCCTGGGCGATCGATCCCCACTTGGAGCGATCTATCACCCACCGACAATCGATCTCCTTTGGTGGGTGATCAATCGCCCCTTGGTCTTGTCGAATCCGAGCCAAACTCCAACACCTCAATGGGATTCGATCTCTAGCCTCAAAGCAATACAACTTTGGGCGCCACAACAAGAACGCAGGTGTGGTATTTCACCCTTTTTCTTGTTCTTACATTTTGGCTGCTGGATGTGAGGATGGGAGATATGGCTTTAAAGAAATTGAAACGACAGAACAGGATTTGTTGGTGTGATGTAACCTAAAACCTCAGCTGGTGTAGCAGTTAGGATCCTTCCGAAATTTGACTGCAATGCCCTTTTTCTTGTGCATGAAGTGTGCCCTTTGTTTTTCTTTAGTGGAGTTAGTTAAATAAAGAAAAATGCAAGATGTGATTTTTAATCACAGCTGCAGATTGAGGGAGTGTTAGCAGCAGCTGTAGACTTCCAAACTTACTTACTGTGTTAGTGACACTTGTCATTGTCATCCCTTCAACGGATTAAGAGAGTTTCGAAAGCCTGTGAGCATGCATTTATCTAAGATCTTAACCAGATGCCCAGTTGCATTTTCACATGAGATGCTAGAAATTTATCTAAAAGCTTACTTTAAGGAATAAAAAAGGGACCTCAAAAGGTACGAACCCAATTTAGAAAGGGTGAAGGTAGCTATGCATTTGTTCCCTTTTTCTTGATATTGGGTTAGGTTTTGGCTTCTTACGCTCTTAAGAATATATTTGTAAATCAAAACTTCAATGATAGGATGTAGCCTCTTTTATAAGGGAGGTTATAGGAACTTGGTTGATGACTTGGAAGTGGTCAATTTCATTGTTACTTGATTTATTGATTCTTTCGATTCAAATTCGGGTTTCTGGTTCGTAGTTTGCTATTGTAGAGTGAATCCCCGTTCGCAAGGAATAGAATGAGATAATTCATTTTTCGAAGGCTCCTTAACTAGGAAAAGCAACACTTGCGTTTTTCATTTTATTTTTTTTATTTCATTTTTGCAATGAAGATTGTCCCAACTCCCAACCTTTGGTCAGACTATTCCTCTCTGACCCAAGCCCAAACACCCAAACAATTTATTCTCTAAATAATTATAAAATTGCTACAACTTTATATTAAAAATGGAGCTTCCCTCAAACATCATAAAGTGGAGCTCCCTGTCATACTTACCACAGGATGGATAATTACAATCTAAATTCTCACAAAATTAGTTTATTTCTAGATTCAAAAAAAAAAGTCAAAAGGGAATTATACTCATGAGACATAAATGTCAGATACTCGTGGGTGAATTAATACATCCAATGGTATTAAAGATAAATTATTGAAAAACTACCAAGAAAAATGATATAATTTAATTGGAAACGCAAAATTAGAAATGGTTGGATGGGTACGTCGAGATAAGGCGACCAATCGGCCACTTCAAGAACTAATGTTACCTAGTTCATTGGTTCGCCCTATTCCAATTTAGGCTCACAGTTCGCCACTTTAGAGCATAGTTACCATGTTCTCTGATTTTTATTTTTTTTAATATCGAATAATACCCGATGAAATAACGATTAATTCATGAAGTATTCGTGTGTTTTAAAAAAATGACTTTTTCAAAAAGTCCTAAATTTTGCAAAACCAAACACGAATTATTCATGATTTTTGAAAAAACCCTAAACGAATATCTAATATATGAAATATATTTGTTTATATTTTTCATAACAAATAATCTTATTTTGTATGTTTTTTATTTCTTACCCAATATTATTCTGATTTATATTCAAATTTTTTGAATTTTAGCTTTTTTTTAAAAACTTTTTCTAAGACAAATCATTCCCCAAACTCGACTGGGTAACTATGCTCTAATAGTGCGCGAGGGATAATATATTGGTTCGCTCCGCTCCACGGTTCGCTCTAGCATATAGCAAATGGGCCACTATATGGCCATTCATTCACTGAACGGTCTAGATCAACAACATCATACACAGATCGATTCTTATAGTGATGAACTGCATCATCTACGATAGGTCGTCGACGCATACATTCTACCCTCATGTGTGTCATTTTCATCCAAGAAAAGCCAACCTTGCCATTTCAAGCGTCACGTGATGGAGCGAATTAGGACCGTCGATCAGATGTAATGCTGCCCCACTTCACGTGATGTGATGGTCAACGTGGGCCCAACCTTGCCCTTTCATGCGTCACGTGATGGAGCAAATTAGGACCGTCGATTAGCATCTTGTTGGCCCCACTTCACGTGATGTAATAGTCAACGTCAGCCTACCGCGTTTTATAAAAAACCACGTGCGAAGTACATGTGGCTTATCCGTACATCTCCTTCCTATAAAAAGCCTTCTAAAGCTTCCTCTCTGGTTTAACTCAGAAGCTTCGCTTTCTAAACCCTCTATTGGGGTTTTAGGGTTTTGGAATCCATTTTTAGGGTTTTGGAATCCCTTTGTTAGGGTTTTTGAGAAACAATGCTTCTTCGAAGCGCATCGACGCCGATTTTGAATCCATGGATTTCTCACTCGAAAGAATCGTCGCCGGAATCCGATCTCGTTCTTCAAATTCCGAGACCACGAACGATTTCCTTGTCGAATTCGTCGAATTCTGTGTCTCCCAGTAACGATTCAATGAAGAAGATGACCAGAGCATTATCAGAGACCGATCTCCGGGAGCTTTCTGTGCCGAAGAGGAAGCCGTTTAATCGGAGCCTTAATGGGATTTCCTCGGTTCCGTTTGAAGAAGTTGAAGAACAAGAGATGAGTCTTAGTTCGAGATCTCCTTCTTTAGAGCGATTGTTTTTGAGCTCTGGTTTGGATGAATTGGTGGAGGGAATTCACGAGGATTGTTCTGTTGGGGTGAAGGATAAGGGTTTGCTTCCTCTTCTTGTGGGTGGTGGAATCGGAAGTAATGGCGGTCGAATCTGTGGAGGTGATGGAGGAAGAGGATCAAGTGATGAAGATGGAAAAAATATCACAGATTTTTATTACCAGACCATGATCGAAGCAAATCCCGGAAACTCTCTTTTCCTTGGAAATTACGCGAAGTTCTTGAAAGAGGTACATAAACATATACAAGAAATACCCAGAAGAGGAAAGAATCGATCTTTCCTGATTTTTGTTTTACTGGTATTAGATTCGTTGAAGAAAAATCTCTGATTTTTTGTTGATTTTATTTCTAACAGGTTCGTGGGGATCTTGTTAAAGCAGAAGAGTACTGTGGAAGAGCAATCTTGGCGAATCCAAGTGATGGAAATGTTCTATCACTCTATGCAGATCTGATTTGGGAGACCCATAAGGATGCTCCTCGTGCTGAGAATTATTTTGATCAAGCTGTTAAAGCTGCCCCTGATGACTGGTAAGAACTAAGAAACAATCTCCTGTTTGAATCAATTCACCTGAATTTCTTTCTTCAAAGTCTGGTTTAATGGATTCTGTGAAATGGGGTTCATTCATTTTTTAAAAAAATATTGGGTTCTGTCTAAATAGTAGACTTCTTGATATATTTCAAGGTTCGCCCATTTGAATCACTCCAAAATCGAGTTTTTAGGAGATTCTGTGAAGTGGGTTTCACTCATCCAAATTTGATTTTCTCATGTTAATTGAATTTTTTTTTAATGAATGAATTAATTAAGGGAAATAGTTTAACTTCATTTTTTTGGGTGTAGTTATGTTCTTGCTTCGTACGCTCGGTTTCTTTGGGATGCTGAGGAAGAGGAGGAAGAAGATGGAATCAACAGCAACAATATTCCATACCCAAGTTTCTTCCAAGGAGCTCTTTCTCCTCCTTTGGCTGCTCCTTCTTAGATTGAACCCCTCCTCCCTAATGTATAAAAGAGATGTATAACTGACTAATATTTGTCTTCGGCACCCAATAACTAGAAATATTAGAGGGTATATTTCTTTATGCTTGTTCCTGGAATATTATGCAATGGAAGGGAATAAAATGAAGGAAAAACCAAGATTTTCTCTCTCCCTCTCTCATACATGTAAGAAAATATCTAGGATGGAGTGTGACAGGCACTAGATAAGGTGGTGGGTCAGGGATATTCATTCTATGTGGCCTCTATTGTATTGTAATTTGTATCCCTTAGCTTCTGTATCAACTTCTTTCTCCTTCTTCTTTTTTATTTCATAGTTTTTTTTTAACATTTTCTAATTTGTTTTCTAGTTGGTATAAGGTGCGGAGATGGGGAGTCTACTGACTGAAAAAAAAATCATACTTTGTAGTGGTTGAGCCCCCAAACACCCCACCCAAATAATAATAATAATAATGACAAGTGCATTTGACTATTAGTATAATGTCATGGCCACGTGTTCCTTTTAACACTTCTTTAACTATGTTTAAGCTTAAGAAAATTAAAGTTAATATTTTCATTTATTTCTTTTTAAAAACCAAGGTTAGATTGCTTAACCTTAGGAGTGAGTGAATATTAACTCTAATTGATGTGTGGTAAAAAGAGAGGCATGGACTAATGAGGATAAACTATGATTAAGCTTAAGAAAATTAAAGTTAATATTTTCATTTATTTCTTTTTTAAAACCAAGGTTAGATTGCTTAACCTTAGGAGTGAGTGAATATTAACTCTAATTGATGTGTTGGTAAAAAGAGAGGCATGGACTAATGAGGACTCCACATTAGATTACATAGTCTAATATCACTGTAAGTTAAGCATTTTCCTAATAATAATCTTGTGGGTAGTGTATTGTCAGCCTGGTCAATCAAGTTCTAAGTAGTAACCCTCGGGGGTGTAGACTAGTGGTCGAAGGACCTACTGTAAGCCCGGAGGTCTCAAGATCGATTTTGGGCTCCCCTCAATATTGGATGTATGGGTTGGGGTTTACGTACCTATACATCACATGAGACTAGTATGAGTGTAGGTTAGGATACCCACATTTACCAAAAAAAAAATTTGAAAAAGTTCAAGTGGTACAACTTGGGTGGGGTCCTATTTGGTTGGTATGTAGCTCCCTTATTAGAAAAAGAAAAAAAAATCTTGCTGGTGGGGTACGTGTGTGTGTTACATGATAACTTAAATACCAAAAAAAAAAAAAATTCTCAACTTGTTCAATCAGGTCCAAGTGGTACAACTTGGGTGGGGTCCTATCTGGTTGGGATGTAGCTCCCTTACTCTCATAGTGACAAGGAATTTGAAGGCAGAATACCATCCTCAAAGCAGATCAATCATATCTCCACAGTTCCACTAGTAACGCTGTAACTAAACTCCTACTGGGAGAAGCCATCATGATTGTTGATGCAATACAAAACCCTACTAAATACTGTAATTTGGCCAAATAGTGTTAGTAAAAACCTAGCCTAGGTTTTTGAAACTAACAGCAGCTGCTGTTAAAATATTAGGGTTTAATATTTTAGTAGTTAGTGCTAAAATAAGCATAGCTGCTGCTCATTAATCTGAACCATCCTAACCACCCGATGTACGGAGGTTTCTCCCCTTCAAATTGCTTCAGAATCACTTGGAAAAATCATATCATATATCAGGTTCTCATTCTCTCAATCCTGATGAGTGTTACTTCAAGAAAGGTACAATCTAAATAACTATGGGCATCGGATTAGCTCTAGCGGACGCCCAAGACAAGAAGAGTACAATCTAAATAACAATGGGCACTGGATTACCTCTGGCAGACGCCGGAGGCAGCCTCGGGCGTCACTTTTTCATTTCACATGTGGCGATAGAAAGGGGAGAATATCAGAAGTGGGGAGAAGTCAAAAACATGGGAGAAAATGACATGACTTCTCCCCTTTTTTATCGCCACATGTCGGATGAAGAAGTGACACCCAAGGCTCGGGACAGCCTCAGGTGTCCACGGGAGGTATTCCGATGCCATAACCATGTCCATGGAGTTCAAAAAGCTACGTGGTTTGTGTTTCGATGCAGGTGTTTATCGTGCCTGACAGTAGTTTAGAGACTGAACTTCTCCATTTTGAGTTGGCTTTCATTTATTTTGTGGCAACTGTCTTACAAAATTCTCAATCATGCCCTCTAAAAGAACTATACATTGACCAAGAACAAGCAAAACTTACGAGCCCTTTTTTCTGTTTTTATTTTAGTTTTTAAAAACAAGAAACGACTTTCTATTTTCAAAATTTTAAGCAGGAAACACAATTAACATTACTTAATGCTACTTGTTTTAAAAAAAGAAAACAAAAAAAACATAAATATGAATGAGTAAACAATTCCAATCTATGGTGAGTGGTGGGTGGTGGTGGTGGTGGTAGTATTGTGGTGGGTGAGTGGGTGGTGGTGGTGGTAGTAGTGTTGTGGTGGGTGGTGCGGTGGTGGGTGGTGGGTGGAGTGAAGGTGGTTTGTGGTGGTGCAGCACTCCATGATTTTTGTATTTTTGTTTTTTATTTTCAAAAACAGAGGTCACACAAAAACCTTGATTTTCAAAAAATTTGTTTCTATTTAAAAAAAATATATATATATATATATATATATATATATATATATATATATATATATATGTTTACCAAACATGTTTTGTGTATCTCCCTTTGGGGAGGTTTGACTCGAGTTCAAGTCTTGGTGTGGCTGTTGAGCGCCCACCATGAGTGCTAACCCCCTAATCCTATAACCACTAACCTAGCTAGATAAATGATTTAGGACCTACCAAAAAAAACATGTTTTGTGTAAAAGATTTCAAATTTTGTTTTTAAAAACCAAAAACGAAAGTGCAACCAAATGGGGCCTTAACAGTGTGACCTAAGAAAATCATAACAAACCCAAAACTTTTTTGGTTAATCAGGTAACAGTGAAGTGAACCATGGTCCCATTCTCAATTTAGTTTATGAAGCTTTATAAAAATTGAGAAGTGGGTAATAACCCGATAAATAATAATACAGTGCTGCAAGTAGAGGTGCAAGTCCTTATTGCCAGACCGGCTATAACGAAAGCAATTACACAGAGAACCAGGCAACCTTGTTACTGACTATGAACAAGAGAACACTACAAGCCATAATACAACATGCCTTGACTATAGGTAATTCTAGTCTTATTCATGCATTCCACTTTTATTTTAGTTGAAATGAAGTTGAGATCTCTGAGAATACATACCCACTTTCAATGCTGCTCTGTTGAATGCTCAGACACAACAGGTTCACTCAAGAGCTCCTGCTGCAAAGAGGGCTGTGCTTGCTCTCCGACCACAGGCCCATCGGACTGAGTTTGGATTTGCTCAGCAGTTGTACCTGCCGCTTGCTCAGGGTTATGAAGTTCCGGCTGTAGGGTAGATGTGCCAAAGTCTGTTGCAGTGATCAGGGTGGACTTTTCGGAGGGCAATTTGGGAAGAGACTTTCGGATTGGCTTCTTAGAATGCAGAGTGGATGATCCTTTGGTAAGGCCACTTTGGGAGACTTTCTCATCCAGACTTAGTCGACCCGCTCGACAGCTGCTGCTGCTAATTTCTTTGGAGTTATCCGTGGATGAGCTCTTCTGGCGGCCAAGCTTGGGTGATTTGGCTCTCGTTGGTGGTATCTGCATCATCACAAGTCCAACAAAAGTTCAAAAAGATAGCAGTCCCCTAAATAATACCTGAAGACAAACTCAAATATTGATCAATGCTCATACTAAGCGGTGACCAAAAATAATGCCTTACCACATTGAAGCCCATGTTTTTGAACATTAAGTCAAGAGGGATCAATAGGGTTCAAAGTTCAAACATATCATTTAACATATATTCCCAAGAGATCTTCTAACCGAAAAAACAGACTTCTAATCCATGTCCCAAAAGCCTGTTATAGATCAGAAGGTTGTATAATATGCGATCTTAGCTGGAAGATCTCATACATGGAACAAATGAAGTTAATCTATTATTCCTTTGCATATATGCCACATGTACTTTCAAAAAGCAGAAAACTGTGGAACAACTTCGCATCCTCCTGTCCTGATGCATTTATTTCTCTTGGTTCATAATCATCAACCAACGCTCTGGATGCTAACCAGTTATGCAATAGATTGCAGATGACTAAAACTAAAGAGAAAATTTTAAATCCTCACTGGCCACTTATCTAAGTAAAAACATGATTTTTCCCCTTTTTAATACCAGAAGATGCAGGAAGTAAGAGAGGTGCAGCCATGGAGTTGCAACCAAGTTTTACAATAAGGGTATGTTCTTCTGCGGAGACTTATAAAGTCCAGCACTTTGCAAGTCAAATGCAACAAAATGAATTATTTCAAGTCTCATAAAAAATGACAAGACTTGAAATCTCATTATGGTAAGAACTAATCTTGTTAGAAACATTGACAAAGTGACTCAAAATTTCCTACCAACTACCATGACAAAATGCAAAGTGCCAAGCTTTATATGTCTCAACAAAAGAACGAACCCTAAATGCAAAACGTGGTTAAGTAAATTCCCATGCCATTAGTAATTAATTCCTTTTTTATAGGTAAGAAAGAATTTTACCAACAGAAAGACTGAATGATACAAGATCTTTGGCTTAATGAAAGGCCAACCTAAAAAGTGTTAGATGATGAGAGTCCTACTACCATCAAGATAGAGTCCAACCCCATCACAAACGTCATCTATTGTAAGGATAATGATTATCCGTCCTCAATGTAATCTATTGTCAATTATTTAATACAAAGAAGGAAACCCAATTGGGTATCTCGGCCCAAAAAAATTTCATGTTATTCTACATGGTAATCAGAGGACTCCACAGGATTATCATCTTCTTCCTCAACTGCAATGGTGTCACCTGCTTCCTCCCTCACTCCCTCATCTTCTACAGTACCATTCATCAATATTTCCAACCTAACTCATCTTGTTTCCATCAAACTTGATGGATCCAATTCAGTGTTTTAAAAGACGTATGAGGCTTACGCCTTGAGGCTCACCTCGAGGCAAGGCTTAAAGAAAACATCTTGAGGCTAACCATAAGGCTTAAATCTCAGAAGTCTCACACCTCAATGTGTGGAACTCACATGAGGAACACGCCTTGAGGCTCGCTTTATGTCTATAGCATACGCCTCTTACATTAACTAAAATTAGGATTCTAGTCACATAACTGAGACTTAAACATTATTTTTTATTTTAAATTTAATATTTTTTTCAATTAATAACAAATAACACTTTATTTATTTCAGATAAGGAATTGAAAATGATGATGATGACGATATTTGTTTCGACTAACACTTAATTTACACTTGGGCTTTTAAAATCCTTTGAGTTTAATTCACACTAATTTCCCTACTAGACATTGCAAAAAATTTAGAGCCACTGGCCTACAATGTACTTTATGACTTATTTGTAAATTTTTACTAAATTTTAAATCTACCACATGAATTGATGATTGAACATAATCTTCAATGTATATATGAACAAAAAAGTGTTTGTCCTTCTTATATTTTTTTAGTTAAATGATTTATATAGTATTTTCAATGAGTATGTGCCCACACACACACGTATGCAAAACAAATATAAATATGCATACATGTCTCTCCCTCTCTCTCTCTCTCTCTCTCTCTCTCTATATATATATATATATATATATACACACTATAATCTTTCATTAACTTTTTAAATATTTTTTGTAATTTCTCTTATATTTTATTTTTTTGTTAAAATGAGAGAGAATGAGATTTTCTTGTGAGACTTAAGCCTTACGCATCATGCATCTTGAGTTCCTAACGCCTCGCCTCACGCCTTCGTGTTTTAAAACATTGATCCAATTACCTATTGTGAAAAAGCCAACTGATGCCGGTTTTACTTTCTCAAGATTTGTATGGATACATCGATGGCATCATCATGCTTTGTGGTGAAGAAGGACAACATTGCTACAAGTTACTTCCAGTCCCAGAAGAAGCTCAGCCCTAAATAAGCAACATAGCAGGATTTCCTAACAGAATTCGACATGGTGCTTGAGTACAAGCCAAGAAAACTGAAGAACCAACCTTTAGTCAATAGGATCCCTACTTCCATTTATAGATCAGGCACAAAGCCATTTCTTAGTCACCGGACGACGCACACCTTTGGTGCTTCAGTAGGATGAGCTGCTTGATAGTGACTTCTTTCTGAAACTTGTAAATAACCTAATCTAGTTTGATTAATTAGTCGATGGCTCTATGACTCAACTCAAATCAATAAGGATGAAGAAAGCAATTACTCGTCTCATCATTCTCATCTTTCAATTCATATTCTCCAGTGCCAACCGGGAAGCCACTCAACCACTTCAGTAAGGAAAACGTTTAATAAAAACCCCTAAGGGTCATCCTGGCTAAACAGTTTTTGAAAAGAAAATATTGACTTGCTTTCGAAAACCCCATGATTACACAGACGATTAATTGTGAGCGGCAAACGCGAGCGCATGCTTTTAAAGATATGATCAGATAGAAGAACATTAGTCCCCATTTCAACGGCCCACCCCAATAGTCCTTTTTTTTCGTGGGTTCAACCTCCTACTTTCGCAGAGACAGAAAATCCAGCATTCCACTAATGGCGTCGCACAGACCAGTTCATCCTTAGTTGGATAATGCCACTTTAACAGAGAGTGTTCTCACCCACACAGTCGGGCCTTATACATCTCTGGCCATTTGGCAAGCTCTTGAGACAAGCTTTGCAACAAAATCCCAAGCGAAATCTATGCACCTTCGTGGTCAACTCCAATCAATCCAAAAAGGTTCCAACTCCATCTCTGATTTCTTGTTAAAAATCAAGGGAATTTCAGATGCACTTGCAGCGATTTAGCAACGCGTTTCAGATGAAGATCTCATCAATCATACCTTAAGTGGTCTCACATCCAATTATGAAGCCTTCATTACAGCCATCACTAATCATCTCGAACCTATTTCCTTCAAGGAATTGCGCGCTTGCCTCCTTCAACATGAGCAGGGTTTGGAACATTTTCACCCTCCCATGGCTGTTACCAAATGGTCAACCCACTATGCTCTACACATGAAAACCAATCAGTGTGGATCGTGTGAAGGCCGTGGTTTCAACAATGGTGGTTCACGTTTTTGGGCAATGAAATCTCACCGTCCATTGCCCAGGTGGAGGGTACAACTAAATGGTTGTGCATCCACTAATCTCTTCGAGAGAAGATGATCTAGTGTGTGCAATTGCACATACACCAGGGCAATGGACGGTGAAATTTCACTGGCCACAATGTTCTCAGTTCAATGGTGCTCGGTACTCTCGTGGCCATTCTACTCATTATCCACGGCAACACAATAAGCACCCCTAACAACCTCCACCGCAAATAAACTCCCTAGCTTGCTGCCAAATCTGCTATAAACCTGGCCATTCTGAATTGCAATGTAGATACTGGTTCAACTATGCTTTTCAAGAGGAATCTCTCCCACAAGCTTTCATAACAATGACTCTTCAGCAGCCTTATGATACCAATTGGTATCACGACACAGTTGCCACAAATCATACAACTAATGAATCATCAAATCTCCTCCAATCCATCCCCTACGATGGCAATGACTCGGTAGTCGGTTCAAGTCGATAATAACTCTACCCCCCCCCCATCACTCACATTGGTAATTCCCTCCTACATACTCCTCACTCTACTTTTCCAGTTCGCAATGTTCTTTTCGATCCTAAAATCTGCAAAAATCTACTTTTCGTTGCTCATTTTACGTGAGCTAATAATGTGTTTTCTACCCTTGGGGTTTTCGTAGTAACGATCTGCGAACAGGGAAAATCTTACTCCAAGGACCGGTTGATGGGAATCTTTATCCAATCCACCCAAGCATCTTACATCAGAAAGTAGCATTATTTAGCAATAAGGCATCGGCTCAGATTTGGCACAGGCACCTTGGCCATTCTGCAGCTCCCATTATTTCTCATTTGATTTCCAATAAATGTATTCCTTTGAATGCTTTCAATAAAAATCTTATTTGTGCTGACTTCTGGTTGCTGAATTACTAAGAGTTCAAAATTTTCTTTCTCAAATGCAATACATGATTCCCCTCATCCTTTATTTTTGGTCCATAGCGATGTTTGGGATCCGGGGTCCTTCCCCTGTTGCGAGTCATTCTGAGCATCGTTATTATATTTTGTCCGTCGATGATTTTAGTCGATTCACCTAGATCTACCCAATCACCAAGAAATCTAAAGGTCTAGATTGCTTCATTTGCTTTCAGAAAATGGCTGAAGCATTATTTTCGAGAAAAATAAAACACCTTCAAAGTGATGGTGGTGGAGAGTACATTAGCGATGCTTTTGCCACATACACTCATGATCATGGAATTCTACACCGGTTTTCTTGGCCATATACTCTCGAAAAAAATGGAGTAGCTGGGCGAAAGCTTCGTCACCCATCGAAATGGGTAATGCTTTGCTGTTTCAAGCTAGAATGCCAAAATCCTTTTGGTTAGAAGTTGTTGCCACAGCCGTCTACCTCATTAACCAACTACAAACTCCGGTGCTAAAATCCAAATCTCCAATGCAAGTTTTGTATGAACTCCGGATTATTGCTCCTTAAGAAGCTTTGGGTGTGCATGCTACCCTTTCTTGGGTCTGTGTCACCACAATAAACTCAGCCCCAAATTGGTAAAATGCATCTTTATTGGATATAGCAACTCCCACAAAGGATATCAATGCTTGGATCCCTCCACTGGCGGTGTATTCATCTCTTGTTATGTATTTTTTGACGAAAAATTATTTCCATCTCCTACAGGCCTCTTCAAACTCGCCACCACCTGCTCGTTCCCCATTTTTTCTTCAAGGCCAGCCTCCTTCCATACAACAGCTACTTTCTCCTATCACGGCTCACCATCTATCGCAACACATGCATGATGAAAATCAATTCACGGCTCCACCTATTAACCTAGTGGTTGATCTCAAACTAGACCCATCACCAGGGTTGGCCCAACCCAATCATTTAAACGCCAGCACTCCATCACAACACGCCCAAACCGAATGGCCAAGTGATACTTTGGCCAGCAACTCCTCTTCAACAACAACTGTTCCTACCATAAGCAAGCATCCAATGCTTACCATATCCAAAACCGGCAACTTACCTTACTCACGCAGTTGTAATCTCTCCAATCTCCACCAAGCATTCCTTACCATTAGCTCTCGTCTTCAGCTTATCCGGCGTTCCAAAACATCCTTGTTTCACAAAGGGAAATTCTGACCCTCAATGGCATGCTACTATGATCGATGAGTTCAACGCCCTCCTCAAGAATCACACCTGGTCTCTAGTTCCTTATCATCCCAAAATGAATGTCATCGGTTGCAAATAGATCTTCCGCATCAAGCAAAAAGCTGACGAAAATATTGAACGTTACAAAGCGCGACGGGTCTCCAAGGGCTACACACAACAGCCCAGTCTTGACAACGACGAAACTTTTAGTCCTGTTGTCAAGCCAACAACAATACGTATTGTCCTAACAGTGGTCGTTGCACATAGATGGATGATTCACCAACTTGACGTCAAAAATGCATTTATACATGGAGAATTGCAAGAAGAAGCTTACATGACTCAGCCTCAAGGTTTCATCGATGCAAATTATCCTCACCATGTTTGTCGATTGCACAAGGCTTTATATGGCCTCAAACAAACACCCTAGGTTTGGTTTCAAAAGCTAAGTAGCTACCACATTGACTATGGCTTTCGAAACAGCAAGGTGGATCCCTCTATGTTCATTTTTCAATCATCCACAGACATGATGATTCTTCTTTCATGGTGTCAAAAATCAACTCAATTTGGCTGAAGTTGGCCGAAATGAGTCGACTTCTATGGTGTCCGAAGCGAAATGCACTTGTATTTTAAAAATACTGGACTTCCTTGTAAATTTCGATAAACTTGGATAAAATTCGATCGAAAAAAAATAAAAAATTTTGAGAAAATACAGAGTTTCGGCGAAAGTTAACCGAAGTGTACAGAAAAAGTTTGTAAATTGAAAGACTTTTAAGTTTTAACTTAAAAGGGTAATACTAGTTTCACTCACTTTAAACTTACTTTCTTCATAAGGAAAGACATGTGTCCCTCGCTTTAACCTTATTATAAATATAATTAGCTTTAAAAGAGAGTGTTTTTAGTATTAACCTTACTATAAATTGTAACTTAACTATTACAGTGTGGTTAGCATTAACCTTGTTAGTTATAAATTATAATTTTATTATTAGTATATTATGACCCTAGGGGATTTTTAGTAATATTTAAAAAATTAATAATTTTCTAATAGTATTTCATAAATTTAAGAATAATTTTAACTACTCATCTCCTTCTCTTCGCATATTGATTCACCCTATAAAAACATTGAAATCATCAAATGCAGATTGAAATAGGTTTAAAAACTAAATTGAATTTCAATTATTTATCAACTTTAATATGCATTCATAAGTTTTCAAGTTTCTAAAACAATTAACAGGGATAATCGTTGAAAAATAAAAAGAATAAAATGACGTTACATATCCCCTTCACTTGACAAAGAGGATAAAATATAGTTAAAAAAATTTGACAATAGAGAGAAATATCAAGAAGAAATTACAGCTCAGACACGCATACAATGCATGTCACTTAACCTGATTCTCACATTTGAGTACTACATGCTTTCATCAGTAATATAAAGAATTTTAGATGTGTATTTATGTTTAAGTATTGAATCTCTAAAATTTCATTTTAGATTTCTAATGTTGCCTTAAAGTTTCTTAGACTTCTTTAATTTTTACGTAACTTTCTTTGATTTCCTTAAACTTCCTTGAATAGTGTCTACTTCCTTAGCGACCAAATTTTATACCGAAATCGAAGTTTAATACCTTGCTTACTTTTATATGTGGATGACATCATCTTGACAGGCAATTGCGACATCATCATCCTTGACTTCATTTCCACCATTGGTCATGTCTTTGAAATGAAAGATTTGGGTGATCTACACCATAGTTACAGGGAAGCTATGTACAGGGTAGAAAGCTCGCTTCCTAGACTCGCTTCCTCAGATAGACTCGCTTCCATCATGTCCCATTTAGTAGTCAAATGAATTTGCATGTATGAAGTGATGGGGTAGACCACAATCTATAGCCTAGGGTGTGGACTCTAAGCAAAGTATTATCGGTTTGGAACCTAAGGCACCTAATTTTCCACAAAAAATCTCACGTAAGATAAAATCAAAGATATAACTACCCATAATAACATAATGGGAATGAGAAGCCTATATCTCATTTCTCACTTCCTGTTTCTTCAGGTCTTTTTTAGCATCGCTTCCCGCTTCTCGCTTTCGCTTTGCTTCTCGTTTTAGCTTCTCACTCCGGTAACTATGATCTACACTTCTTTCTAAGCATGGAAGTATCTCGAACGAATAGAGGTCTCCATCCTACTTCTTACCCAATCAAAATTTTATCTTTCCCTACTTGAGAAATTCAGGATCACTGGTGCAAAACCATGTTACACTCTGACAACTTTAGGATTTAAGCTTTCATTACATCAAGGGGATCCCCTATCTGATCCATTACCTTATCAGAACTTGTGGGAGCTTTACAGTATCTCACCTTGATACAACCTAACAACACTTATGCCATCAACCAAGTGTCGCTCTTTATGCACAAGCCAACTACATATCATTTCATGGCAGCAAAAAGAATCTTAAGATACATCAAAGGAAGTCTGGGAAATGGTCTCACAATTCATCCTTCATCATCCTTTGAAATTGTAGCCTATTCTGACATTGATTTGGGAAGGAAATCTGGATGACAAACGATCCACTGGTGGCTTTTGTGTATTTCTTGGATCTACCTTCATCTCATGGGCATCCAAGAAACAACCCACAGTTTCAAGGTCCTCTGCTGAAGCAAAATATCGAGCATTGGCCACTACAACATCCGACGTTATATGGATCAGATCCCTACTTCGAGACCTTGGTTTATTTCTCTCGAGACCTTCGGTAATTTTTTGCGATAATGTCAATGCCACATAAATGGCAGCCAACCCAGTTTTCATGGTCGAATGAAACACATCGACTATCACTGCATTCCTGAACAAGTTGTCATTGGGGATATTTGCATCCAATTCGCCTCTACACAATCAAACAGCGAGCATTTTCACAAAGGGACTCCCACGAACCGTTTTAAATTTCCAAAAGACAAACTTTTGGTATCTGCACCATCAGCTTGAGGGGGCGTGTTAGATGATGAGAGTCCTACTACGATCATACTACCATCAAGATAGAGTCCAACCCCATCACAAACGTCATTTGTTGCAAGGATAATGATTATCCATCTTCAACGGAATCTATTCTAAATTATATAATACAAAGAAGGAAACCCAATTGGGTATCTTGGCCAAAACAGATTTCCTCTTATTCTATAGAAAGAAGCAAATTGTACAAGTGTGCTAATTTGTACCATTGCCAAAATAGAAAAACATTAGCTTATTGCCAAACACAGAATAAGATTAGCTTCAGGAGACTATTACTAGAGAAAAATTGGTCTGGTCCACTACTTCAAACTCTGAGGGAGAGCACCAAAAGAGAAATTTTTAAAAAAAAAGAAAAAGAATCGAACACTTTTTTCCAAATTCGCACAAACATTAAAAAGAGAAAACAAAAAACAAAAAACATGTATATATGGACCTAAATTCATCAATTAAGTAGGTACCCTCCATGAATCCTTCTCTCAACCATAGTCAAAAATACAGAGTTCGACAATTATTCAGGGTATGGAAAAATGTGAAAAAAATCGACAAAAATTAGAAAAATTCAGAAAATGTCAAGCAAGATATGAAATAATAATAAATAAGATTATTATTTATGAAAAATTATAAACAAATATTTATTTGGGTCTTTTTTAAGATTTCGTGAAAAATCGTGTTTCATTCATGAAATCGCTACTTTTTTGAAAAGTCGCACTTTATTTAAAAAGTTGTGAATACTTCGGGAATTAATCATTCAATGAAAAATTCGCAAATTATTCAGGATTTTTTGAAAAAATTGAAGAACTTTGTTGTTATGCTCTCAGCTATTGATTTGAAATAAGAAAATTGGCTGAAGGCATGAATAACTCAACAATCATCCAGTTCAAGTTGGTTAAGGAGGCCTCTTCAAACATCTGCTCCTTAAGATCCTCAAAAAGGTCGGCTTCTACTTCACACTTTGAATTTAACCATAGTTGCTATGAAACTTGTGCTTTGGCCAGCCCAAGTGATGACCCAATGATTACCCTGCCTCAAAGTGCAATATGAGTTATAGTTGGATACTTGATGCAAGACAATGCAACTACCCTAGGATGATGTGTTTGTGAGATCAAAATTCTTATTTGCAGCAATAATCAAATTCATAAACCATCTAGATTCCACAATTACAATAAAGAAAGTCAAAAGGGAATTAGTGATATCCTAGGTCAAGTCACAATCCCATAGTAATGAATTTCAAATATGGTGCGTTTTCATCTTTTGGGTGTTAAACCCTTACCATAAGGGCTTGCCCGAGCCTTTAGGGCTTCATTCACTTTACTTAGAAGGTTTTGAGAGAGAGGAAGAGAAGAGAAAGGGGATTTGCACCTAGGGTTTTCCACTTGAGAGAATCAAGGGTTTTAGAACCCTAGAATCATTCTAAAAGCTTGGATTCTCCAAATCCAACCTCAAGCTCATGTGGAGTACCTCTTCCAAGCTAGGGCAGCGTTCCTACGTCATCCTCAAGGATTTTCTTTCCCTTTTCAAGGTTAGTACACTCTTCCTAGTTACTTTGGTAATAACCTAGGATTTTCCTAAGTAAATATGTGTGAATCTTCCCCATTGCCCCCTTGTGTTGATATATGCTAAATCCCTAATGCATAAACAAGATAATATGAATAAATGGTGGAATGTATGGATGGAGGAAGGGATTGAGGCGATGGGATGCCATATTGTGATGTGTTGAATGATGGAAATGGTGGGAGGGCATTGTACACATAATGAATGCACATGTGATGCTTGATGAAATGCTTGAGAAGGAAATTATGAGTTTAAAAGACTAAAGAAAATGTTGTACACCACTTGCTGGATAAAACGCATGAATAAGAATACTTGAATTAAATAAAAAATTGAAAAGCATGATTCATGTAGTTACCCTAAATGATGATTACGATCCATATTTCTATATGCTTGTGTAAATCTTCATATGACTTGATAAGGTTTGAAATGTTACATGTTATTCCTTAAAATTGTATGTGCATCATGTGTTCACAAATGGCTATGTACGAGCATGCATGTATATAATGCACTGTCAAGGAGGTTGGTAGCCCAGGATTATGCGGGTGCTAACCTCTGGCTCATAAGAAATGTATTGTACTGTCAAGGGGTTGGTAGCCCAGGGATTATTCTGGTGCTAACCCCTGGGTCATAAGAAAGAACTCAAAAGTAATGATATTGTTAAGGAGGTTGGTAGCCCAGGATTATGCGGGTGCTAACCTCTGGCTCATAAGAAATGTATTTTAATCAATGTTAATTGTGGAACACAAAATCAGTAGCAATATCAAAGGGGATGAAAATTAGGGTTAAGATTCAAGGGTTTGCTGTTTTTAGGGTTTGGGGGATATAGGAAGCCTATGGTTGTAATAGGATGTACTAGGAGGGCTGGGGCAGCAATATTAGGGGCTGTAGGAGGTTGGACAGTCGAGGGGAAGGTGCTGGATTTTGTGCAACAGCAAGGAGAAGGCCTGGGCAGGGTTGGGGAAAGTTGGGACAGGTGTGGCAGGGTTTGGAGAGGCTGGTATTGGGGCTAGGGCATGTCCAGACCTGCTGGAACAGCAATAGGATGTGTTCAAATTAGCTGAAACAGAAATAGAGGATGGTCCAGATCTGCTGGAACAACATTAGAGAATATGCTGTGAAAAGTAACTCGTGAATAGAATCAGTGAATAGTGATTTAAGAGAGATAAAGAGGAAGAAAATAGAAAGATTACCTTGGAATCACTCCAAGGTTGGTATCACACCATTCCTATCATAGGAGATTCTAAAAAGCCAAAAAGCTCTCATACTTCATTCATAAAAGTTTTGTGTCTCATAAAAGAATCTTTACAACTATTTATAAAGGCTCTTAAACCTCCTAAGAAATCTACGTCATTTAAACTAATCGATGGCCAAGATTAAAACATAATAAAACCTAATAACATGTAATAAGACTAAAATACCCTCAATTAGTTAAACTAACATTATAACTCACTAGTACCACACATAGGGCCGAATTTGGGCCTTATAAAAGCCCAAATTAAACTCCAAACATAAAGAGACATGTTGAATTCTTCTCATGTGCGCATCTTCCCAATGTGGGGTCTTCATGATGAATCTTATATGCACATGAGGCCTTCAACGCTCCAAATCATCTATCAAAAGCTTGAATCAACCCTATGTACATGTCGTCCATCCACAAGAAAACATGTGTAGGGGCTCTCCTCCTCCTCCACTCGTGCACTCGCACACTAGATGCTCTGATGTCCGCATCAACTCTCTTCTGCTAAGAAGATTTCGCCACTGGCGAAATAAAACTTTCGTACTGCTCCAAGAAGTCAAAAAGTCGCTACAAGCCATTCCGCGTAATCCGTCGTGAATGCTACGTACAATCTATCTTTGATGTGATCCATCTCGGCCGGTCTTTCCACTTAGCGAGATACGTGTGATATTTCCCATATCTAGTGGAAACCATGTGAACTTCCAAGACATCATCTATCTCTTCTGTACTGCTAGAGATGAGTAGTAGAGACAATGGAAATGAAGGAGACAATAATAGTGGAAGTGGACTTGAGGAAAAGAATGAGTCTAGACTAGGAGGCAATGGCAGGAGAGGTGGGTCTAGAGAAGGTGGGTCTGGAATAATATCAGCATGGGGGTCATCACGAGGGGGGGGGGGAATGTCTAGGGGAGATGGGTCTGGGGGAGGCGGGTTTAGGGGAGGTAGGTCTAAGGTGAAGGGTGAGTCCGGATTAGGCTCATCAAGAAGGTCATCATGTGGGCTATCATATAGGTTTGTGGGTGATGTTGTTAGACCTCTAAAAAGAACAAGGTCTTCCACATTGAATATTAGGCTAGTACACATGTCAGGTGGAAAGTCTACTACATATCCATTAGGACCAACCGGCTTAAAGATCTTATATGGTCCAGCACTATGGGCATGTGATACCATTGTCATCACATAATCTCTCACTTGAAGCAACAAATATTTTATAAGTTTCATTATTAACTACAATTTGTTTTTCAATCTCATCATGCAAACCCTGAATTTGTTGTGCAAATAACACTGTGGACTCTCTTTGATGACCTATGGGAATGGGATCTAGTGTGTGCTAGATGTCACGCATGGGTGAGAGCTCATCTGGTACATCTTCAAGAAAGACCTCCTGAAATTTAAGGACTAATGGCACGACAGATAGTGATAGCACCACAAACGACTTAGGGGCTAGTGGAATTTGCATAAGGGACTCAAGAGCTAATGGTAGCTCCACAAGGGACTCAAGAGTTGGTGGAAGCTCCACAAGAGATTCAAGAGTTAATGGAAGCTCTACAAAGAATTCGAGAACTTGTGGTAGCTCCACAAGAAACTCAGGAGCTAATGGTAGCTCGACAAGAGACTTAGGAGCTAATGGTAGCTCCACAAGGGACTCAGGAGCTGGTAGAAGCTCCACAAGGGACTCAAGAGCTTGTGGAAGCTCCACAAAAGACTCAGGAGCTTGTGGTAGCTCCACAAGGAACTCAGGAGCTGATGGTAGCTCCACATGGGGAGTGGACCTTCTGGCAAGATTGCGAGAATCAAATTGTCTAGTAAATTGCGGTTTCAGTTACCACTCTAGCTCTTGCACCATTTGATAGGCATGCTCTACGATGCTGATATAATGAGGGATAAGCTCTTTCTAGATCTCTGAGCGGAAGCCCATTTTGAACCTAGAAAGTGTTATTAGAGGGTCCTCCCTTACATTGCAGCACATCATAAATTTATTAAATTTTGCAATGTAATTAGTGGCAGACATAGAGCCTTGCCGAAGGGATTACCATTGGCCCATGAGTTTCTAATGATAGGTTAGAGGAAGATATTTCTCTTTGAGCTTCTCTTTCATTTCAGGCCCACTGGACAATGGAATCCTTACCTGATCATTCATTCATTCACTCAACATTGATCTAGTAGAGTTTTGTTTGGCCTACCAATTTCATTTTGGCAAACCTAACTCTACTACCTTCATACATTTTACACCACTTGAAGTAGTGATCCATGTCTGCTAACTAATCAAAAAAAGCCTTTGGATCGAGTTGACCATTAAAGCTCAGGACCTCAATCTTAATGGATCTCACATGTCAATCATCTGGACCATATGGATCCTGATACTTAACGGGACAATGGTAATCTCGCTCTCTTCCATGGCCTAAGCCCCGATCATTACCTATACCAACACCTACATTATGGGACCCTTTTTTGATAGCTAATCGGATATTGGTATTATGGGTTTCCATACTAATCTCCATGCGGGCTAGACGATGGTTGAGGGACTCTAAGACCTTAGTGAATGGTGAGGGGTCCATATTGGTTGGTAATTTTTCCCACTACAAGTGGGCATGCACTAACTAGGTGTCCTCAGGCTATATGTGATGCATGAGATGCTAATTAGCCTGAAACCTAAATGCAAGAGACAAACCCTAAGTTAACCTTAAGCTCTAATACCAAAGTTGATGCAAGACAATGCAACTACCCTAGGATGTTGTGTTTGTGAGATCAAAATTCTTAATTGCAACAATAATCAAATTCATAAACCATCTAGATTCCACAATTACAATAAAGAAAGTCAAAAGAGAATTAGTAATATCCTAGGTCAAGTCACAATCCCATAGTGACGAATTTCAAATATGATTTGGGTGATCGTAATGGAAGTGAGAACTTCCACTAGCTTAAGGATTTTAGTTCAATAATTAATGTAATTCCCTTATTCAATTTGAGGATTTCAAAAGAATAAGTCTAGGATCGACAATGGTTATAAATTTTAATGTGCAAGTAAAGTAGGTTATCAATCAATGTTAATTGTAGAACACCAAATCAGTAGCAATATCAAAGGGGATGAAAAGTAGGGTTATGATTCAAGGGTTTGCTGTTTTTAGGGTTTGTGGGATATAGGAAGGCTATGGTTGTAATAGGATGAACTAGGAGGGCTGGGGCAGCAATATTAGGGGCTGTAGGAGGTTGGACAGTCGAGGGGAAGGTGCTGGATTTTGTGCAACAGCAAGGAGAAGGCCTGGGCAGGGTTGGGGAAAGTTGGGACAGGTGTGGCAGGCTAGTATGGGGGCTAGGGCTTGTCCAGATCTGCTGGAACAGCAATAGGATGTGTTCAAATTTGCTGAAACAACAATAGGATGGTCCAGATCTGCTGGAACAACAATAGGGAATATGCTGTAAATAGTAACTCCTGAATAGTACCAGTGAATAGTGATTTAAGAGAGATAGAGAGGAAGAAAATAGACAGATTGCCTTGGAATCACTCCAAAGTTGGCATTACACCATTCCCATCACAGGAGATTCTAAAAGCCAAAAAGCTCTCATACTTCATTCATAAAAGTTTTGTATCTCATAAAAGAGTCTTTACAACTATTTATAAAGGCTCTTAAAACCTCCTACGAAATCTAGGCCATTAAACTAATCGATAACCAAGATTATAAAACATAATAAAAACCTAATAACATGTGTAATATCATCAATTACTTAAACTAACATTATAACTCACTAATACCACACATAGGGCCCAATTTGGGCCTTATAAAATCCCAAATTAAACTCCAAACATAAAGACACATGCTGAATTCTTCCCATGTGCACATCTTCCCAATGTGGGGTCTTCATGATGAATCTTATGCGCACATGAGGCCTTCAACGCTCCAAATCATCCATCAAAAGCTCGAATCCCTATGTACATGTCGCTCATCCACAAGGAAACATGTGTAGGGGCTCTCCTCCTCCACTCGTACACTCGCACGCTTTGATGTATGCATCAATAATGATTAACTAGAAATCTGAGGTAAGGCTGCTGAAGGCTTAACTGGAATTACCAATGAATTTCTCTGTGCTTTCCATCAAATCCTATGAAGTTCCATTATTGAAGATGAATCCATGACCATGCATGAAGAATTTGTGGTAATAAAACATGTCTGCAAAGCATGAATGGCACAGACTCATAGTAAAAAGTTCTGCTAGATGAGATTCCTCCACCTTGGAAGATCCAGACATGCTTTTCTCCGCTACTGCTCCAGAAAGTTGTCAAAGGCTCAAAACATCCACATTTTCAGACAAGAATAGGCCAGTTTAATTTCTAGATAATTTACGTAAATCTCGATAAATAAGTGCCAGTTTTCTTCATCCCCCCACACCACAGACACATTCTCTAGATGCCTGCTACTTCCTTAAAAGTTTCAAAGCATCTACACTTTAAGGTAGGATTATGTCAGCTGCAATTCAAGTTAACTGAGAAAGATCTCTGAAAAGTGGGGCAAACTATCTTCATATGATAGAAAAAATCAGGCCAGCCCACCAAAGGATGATCAGTTAAGAATTAAGATATTACCCATAAGCCAGACTACATATCTCATTGTCAGTCTTGGTTGTGACAGCTTTCCCTCTTTACGTCATAGATATCCTTCTCTTCTAGTTTTATTGTAGAAGTAAGAAGCATGGGAATTATCTACTGAGTTTCTTTTTTAAAATTTTAACATCTTTTAACTCATTTAGCAGGAGATAAAGAGAGAGAGTCAACAAACAATTAGATAGTCGTGTATAGCAAGGGCACTCATTGTCAGTCTTGGTTGTGACAGATTTCCTTATTTCCATCATAAATATCCCTCTCTTCTAGTTTTATTGTAGGAGTAAGAAGCATGGGAATTATCTCCTGCTTTTTAAAAAAAATCGTTTCATCTTTTAACTCATTTAGCATGAGACAGATAGAGAGTCAACAAACAATTAGATAGTCATTTATAGCAAGGGCAGAATTTCCAAAGACAATCCCAGTATGTTGGATTGAAGGTGCTTCTGGGAGCGACCTAGGTGTGATATTGCAGGTGTTCTCTGTGAAACTAGATTTTAAAAACTCCAAAGAAGTGAAAAGACAATTTTGATTATATATATATATATATAGAGAGAGAGAGAGAGAGAGAGGGAGAGAGGGAGGGAGGGGGGGGGGAGAGAGAGAGGGGGGGGGAAAGACAACAAACAATAAGATGGTCATGTATAGCAAGGGCAGAATTTCCAGAGGTAATCACAGTATGTTGGATATTGAAGGTGTTTCTGAAGCAACCTAGGTGTGACATTTAAGGTGTTCTCTATGAAATTAGGTTTTAAGAACTACAAAGAAGCAAAAGTTGAACCAATTTTGCAAGGTTTAAAAATATTGCAATCAAGTTGCGTGGGTTCTCTTAAAGTGATGTTGATTTTTACAATGTGGGGTCATAGGCTATCTAAATTCTAAAAGGCATCCTCTTCTCAACTTTCAAGATCAAATTGTGTTGAGTCCAGAGATGCATATGTCACAACCTCAGACATTCCAATGGTATAGCCAATCAATTGGCCAAGAAGGGGAGGGATGAGCATTGTATTAATGGAACTCTATCCAGTTCTTTGTAAAATATAGTCAATTATCATATAAAGAAAGTGAACGGAAAGATCCATTTTGCATTTTGTCAATTCAGCCAAACCAACATCCATTTTGCAGTTTTACAGTATGGGACAACCCGGAAAAGTAGTCAATAGGCTAAAAATGTGCAGGAGATTTATTTTTGTGGCAATTCAGCAGTCAAAAAATAATGGAAAGACCATTTGCCATCAAAACTCCACTGAAAGGTTCTACACTAAAAGCAATACAGGCTAGAGAATCTTTTCAGATACTCGTCATATGACTAGAGAGGTTCATCATTCATGTTAGTGAACAGAAACTAAAATGCCTTGTGTATTATATCACTAGTGATCAGAAAAACACAAAGTTACCTTCTTCAACTCCACCTTGGGAGGGGCAGATTCCTGATAGAAACTTGGCATTGGTGTTGCTTTAAAGGTCAAGATTTTCCTTAGCATCTTAATCTCTGCTTCTTGTGTTTCCTGTGAAAAAGAATTGAGCATGTTGTCATTAAAAAGGATACACTTCCTTGTACCGATCAACTCAGAAGCATTCACAAATAGAAATAAATAGGTCCACAAATTGATCCACCTTGGACTTGGCCTGCAAGCTAGTCTTCTCCACCTCCTTTGCATGAATCTTCTCCTCGAGTTTTGAGTAGAACTGCCCAACAAATGATAATAAACCATCTTAAATTGACCAAGTGCAGATGCTGCATGAAACAACCATATGGTTACCCATGATTGTGTGGGTGAAAATCAAACTAACCTCTTTTCTTTTCTCAGCCCGTTCATCACACTTAAAACTGAAGTTATAGGAAGGAAGATTTCCCATTTTTTGGGGTTTTCTATCTCCTGCTGTAGGACTTCTATAATGTAATGAAAGATAAACAAAGCCTTCTGTGAACATAGAGTAATTGGAAGACATAACTATCAGGATACGTACGAGCAGCCCCCCACCCACCCACCCACCACCACCACCACACACTCACCCACATCCACACACAAAAAAACAACCAAAATATTTGACATCTAGAAAGGATACGAAGAAGAAGAATGTGTGCTTTCTTCAGCTTTAGCGGGTGGTCCTTGTTTCAGAGGCTTCAGATGTTTTACCTGCTCCCTGTAGCAGGCAATCACATTTCACAAACCACCAGAAAAGGCTATATTATGAATCAATAAAACAAGTGGGCTTCAAAAATAAAACATTTAATCTCATAAAGGAATTAAGGGGCCCTTCTACATCCTCTTGCACAAGATTAATATCAAATCTAACAGTTAGCATAGAGACATAAAACTCCATAAAGCAAAGACAAGGAGACACAAAATAAATCACAGTTGCAAGCACAACTTGCTTAATATGGGAGCTAAAAGTTAGCATATAGACATAAAACTCCATACAGAAAGGAAATGGAAGAACGAAAATAAATCATGACTGCAAGCACAACTTACTTAAGGCCTTCGGATTGTGTCATGTTTGTGGCATAGGACGCTAAGCCAGACTTTCCAGATTGCTGTTCAAAATAAATATGAACTGATAACCATGATCAATGATAGTGAAACGGGAATTTCAGAGAGAAGAAATAAAATGAGTTTAAACCTTGATTCCATCATGTGACTACAGTATACAAGAAACCAAAGGTAACAACAACGTTTACCTGGGACGGCCTTGCCATTCTCAAATTATGATTTGAATTACAGTCGACAGCCTGACTATCATTAAATGACTTCCTATTGGTTGCAGGAGACATTGCCTCCTCATGTTTTCCATCTTTGCTCTTTTTCACCCAAGTTGCCACAACATGTTTGGGGCTTGAAGGCTTCTCGTTCTTGCTCTTGCCTTGACCCTTCTGAGGTTTGGAATGGTTTGTGTCTTTCAATCTCAACTCCTAAGAAGTAACATGGACACTGAAGTGGGTATCAAATCAAATAGACTACAGCACATTTAACCAATTAAACAGACTCAAACACCTCCTACCTTAGATATGGTCAAACCCTTGATTTCTTCATTAAGGATAGATCCCTCGGCGACTTCCCCTGTAGATGAATTAAGAGTTTCATTCTCTTCCAAATTGGCGACAATTTCTGAACTCCCATTCGATCGCCCTACAATTTGTGTAGTACTCACGAGAATCCCATTTACTTTCTCCATAAGCACACCTTCTTCCCCGGAGGTAAGAAGTTGCTCATGAACACCATTTTGATGGCCCATGTGGCTGCCGGTGGTAGTTATAAGATTATCAACATCCATTGCACACTGGAAAATACAAATTATAAGTGAAACACCAAAGAAAAAATTGGACACAATAAGAAGAAAAAAAAAAGGAAAAAAAGGGAGTTTCTCTGAAAGCCACAAGAGGAGATTCTTACCATATTATATCCTCTAAATGTGATTTTGTAACAAAAAG
Source organism: Tetracentron sinense (assembly GCA_015143295.1). Classification (NCBI taxonomy): domain Eukaryota; kingdom Viridiplantae; phylum Streptophyta; class Magnoliopsida; order Trochodendrales; family Trochodendraceae; genus Tetracentron; species Tetracentron sinense. The sequence continues at coordinate 10,149,152 of CM026569.1, forward strand.
AAAATTCAGATAAAACCTCAAACCCTTGGATTTAAACAGAATTACACAATTTGATAACTATCAAATCAATCCAACTTACACACTAGAAGAATTAGAAAATAAAATAATTGTATTAAGAACATCATTTCAGCAAGAGAGTTGTGGTATTATTCCTGATTCCTCATATATCACTCAAAAAACATGTGAGATTACAGAGGAATGAATGTTCAGATAAAAAAAGGCCATCACAAAGTCTCAGTAAAGTAATGCATATTCATCTAGGTTAAAAAAAAAACTCCAAGCACAACACGTGTTTAGGGCATCAATCATCTCTAAGGCCATAAGATCTTCGAAGTTAAAGAACAGAATCAAAACAGAAAAGATAGAGCGGAAACGAATCAAATAAACTCGATCTGTAACTCATGAAAAAATTCGATTTTTCTGATTCTCAAAAGACTACCACTACTCAAACAAAAGAGGATCTCCATAACAGATACACGCGAGAACATTTCCAGAGATAGAATCGATCCATTCGCGTTCAATCGTTTCAAAGTGAAAAATGCTGCAGATTTTGAGAAACTATAGCGATTTGAGCATTTGTTTTCTCACCTAAGTAGAACATTCGAGCATCAAAGCTCGATTGAATGAAATCTTGGAGGTCGTATGAAATTGGAATGGAATAGCTTGAAGGATCTCAGATTGGTTGTTGGGCTAAGGTGAGGAAGAATGGAGAAGAAGATGAAGATGCTTTAAGAGATCACAGAACCAGATCTCCGACGCCATGACCGTACGGATTCCAAAGACAAACGGATATATATTATATTATATTTTATTTTATTTTTAGCTTCTTCTTGTTTTTTGAACGAGGAATCCCTCACAGGAGCAAAAACCTCTATTGTGATTTGTGACAGCGCCTTTTAAGTTTTAACTCCAAGCCGGAGAGAGAGATCGAATGCTGTTAAAAACGATCTGGCCCTCATCCCATAGGTTGACACGTGTCCCTTTAAACAATCCTCGGCCATAACTAAAATTCACTGGCCTTAAAGTTCAACTACGTAACTTTCGTTTTTAGAAAAAATAACATAAAAAAATTGAGGGTGCTGTTATGAGCACACCACTATTTACTAACTAGACACTATTTAAAAAAACAACTTGCATTTTTTTTTATAGTTTATATTTCTATGTGCACCCACACCCTAAATCCTTAAACCCGAAATAATCTTTTCAATGTCTCTCCTTTTATATCCCTTCTTGTCTCCTTCTATAATCCTTCTATATGTTGTCTCCTTTTATATGTTTTATTCTTATTTTTCATATCAATAATCTTATGGAAACAATTGTTTCATGGTGGTCGTAGGGCTACCAGGGTACACTTTCAATAAAATTGGACACGTGGTGACTTATATAGGTGAACCCTAAGGATGAGTGAATTTAACCACAGTTAATGGGAGTTAAAATTGACACATGGGGGCTTATATAACCCCTTTAACTATGGTTAAGCTCAATCTACCTAAGGTTAGTATTTTTAAGGTTAATATTTTTTCTTTTTTTTTTCTTCTAAAAACCAAGGTTAGATGAAAGAACTCTAGAGGTGAGTGAATCTTAACCACAGTTAGTGAGAGTTAGTGAGGGTATAGAGGTGCGTAGGAAAAAGTATTTTCCTTAAAATGGTGTATAAGTAGAAAATTTATAAGTATTCTTTTTACTCTTGGTGTGCTCGTAGAATTTGTTATATTTTAATGGTGTCCAGTTAGTAAGTAATATAAGTGATGGCCCATCAGTAAATAGTGGTGTGCTCGTAGCATCACCCAAAATTTAACCAGAGAAGTTGAAATTCCTTAACTAGAATTCAAATGGCAGTTAAAGAGGCACAATGAGTAGGCGAGATGGTTTTGGTCTTATCCGAAGAATGCTAACCCTACTCTAACCCTCAACTAACTATTTTTCCCATTTTCATAATTAAAGCAGTCTTATGTAGAATGCGCTAGGTGGTTGGTGGAGAATGAGAGTGGGAGTTAACCAAGAGTAGGGCTAATACTCCTCATGTTGAAGAATGCTAGCCACCACCTACTACTTGCTCCAATGTAGGCCAGCCAATTTGGTTCTCATGGGAAGGTACTCTACCTAGTTGACCCTCAAAAGCCTGAATTAAGGGCTTCTTTTCATCTATAAAATTAGCAAGTTTAGGTGAACCCAAACAAATTAGGTCTCCAAGCTTGACTCGTTAATTAAACAAATTCAAAAATCAAGTTTGAGCTTGGTTTGTTTACTAAATAAATGAATGAGCTCGAGCTTTTAACAAGCCCAGCTCGAGCTATTCGTGAACACATTTGTTTGATAACCACCTATACCTTTAACGCTTTAAAGTAGAGTGCTCATATTTAAACTGACAATAAATACCTATTTTTTTTAAAGAATTTTATAAAAATGCATCAAGCCTAGATGAGAGGAGGTGTGTCCATCAAATGAGGATGACAAAATGCACAACAATTAACAACCCACTGACCCCAATTATTAACAATGGATAAATGGTGGCTTATAGGGAAATGACAAGGTTAATTATTAGTTCGAATCCTGACAATGACCATTCTTCGAAGAAACACATTGTCTTATGTAAATAATGTAAGAATATTTACATCCTTAAAATTTTATATGTACCCATATTTTGGTGAGTTCTAGAAATTGGTGAAATCCAGACCTCTCATTCATTGTTACCATTCCCTCTAAAGCTCCTTATGGCACTCAACAAGGCCTCAACGAAGGGTTTTTAATACGCATTGACCAGGTAAGGTCATGCCCTATTCAACTGATGAGTATTGTTTTACCCCGTTAAGACTATCCACCTGTGGCTAAATGCCATATTCCAGAAAATGTCATTTGGCATTACCCATAGGTTTGCCAAAGTGAAACTCAAAGTTTTGTCTAGTTGTACTTCAGATCACAGACCGCCTTATACCTTATGGGTTCTTCAGAACTGCTTTTGAGCTCCAACTCCGGTCCGGATCTAAATTATTTGATAGGTATCCCCTAAATGAGTAAGGCATTGCAAGGAATGTACAGAACTGAGACTTGCTGTTGTTGAGTGGAAACTATACAGAGTGAATCGGTCCCTAAGGAATTCCCAATAGGGAACATGGAATGTAAGAGAAAGTCAAATGTTATAACTCCAAAGTTGATAGATCCATCGAAGCAATTCCTACAAATTGCTAAGCTTATGACTATGATCCTATTGATTCGGCCGAATAACCAGATCCACTAATCAATATAATATATAGGAGTATCAGCAGCTTCCCCTTACCCAAAAAAAAGAAGTATTATGATATCATAATTCAAGTACTTTTCCTATCCTAAACTAACCAGATTTCAAAAAAAAAATAGTACATGAGTAATATAAGCTCGCATAACATATGACATGTTAATTACTTAATGAAGCTAGAGAAGAAGCGGTTGCAGCCATCATTATTGGTTGTGTTAAGCCATGCTAAATTATTATTTTTTGGAACTCGGCATGTCCCCAACCCTTTGGGTCAGGACTAATCCCCGAGGGTGCGAGGTGAGCCCGCAACCCGCCACACCAGGTAATTCCAGGTAAACCCATGCGGGGCTGGCCCCAAAGGGGGAGTGAGAAATGGAATTCAGGACCTCCTACTTGGGGAAAGGCCCAGGAACCACTGGTCCATTGTGTCCTACGAAAACAGTAAAATCTCCCACTAAAGTCTACTCAAAAGACCATTATCCAACAGAGAGTGCCAATTTGTAGGCTTCGGATTACCTTTGGTGGACGAGCTGGGCACTTGGGCATCCACACATCAAAGGACATGTGGTGATAAAAGGGGGAGAGATATCAAGTGAGGAGAAGTCAAAATGATAGGGGGAAAATGAAATGACTTCTCCCTCTTTTATCGTGAGGTGCCCTTTGATGTGTGGATGTCTGAGCGCTTGCATCCACCAAAAGTAATCCAAAGCCCAATTTGCATACCAGACCATGGTACTGTTCTTGTAATCATTGGAAGCACATGTGAGCATTATCATCCCGCACTATGGCACTAGTGCCCCTATCAGGCTTCAGATTACCTCTGATGGATGCTCGAGCTAGGCGCTCAGGCATCCATGAATCATGGAACACCTAACAATAATTTGGAGGAGAAGTCATTTTATTTTCTCATGATTTTTTACTTCTCCCACTTGATATCTCCCCCCTTTTAAACGTCACATGTCACATGATTTGTGGGAAGGTCGCCAAACTAAAACCATGTGGTGATGTGGAACATGTGGTGATAAGAAGGTGGAAGATATCAAATGGAGAGAAGTCAAAAAAATAGGGAGGAAATGAAATGGTTTCTCCCTTTTTTATCGCCACATGTCGAACTAAAACCAGTATGGTTTTCGTATGACCAGGTCAAATCTCATCCTGATTTGTGGATGCCCGAGCGCCAGTGGTCTATCGTACCATACACCTGAAAATGCCGTCTACTGCCACCACCTAATCACACACTAGGGCTACCAACAAAACACATTTCAATGTACCACTGCTCAATTTTCTAAGAATAAATCCAAGGGTAGTGTGGTAATCTTTCACATTAGATTCCTGGTCCGAACTCGACCCCTTTTACATAGAGCTTTAAATGGCTTGATCGAAAAAAAAAAAAAACATAGAGCTTTAATTCGCTTTGTGCCAACTCAACTGGCAGAAAGAGCCAAATAACACGGGGATCGAATTTGGTCCGGCCCTCACTAGATCGAATCCGTGGCTCACTCAGAGAGTCACTTAAACTGCCCTTTTAACCTTGAACTTTGGCTATAGATTTTTTTGGATTTCAGTGGTTAAATTTTTAAATATTTCTTGTAAAATCAAGGTTACATAATTGAATCCAAAGGTTAGTAAGTCTTAATCACCGTTAAGAGGTGTCAAAAGTAACACGTGTTAAACTGAGATAGGCCACGTGGTTTTGTCTGGTGAGGGCAAGACAAAATCCCATCCCGATAACGCCTGCCTCTCTAAGAAGATGTGCATTATTTAAGGAGGTTTTGGGCTCAAGGCCCAATGAAGACAACTTTCAGAAGATTGGTATCATTTTTTTTTGTTTTTTAGAGTAATGAATGGCGTATCCATGAATTCTATTTTCATACCTAAGGCATCACCTCATTTGTGGATGCCCCTCTTAAATATTCACCAATGAGGTGGTGCCTTAGGTTTGGAAATGGAATTCATGGGTATGTTAACTATTTCCCATTTTTTTTTAGGAAAATAGAAAACCGACCCTAGTGACCTCATTGGTCCAATCCCTTTTTACCATCCATCAACCGTGGTTAACCCTCTAGGGTTAAGCATTAATCTAACCATAATTTTTTGAAAAAATAAAAAATAAAATTATTAATTTTAATGTAGTTAAGCTTAACCATAATTAAACAGGGCTTTAAAGGGATACGAGACACTTGAGTTAGCTTAGAAGCAGACCCCAGGGGTCCACTTCTCACGACTCTTTGTTTTTAACTATCAAGATGAGTTAAGACCTTCATGCAGTTTATATTGCAAGGGATCATATATTAATTTTAATAATGATAATTCAAAGGTGAAATACGTGAGGGAGGAATTTAAAGGACCGTTTGAGCTAAAAAATGAATCAAATACATTGCATGTAGATAGCAAAGAAAGGGTTGTGCCCCATGACCTCAACCCAGCAAGACCCTACTTGTTAGGGGTACTAAGGGGCTCCACCCCTAAGTGTGCCATGTGACTTGACTCAAGTCCTAGATGAACCAGCCAACACAAGGCAACCCTGCACTGTCCACAAGAGAAGGGACAACTAATCCTACGCTCTAGGTCCCTCTTGTGTTTTTACAGCGTGATAGAATACTTTTTTTTTTTAGAAATGTTACTGACCGCACGATTATAGAGCAACCCGATACCGTTCATGAGAAAACGCATTTTTAGGGCGTCAAAAAACATGAGATACCCTAAAGTCTCCCTCACTTGTTCATTCATCCGGTAAAAACTTTTTCAAGTTATTTTACTTAAATTAGGCTATTTTACTTGAGTCCAATTACTTGACTAAATCATGCAACTCTACAATCAAGTTTATTTTACTGGATAAAGGAAAATTCTTTCACTAGATGAACAAGTAATAGGGACTATAAGACGTTCCAAAATTTTTGAAACCTTAGGATTGTGCATTTCAAGAACGATATCGAGTTGGCTTATAATCATATGGTCCAAAAGTATTTCTCTTATATTTTACAATAATAACCAATACATAATATTTAAGGGTATAGTCGAAAAAAATATGAATTTTGTAGATGTCAAACCACCCATGAACGAGCTACTTATCAATTATCCATAACTATTTTAAATGGCTAAAATATCTCTAAACTGTATGTCTATTTGTTTATACGTCTTCCGTGGATAGACGTTTTCACATTTTAGATCGTTTGGTAGTACATCTACTTTATTATAAGAAAAAAGAAGACAAAAAGACATTTCATATCTAAAAATAAAGTTTAAATTTTTAGTATTTTAGGAAAGAAGTGTGCATCTACTGCACATAGACGAAGGAAGAGATTTCCATCATTTTCTTAAAACTATTTTGCCAATTTATGATTTGCATTATTCCAGACTAAAAAAACAATTCCTATGTCTACTAGACGTGGCTTTTACTTCTAAAAAAAGTTATGTGTACTACTGTGCGTAGTTAAATGATTTTACTATCTATAAATTTATTTCTTACAATTTTTTTGGTCACAAATCTATTTATCAGTCTCCAATGATTAAAAATATGGACTGTAAAGCTTTTTCGCGGGATAGAAAAACGATTTTCCCCTTCCGGATCTTCACTTGAAGATTTCAATCTTAAAGAAGGTTTAAGAACTACTAATTTATATTCGCAAGTTACTCAAGTGCACAGCCTCTTATGTTGATTCATGTTATTCATCTCTTGGATTCTTTATACTTGATTAGTGTTAATTGTTACATATGTATGCACCTTAAACTGCATTTGTTAATCATGTTGAGCCTTTTTATTCACTACATTACTTCACTTGGGCATGTTTATTATTTTCAGGTTCATACAAGGAAAAGAAGACTAAAATAAGAATTTACAAACTTTAAAGTTTCCTGTGAATCGCAACCAAGTAAAGATCTAAGCCAAAGATGAGTTAGAAATGTAAAACAATCCTTATTTGGTGTACGGGGCATAACTCATCAACCATATCTCCGACTTTGGATTATAATATATCAAATCGACCGTCTCGAAAAGATCTATAACTTTTGTAAAGGAAGTTCGGTCAGATTCCATACCCACCGATTGATGGGCACTCTTTTGGCTGATCGATCGAAAGACGTCGTTTTAGTTGGTTGAAAAGTTCAGAAAACTCTCATTTGAGCCCGTTTTGGATGTTTCTAAAGTTATACTTTACTGAGACTCTCTCTCTACAAAAAGGAAAGCCTCCTACCATGCAAAATGTTCAAAATTTTGAAGATTTGAAGGAGAGAAGACTCTAAAAATCTGTGATGGTTGAAGAATGGATCATTCGCGTTTTTCATCGAAAGCGGTGTTCATTGCTCTCGCTATAAACTAACTTCTTTTTCTAAGATTTAGATAAAACTCTCGCCAAGTAATTATGTCTCTTGTATTTTATTTAGGTTTTCTTTTTTATATAAACAATGATTGCATAATGAGATGGTTGTTCTTCAACCAATTATTCGGTTTAGACTCAATTTCAATATGATCTTATCCTTATCTTAGGTTTTATTGTATTGAGATTGAATTCATTCATATCTTCTTTCTATGATTGTTGGTATGAATTTTATGCAATGATTTTTACTATCGATGAATTAAATTGTAGGATATTCTATGCCTAGGGAAAACGAGTAATGTCACAACCCTAGTTTAGTGTGTATCACTCATGTTAACCAAAGATAGGAAATACCTAGAGTGCGATCCCTCGAATCATTCTTATTTTGATGAGTTGAGACTTGTAGTCAATTTCATGTCTATTGTTTATTCTTAAGAAATCTGAATAAATACATGTGGATTTAATTATGAGACTAGTGGTGGATTTGAATGCCATAGATCTTCTTTCACTGATATATAACCAAAAGATTTTAGTTTAATTAGTTAAAATAGAATTTGCTTGTTTAATTTCTACTCTTACGTTAAAATCAATCAATCTTGTTACCAATTGACTTAGAAATAATTTTGAGAAAAATGCAACGAAACTAGCACAGTCCTCTGTGGTTCGACACACTATACTAGTCATTATTCTACGGAATTGTAGCTACTACGAGGTTTAATAAATTGACGATCAATGCTCATCCACAAATTATTAATAGCCTTCTCCATTCCTCAATGTATACAACCAGCCGTAAGGATACATTCATTTTCATTTTCTTCGTAAGCGAGGAAGAAGACTACAAAAATAATGTATAAAAATCATTTTTCCATCATTTCTTTTTTATTAGTGTTTTGACCCTCAAAATGATTGATTTTAGAAATACTTTTCAAATGAAAGTTATAGATCTTTGAAATGATATACTATCAATCCAAAATAAGAGTTGCTATAATAGACTTATAATCCATACACTGAAATAGCGTTGATTCTTTTAATCAAATACAAGGGCAAAAATCCAAGAAAAAACTAGGGCTGGTTGGGCATTCTTATGATATTTGTATTACACATCAATTGTAAATAAGTCATAGAGAGAGTAAAAAACTGATAGCATGAGATCTTAAGGGATCTTAACCGTTTGATGTGAGGTTAGAATTAAATTTCTAATTTAGACATTATGAAATTTCCTTCTTACAGAAAACTCCTTAGAGTTTCGCATATCATAAAAATATCAATGAGCACATTGCAATGCAAATGTCGTGCCCCAAAATCCCACCTAGGAGAGTGTGAGACCTTGACACGTGACTTACTTATGAAACCATCTTGTTAAAAGCATAAAGGCATACTAAGTGTAGACCTGAAAATTTCTTCATTAATTAATAACTATTGATGTCTCAAATGAACATAAATCAAGATCCATAACTAAACTGAATGTAAATAAACGGAATCATCCGTTGTGATTCTTAACCATCAATTCAAACCTAAAAGTAAACCATAATAAATCCGGTTACAATTTCCAACATGAATTAAAAGTCTAACATTAGTAATAGTGTCATCTGTCAAGATCTCTCTCTTCTCCAGGATGGTCACCTACAAGTTCTTCTTCTATGTATTCTTCCTCAATCCAAGATTCCAGTGCGCATATGTCAAATCCTGAACCTGCCAACAATAACAATTCGGTAAGAATTTAAAGCAATCAGCGAATGCAATTTCTAACTAACAATATCATAAACATTAATATAACATATAAGTTAAAGATCAACATGGACAAACATACATGCATAAATCAGAGTACGGAAAAACATTGCTTTTCCTTACAAATCTTAAATGTACATACGAGTACTTACTTTTCTTTCTTTTTTTACTTTTGAGACTTACTTTGAAGCCAGATAATTAGTACCTTTGTAAACTAAGACTTTGAAGCCAAATATAAAATACCCTTGTAATGAACTTACTTAAAGCTGGGTAACTAGTATCCTTGACCAACACACCGGTTGACATTCTTTGAAGAACTTATTTTGAAGCCAGATATGACATGCCCTAGAGAATTAGGTATGATATATCATTGACCAACTTACCACATTAGCAATGCTTACTTTATGAGTCTTACTTTGTTGATTTTTATACTTATGAGAAAACCTGGTTATATAATAATACTTGTGTGACTTTTGCATTCATATGTTTGTGATTTCATCGTACTTGCAAATATACTAATCTCGTGTTCAAAACTCAATAATAACACATTAATTATCAATTGTCATGCATGTTGTCAGCACCCTATTTTTACACCCCCTTAACCGTGGTTAATTAATTTAGCTATGGTCCAAACCCTAGGTAAACCCTTAACCATAGGACTAAACCCTAGTTAAGACCCTAGTTAACCCTAAGCTTTACCCTAGGTAGTCCTAAACCCAAACCCTAGGTAGCCCTAGCCTAACCTTAGTAAGCCCTAGGTAAACCCAAGGCCCAAGCCCATTTGACCAAACTTATACCTAAACAACTCAATCAAACCCAATTACCTAATTTTATTACCTAACCCAAGTAGTCAAGCCCAAATACCCAATCACCCAATTGCCTAAGCCAAAGCTTATTTCCATAGCCCAAGCCCAAATGTCATAGTCAAAGTCCAATAATCATAACCCATGACCCATCTACTAATAACCCATGATCCATAAGACCTAATCCACATATCCATATCCACCTACCCTATATCCTACAACTCATACCCATATAACCCATAGTTCACTCAATCCACCAACTCTCTTACACCTCTCTTACATCAACCCATACCTATATAACTCATAGTTCACTCAACCCACCAACTCTTTTACACCTCTCTTACACCCTATATCCTACAACCTATACTCATATAACTCATAGTTCACTCAACCCACCAACTCTCTTACACTCCTTACAACACTCAATCTATCAACTCACCTTACAACACTCAAGTCTTTACCCACTAGCTCCTTTTATCCCTCATGTAAAAGACACAACCCAACCTCTTAGTTTTCCTATAAATACCAATCCCTTAGCCCCTTAGATCCATCCCTCAAGACCCCTAGAAGGTTCTCACCCACTTGTGTTTCTCTTGAGTTTGAAGAAGGGAGAAGAAACTAAGGTTTAGAGTTTGGAAAGAATTCTAAGACTAAAAGCTTAGAGTTCTTCACTAACTCTCTTCCTTTGTGGATTCTAAAACCCTACCCCTTGGAGCATTGAAGGAGAATTCTTGGAGGAGTAGGCACTCCCTCTTTCATTTTCTCTTCTTTTTTATATTTTTTTTTATTTGGTTCTCTCTTCTTGATCTCTCATTTCTCAAGCATAGTTGGGCCTCTCTACACCAATCTAATGGTGTAGAGGGACCCCATATCAAAGGCAAGGAGATGCTCATTTTTTCTTTTCCTTTCCATGTACATATTTTCTTCTTTTTTATGTACCCACAAGTGTGGATATGGGTAGGCCTATAGAGAGTGGAAGCTAAAGCTATACCTCTCTTTTTCATTTTGTTTTCTTTTGAGATTCTAGTCATCTTTCTAGAATTTTTTGTGAAAACTCATCCTCTCCCTAACATTCTTTAGAGCAACATTACATTATTAATAATGGTGTAAATGAACCACCTTAAAAGGGAGATGATGAGTTTTCATTTTCTTTCATTTCTTTATTTTTTCCTTCATGTTCTATGTTGAATGGGTAAGTGATGGTTTAAGGACTTAAGATAAATGATGGTGTAAGGACTTAAAGAGGACATTCTTAAAAATGTTTCATACTAAAGACAATGGTATTTGATCTATTATCAACATCAATCCAACAAAATAGGTGTTGGTAATAGACCATTTACTATTCATAAGGCACATCCCTCTTTATGTCTTAAACTATAATCTTTTAGCCAAACTCTTGGACTAAATTTGACTTTAGTTAAGTTTGTCAAAATCTTACCTATATGAAAATTCAAAAACATGATAAAATCTCAAAATACCAAAAACATGATAAAATCTTAAAACACCAAAAACATTCAAATATAACCAAAATATAAAAAACATTCAAATATCCCCAAAAATCTCAAAAAATATAAAAAATACAAAAAGACCAAAAAGAGACTTGTAGGACCTCTTTAGCTTTGGTTAGCTCATCTAACCATGGATAAATACCCTCTAACCGCGGTTAGACTTAACACTTGTGCACTTGACCTCCCCGGTCAACTAAACCATAGCCTTCTAGGCTAGACCCTTTGACCATCCTATGCACACACACACTCCCCCCTAGCCTCGGCACGGGCTCATGTGCCAGAACTACGCTCGGTTTGATCTCACCATGTGAGTACGTAGGCAACTCAACTCGGGTTCGACCCTAACCATCTAGCTTTCTATTTTTCTTGGATTAGCACTCACTTAAAAACTTTGGACATTTTAATTAAACTTTGAGATTATAATTGGCTTAAGTTTAGGGAGTAGGTAACCGTTATAAGACGGGGGTCTTGGGGTGCCTAACACCTTCCTCAGGGCTTAATCGAACCACTTACCCTAACTCTGATTAGACCATTTGCCTTATCCAAACAAACAAATACCCGGGACCTATCCCTAAGAATGAATAGGTGGCGACTCAAGTCAAAACATATAATTGTGAAAGTGGGTAGGAAGATTCCATGCTCACAGCTCTGGCGACTCCGCTAGGGATAAGGTTCAAGCCGGAACTTAAATTTAAGCCAAATAATCTCAAAATTAATTAAAATACCTAAATATTTAATTAAGTGTTGATTCTTTATACTTTTTGGGATGTTCCTTGTACAGTGCATTTCATGCATAACATACTAGTGTAACAACCTAATATCCATTAGACAGGCTTATTACGCTCACGGCTGCTGGATGACTATCCTCAGTGACAGGGGCTTAACAGTCTTGGAGGTCCGCGGAACTTTGCCTGTTGGGTGACTATCCTCAGGAAACGGTTCTGAACGCTCCCGCTTACACCAATCGTCCCTTTTTAGGGAGTCGCATATACGGTGTTAAGTGATCTCTCATCCTGTAGGAACACCCTGCATTACACCTGTATGCATACATATAGACTAGGCTATGGTATAGTCTATAAGTAGCCCACCTGGAGGGACATTGTAAACCCTAACTTGCTTATATCCTATACCTGTCCCCTCAATTATGGTTGACTGCCTGGACAAATTGTACCCAGATAAGCTTCCATTCAGGGGGCCTGTACTGAGCCTTTTGTTGTGCTTGTAATAAAACACACCATACCCTGCATCTCGACATAGCATATGAGGTTCAAATCTCAAGCAAATAGGTCTTCACCAGACCTACCTCTACCTTTGACCTGATAGGTCCACGGTTCCCAACAGCCCGAGTTGAAGCATGTCGGACCTCCATCCGTTTGCCCTATCGGATCACATATACCTTGTCACACCCAATAAAAAAAAAAAACCAAAAAACCAAAAAAATCAAAAATAAAAAAATAAAAAAATTCCTCTCTCTTGCATGACTAGGGGCATAGTCCCTATGTCAATTAGATTTTGCTAGGTCATCTACATGCTTTCTAGTCTTCCCCCACTCTTACCTATTCCGACTCTTACTCCGTACATTTCAATCATTTCAGGAGCAGATCTTAAGTCAAGCACGTATCTGAAAAGCAAAATGGACCCTCGAGACGGCCAAGAGACTGATCCTGACACCCCAACATCACAGCCACAAGCCCCAAATCTTGAGGCAAAAATAGCTGAGAATGCCCAAAATATAGAAGAACTGAAAAACATTGTGCATGATTTCATGCGGGCCATAACACATGCTCTCTCCTCCTCAAATCCCCGATCGGTCGATGTGCTAGGTCCATCACAAACCAATCCGCCACATGTCACCAATCTTATCCCTCCACCACCTGCTATCGTCATCCCACCACTTGTTCAACCACAACCACTACATACAATCAACATCCCTCAACCACATATTCATCCACCATCGGAATTCACTTTCAACATACCGCCTCCACCTGTCCAACCACAACCCATTCCTCACGTCACACCACCTACCATAGACCAGTTTGAGGAGGAGGAAGCCAGGGCCGGTGGAGATCCTCATACTGGGTCCGCTCACATATCCTCCAGCACAGCCCAGATTCCCGATGCATACAGGGAAAGAATTGAGAAGCTAGAAGAGTTGGTGAGGACAGCTCAGGGAACCCGCAAATCTAATGATTTCAGGGATATGTGCATGCACCCAGGGATTCAATTGCCCAGAGATTTTAAAATACCTGATTTTGAAAAGTACAACGGGAAGGGATGTCCCGAGATGCATTTGAGAGTTTACCGCGGAGAGTTGTTCCAGTTGGAACATGATGACAAGCTATTGGTCCAACTATTTCAGAAAAGTTTAAAGGGTGCAGCTTTGCAGTGGTTTACTAAGGTCGATCCCAACAAAGTTAGGACATGGGAGGGTCTGTGTGAGACATTCTTGGCTAAGTACTCCTATAATGTTGACCTAGTCCCGCAAAGGGTAGACCTAGAAAGAATGTCACAGAGGAATAACGAGACCTTTATTGAATACTCTGTTCGGTGGAGAGAAATAGCCGGAAAAATGAGCACCCCTTTACCTGAGGAGGAGCAAGTGACCACTTTCCTCCGTACTCTTAAGCATCCACTTAAGACACTCCTGACCGCACAACCGATCTCTGACTTCAGTACTATGGCCAAATGTGGCGCCCGAATTGAGGCAACGATGGATGACGTTGGGGCATTTGACATGTTCAAGGGGTCAAAAGGTGCATCCTCTTCTCGTGCTCCCTTACCTCCGAGAAAGGATAACAGAAGAAGAGAAAATGATGGACAAATGGTTGCAGCCATACGAGTCCCTAACTTGCCCCAACAACCTCGGCAGCCCCAGCAGGCTTGGCAGCCTCAGCAAGCTCAACAAAACCAGGGAAAACTCCTCTCCCACCAAATGACATTTGAACAAAGGAAAAATCGGGCGTTCACACCGATCCCGTACTCTTTGTCGGCACTTCTCCCATTTCTGTTGGGCAAGAAGCTGATCACACTTAAGGAGCCTCAGCCTCCACCAGTCAACCTTCCAAAGGGATACAGGTCGGAGCAGCACTGTGGATATCATCAATCACCGGGGCATCCTACAGATCGGTGCTATGACCTAAGGCATGCTGTCTAGGACCTATTGGAGACAGAAGCAATTTGCTTTGCACTAGGGAACACCGACATCACCCAAGTCTCTCTGCCTAATCATGCTACTCCTGGGAACTAAGGCGCATCAGCCGGAAGCCCCTACAGTCGAATTTTGAGCAAACTCTATGTTTGTCGTGTCTTTGTTTCATTTCATTATCAATGTCTTGCAGTCGGCTTGTCGGCCCGTGTCAGTCCTGTCGTCTAGTCCGAGTCAGTCGAGTAGCCAGTGGCCCTTTGAGTCATGTTTGTCTTACATCGAGTATGTTCACCATTTTTGTGCAATGCAATGAAATAGTTTTTTTTAAAATCAAACTTCTATTGTGCTCTAAGATGCCTAATTTGGGAACTGAACTAGTTTCTAATGCCCATAAGGGACAATTTGATAACGGAAATTGATCATTCAATGGAAATCATAGTGTTCAAATCGATAGATATTCCCTCAAGACTGAATGAACCAAGGCAAGAGTAACACAGGGGCAACGAAGACCTCTTTGAGCCGTCAAATCCCAACCAACTGAAATGAGGACGATGCAATGAACGTACATGCTCTTGACCAATTAAAGAAATGATAAGAGGCCATCTTTTGATAAACCTCACTATACCTCGCTTACCTATGCTATATATATCCGCTAGTTAGACCTTTGAGCCTAATAGCCTTTCTTTCAAAACCCACACATGGGCACCCCGTGAAAGTCAAAAGAACAATGCAAGAGAAACAACCAGCAAAGAACAACAACAGAGTGGCTTTTTAGCCGAACTACGTCATGACCTGATCCCTATTTGGGTACGTAGGCAGCCTGAAATCAGGTTCGGTCATAACACAGCAAATGCCAACAATACAAGACAATCATGCACAAAAACAAAAAAACAAAAAAAGAAAAAAAAAAGAGAAAAAAAAGAAAGAAAAACAAAGTACTTGGCCAACGACGAAGCAAAGCTTCACCAAAGGACAAGGCATTCAGAAGCTGGTTCCACCCCGACACTGAACAAGTATCATAGGGTGCCCTACCCTTGCTGAAACAGTAAATTTGAGCCTTATCTCGTTTCTAGCCAAACCACGTTTCGTCCGAAACATTAAGCCCTCATTGATCTTTGAAAGGAATTGAGCATTAACGTTCAAAAGCATTCGTCCTCATTGTTCGACAGGCGATGATGAGAGAAGACTGGAGAATTATTGGAGAAAGGTTCAAGAACAGATGAGAAGATGCAAAACTTTTGTACCAAGTCCTGGTGAAAACCCGAAAGGGTCCAGGGGCAAAAAAAGGATAAATCAAATTTCACGGGCATAGTAAGGAATCATCAATCCTACTATTGCGCAAAAATTACGTGAACCCAGTCCTGGTAAAAACCTGAAAAGGCCTAGGGGTAAAAAAGGGATAAAAATCAAAATGTGCAACCTAGTCGCGGTGAGAAGCTGAGAAACTCGGGAGCAAAATAGGGAAGCATAATTAATACAAGTGCGAGTATCAATCAATCAGGAACATATGCAGATCTATTCTAAAGATGATCAACCACAGCTTCATCAATGTTACCTGAAGGCAAAGGAACCTAGCTAGGTCTCCCACTGCAGGCAATCTCAGACACACATATAAGTGGTCAATTTCATTATAAACAGTCTGCTGGTCAACCGTCAGTCTACCGTCAAACCACTAGTCAGTCAGTCCATCAATCTTTTTAAGTTGTTCGCATCACCTGTCAGTCAATCCATCAGTCTTTTATCAAGTCGTGTGAATTCATAATCAGTCAAAGTCCATTCCCCAGTAGAGTCAGCTCAAAGTCGACTGTTCACTCTCGCTAGTGCAAGGAAAACACTGGAACCATGGCAAGGCAAAGTCAGTAGACTATCCTAGATGTCACAGATGTTTAAAAAAAGATCAGCACATCTTGGGGGGCAAGTACCAACAATTGGACCATCTGAGCCGGGGGCAATCCAGTTCAGCAGGTCAGATATATACAGAGAGGCAAAGATACATGCAATGGCTCAGGGTCACAACTCTCGCTCCCTCATATCCAATTCATTCGAATTTTCAAACTCATTGTCATACTCTCTATAACTCTTGCTTATTCTTATCAGCAACCTATTCAAATCTCTCCAGGTGAAGCAGTCGGATGGCTATCTTCACCCTCCTTAGTCCGCTATCCAGTCAGACAATGGGACCGTTGTTTGTGCTGTGTTGCGTTCCCCTTCAGTGAGACAATCAAACGGTTGTCTACACTATGTTGGCTTGGAACTAGGTGAAGCAGTCGGGCGGCTGTCTTTACCCTTTTTATCTTGCAACCCAGTCAGATAATGGGACCGTTGTCTGTACTGTGTTGTATTCTCCTTCAGTGAGACAATCGGACGGTTGTCTACACTATCTTGGCTTGCTACCAGGTGAAGCAGTCGGGCGGCTGTCTTTACCCTCTTTATCTTGCTACCCAGTCAGACAATGGGGCCGTTGTCTGTACTGTGTTGTATTCTCCTTCAGTGAGACAATCGGACGATTGTCTACACTATCTTGGCTTGCTACCAGGTGAAGCAGTCGGGCGGCTGTCTTTACCCTCCTTATCTTGCTACCCAGTCAGACAATGGGGCCGTTGCCTGTACTGTGTTGTATTCCCCTTCAGTGAGACAATCGGGCGATTGTCTACACTATCTTGGCATGCTACCAGGCGAAGCAGTCGGGCGGCTGTCTTTACCCTCCTCATCTTGCTACCCAGTTAGGCAATGGGGCCGTTGTCTGCACTGTGTCGCATTCCCCTTCAGTGAGACAATCCGGCGATTGTCTACACTATCTTGGCTTGCTACCAAGTGAAGCAGTCGGGCAGCTATCTTTATCCTTATTTATCCTTGTCAGACAATCGGGCGGTTGTCTACAGGTTCGCTTCCCCTTCACTAATCAAGGAGTATACTGTCACGGTTGTGTGACCGGGTGTCAGTTGCGGCCTCCAGTGAAGTTCTTCTTGCTCTACTAGCTCACTAATCAAGGGGTATGCGGATGCGGTCGTGTGACCGGGTGTCGTTTACAGCCTCCAGTGACGCTAATCTTGCACCCATCATTGCTTTGATTCATCTCCGGTAGATGGTTGTGCGATCAACCTTCACCTCATTTTCGGTGAAACGGTTGTGTGATCGACCCTCACCTCATCTATCATTGGTGAAACGGTTGTGTGATCGACCCTCACCTCATCTATCATTGGTGAAATGGTTGTGTGATCGACCCTCTCCTCATCTATCATCGGTGAAATGGTTGTGTGATCGACCCTCACTTCATCTATCTTCGGTAAACGGTTGTGTGATCGACCCTCGCTTCATCTATCTTCGGTGAACGGTTGTGTGATTGACCCTCACTTCCTCTATCTTCGGTGAAACGGTTGTGTGATCGACCCTCACTTCATCTATCTTCGGTAAACGGTTGTGTGATCGACCCTCGCTTCATCTATCTTCGGTGAACGGTTGTGTGATTGACTCTCACTTCATTTAACATCGGTGAAACGGTTGTGTGATTGACCCTCACCTTATCTATCATCGGTGAACGGTTGTGTGATTGACCCTCACCTCACTCTATCTTCGGTGAAACGGTTGTGTGATTGACCCTCACCTCATCTATCATCGGTGAAATGGTTGTGTGATCAACCTTCACCTCATCTCCGGTGATATGGTTGTGTGATCAATCTTCACCTCATTTCCAGTGAATGGTTCATGGTTGTGTGATCAACCTTCACCTCATTTCCAGTGAATGGTTGTGTGATCAACCCTCATCTCATATCCGTTGGAACGGACGCGTGTTCACTCCCCTTACTCTTCATGCTCACTCTACCTTGCGTGCTCTGGTGTAAAAATACGGTGATTCTAGTCTTTGTCGTTCAATTTCCAACCTGGCATTCTCCGACAAAGAGGGGCAGCTGTCAGCACCCTATTTTTATACTTATGAGAAAACCTGGTTATATAATAATACTTGTGTGACTTTTGCATTCATATGTTTGTGATTTCATCGTACTTGCAAATATACTAATCTCGTGTTCAAAACTCAATAATAACACATTAATTATCAATTGTCATGCATGTTGTCAGCACCCTATTTTTACACCCCCTTAACCGTGGTTAATTAATTTAGCTATGGTCCAAACCCTAGGTAAACCCTTAACCATAGGACTAAACCCTAGTTAAGACCCTAGTTAACCCTAAGCTTTACCCTAGGTAGTCCTAAACCCAAACCCTAGGTAGCCCTAGCCTAACCTTAGTAAGCCCTAGGTAAACCCAAGGCCCAAGCCCATTTGACCAAACTTATACCTAAACAACTCAATCAAACCCAATTACCTAATTTTATTACCTAACCCAAGTAGTCAAGCCCAAATACCCAATCACCCAATTGCCTAAGCCAAAGCTTATTTCCATAGCCCAAGCCCAAATGTCATAGTCAAAGTCCAATAATCATAACCCATGACCCATCTACTAATAACCCATGATCCATAAGACCTAATCCACATATCCATATCCACCTACCCTATATCCTACAACTCATACCCATATAACCCATAGTTCACTCAATCCACCAACTCTCTTACACCTCTCTTACATCAACCCATACCTATATAACTCATAGTTCACTCAACCCACCAACTCTTTTACACCTCTCTTACACCCTATATCCTACAACCTATACTCATATAACTCATAGTTCACTCAACCCACCAACTCTCTTACACTCCTTACAACACTCAATCTATCAACTCACCTTACAACACTCAAGTCTTTACCCACTAGCTCCTTTTATCCCTCATGTAAAAGACACAACCCAACCTCTTAGTTTTCCTATAAATACCAATCCCTTAGCCCCTTAGATCCATCCCTCAAGACCCCTAGAAGGTTCTCACCCACTTGTGTTTCTCTTGAGTTTGAAGAAGGGAGAAGAAACTAAGGTTTAGAGTTTGGAAAGAATTCTAAGACTAAAAGCTTAGAGTTCTTCACTAACTCTCTTCCTTTGTGGATTCTAAAACCCTACCCCTTGGAGCATTGAAGGAGAATTCTTGGAGGAGTAGGCACTCCTTCTTTCATTTTCTCTTCTTTTTTATATTTTTTTTTTATTTGGTTCTCTCTTCTTGATCTCTCATTTCTCAAGCATAGTTGGGCCTCCCTACACCAATCTAATGATGTAGAGGGACCCCATATCAAAGGCAAGGAGATGCTCATTTTTTCTTTTCCTTTCCATGTACATATTTTCTTCTTTTTTATGTACCCACAAGTATGGATATGGGTAGGCCCATAGAGAGTGGAAGCTAAAGCTATACCTCTCTTTTTCATTTTGTTTTCTTTTGAGATTCTAGTCCTCTTTCTAGAATTTTTTGTGAAAGCTCATCCGCTCCCTAACATTCTTTAGAGCAACATTACATCATTAATAATGGTGTAAATGAACCACCTTAAAAGGGAGAGGATGAGTTTTCATTTTCTTTCATTTCTTTATTTTTCCTTCATGTTCTATGTTGAATGGGTAGGTGATGGTTTAAGGACTTAAGATAAATGATGGTGTAAGGACTTAAAGAGGACATTCTTAAAAATGTTTCATACTAAAGACAATGGTATTTGATCTATTATCAACATCAATCCAACAAAATAGGTGTTGGTAATAGACCATTTACTATTCATAAGGCACATCCCTCTTTATGTCTTAAACTATAATCTTTTAGCCAAACTCTTGGACTAAATTTGACTTTAGTTAAGTTTGTCAAAACCTTACCTATATGAAAATTCAAAAACATGATAAAATCTCAAAATACCAAAAACATGATAAAATCTTAAAACACCAAAAACATTCAAATATAACCAAAATATAAAAAACATTCAAATATCCCCAAAAATCTCAAAAAATATAAAAAATACAAAAAGACCAAAAAGAGACTTGTAGGACCTCTTTAGCTTTGGTTAGCTCATCTAACCATGGATAAATACCCTCTAACCGCGGTTAGACTTAACACTTGTGCACTTGACCTCCCCGGTCAACTAAACCATAGCCTTCTAGGCTAGACCCTTTGACCATCCTATGCACACACACACTCCCCCCTAGCCTCGGCACGGGCTCATGTGCCAGAACTACGCTCGGTTTGATCTCACCATGTGAGTACGTAGGCAACTCAACTCGGGTTCGACCCTAACCATCTAGCTTTCTATTTTTCTTGGATTAGCACTCACTTAAAAACTTTGGACATTTTAATTAAACTTTGAGATTATAATTGGCTTAAGTTTAGGGAGTAGGTAACCGTTATAAGACGGGGGTCTTGGGGTGCCTAACACCTTCCTCAGGGCTTAATCGAACCACTTACCCTAACTCTGATTAGACCATTTGCCTTATCCAAACAAACAAATACCCGGGACCTATCCCTAAGAATGAATAGGTGGCGACTCAAGTCAAAACATATAATTGTGAAAGTGGGTAGGAAGATTCCATGCTCACACATGTAATTTCATTGATAGTGAATTTAACATAATTAAATCAGGATTTTACAATGGCCATAATATTACCAATTCATGAATTCAAATTCCATAGATCTTGCATCGAAGCTAAAACCCTAATTTATGCAATTTCATAAATATTTTATCGAACATATATCCATTCAATCACAACTCCTGCATACATTTCATCCTCTAAAATCATCCATACATACTCCAAAACATATATTCTCATTCCCCTTGTTAGATCATACATAAAGGAACACATCATCAAGATCAAAACATACTGACATAAGGAACCATTCGATAACAATATACTTTAAAATTGAGTTCTTACTTCTAATATCATTCCTTTCCATTATTTAGCATTAACGATCATGATAAAATTAGCATCATCGAAGTAGTATTTACCTTACTTGATTGTCTCCCTACGTCACAAGTTTGTGAATGCGGTTGCGGTCTCGATCTCAAAGCTTTTCTTCTTCTTCGATTGAAACTCCTCTCAAAACCCTAGGTTTTTCTCTAGGCCTCAAAAATCTCTTAAAATGGTAAAACCCTAAAACCCACGAGTTTAAGGCTTATTTATTGTGTTTAGAGTCATAAATAAGTTATAAATTTTTGGATTTAGAAAGTAATTAGGGCAAAACACATAAGGGGCAATTGACTGGTGGCCTGGGTCGAACGGCCTGTGTGGGCGGTCGACCGATGGTCGAGGGTTCGGACCGGCCTTGATGGGCGGTCGACCGGCCGATGTTGATCTCTCTACTCGATTTCCCCGTACATTTTTTTCAACTTGAGTTTTACTGATGGGTCGACCCATGGACTTGAATTTTATTAGTTTTGGTAGTTTCAAACCCTTTAGGCAATGTCATAACACAAATATTAACATGGAAAATTACAATGGAATATAGGAACTAGTGTTTTGACCTCAAATTCAATGTTATCATTTAATGCACACGAATTACAAGACATGCAAGATTTGAGTCTATACATTAAATCTCATTAATGATATAGACTTATTAGAATGAAGCTCTTCCATTACAATTTGTTTGTAATTAGAGTCAATCTACTTAGATTCTTGCATTTCATACAAGTCATTGGGAATGGATTGATAATCATTATCGATCCCTAGTTTATTAATTCATAATTTATTATCTCATTAGACTTTGAGAAAATATCTCAAAAACTCTTTTGATAAAATAATATATTATATAAAATTAATTTTGATAAAATCTTTGATCAAAACTATCATGCATGGATTTATTAAGTCTAAGTTTAATTATTAAATTATCTTAATGCATTTTTTTTTAATTTAAAAAATAATAATCAATATTAAAAAAAAAAAAAAAAAACCCCAAGGATGGGTGAGTGTTCCCCTAGGGGTGGGTGAACCTTACCCATGGTTAAGGGGTGTCAAAGGAGACACGTGGCGACCTCTAGGGGTTCAAACTTGAGAGATTCTCTCAAGTTGAACTTGAGAGAATCCTAGGCCTTGAACAATTTACTTGAATTCCTCTTGGAGCATTTGCTCATTTCCATCTCCATACACCTTGTGCATAATCCAACATACCCAATAGCCCACGCACGATTAGGCATTACTGTTTAGTAACATGAAAGTTATACATACAATGCATGAGATGATACAAATCTCTTAGATTTGAGGACAATATGCATGCTGCAAACTTCTTTGCACAATACAGCGAGAATCACCATTATTAAACTTAACAATGATTTTTTTATCAGGTATTCTTGAATTGATCTATCAGTGCCATGTAACCCATTACATGCACTTACATGTGTGTCTGAGAACTCTACGTACTCTCTGTGATGGAGATAAATTATACTAACCTATATGGACATCACATGTAGAGGCCATAATGAAGCATGATGCCTAGTCAACACCCATAGCCTAGACCGTTTTAGGATTACTAGAGTGTTTTATCTCATGTCCATGGTCTCAACCATGACAAGACTCTTTCGAAATATATCCTAAGGATGTAATGTTCACATCACAATGGAACATTTACAATGCTCACAATTAATATGTATGCAAGATACTAAATAAATATTTAAGTGATTAACCACATTAATCATATGTACTTGACTTTCGATGACATATTATACTAACAATATTTTAACTAGATGAATCCAAAATAGACAAGATTAGAAAATATCTACCAAACGAATTCCCTTAATATGTGAAAAGTGATTCAGATCATGTCTATATATATACACTAGAGTATGCTAAACTTCAACATGAATATAAGGAATACAACAAGGCTGCTAATCATCTAGGTCATAACCTGAATATAGAATGCACATGGAGTAATGATTTTCTGAGGGGAATCATTCACATAGGTAAAGAGCTAGGATGTAATGGGCTGAGCTTGCCCCTAGACTCTACTGCCGAACTCCAACTTGGTGACTATAGATAGGTGTAGTTGAAAAGACAAACCCAAATAAAAATAAGGGAGCTCTCAACTTAACATGCCTGCCTTAGGGCTGTCAAAAAAGCTCACGTAGAAGGGTACCCAGCCCAGCCCGGCCCGACCCTGCCCTCCAAAGCCCTACCCTTCCCAGCCCTTGGGCCGAGCAGGGCTCAAAATCCAGAAGCCCTACTTCTACTGGGCTGGGCCAGGGCTCACTTCGGCCTGCCATTTAAAGCCCTGCCCTTATCCTTAGTTGCTACACAGTAGCTAAGGTCTGTAGACTATAAACATAAAAGTATAATATATATATATGAAAACTCATTTAACCCTTTCAAATGGTTTAATAGTAGGGTTAAATGAGTAATTTCACATAACCATCGTTATAAAACCCCTCGACACTCGTTACGAACCCTAACCCTAATCTCAAATGCGAAATCGCCTCGCCTCCTCCTGATCAGAGCATTTTGGTTGCTCTCTTGAAGTCTCTTCTCTCTCTCTCAGATCTCTCAAAGGCTCCAAGCATGGTCGCTATGGCAAGCGCAGGGTCGCCGAAGCCTCTTCAATTTCTCGAAGCCTCTTCTGCTTAGGAGTTGAAACTAAAGCTGAAACCCTAGAAAAAAAAAGGGTGAAGAATAATGGCGCATGGTGGCTATGGCAAGCACAGGGTCACCGAACGGAAAATAGTTAGTCGTCAATCGAAGGGAGTAGGAGTCAAGAAGAAACCTAAATCGGTCTCTCTCAAGAACCAGATTCAATCCACTGAGCGAATGTTGAATGCTCTTCAAAAGGTACTTAAAGTTTCATCATCCTCGATTTTTTTTTGTTTTTGGGTACAAATTGCTTCAGCTAGTCTTGCTTATTATCCTAGTGTTTGAATGAGTTTGATGATCTTTTAAGTTCTTTTGTATTTATTTTTAATTGGCTTTTATGTCTTAATACTGTTCAAGCAATTGTTTGGGTGAAGTTTTATTAATTCATGATATCAATGCAAAATGGGTTATTTTTATAGATTCATATGGACTAAATTTTATTTAATTTCATAATCGATTAAATTGATCGAGCAAAGAATGTTGTTTATTATTGGATCATGGATTTTTCTGCATTTATAAAAAATAAATAGGTAGATGTTTTGTAGTTTTTGAATATATTTTTATTGGTTCCTGGGATCACTACAAACCTAATTTCTTAATTTGTTTGCGTCTAAAACCCTCTAAACAGTCCCAAAGACAACCTGAAAACACCTCCAGTAAAGTCCCTGTAATATGTTCAGGCCTCAAACCATATTAGTAGCAGCTCCAGGTAGCTGTAGCAGCCCCAACTCCTCCAAGCAGCTACATTCATTAGCCAACACCTTGCTCACATCAGCACCAATAGCCACAAGTAAACCTTCCTCTTCCATTTTTTGCTTCTTTATCAGCAAATAGTTTAGTTAGTTTTTATAATCTTTGCAATAGTTGAGTTGGTATTTTATAATCTGTTAATAGTTAATCAGTTAGATTAGTTTTAGAAATCTGCAAGTAGTTTAGTGAATAACTCAGTTAGCATTTTATAATCTGTAAATAGTTTAGTTAGTAGTTAGCTTTTGAGTCTTTAACATGCTTAGTTAGTTTGTACAAATCTGCAGACATTTTGCTTAGTTTTTTTAATGACACCTAGATAGATGTTAGGTTATTTTTAGCCAATCAATATTCGAATTTATAAGCTAGCCTCACCGATTTAAAATCTGTTTTCACAATGATAGAATTCATTTCCATGTCAGGTTAACAGTCGGTGTAGAAAAAAAATCACGTTATCTCAAATCACAAAAAAATTCCCGCTTTCTTTCCGGCCCTTCTGGACCTTTGGCCCTGCCCTGACCCTTGAGGGCAGGGCTAGGGCCCAATCAATCCCGACCCTTGAAGGGCTAGGGTTGGGCTAGGGCCCAACTCTTATACGGAAGGGTAGGGCTAGGGCTAACCCTGGTCCTGCCCTTTGACAGCCCTAGCGGCCTAGCCTGCTTGCCTATCAAACCCATTTAAAACAAATCAAACCCTAATTATTATTGTGAAGAGAAACAAAACCTAAATCTGAAAATTAGGGGGTTAATAGATAGGGTAGTATGTGTGTGTGTGTTAAGGCACCATTTATCTACATTAAGTGTTAAGAGTTAGTGGAATGACCAATTCCTCCGATCACTCACCAAAAATAAACTTCGATCAATCTATGAGAATTTTATATATTAAGAATAAGACAATTTCTTTCTAGTTCCGAGAAGGGGAACCACAAGGTCCCCTTTCTAGCTGACTGCAATGTCCACATGTCCCTTTTAACATCTCATTAATTATGGTTAAACATAATTAAATTAAGGTTAATATTTATGTTTATATTTTTCCTAAAAACTTTGGTTAGATTGCTTAACCTAGGGGTGCATGAATCTTAACCACAATTGGTAGGTGTGAAAAAGATGAGTGTAGACCGATGAGATGATGCAATCAGCTAGGAACCTGACCGCGTGGTCCTTTTCTATTTCCCTTTCTTTTAGTCTAGGGTACACCTTCCCATCTTCGCTAAAGTAGCACTAATTATGTCTAGGGGTCCATTTGGACGTTGCACAAAATGGCAAAGTTTTTCTTTTGTGGTGAATGGGAGTAGGGCTGTCAACTATCCGGTAATTATCCGTATCCGATTTGTATCCGGATTCATTTATTCGGATAATTATCCAAATATATATTTGGTGAAGTGAATTCAAATAGTGATTTTATCATCCATTTATAATCGGATACGAATACGGATATTGGTATATCTGATTCGAGAAATATCCGATCGATAATATAATATATTATTATATGTATAATTAATATATTCTAAGCTTACAAAACTAAAATAACCTTATAAATATATACTTTGTATATAATTTAAGATATTAAATTATTATTTCAAATATAAATGAATATAAAATATTAGTTTATTATTTTTTCAAAATAAAATTTATATTTTAATATTTTTATAACATTTTTGTTCTTTCTTTTAATTTTTTTAAAAGTAAACGGATAATTCAAAGTAGTCGGATATAAATACCATATTTCACTATCCGTCGGATATTTATTCAAATTCAGATAGTCAGATACGTAAACGGATACAGATTCAGATATTAATCCTCTATCCTCTTTGACTTGGCTCTGTTGAAAGCCCTAAACAAGAGTAACGAACAAGGAACTCGACTGACATTACAAGAAAACTACAGACTAGCGACGAAAAATTTCTGTATCTAATAATCGTTTTTCCGTCACTAAGAGTATTAGAGACGAAAATATTGTTCGTCTCTATTCCATGGCAGATGCTCGTGTTACTAATGGTTTAGAGTATTAGAGACGAATTATTTCCGTTTCTAAAAGTATTTTACTTTTTAAGGACGAAAATATTTCCGTCTCTAAAACTGATTATTTAAAATAAAAAAAAATTAGCGCTCTCTTTCTTCCCTCTAGTGAGAGAGAGAGAGAACAAAAGAGAGAGAAAGGGGGCCGGACTGCTGTTGGGTCCCAAAAACACACAACCATATGCTTGAGGGAACCTCTTAAGCAATGCCTATTTGCTTTGTTTTTCTAAACTCTAGTTCAGTCATCGTTAACACTATCTCTTAATGCTTATTTGCCAACCAGGGGTCATGTGACATGTGGCTCAAAGATGTGCATGCTTAAGGCTCCTTAGGTATATGTATGTTTGAGAGGATTCTTTGCCTCAGCCATATCTGTCCTACAGTCCTACTCCTACATGGTTGTAACTGAAAGCATATGAAGAGGCAGAGGGGGCACGAGCGCATGGGAGTTGATTAATGCATGTTATTCTGTTCCTTCAGTCGAAATGACATTCTCCAGCAACGCACGTGTGGTGGAGGGTCCATTTTGTGTACCACATGGTTGACAAGTTAATTTCCATTTAAAATTTAAATTTCACCTCCCAACACGTAGCGTGTCTAGTGGTAATGAACTATACAATACACCAGGTATGCTTGCTTTTAGTGGGTCCCAAACCTTATTTGTATGCTCTGAAAATTCTTTTATTTATTTTAAAAAAAATTAAGGGTAGATGGGTGAACTCTAAAAACAGGTGATTCTTAATCACAGTTAAAAAAAATCAAAAGGGGGACATGTTATAAGAAAATGGGAGCCGAGACGCCCCCTCCTCACATCACCAACTTATGAGGTGATTATTTTCCTTTGCTGATAGAGTTAACATCCACATAATATCATCAGATCTAAATGATGATTGACTGATTGGTGAGATTATTTATGGTCTTTACCAAGGGAGACACAGAGAACTATCTACATGGATCTTATCTTGATCGATAAGTGTGTTCTCTCAAACATCATATATATTATTCTTTTGTTTATGGCCTTTATGTTAATTTTATTTTTTAATTTTTTTAAAATTTGTATAATATATATATATATATATATATAATTAAATTTTTTTATAAAAATTTCACCTTATTTTCAAGAATGCAACTAAACACCAAAAATTGAGTAAAAAATTCACCTTTTACTGTAATACTTTTTCTTTCGTAAATGATTTACGTCAAAAAACCAATTACAAACAAATGGAGCATAAGTAACAAATAATGTTTTAACAGACAAATGTTTTGAGCTTTCCTATTAGAGATTTAACAGAACTTTCACTTCAGGATCTTTCTTATTTTATGTCTTTGGAGATCTCCATTCTTATATCCATATGAATTAAAAGTTTAAAACCTACTTGCAACCCCCCTTTTCTCTCTCTCTCTCTAGAAGACCCCTTCCATAGACTTTCTTACATACTTATTACTCTTTCCCTATAATTAAAATGGTTTTCCATAACCATTTTGCCTTGGAAAAACACTCTCTTTCTTTCCCTTGAAATGTTGGCTTTAAGCCAAGAGACAAAACCCAAAAACAACAAACAAAAGAGAATCCCTTTCCAACACAGTTTCAAGGTTGCAGTAAATTGAAGTAAAGGATTGCCCTTTTTGTATAACATGAGAAAGGGTTGCATTGAACCATAATCACTCTACTAGCTAGTTATTGTCTCATAAACATCACTATAAGGACCCTCTTAAAAGTAGTGATGTTGGGAAGGACGTAATCAAGGGTATAATACACTCTTATCCCTTAAAATGAATATTGCCAAACATTATCCTTTTTTATGCGTGCTGCCGATAATTCTCACGTGCGACAGCCCCAACGAACACCTAGTGGCCACAAAGACAAGATTTGCACATAGATTAATTTGTGGGTGCATGGAGCTCACATACCTTTATTTTTGTATTAAACTCACATAGTTTGGATTAGTATGGATTTAAAAAAAATCTGCGACACAATAGTAAGTTTTAGGCTTGATCCATGAGTGTATTGATTTTATACTTGTTCTCTTCTTTGTCAAGTACTACAAAGATGAGAATCGCTGGGCAAGAAAACTCGAATGCCAAGGCCAGGCCGGGAAACCCCGGTGTCCAGTGGCCGAAGGATAAATCATAAACCCGGAGGTCTTGAGGTTGATTCCTGTGCTCCCCTCAATAGGGTATTCCTTATACAGCACGTGAGACTGATTTGAGTCTTTAAGCTCAGGATATCCACGTTTATAAATTATTTTTTTTTAAAAAAGGCCAGGCCAGGCCGGGAAGATAGATGTCAATCAATTAGAACCCATATATACCCATCAATATTTCAACCTCAATCAGGGACAGCCCGAATATCCCAGCAATTGGGTGATCCTAACCATTTGATATATCACTTTCTTAAGGCCTATTATTTAGTAAGGCCTATTATTTAGTGGCAGTAGTCCACTAGAACAAAAATAAGTGCATTGATTGGATGGTTGGGAAAACATGATTGATGTAGTATCTTGAAAAGGTTTACTGAAGAATACAACTTTGTTTTTTCATTTTCTATTGTTAGAAAACAGAAGGAAAATCATTAATCATATTGAGGAAATAAAATATAATACAACTCTTCGTTGCCTTTTCAATTTTTTTCTTTTGTTTTCACCCGTGTTTTGAAAACCGCATCAGCTGGTTGAACAGGTGGAACTCCACCTGGAACTGCCAGGTCTATGGTCCTGAAACCTCCAAAATTGGTCTCTTATGAAAATCAGCCGGTTCAACCAGAGAATCAGGGATAAAAACTGGAAGAACTAACCAAAAAAAGAGAGAAAAAAAAAATTAATAATAAAAGGCACGTTGACCAGTTGAACCAAGAACTGGCCACCCAAAAAAGGGAAAGGAACAACTTCTCACACCCAATGTAAGATGCTAAATTAAAGGAGAACATTAGTAGACAATTTATAAAATTAGTCTAACAATGTATGTACGTGGATCATCTGCCGACTATCTCAGATTTTATTGATGTTTGTGGAGGACCCAGCAGGAGGCCACAATGGCAGGTTATCCATATATATGTTAGGTCAATCTGTTTCAGGCTGCTATCATATATAGCTACCCACAGTAATAATGTCAGGACATTAGTAGTATCGAACTAAAATGATATTGTGGAATGAAAGAATCTTAAGCATTCAGCTCTCTCTTTTTTTTTTTAGCATCTATTGAATCCTAGATTCTTTGAAATGATCTCATCCTTGTAATCATCTATTTCAATATTTTTATTTCGATTACATTAATATTATCAATAAATTGTTTTTTTAGTAATGCAATATTTTCACAAATTAAACATAGTTGGTCTTATTGTTATTTTATAAAAATTTCTTTTAATTTGATCGAACTCTAATTTTATAGGCAACATCTTTTTAAATCTTGCAAATAAGCAAGTCAAGATACCAAAACTATTTGGTCCGACCTAGAATTAAAACCATAGATTCTAAGGTATCCTTCCACAATCTAGTTTTGCATTTACCCCTCCATAGTTTTATCAATTAATAATCATGTCATACTCATTTAACATGTACCAATTGACCTCCTCTTAAATATAATGATAAAGACTCCTAGCTAACCCGATGTAATGTTATTGTTTTAGAAAATCGTTCGTCTCGTCACTAATTGTTCTCATATATATATATATATATATAATTTCTTTCTTCCTTAACACCTAGGAAGCACAGGTACGGTGATACTTAGATACAGCGATACGAACGATTGACAGAAATTATGAAAAAAAGCTAAGTTTTACCTAAGAGTGTCGTATCCGATATGATGACACGGGTACGGCGATACGGGTATGTTTCCATTTTCAAAGTATCCGTGCTTCCTAGCTCAACAATCATTAAATTAATAATTTTAGGACTATATTTAGGGTAGAAAATAGTCCTATTTTTGTGATTATTGGCCTACATCCCAAGGAAGAGTGGACAGCCTAGCGAATAGTCCTGATGGAAGCATAGGTCAATTATGTATATGAAGTGAAGGAAACCGAACTTTTGTGTCTTTTACTGACAGGGTGTACCACTTTTGTGTCTATTACTTCGTTTGTGTATCATTTGATTCATTTGCTAACTTCTGCCATTGTCGTCTAGAATTTGACTTCGGGGAATGCAAAACAAAAGAGGACCTAAAAAGCACTTTTAATGTGCACAAGGTTAGCTTAAGATTACTTTATATAATTTTAAATGGTTTTTAAGACGGTATGTTGTAGTATATGTGGGAATCTTAATTAAGATGGACAAGGGAAGGATTAGGTCTTTGTTTTACGCATTGGTGAATGGTGACTCAGTCAATCCTCGGGGTTGTAGCCTAGTGGTCAAAAGATGAATCATAAACCCAGAGGTCTCGAGATCGAATCTGGGCTCTCCTCAATATCGAATTTATGGATTGAGGGCTTATCTATGCATCACGTGAGACTAGTATGAGTTTGACCCAAGACACCCTAATTTACCAAAAAAAATGATGACCGAGTCTGAGTGGAAAAGAAAAAGAAAAGCTTCTTTCATCTTAAAGATATATTATGATATTTTGCTTATTAAGATAGAGCTCTTCAAATAGGGGTCATGAAAAAAAAACGTTCATCAACTTCACTTAAAATAATCATTTAGGTGGCTTAAACTTCTAAATTTCAGCAAAGAAAACTCATTTCAAGTTGGTTGAACTTCATGAGCCCTTTTCAGTGCACTGATGTCTGAGAGTGACTGCTATAGATTGTAGTTAAGCACTCTGGATATCAGTATCATAGGAGTTCAAATGGCTATAATGATTCCTTACTTAGCCAACTTTCTTTTTTACTTAATTTCTTTTTGGTAGGTTAGCCAACTTTCCTTTTTACTTAATTTCTTTTCGGTAGGTAGGCTAATAATCTCTCGTAAAAAAAAAAGAAAAAGGGTGGTGTTATGTGCACACCAATATTTGATGACTACACCCCATTTTTTAATTTTCTTATATTTTGAAATTCTCTATATTTTTATATATGCACCTCATTCCTAATTCTTTTACTTTTCAAACTGACTTCTTCTCTATTTGTCATCACCTCTCTATGGTCTCAATTAATTATTGTTTCTCCATTAATTAAAATTTTCTCATGTTCTCAATTTTTAGTTTGACAATTTTTTTATTTAATATTTTATTAAAAATTAATTATATAATTTTTCATATGTCATTGATTTTATTTGTTTAATCGATAGCTATTGAAAATTTAGTTATTTGTTTGACAATTTTTAATTATTTGAAGTTTCCACTATTTAAATTAGATAAATTGATAAAAATAAGAGATAACAATAGATCAATGCTATAGAAAATTTGGTACACCACCACCATAATGTACTTGCATAGATTATTATTCATAAACAGTAAATGAGAAATTCTAACTCTTTAATTAAACAAGTGGTGATTGCATTATTTATTCTTGGGTAAAGTGACTCTCAAATTAAAGTGAAGCTAACATTATCCTCTATTCTTATAATTAATAAATTTGAAGTTTGGTGCGTAACTATAAATTTTATAAGTATTTTTTTGATTTTGGTGTGCATTTAAAATTTTAATAAACTAATGGTGTGCAGTCATCAATTTTGAAAAATGGGGTGTAGTCATCAATTATTGGTGTGCACGTAACACCACCCAAAAAAAAGTAGGCTAATTATAATCGAATTTCCTAGTTATTTACATACTAAAATAACGCAGTAACGGCTATTATAGCTTAGAGGGTGTCGTCGCA
Organism: Tetracentron sinense; assembly: GCA_015143295.1. Lineage (NCBI taxonomy): Eukaryota > Viridiplantae > Streptophyta > Magnoliopsida > Trochodendrales > Trochodendraceae > Tetracentron > Tetracentron sinense. The sequence goes on from CM026569.1 coordinate 10,181,870, forward strand.
TATAAATAACAGGATAACGGCCTAACAGGTAATAACAGCAGCTATATATACTTAGAGGTTGTTATTTACAAATATAATGTAATGACATAATCATGCTTAGTGGAAATAAGTGAGTGTTTTGTATATGCCTAGTAGGTTTAGGTTGAAATTAAGGTCATAGCATGTATTTATTTATTTTTCAACTTAGGATCAAAAAGACGATCAGTGTATTAATGTTAGTAAATGCCTCACTGTCCTCTCCAGTAATGTGTATTGGCATGATCTCACCAATTTGCATTCTCAAGTGGTGAGAGAATACAAATATTGTGAGAAGCTATGAGATGAAAAAACCAAAATAACAAAAGAAAAATCAGTTTTAAAGGGGCACTTTGAAATTTTAAAGCTTGCTTTGAGTTCTCTACCCGGCCCATAACTTGAACATGAATGAGGACTGGAAAGCTCTTAATTTACTAACATATAACGAGTACCAAACGTTATGAGTCAAATAACATATCTACATGAGTGCAATACTAAAATAACTAACATAGCTAAAAAAAAAAAAACACTAGCTAACCCAAAAAGAAGAAACACAACGGAAATTGAAGCAAGTTAACAAATGGGCCGGTTGGAGTTGAGAATGATCAAAACAAAATGACGCAGGCATGGCCCAACCCGACATGTTTATTCTGCGCTACGATTGGTATACCATAACTTGAAAAATAATTGGGTTGGGTTTTGCTTGGCATGTACCCCAATCTCGTGGAGATAATCTGCCCCGAGACCCAACACTGGCCATTGCCCGCCGCACTTGACTCCTGTGACAGAGAATGTCTCTCCACTTCAGAGGTTGACTAATCGGGTTCAATCATATGATTATTTACGAGTCTTTGGATGCCCATGTTTTGTTCTTCTTCTGTCCGTCAGCCGTTACAAGCTTTCACCAAAGATGGTTACATGTGTTATCCTGTGGGCAAAGAGGGTATTACTGTTATGATCCCTCTTCTCGTAAGATGTATGTGTCAAGGCATGCGACTTTCTTTGAGGATTGGCCTATTTTCCGGGGAAGAGAAATGCTAGCCCTACTCTCAGTCAACCTATACTTTCACCCTTAACTAACCACCTGTCCATTTTTTGTTGAAAAAGTGCTTTAATCAATGCAAAGTGGACAAGTGATTGGTTGTGAGTGAGAGTATGGGTTGACTGAGAGTAGGGCTAGCACTCCTCTTCCGGGGAAACACCCTTACCCCCTATTTGATTATCCAGAAAAAAGGTGAAAATGGAGGATTTAAAAAAAAATAAAAAATTACGAAACTAAGAGTTGTATTAGGGATTATATAATTATGATATTGATGTATTAAATTTAGAAACCATGAACAAACGAAAAGCAAATGTATCTTGTGATGTATCGTTATATTTTGCATTGTTTCATGATTTGTGGAGGGGGTCGTGTTCTCACCATGCCCTTCTTATCAAGTATAATGAAAACACGCGGGGCTTGGGCTGACTCATGTAACCGAACTGATCATTCATGAGTCCAAAGAATGCAGATCCAAAGCAAGCCACTTGCTATAGTCATTTGGGCCAATAATTACTTTCATTGTAGAGTTAGAGGAGGCCCCACAAATTTATGTATGCAGCCCAATTTTCAGGGCCAAGCCTGCCTGAGGGTTTGTATATGCATCCCAAACATGAGAGGTCGGGTTCCCACATTTTTATCGCATCACAAACAATTTGTATTTCTCCTCTCCTAAGGTTATAACTTAAGGTATGAAGTATGACGCATTACCCAATATATCAAAGTTTTTTTTTTTTGTTGTAACGGAAGGTGTCCCAAAGCCTTTAAGCCAAGGACTAGTCCGCACTGACCAACAAGTCAAAGAGTGGGAGTTGAACACACGACCATGGGGAGCAAATCCGGGACCATATCCAACTGCAGTCTGCACCAAACCCTGGTGGGTTCAAAGTTTAGTTTTATTCATGATTACGTTAGATGAATAATGGACTAGGTTCCAATGTCTCAGCAATGTTAATACCAATAGGGGAGTAATAGCCTTAATCAACTTTTAATCGCCATAATAAGGAATAGTCAAATACATTTTGGACATGTGTCTTTATTTATAAAAAATATTTTGACTTTCTCTTTTTAAGAATAATGGTTGACCTAGCATTTTTCATTCTAAGTATTAGCTTACTTAAAGCCTGCATGGTAGTAGAGAACTGCTATCACAATTAGGGGTGTCAAAGGGCCGGGTTGGGGTAGGGCCGGGGTCAACCCTAGCCCTACCCTTCCTTATAAGAGTAGAGCCCTAGCCCGGCCCTAGCCCTTCAAGGGCCGGGGTTGATTGGGCCCTAGCCCGGCCCCTCAAGGGCTGGGGCCAAGCCGAGCCGGAAGAAAGAGCGGAATTTTTTTTTTTTTCATCTAAGATAATAAATTTTTTTTTACTACACCGACTGTCAACCTTACATGGAAATGGATACCCTCCTCTTTTATTCGGGTTTGGGATCAACATTGCAACAAAAAGAGCAATGACAGAGTTAAAAAAAAAATTTCCTTATCAGTGACAGTCATGCATAATAAACCAAAACATAGTATAGGTAAACAAATAGAATAATAAAACTATATAGAACAAAATTGAAAATATGTTTAAATATAAAACTGAAAGTAGAGAGTAAGATATGAGAGAGAGAGAGAGAGATGATCGATGAAGAGCCGAAGTGGTATGTGGCCTGTGCGATTGAAGTTGAAGAATAAAGAGGCAAAGTCTTAGAATGTGACTACAAGTTAGGGTTTGGTCTGTGTTAAGTTGGTTTTGATAAGGTCTTTCGTTGGGGCAATTACAAACATAGCCCTACTTTCATAACGTTAATGAAAGGTTAACGGGAGCATATTATTAAAATATTTATCTTAAGATAAAGTAGGGCCGGGCCGGGCCGGGAAGGGCCGGACAGGGGGAGCCCTAGCCCGGCCCTAGAGAACAAGGGCTTCCAATTTTTTGGCCCTGCCCGGCCCAAGGGCTGGGGTAGGGCCGGGCTTTGGAGGGCCGGGCCGGGCCGGGTACCCTTCTATATGGGCTTTTTTGACAGCCTTAATCACAATGTAGTGTTCATAGTCGTTTACTTGTAAAAACTGTTATGTAGATCAATCATATACCATCCAACACATCTTGGGACTCAGAAAATAAAAACTATATGTAAAAAATACAATCACTGCAGGGGCGGATCCAAGGGGGTCCTGGGGCACGTGCCCCCCTAAACTTTTGCAAAAAAATAAATAAGTTCTATATATATTTATATGAGAGCATGGCCATGGAGGTGGATGGAGATCCAATGACAGCCAATTGTGATTGAACTCTGGAAGAGTTCAATCGCACCCACAGGCCAACACGTCTCCTTTTAACCCCTCTTAACTGTGGTTAATATTCACTAACCTTTGGGGTTCAACAATATCACTTTAGTTTTTTTTTTTTTAATTATTAATCCTAAGGGTTAAAAATCCATAATTAGAGTTTATTATTATTTTTTCCCAAAAATTAAGGTTGTATTGTTGAACCCTAAGGGTTAGTAAATCTTAACCACAGTTAATAGGGGTTAAAAGGGACACGTGTTGGCATGTGAGTGTGATTGAACTTTCCCCGAGTTCAGTTGCGATTGGCTGTGATTCGATCTCAGGTGGGTATCCCCTAAACTTTTTTTTTTTTTTTTTTTTTAAAATATAGTTTGCTAAGGATTTAGAATCTGCTATTATTATAACCGGACTCCTTGGAGTCGGTTACAACCCACAAGTCCACACGTGTCCTTTTAATACCTCTTGATTATGATTAAGATTCACTAACCCTTAGGGTTCAATCACCTAACCTTGGTTCAAAATTTAACTCTAAAGGTTAAAGTTGTTAACTAAAATTAAAAGACTTTTGTGCTGTACCCGAACTTCAAGGAGTTTGGTTATATCCATAGAGGATTAGTCATGGGATAGCTATCCATTGAATTTTCATATTTTTTTTTATCTTTTAACTATTTTGTTTAATTATTTAATAGGACATAATCATTGGAAAGGGGGTAACTACTCCATAAATTTTTCAAAAAAATTATATTATAATAAATAATAGGGCATAGCCCATAGGGTAAGGGGACAACTGCTCCCGTAAACAATGAGAAACAATACATGTAGGATGGAGACAAATGTATTGATGAAATGACCGACAAGCTTAGTCGTCAAATTTTTATTTCGGGGGCTCCGCCCACAAACCCCTATCCCTTAAACCAAATGTGCCCCCCTACAATAGATACCTGGCTCTACCATTCAGTTGCATATGGGAAATACTAGCTTACCAGTAGTTGCTTCTATGTAACGAAATAGCTGGTCCTCATTAGTCTACGCCCTACTTTTTAACACTCATCAACTGTAGTTAAATTTATTGACAAAAAAAAAAAAAACTGTAGTTAGATTTACTCACCCTTAGGGTTAAGCTATCCAACCTTGGTTTTTTAGAAAATATAAAACAAAAATATTGATCAAATCCTAAGTACATGATGTACTGGTTGAGGGCCTAAACCCCATGTTTTCAGTGGAAATTGATCATGTGATGGCTATGCCTGATGAGCTTAAATGCATCGAGAAAGGGTCTGGTTTTCTCCCCATGACTTTGATTTCTCCACCACTTGTCCCCTATTCTACGGTTTCGCGAGACAAGCCCTTTCTGGCTTCGCCAGAAAGCCAGAAACAATCTGAGGCCATTGAGAGAGAGAGAGATTCCAAAAGTTGCTGCCCGATCTGACTAATTAATGATTAACAGATATGAATTTGACTTCTCAGAATTTCTGCCTTCTGGGCATCCTGCCCTTTTAATCATGTGTACCATTTCTATTTTAAACATTATCACCCTGAAATCAATCACAAACTTGGCAGATCCCCAGGGAGATACAATCATTTCTACACACAAATACAGCTGTCATTAAGGATTCATGGAGAAGATCCCACTACAACATACTCTAAACTTTTTGAGTGGAATTCTTGATTTGATGAGAAATCCAATTTGAGGTTTAGGTAGAAGAGGAGTGTTAACCCGAATCACATTTACTCAAAATCTTTCCATAGACGTAGGAATGGGGCTAACACGTGGAGATCTTTCATATTTTAATAGATTATCTTTGACAGTTGTAGCCACCTAGTTGTGTCTTTGGAAGATTTGCGACTGAGGCTAGCAAAATCCTTAGGGAAGAAATATTAGCTCTTTTGGATCAATCTAATTGTGTTGTCTTGCATCAGCGTGGTTGTGAGATCAATTAACGAAACTTTATGTCATTAGGTGACAAAACAGAGATTTATTTACAAATTACTAATCTAGTAACCCTATCTAGTATCAGATGATAAATGATCATGTCTTGTACAATAACAAAAAAGGAATGAAATACTTCAATTCATCATTCGGTTATTAAAGTACGAAAGGAAATTTCTCATATACTAGCCCATATAGTTTATGATAATGCCGGAAAAGAGGTGCAAGATAGGTGAACATCGAGTTTTTTTTTTCCTTCTATGATATTTGATATGCGTGTTCGAGGATCTTGCAAATGAATTTATTACCTCCCTTGATCCTTTTTTTTTTGGAAGGTTATAATTTAACACACATAAACACACACACCCAATCAGATCTATGGGGAAAAACTATGGGCTTCTGTACTCTTTAGAACTATAGTTTAGAACACATCAAAATTATAATTTATCTTTTTTTTTCTACCTGATTTTGTGTGTGGTGGCTTATCATTTCCATTATCGAGAACAAAAAAGGCATGCATAAGGGCTTTTCAACTCAAACTCTTAGGAGTAAATCTCCCTTTTAGTACCTATTCCTTACATATTTTGTCCCGCACTAGATCTTATATCACATGTTGCACATCCTATTATTGTCGTATTTGATCGATCGCCTTCGTTTCATCACCATAATATTTCTAGTATTTGACAAAAGAAATTAGAACATAAACTGCTAGGAAAGGAAATTTGACATGGCATAGCGAAACGGAACCAAGAGAAGGGATCTCCATCTAATCGATACATTTCATCTCACATCAATTTGGATGCCTCGTTGGTCACATGATTCACGAGCTCCATTTGGTGATACCATTTTATCGAAAAGAAATAAAGAACTTATAGTTATGAAAAATGTAATGACTGTGTGAAAATTATGTCACAAGTTGGAGAGTGGAAACTTATGTACTAAATTAGTAAAACAAAATTATCAAGCTATTTTTACAACTATTTTCTTTACTTCTACGTCCTTAGTGTAGGTTCTTAATCATAAGACCAATGAATTGAGTGATTTATGGAGATACAGCTTGTAACCTATCATATCTGCAATGTATCCACGGCATAAGTCAAACACAATAATTTTCCTGAAAATTAACTAATGAGAAATTTAGTTTCAATATCAAAATCGTTGCGGCTGTTGATCACAGCAAACTTTTAAAAAATTATAGAAGCTCTCCTCCTTGAACCATGAGCAAAATCTAGTAGCAATGGATAAATTAAAAGAGATGATTTTATGAAATTTGGGAACAATACTCCTAAGGTTTATCAGTTAGATGTAGATGGAATACAACATGGTCAAGGGAGTTGAGCTCCTCAATTAGGCTTTTGGTTTCCTTCACCATGATTTTTCTACCAAAAGCTACATGCCCATTTGATTAATCCAAAAATATGGATAAAAGTATAGCCATTTTATTTCAAAGTAATAAGGTTTACTATTTAGATGAGTACAAACATATATTCTTTGTGGAGGATATTTTGGATCTCTTTAGTTCCTTTGAAGAAGTTAAAATTGCTCACACATGGAGAGAAGCGAATCGTGCGATGGATTTTTTGGCTTCATACTACACAAATGTAAGCAATGTTTTGTTATACACCCTCTGATTTTCTCGAACCTCTTATTCGCATTGTTGAGGAAGATGTAGCGAGTTGTAAATATTATATGTTGTAATAGTTCTTTCTTTTTATGGGTTTTGGTTGGGGTCTGCCTAACCCCTTGCTTACCCTAAAAAAACATATATTCTTTGAAAATTCTATGGAAAATGATGCCAATACAAGGAAGGTCATTGATAAACTTTGTTCTTTTTTCCGTATTTCATAGATTTTCAGGATTGATGGAAGGCACTAAAATGAAATTATATAACTTTTCTTGTGGGGGTGGGTGACTTGGGGGGGGGGGAGGCCGCGGTGAACATGGGGTTAGGCAGGCTCCTACCTCTTGTATGGAGTATAACAAAGGGAAAAAAAAACAGTACTTATATGGACGACCACTCTCGATATAGAGAGTGTCTTCACATTAAGGATTTCACTCGTAGTTTATGGCCTGATTACATGAAAGAGAGCATTGCCTCAATCTTAAGCGCAGATGGAGGAGTGTAATGTTTGATTGACATCCCATATAAAATTTTGCTCTATGCTCTATCCTAGCTATTTCATGAATTCTGATTCATTGTTCCATGCTTACCAAAGATATTGCCCTTGATAGACTAGAATGGTGAAACAAATTTCTGCTGAGAACCTCGAAATAGTTGGGACAAGGCATTTAACAAGAAGTATACATTTTCACCTCTTTTTTTCAGAAAAGTTAACCATTAAGAAGAAAAATACTCTGAAGTTATTACTAAGGAACCTCGAAACCCACATATATATACTAAAATAAATTATAATTCTAGTATTATGATACCATGTGGAAAGATGAGCAAAGAGATGTATTTATGCCGGTAAGTACAGCAAAATTTGAATATATGGTGCTGCACACCCATCTAACCCCACTATCACCACACACACACTCTTACAAGCCTAGAGCACAATATGTTATGTCAAATGCACCCAAACAAAAGCTAATATGCATGCTAATGGACATATGACACTCTGAGCAACACAAATCACATTCAAATAGGCAGATCTCAAGCCCATATGCAGTGGCATGCAAGTCATTTTCCCAACAGATCGATGAATGCGAATGCACCTAACTCAATACATGCACAACATCTTCAAAGTACTTCAACAGGTATTCAGACATCAATTATTAAGATTTTGATTAGTTCATTGACTGAAATTTTCCATTAATATTGATCAAACAAGGACAACTTAGACTATGACTAAGAAGAGAAATCACATTACGAAAATTATTTTCGCCTTCTCATTAATTTGGAAAATGCAAGATTACTTACTACAAATCAAATACATAACATCTCATAATCAATTTGTGATAAAAATATTGAAGACAAGCTAAAGTTTTCATTTGCAAACACATAAAGACTTGGATATTACTGAGGAAGTCTTGATAAATCAAGACTATCATTTGTCAATATACCAGCCTTTGTCATTAGATGCTTCTCGGAGCCCTGCACATCAAGTTTAACAAATATAGTTTGGGCGTTCAGTCAAACGAGTCAATAAGAAGTCATTATTGCATGCATAAGATTAGTTAAACATTACTATCAGTAGGCTATATGTAGGGTTCTTCATCAATTGTGTAGTACAACATGTTGACTAGTGCATTTGAACGTCCTACTAGGTATTTGCAGGAGTTATGATTTACACTGAACAAAAAAAGATGCTTAGCAATAGAGATGAAGTACAATTAAGAAACGTCCTACACAAATAAGAGTCCAATATTAGTGTGAATATATGATTATTATGGTATTGAATCTAATATAGTAGAGATTAGAGTTGTCCATGATGGATGTACTCATTGTGATAAGATGGGTTTTTCCAATATAATTATTGAAAGTGATGCAAAGATTATCATCGAGACAATTAATGAAGTTGTAGGACCTCCGTGGAAGACATGGTATTGGTTGGAAATATGTAGATTGAAAGAAAAATGTAACATCCCTTTTCAACATATTTTTTTAGAGAATAACCAAGTCGATTTTCGATCGAAAGGAGCTTGTAGGAATTTAGAAAGAAAAATTTCCAGGGATTTGAAAAAGCTTCCATCTTCTGCTCAAGGCACGATTCACATGATTGATCCTCTATTTTAATGTCATGTGTTCAGTTTTTAGGCCAATATGGTTTAGGGGTAAAGTATTTATGTCCCCCTTAATTTTTGTATTATTTCCTTTTTATTTAATAAACTGGTAGGGGTCTGTCTAACCCCCACCCCGGCTAAGTGCTTTTTTTTTTTTTTGAAAAAAAGAATAATATAAGTGGAGGTCCTCATTTAGTGGCTATATATATGCAGGACTATGTACTCAACTTTGGACGACATTAGCAATTAGAACCCTTAACTTTGCCTTCTAATGGGCATTGAACTACAATTCCCACAATTTGGGGGGTTTCATATTTTACTCACATCAGCAAGCTCCTATCCATTCTATTTATGAGATCCCATCTACTAATGGCTAAAGGAACTTAACCAACATATCTAACAAGGTGAATAGAATAGAATTATATTTATAATCTTGATTGATTTATAATGACCCCAAAGAGGATTTAACTATTTAATCTAAGAATCCTAAGATAGAAATATAGTCTCAGAGAAAAGCTTATGATTTTATATTTGTTTCCTTGATAGAAAGGTCCAAGGAGAAAATTTTTAAAAAGGGTTTTTGTTTATCCTAAAAAAATCAACCATTATCCAAATCAAAGGCAATTGAAAATGCATAGGGATGTTCTCCTTTCTCTAATGCCAGACTAATCTGAAGAGCACTTAGCAAATATAATTGATCATTTTCGTACCTCGTCGAGTTTAGCTTGATTTTTGGCCTCCAACTTCAACCCTAACTGAATATGAGGGAAGTGTGCCCACTAGCAAGGAGAGGCGGTTATGTCATTACAGGTCCAACATGAATTATAAAGAAAATGGATTTCTCTTGCTTTTCTTTGTTGTCTACTTACATTTTTGGCTGCAGTACTGAATGCTTCCCTATGACTGATATCCGGATTATAAGCCTTGATCCTTTGAATTTCCTCTCTGTATTCCACAGATTATACAAACATGGGTGAGTTATTACAGTCTCTTTTATCACTCAAGGATTCAGAAACATTCAAAAGACTGAATACAGTTTCATTACTTTATGAACTGGTTATAAGCAGAAGGTACTCGCTGCCTCTTCTCGGGAGCTGCAAAGAGAGATTGTTGCAGATGACAAATTAAGAGCACCAGAATGCTAAGAAACTAGCACAAGAAGATTGTGAACAAGAGATCTCACGGCGATTTACGACCCGTTCTTCATTATCGGAATTCGGTGCTGGCATTATGTTCCTGTTGTTGCATTTAGAAGAGGAGCCCAAGTCATGGGTGTGATCTGCAGTAGTGGAGTTCAGCATCTGGAAATAAACCACAAGAATAAGGAAGCCAAGGATTATATAGTGAAAATAAGGCTTTTAATCTGAAAAATGCAACTTAAGGAGTAATTAGACCGTTCCTCCTCCAATTCCTCATTATCATCCCTTCTCTATCAGCTAAACTAATGAAGAAGAAGAAGAGAAACAGAAGAAATCTATACACACATGAGAGAGAGAGATGTTGGAATGAAACCAGGTTGAGGTGACTGAATCAGTTAGAATGGAAAACGAATACCTGATTTACAGTTGGAATTTGATCAGGAAAATTGATGAAAAGATAACCCTAAAAATGCTTTCTTTGGACAGATCCTGACGCAGATACAACTGCGGCCGAAATCTGCACTCTAGAAAAAGCTAGAATAGGTCGTAATGGCGACTGTGCTAGGGTTACAGTCATGCGCAGAGGGGAAAGAATTGCTTTGAAAGACGATCTACCAAACTTAAAAGTATTCTATCACTTTCCTCAAAAGAAGAAATCTCAGAAACCTAGTTTTTAGAAGCTATGGAAGTAGATGGATAGATATGTAATCGTCGCCCTAAAAACTAGCGGAAAAAAAATAAATAAATTTCTTTTTCACCTGGGGATCTTGCCATGACAGTGACTGTAACGCTGCTGCCATGTTCACGGACCAAAGATTGGTGCAATGTCCGCATCGTACGGTCACGAACTCGAACAAGCTGCTGCATGGAACACTTACCTGCAAAAGCAATACCAAAATTCAAGCAAGATCTAACATAAATACCATTTCAGAAATGGGTTTAAATCTCCCATCTCCTCAAGATATTCTCTCCAGCTACTCCTCTCTAAAATCAATATCAAATATACCTAAAAGAAGATGATTATTTAAAAATTAGAAAGAGAACCCAGATGATTATATGATTCTATGAATGGAATTTCCTTGAGTTTTTAGATCTTCAACCATCCTGATCATCTGGGAAAAACCATTTCTTCCCCTTTTTTCATAGATGAGAGTTTGAAAAGAAACCCAACTGGGATTAATCTCAGTTTTCGTTTCCCAGTCTTATCCAGATCATAGCCTGACCCTGATATTAATTTTTTCCAGTAAGGGTCTTGAAATCTAGGGCTGGAGGAGTTGTCGTGGTCAGTTTATCATCAAATGGTTGTTTGCTATAATCGAAAAACCATAATTACGGGAGCAACACGTAATCTCTCTCTCTCTCTATCAGCACAGTTACGACTTTTCTTTGATAGCAAAAGAAGAAGAAGAAGAAGAAAAGAAAGTCCAACGATGGAGACCTGACTGTTAAAAAACACAAGAACCCAGAAGAAAATTCGTATATTTTATAAGTAAAATAACAAAATCCTAGGTCTCAGATGCAAAGACATTGGCTTTCGCAACAGAAAAAGATAAAATAACCCATTTAAAAGAAAGCTATAAGATCAGATACCGCTAGAATGATATTGCAGAACTTGCAAGGGATGTAGCAGACTTGCTCAGACGCGACATCGATGCAGCTTGACATGTCTTTGAAGAAATATAAGCTACCAAAAACCAAAAAACAAAGAATTATATAAACGAAAAGCTTCTTTCAACAACAGAGAAGAAATGATGATCAAAGCAAGAGCAGTGGAAACTAGAAAGAAGACCTTCTTTCCCTCCTCTTTGATTTGAAATCCAGTAATGGATCAAGAAATATGTAGAGAGAGAAAAGTGGAGGGTATGTTAAAAGAGGAAAGAAAAAGAGAGGGATAGGATTCAGTGGAAGATGGAAAATCTAAGCTGAGAAGAGGAACCAATATAAAAAAGCGGTTTTAGTAGTGCCCTCGACAGGCAGGAGTTGCTGGGGCCTGGAAAGAGAAAGACAGCAATAAGTGGTATTGGAGGATGGATTAAAAACCGGGTTTTGGAAGAAAATAAGGGGTTTTGCAGTCAGCTTTTCACCAGATTAGGGTTTGGAGGGAGAAGAGGTTTTGGCGGCATTGTCATACACAACCAGATGAGAGCTACCATGAAGAAATGAGTGCGACCACTCCATCCTACTCTTTACTACACCACAGCGGACGAGGGGGGTGAAAATCATCAAGTAATAAATACCCATAATAAATCAGAAAATTGAAAGCTAATTAATATATATATATATATATATATATAGAGAAAAATAAAACATTCTAATGAGTCATGTTCATTAAAGAAGCATGTAATGAGGGATCTCTAATAACTAATAATGTGACACATGACAATTATTTGGAAATTTACCCTTGGATGTCAAGACAGGTTGCTCGAGATACACGTGGTAAAACATTAGCTCCATTAGACATTTATAGACCGTTTGATTTAAGAAGGGAAGATCAATCACTTCTATATCTTAGGTAGGGTCTAGTGAACCATTAGGGGTTAATGCTGCAAATTAGGGTTTAATTGGACGGTCTAAACATGTTTGATGAAGCTTATTTTTTTGGCATATGTCTCCAATGGACCCAACTTAAAATCCAACGGACGGATTCAAAATATATGCCACGTATCATCTTTCTAGAGGGACCGCTCATTAAAAGCGTCAATGAGTATGAATTAATAGTACCTCTCCCTATATGTATGTATGTTCTCCCTATATATGTGTATGTATATGTGTAGAAGAAGTTCTTTTTTGCAGTTTGAAACATCGAAGGGGACAAACATAATAAAAGCCGTGAGATACAGAAACAGTTAAAAAAAAAAATCAGTATCTCCTCTTGTTAGCTTAGCCAACCGGATGGGTGAGGGGTGAGCTGTGTTCGTTTGGCTTGGGTCCTTTTCCATGTCTGAAGTAATAAATGCCATCAAATTGATTGAATCTGCTTCAAATTCCATTTTCTGCGCATGAGAATGGTTCTATTTTTTTTTCTTCCCCCCTAAATTTCCTTTGTTTTGGTCATTTGAGAGTTCTGATTAACTCTAATTTTTAGCATTGTGAAGACTTTAAAGTACACATAAAATGTACTAACCTGAAACTAATTTTTCATAAGATAAGAAAATATTTCTTGCATAAGCACTTGACAAAATGCCCAAGTCCTAGTCTTAATCTGTAAGAAAGCAGAAAATAATGGTTATCTTTCTCTTTTCTTTCAAATGAATATACTCCAATTAATGGCCAGGCGCGCAAGTGGATAGCAGATTGCCCATTTTGTAGGGCATTATAGTAGGACTAAATTTCGACAACTACCCGCCAGTCAGCAGGAACGTCGCTGTTCAATATGTAGGGTTATTCTATAGGAAATTAATCACCTCCTCGATCGGTGACGCGAGGAGGGAGTCTCGGCTTTCCTTTTTTTTGCCACGTGTCCCCCTTTAACTCCCTTGAACTGTGGTTAAGATTCACTCACCCCTAAAGTTCACCCATCTACCCTTGATTTTAGAAAAAAAAATTAACCCGAGTTCATGCCAGTTGAAGGGGCGGCTTTGTGAGAGCGAGGGGCTCCTCATCCGTGGAGCAAACTATTGCTCTATTCAATATTCAATAAGTGTGTACATAGTACATACGTGAGTCGATGTGTGCGCGTATGTGTGCATAATCTGTGTTTGTATTGTACTCAAGAAAGAAAGCGAGGCATCCAAGATTAAATTGGCACTGGAGGTTAATGATAGACTATTTACAGCTGATTTTAGAATTAAAACTTTTAACATTCAAAATTAGTTGGGTCAATTTTTTGGGGTTATGAAAATTAAGGAATTGGGATTAAGATGATGCCACAGTCTTGAGGAATTCTAGTGCAACTGTAGAAATTAGAGTTTATTTTAAATTGGGATGTTATATAGAATCCAAGATTAATATTTAGAAAACGAACCTAATTAAAGCAACCTAGTATGGAAAGCAATTCAACCTAATCTAATTGTTGTAACCAAATCTAATCAATTCTTTTATATTAATTGCTAGCTTCTAAAGTTGTTTCATTATTTAGTGAGATTCAAAAAGTTATTAATTATGATATCTTGCGCTACCATGTTGCTTCACATCACAACACAATGTTTCCAAGTGGACTTCTAGTGTCAAACTCATGATATATGTACAGAAGTCTCTCAAAACATAAGTGATAAAACTTGAGAGTTTGAGATAGATATTGAACAAGGAAGTTTTCAATAGACGACATAAAGTCATCCTCTGTGATCTGTTATATTTATATAACTATAGTTACAACTGACGCATGAGATTACAACTCTAAAGGGAGAGTAACAATTACACAAGGATTCATATTACGTATGAGGTAGAAAGTCCTTTCCGTGAGAGAACTTCGTGATCGCCTTGGGATGATATTCTGTGAGAGGATAAGTATAATCCAATACTCCTCCGCAAGTTGATGCTTCCTGAAGCATTAATTTAGAATGAAGGAATTTGAAACGAGCACTAGATAGAGCCTTAGTGAAAACATCTGCTGTTTGGTTGTAAGTGTGAGCACGGATTTTGTTACCCACTCACTAAGGTTGTTTGAGAGATTTAGAGTCTTCACTTATTAATTCTAAGGGATAAGTTCCGGATATGGATAAGGTTTTTATGGTCTACGTAAGAGTCTAGGTAAGATGTTCAATTAAGTCCCAGGGAAGGTGTTAGGCACCCTGGGACTCTCATTTTGTATTGTTACCTACTCCCTAGGTATAAGCCAAGTTAAAGTCAAAATTTAATTAAATGCCTAAGTGTTTAAGTTATACTAATCTAAGAAAAGAGAAAATCCTAACTAGGGTCGAACCTGGGTTGGATTGTACTCACAAGAGGTGAGATCAGACGCGTAGTTTTGACAAATGAGCTCGTGCCAAGGCTAGGGGGAGTGTGTGTGCACCAAAGTGGCTAAGGTTAGCCCGGAGGGTAGGGTTGCACCGAAGTGGCTTAGGGTTAGCTTGGAGGCTAAGGGCCGAGAATGCACCGGAGTGGCTAGGGTGGTCTAACCATGGTCAAGTATATTAACCAAGGCAAATGGGGAAGTTTGATTTGTTGCTTCTAACATTTTCCAGATTCTTAATCAAGTGGATGCTTAACTATGGTTAAGGTAATTAACTAGGGTTAAGTTTAACCCTAGTTAAGGTCCAAGGCAGGTCAGAATACAGAATTAGGGCCCAGAAGCCAAAGCAGGGCCTAGAATGGCCTCCTACTTGGTTTGGGCCCTGTGCAAGGCCCACAACACAAAAAAAAACAAGAATTGATGGTAATGACAGTATCGCCAATTCCATTTCTTCACAGAATGGAATTGGCAGTAATGATATTACTGTCATTCTCACTGTTTTGTGGAGAATGGCTTTGCAGCCAAAGGGGAAGGTTGGTGATGGCCTTGGAGGGTTCAGGGACCCTTAGGCAACTTCGGGGGACCAGTTTGGGCCTTGGGCTTGGATTGGAAGTGGGCCCAGTAGTGGGCTCTGGCAAAAAAGAAAGAGATCCTAGAATGACGGTAGACTATTTACCGCCATTATGGTATTTTCCATGTGTCTAAAGGATTAAACCTAATTAGGGTATTAGGGGGGCCTGAGTTAGGGTAGGTGATGACCCTGGAGGGTTTAGAGACCCTAGAGCAAGGTCTGGGCCTTAGGGGGGTCACGGGCCTGGTCTGGAAGTGGGCCCAACAGAGGGGCTTAACCTAGGAAGAATAAAACCCCAGAATGTCGGTAGAGTATCTACCGCCAACTTGGGTCTTTTCAAGATTTTTAAAAAATGGCCATGGCCCTGGTGCATGGAGGCTTGGTGCAGGTTAGGGATGTTAGGGGAGGTCCTTAGGGAGAAAAATCAGGCTTTGGAATGGACCAGGACCCAACAAAATAGGCGCATAGGCCACTGTTCTGGTAAGGGCCCAGAATGGCGGTACTGAGATTACCGTCATTCTGGGTTTCTTCCAGATTTGATGATGTACCTCCATGGCAGTGCACCACGGCCACCCTAGATGCTTCCTCATGATCTTGAGATGCCCTGGGGGGTTTAGGGGAGTCAGTGGACACCTAGCTCAAGACATGAACAGTGTGTGAGGTGTGTAGAAGTGATATATTCTATTAGGAGTTCCCTTTGCCTGTGGAATAAAGCAAAAGGGGCCCCCAACCTTGAATGGGAACAAAACTAGACCCCTGGAAATGGACCAGGGGTGTACACGACCTAAAACAGTAGAAAGAGAGGGAGATTGATGTAAGGACCTACCCTTGATCTTGAGCTTCAAGCTTTGACTAGGTTGGTATACCCTTATAGGTGAGGATAACTAAGGTTATTTCTCAAGGTGAATTGCCTAATCCTGAGCCAAAGGTTGGGAGGTTAGAAGATTGAGTTTCGGTTTAGGCAGAGGCTTCTACAAGAATTCCTACAGAGCTTCTAGGTGGAGTTTTTGGACTCGAATTAAGCTTGGGGAGGGCATGTATTTATAGGCTAGGCGAGACCTAAGGTAGTTTGAATATTCGAAAATGGGTGAAGGACATAAGAGATGCGCAATAGGGGAGCTCAGGGGGTGCCAGACTGGTTTTTACATAAACTCCAGGAATGATGGTAATGCTAATACCGTCATTCCTGTTCTAGGCCAAATATTTAATGGCGGTAAATGTATTACTGTCATTTAGAGGTTTTTGCCTAAACAAGCCCAGACTACTTGCTTTTGGTCTGGGTTACTGTAGCTTTTCCTAAAATGGGTAATGTCGGTAATGTTATTACCGACATTAATTGAATTTTTTTTTAAATTTGAAATTGTGGGCCCCCCTCGAGGTTTTGCTTGGACTGTGGGCCCATGCTTGGGCCCAAAGCAGATTGGCCACGGGTTTTGGGCCCTAGGGGCTTTGGCTTGGGTCTACATGGGCCTTGGGTTTTGATCTAGAGTTTAGACCTAGGATTCATCCTAGGGTTAAGACCTAGGGTTAACGACAGGCTAACCATGGTTAAGGATTTTAACCATGGTTAAGAAGGAGTGTAAAAATTGGGTGCTTACAATAAGTGGGCACAAAAAGAATGCGTAGATCACCTTAAATGACCCATTCATGGATGAAGTGATAATCAATCTCTATATGCTTGGTGCGAGCATACAGAATATGGTTTGAAGCCATATAT
The DNA here is from genome assembly GCA_015143295.1 of Tetracentron sinense. NCBI lineage: Eukaryota > Viridiplantae > Streptophyta > Magnoliopsida > Trochodendrales > Trochodendraceae > Tetracentron > Tetracentron sinense. The sequence goes on from CM026569.1 coordinate 10,199,166, forward strand.
ATCGCACTAACATTATCACAGAAAAGCTGAGTGGGCGGAGGCAAAGAAACACCGAGATCACAAAGGAGAAACTGTATCCAAATAGTTTCGGTAGTGGTAACAACAAGAGCTCTATATTCGGCTTCGGCACTAGAGCGACTGACTGTAGACTTTTTTCTAGCTACCCCCTGAAATTAGATTGGGACCAAGCTAGACATAGAAGCCAGTTGTAGAGCATTGATTATCCAGACAACATGCCCAATCAACATCAAAATAAGCAGTTAATTGAGATGAGTTGGAACACTTTAAGGATAAGTCGTGGTTCAATGTCCCTTCGATATATTGAAGAATGCACTTAATGGCGGTGAGGTGAATATCAGTAGGATGATGCATAAACTGAGATGCCTGATTCACCGCATAAGTAATATCGGGCCAATTCATGGTCAAATATTGTAGATCACCTACAATTTGTCTATATGGGGTAGGATCTGAAAGCGGAGTGCCATCCATAGAGGATAACTTGGAGCTGGTTGAAGAAGGAGAGGTGCATGGTTTGGCCCCAACCATATCCGTACGATCAATAAGACCAATAGAGTATATTTTTTTGAGTAAGGGTAATGCCCGTAGGTGATCCAGACTCCACCATGCCAAGGAAAAAATTTAGGTCCCCAATATCCTTCATGTCAAAGGTCGAATTAAGGATGAAGATGAAGGATTGAATTAGCTTTTCCAAGATGCCTGTAAAAATTATATCATCGACATAGAGGAGTAAAACTAGAGTACCAACTTTTGATATGCACACAAACATGGATGAGTCAGCTTTACTATAGTTGAAACCATTTTCAAATAGAGTATCATTGAATTGTTGAAACCAGGCTCGTTGAGCCAATTTCAGTCCATAAATTGCTTTTTGGAGCCGACATACATGTGAGGGTCGTTCGGTATCGACAAAATTGGGAGGGTGACTCATATAGACCTCTTCTTCTAAGTAGTCATGAAGGAACACATTTCGGACATCAAGTTGCCAAATTGTCCACTTTTGAGCTAAGGCAACTGCAAGGACAGTTCAGATGGTGGTAAACTTGACGACGGGACTAAAAGTTTCAGAGTAATCAATCTCGGGCTATTGATTAAACCCTTTAGCTACAATTCAGGCTTTATATCGTTCAATAGTCCCATCGGATTTATGTTTGAGTCAAAAAACTCATTTGCATCCAACGATATTCATGTGAGGCTTGGATTCTACAAGAGACCAAGTCTGATGGTGCAAGAGGGCATTAAACTCTTCAGACATCGCACTGGAATTTTAGAAGCTTGTGTATAACAAGTTGGTTCGAGAGAACCCATAGAGACATGAGAGAGCAAAGCAAGAGAAATGGGATGACGCGATGTAAACCAAGTGCAGGGATTCAAGTTTCCCGTACGAGAACGAGTTTCCATTGGGTGAGTGAAGGTAGCAGGTGATGGAGCAAACGTGGGCTAGGTAGCAACCAAAGGAGGGGTAGACGAGTCAACTACCAATGGAATTGTCATGGGCTGCAATTGAGTTGGTTGGTTAGTGGACATAACAGGCACCCGAACTGGTGTAGAGTAGTGTGGACATTTCCAAAAGCACTGGATCAACACAATCATTTGGTGCAAAAGGCATAGGCAAGCTAGGGCAGTCTGGTGGTGTTGAAATGGAGCAAGGAAGCATTTGTGAGGTATTGGGATGCAATAGTGTAGAAGGAATTACAGCTGTGACAAATGTCCAAGTTGAGCCTGATGTTTGTAGAGATCTGCATAGGGAAGAATCTGAAGCACTAAAAGGAAACATTGCCTCAATATTAAAGTGCACAAGCCGGGAAATGTATAATTTTCCGGTAGAAGGGTCTAAGCACCGATAACCCTTGTGAGATGATGCATAACCCATGAATACACAAGCCATTGATTTGGCACTGAGTTTGTTAAGGCGATTGGTTCCCGTAAAAGAATAGTATGCACAACCATATACTTTGAGAGAATAGTCATCCGGGAGCTTGCCAAAGAGGGCCTCAAAGGGGGACCATTGATGAACCGTTGTGGAAGGGAGCTGATTAAAAAAATAAATAGATGTAGAAAAGGCCTCAAACCAGTATTTTCTTGGAAGTCCACTATGAGAAAGTAGAGAGTTGCTAGTCTCCACTATGTGGCGATGCTTGCGCTCAACTACCCCATTCTGTTCCGGGGTGTAAGGGCAAGAGTGGCGATGAGATATGCTGGAGGAGTCAAGTAGGTTAGAGAATGAGTGATTGACAATTTTTCCACCTCCATCACTCTGAAAGTACTTGATCCTACGTCAAAATAAATTTTCAACCAATTTCTGAAAATGAGTGAAGCATAGCGCCAGACTGTTAGATTTAGCTTTTAAAGAGTAGATCCATCTATACCGACTAAAATCATCAATAAAGATGATATAATAATGGTAACCAGAAACAGATGGGACAGGATCAGTTTCCAGGCATCACTATGTATCAGATAGAGAGGATATGGTAAATTATGTAAAACACGATTAAAAGGGAGACGATGGCTTTTGGAAAGACAACAATCATGACAAGAAAAATTCTTTAATTTTATTGATCTGTCAATACAATTATTGGAAGATAAATAAAGCAATGTAGGGGTAGACGGATGGCCAAGACGGTAGTGCCATGTTGCAGACGGAGAGATATCGCAAGTGAGAACTGAATTTGAATGCCGACGCTGTATAGTAATGGGATACAAATCACCATAAATTGGAGCTTTGAGAAGACGCTTCCCCGATTGAAGATCCTTAATATCAAAACCCCATGGATAAAAGTTAAAATTGTTATTATTATCACAGGTAAAATGTAAAGTCAAAGTTGTGTTGGCAAAATTTCGAGCCCAAAAGGTTGTATATAAGTCATAGTAGGTTTACATCCGGTGTGAAGGTGAAGTGAAGAAGAAGTCGTGAAGAACCTTAAAGCTACATCACTCACATTGGCTCAAAAGTTGGGATGAAGAGAGAGACTTAGATGACCCTAAGATACCTCATGGAAATGCCCATTTATCATTAAAAATAAGTCAAAATGGAGTAGGATTGATAGGGGAATGCATTGAATGTTTAAAAGGATGAAAAACCGAAAAAATGCACCCCAGGGTCGGTCCTGACCGTTTTGGGTCGACCCTGAAGAGCCCAAGTTTTGTACCATGTTTTTTAGCTGAGAGTAAAAAAAATGGGGGTCAACCATGGAGGATAAGTCGGTCGACCGAAGTGTACAATTTGGTCGACTGGACTATCCCTCAAGGTCGACCCTGATATGGGTTCTCGGATTTATTACTTTATTGCTACAGTGGGTCGACCTAGGGATCCCCCAAGGTCGACCCTGATATGAAAAAACTTTCTAAAATCTATTTTTAGCAACTTCTAAACCCCTAATCCTTTCCTATAAATATTGGCTTTCTCCCAATCCCTGAGAGATATTGATTAGAGACTTTTTAGAGCACTTTGTGCCTATTTTGAGTTTATGAAAACTCTTGGATTCACTGATCTTCATCTCCATTAGTTGGCCTCTAGGTTGTGCAAAGTTTACAAGTATACTTTCTCAAACTTGCATTAGATGATCCTGAATCATTAAGAGATCACCCAAGGGCTTCTGCAAACCCTAAACCCACTGTATGCTCTTCTAGGAGCGTTGGTTAGCCTAAGCTAAAGTCGTCAAGGATGGAGATCGGTCTTCGAAGATCGTGGTTGATCACTTTGAGTAAGATTGACCGGTGAGGAACCGAAGCTGCTGTTGCGGGGATCGAACGTGCTGTGTTCGTGGTTTGCAAGCTGAGGAATCGATGCCAAAGAATGGTGTGTCGTGTCCGGTTGGGTAAGATTCGAGTCTTGTATTATTCAAATCTTCTTATAAGCACCCAATTTTTACACCCCCCCCCTAATCATGATTAAATATTTTAACCATGACTAAATCACCTTAACCTCAGGTATAACCCTAAGTCTTGGCCCAATCTAAAACCTCCAAGCCCATGGCACCATCACCAAGTTCCCAGGCAAAGGGCAACACCCAAGGCCAGAGCCTTAGGCCCAAGCCCAAGCCCAAGGCCCATTTCATTTTGTATCTTACACAAAGCCCAACACATTTCCATTTTGATGTTTAGGCCAGACCTGCACAGGCATCTCAGAGCTACCCCTACCGTTTCTAGTGTTGAAATTCAAATTTAGTGGGCTGTCTACTGTACACCTGAACCACCCACTGTAGTGCCCAGGTTGACCTCCAAACCTGTGCTTCAAACCCACCTACTTCCTCTCTTATTTACATCCATGCCTCCATACCCCCTTTTCTTACAAAAGCCTCCATTCCCATAGTGTTTCGGGAGAGGTTTTTTGAGCCCAAAAAAATTCAAGAACTCTATTGTTTTGAGTCATCTACCAAAGACCCTGTAGGATCACCCTGAAAACCAGAAATCCCAAGTCCTTAGGCTTAGGAGCAGCAATCAGGCCTTGAGGGACAACCTGGGTTGCCCTCACTTGTATGGTCGTGCCCTCCTAGCCTCTCCCCTCGCAGCCACCGTGGAGCTCTAGACAGTGGGTAGGCTTCCCATTTTCCTTTTTCTGCAGGTAGTACCCACTGGTCAGCTTCCAGTGGGTCTTTCATGATCTTTTTCCCTCTCTGGTCCTTCTCCAGGGGGGCCCATGGTGGCATTCGAAGTCCGAACTAGAGGTCCCATTGCCTTCTCCATAGGCAAAAGGACCCTCTAGGAGAGAGACAACCTCTTTGGTAGGGTCCTCCATTACGGCACTTGCTTTTTTTATTATTATTATTGCTTTTGCACTTATTTGCTTTCGTTAACTCAAAGGTCTATATATTCTGGACATGAAGTGTGGTTAGCTGGACAAAGAGCTCTTGTGGTGAGCTATTAGGTGTACATTAATGGAGAGAAGCAAGTGCCTAGCCACTATTATTCAGTGCTAGGCGTGGACAGAGATTTCATCTCTTTTCCCTTTCTTTTCTTTTCTTTATTAGCCTAGGTCCCTTGCTTTGTGGAGTTAATACTTGGCTCGCCACTCCTTTGATTGTATTTAGAACCTTTAACCAAGGTTAAAGGTAACCCTAGTTAAGTCCATAAGCTCTAATCCGTGGCTAAGCAAAGCCATTCCGGTTTGCTCTTTGGATCAAACCACCATCTTGGGTTGAATCTAACTTTGTTTTGGAATCTCTTTGATCAAAAGTCTCTACACTCCTGACCATCTTTCTAACTAGGGTTAAACCTAACCCTTGTTAGCTTGCCCCCTTGCACTCAAAAGGAAAGTGCTGAAGCAAGCACTGTCCTACGGTTTGGAAGGTTGTAAGCCTTCATTTTGAAGCTTTGCTAACTACCTTTGGGCATTTGGTGAATCCCCATTTGAACTAGGGTTAAACTTAACCCTAGTTAATTCTTCCAAATTTTTTTTTTCTCTTTTCTCCAAAAAATACTTTTTTTAAAAAGTATTTAGCATTGTTTTGGGGCATTTATCTTTGTGAAAAAAAATTCAGTTTTTGTGCAGTTTGGTAAACACTAGGGTTAACTTAACCCTAGTTAAACCTTTTACTCCTTAGAACTCGAGCTAGGGTTAAACTTAACCCTAGTAGGATATCCCGCCTCATCTTCTTGTTCAAAATAGTGTTGGAATCGGCACTGTTTCAGGGTATTTGTCTAGGCTTTCCATTGTTTGGAGTCCTTACTCCCATGGAGACCTTCATATGTTAATAAAGCTTAACCAAGGCTCATTCAACCCTAGTTAACCGACTTTACTTTGAGTTCCAAAAATGTAGGAGGCCGTTCTAGGCCCTGCATTCATTTGGGGACCTATCTTGGACCCTAACTTGGGCTAATAAATCCTCTATGCCACACTTGACCTTTAACTGGGTTTGGATTAACCCTAGTTAAATCAATTTTACTATTAGTCCAGAATATGCAGGAGGCCATTCTAAGCCCTGCATTCATTCGGGGACCATGCTTAAACCACTAACTAGGGTTAAACTTAACCCTAGTTGATTCTCATACTCTAGATTGGACTTTAATAAATAAATAAAAAAAAATCCAAAAATCAAAAAAATGCAAAAGACCAAAAAAGGTCAATCTTGAACTTTTTAATCATGGTTAGCACATCTAACCATGGTTAACACCTCTAACCATGGTTAACACCCTCTTAACCCCGGTTAGCAAACCTAATCCCCCGGTTAACACCCCTCTTAGCCTCCAGGCTTTACCTTGGGCCTACCGGGCCTCAACCCTAGCCTCCGGGCTCACCCTTGGCCTCTGGGCTCAACCCCTTCGCACATTGACCAACCTCGGTCAAGCAAAACCCTAATATCCGGATTAGGCCCCTAAGCCACCCTTGGTGCACACACACACACACCCCCTCGCCTTAGCACGGGCTCATGTGCTAGAACTACGCTCGGTCTGATCTCACCCCTCATGTGAGTACGTAGGCAGCCCAACATGGGCCCGACCCTAATTAGCTTTTACTTTCTTCCGGTTAGTATTAACTTAAGCACTAATGACATTCGATTAATCTTGATCTTTATTTTGGCTTAAAACTAGCAAGTAGGGAACCACCAAGTGTGGAAGTGTCGGAGTGTCTAACCCCTTCCCCGAACTTAATCGAACCTCTTACCCCGATCTCCGATCGCGGACCAAGCCTTATCCAACATTCCCGGGGGACTTATTCCTTCTGAATTAATAAGTGGCGACTCTAAATCCCAGTGAGTAATTTTCCGTGCTCACACTTCTCACAGTGAATTTTGTGCTGGACTAGGTCCCGTAGTGTTTCCCGGAAGGGTTTTCCACGTAAAAATCTTGTGTGTTCAAGTGAGATTGATTGTGTGTGATTGATTAAAATTAAAAGGTAGAGAAAATTGAAGTAGACCTATTCACCTCCCCTCTAGGTCTTAGAGTGCATTGAAATAAGGAATTTCATAAAAGAAGCAACTAATAATAAGTTCTTAGTAATCTGAGGAACAACTAAGATAGATTTAAGGTGAAAGTCATGATCAAGAGTAGAAAGAGAGGAAGAGCCAACATGGGATATGGGAATACTTGAGCCGTTATCCGCAATGACATTGTCATTACCCATATATACCTCAGAATGATGTAAGGCTGATGGATCATAGGTCATATGGCTTGTAGCCCTAGTGTCGGGATACCAATGATCATCCTCATAAGGTGAGCCATTAACATGGTAGTGAATGATTGGGGAAGATATTCTTGGTATGTATGATTATAGCCCTCTCGACAATGAACTACTGAATGTCCAGGCTTGTTGCAGATTTGACATGAAGGAATGATCGGGGGCTGCCCACCATGGAAACCGCAAGTCTGGTGCACATTGGCTGGTGGAGGGACCAAAAGTAATGAGGCTCACTATTAGGAGTACCCCTTGGGAGGTAATTTTAATACTCAGTTGGAGAAAAATTCTGATGGTTGCTGCGATTACGACTGGAAAAGTTTCAGAACGAGAGCCATTGCCTCAATAAAGACCATGTCTCCGGCCACGACTAGGTTGCTGATCCGAATATAATGCCTGGTTCAGATCTGGTGTTGCAACAGGAGGCTGAAATTGAATGAGGTGTTGCTCATGGTTGAGCAAGCGACACCGGAGTTCGAAGAACTGGATGGGATCAACCCGATTGGTGATGGTGGTGACAAAGGTCTCGTAGTCGAGGGGGGGGGGGGTAAGTCAGCAAGGGCATTCATCACTAGATCACGGTCAGTAATGGGGTCTTGAACAGTTGTAAGTGCATCTAAATTTCCCTTTATCTGGTTGAGATAATTGCATCACTCAAGCTTGCGAATGCTGAGTAAAAGTGTACGCCAAGAAATCCCAAATATCCTTGGAAGTTTTGAGACCAATGGTCTGAGAAAGAACACTCTCAATGAGAGTTCAATTGATGCAACTGATGACGAACATATCGGAACGCTTCCATTGCAAGAAAGCAGGATTGGAAGATCCATTGGCAAGAAAACAAGGAGGGGATGGTTTGGAACCATCAACGAAGCCATATGAGTCTTGAGAAAACAATATGGGATGTACTTGGTTCTTCCATAATAGATAATTGATGCCATCCAATTTAACTGAAATAAATTGGAGAGGCTGTGAGAGGATGACTTTTAGAGTCAGTTGAGGATGAAGAAACCATTTTGGTAGGGGAAGACGCCTCTTTGGAAGGAACCTGATACCATGATAAACCTTAAGAGTCTGAGATAGATATTGAACAAGGAAGTTTTCAATAGACAACATAAAGTCATCCTCTGTGATCTGTTATATTTATATAACTACAGTTACAACTGACGTATGAGATTACAAATCTAAAGGGAGAGTAACAATTACATAAGGATTCATATTACATATGACGTAGAGAGTCCTTTCCATGAGAGAACTTCGTGATCTCCTTGGGATGATATTCTGTGAGAGGCTAAGTATTATCCAATAATAAGGGAGCTATGTATAAAGAGTGCATTACATTTTAATGAATAAAAAGAATAGTCTATCTTTTCGATTTTTCATATTTTACATATGATGGTCTTACCAGGGAAAGTTTATATCAGATCTCATCACTGAAAAAAAAAGGAATAAAAAAACTAGTTGTGGTGAGGGGTTAATTAGGTGTCGATTAGGTCGATCATCGACATTGGGAGCATTCCCTCGACTTGAACCCGACTCAATTAGGTTGATCATATTGTGATGCATTAGTTTGTAAAAGGATTGGAAATATGGGATTGGGTTGTTTGATGAGAGTGGATATCCAAAAATACAAAAGAAAGGGTTTAAAAGGAACACCTTGCACCTCATGTAGCCAGAGATAATTGCCTTAATTGTTCTAAGCCTGAGTGCTACTTGGATATCGAAAGTTCTCTTTTTTTTTCTTTTTTTTTTTACTAAGCCACTCGGAAGGAGTGGGGGGTTTGGCAGACCCCTACCTGTTTATTAAAGAAGAAAAAATAATGGAGGGGACATAAACCTTACCCCTACAACCGACCACTATAGAGAAGGGGGGGACATAAAACCTTACCCCTGCTCGACGACCAAACCAAAGAGGAAGGCCAACCCCTTCCCCTAACACAAATACATGGGAGGACCTAATATCAAAACCCCAACAAAGACCGAACTAACTAGAATCTAATATTGAATAAATTAGACCGATCGATGCGAATCAATCCCTTCATTGGCGAAGGACAATCCTGGATAGCTCTGAAAATTTTCCTGTCCTGATACCTGCAAGCTTCTTTGGATAAATAGTCCGCGATCTGGTTGTTTTCTCTGTATGTATGCTGAAAAATAAAATTACACTTACTTTTCAGACTGATGATATTTTTCCACCAGTTCCAAGCTGTCCAAGGAGGCTCAATGATTCCATTTAGCACTTCAATCATAATTTTTGAGTCACTTTCCACCACAATATTGGTATAACCAGATTTTTCACATAATAGACACCCCTCCCAAATTGCTCTAATTTCAGCAATTGAGTTGGTTTCCTGTCCAAAACAATGATAGAAAGCAAACACCAAATTACCTTGAGAGTCTCGAAGAATTCCCCCACCACCACTAATGTCTGGACGAGCTGCCCCATCTGTGTTGAGTTTATACCAGCCCGGAGAAGGACTTAACCATTTGGTAATCAATGGTCTTTTAGTTCTAGGTAAAACCATTTGAATATCAAAAAATTCAGTTAACTCTTTATCCTACCGACTAAGATTTCTTGTGAATGTCCAAATCTTCGCCAAGTCTTTTACCCATTCAAAGATTTTCTTGATGACTGTCCTAAGAGAGCTTTTGTTGTTATCATACCTTGCCTTGTTCCGAAATAGCCAAATCTCCCAACAAATCACCATCGGAAGAATGTTGCACAGATAACCTTTAACTGAGCCCTTTTTACTATTCTGGAAAAATCTCATAATTCGAGTATGGATAGTGTCTTCATCAAAGCACTGAATATTTAAAACAGCCCCCACTTGGTTCCAAATCTTAGAAGCTAAATCACCTTGGCAGAAGATATGAGACAACGATTCTCTATTTGGAGTTACACAACATTCACATTTGCTAGACAAAGCAATTCCTTTCGCTTGCACATTTAGATCAACCGGAATAGAGTTATGAAAGATTTTCCATATAATAACCGAAATTTTAGTGGGAATAGCCTTCTTCCATACAAATGCAGCCCCACTATCACGAATACAATCCCAGCAAGACTTGGTCGAAAATCTCCCTGAACTTTCTTTTTTCCATATGATACGGTCCTCTTGATTAGTTAAAACCAAGGAATTCTATAATAATTTTTGATGCATGTCACTAGGAAGGTAATTTAGCTCCTCGTTTCTCCAAGCTCCATGAACCCACACATCTTTGATAATAGGGAACAAATCTGGATATGCTGAAACCGATTCTATCAATGGTTTATCCTCCAGCTATAAATCAAACCAGAAATTTGTATCTTCCCCGTTCCCGATTAGCCATTTGCAATTGAGCAATGTTTTTCTAATCCACCTCCCAATGTTTAACCAATTTTTTGGGCCTTTTAGGAAACTTTCAATAATCCATGGGTGATTATTATTCAAATATTTACTTCTGAAATAAGAGGACCATAAGCTCTTATGGGATATAATCTTCCATGCCATTTTCATCCTAAAAGCATCCGCAACATCCACCAGTTTCCTTATTCCTAGACCTCCTTCATCATGAGGTTTAGAAATTTTCTTCTAGGAGACCCAATGAGCTCTATTATTACCCTCGTAATCGTTCTAGAAAAAAGAAGCAAATATTCCTTCAATTCTCTGAATCACTCCTTTCGGAATATTGGATCCCATCAACGTATGAATAGGCATAGAGGATAGCACATGCTTCAACAAAATAAGTTTTCCCCCGTTGGACAGTATTTTTCCTTTCCAACCCTCTATCTTATTTCTGACTTTGATTATAATATAATCATAGTAAACATTCTTCACTCGCCCGCAGAAGATGGGGATGCCCAAATACCGAAAAGGGAACGAATCAATAGCAATTCCACTACAGGTAACCAGCCTACCACGATCTCTCTCAGATTTTGTATCAGCTACATACATCGCACTCTTTTGCTTATTAACTTTTTGCCCCGAAGTTCTCTTATTATTATTATTATTATTATTATTATTTACTATTAAAAGCCTCTCGAAGGGGAGGGGGGGTTTAGTAGGAGCTCTACTAGTTTATTAATATAAAATGTTTAAATACATAGAGGAGTTCTGCTTCACGGTGTTGAGCGGAGTTCCCTTTTTTACAGTGTTAGAGTGGCAATTTTGTAATTTGGTGTATTGCAAAATTACTCCCAATAAAGCTCATTAATTACAAACATGTCATGCTCATAGTGTGAAAAAGCGAGCTCCGTTTCAACGCCGTGCTCCAGCTCAAATTAATCTCTAATATAAAACATTAAGATATGAGGAAATTAAAAGCCTTATCCTTTGGGAAATTCTATACAAGTTAAGAGACTAAGGGCCATTTGGATTGGATTCTATTATCTAAATCAATGTGATAAGAACTGATTGTGTGTAAAAATCAATTGTTAAATAATCACTATCACAAATAAAACTGTTTGGTTCACACTTTGTACATAATCGATTTTCGACAAAAAAAAAGTGATTTTATGTAAATAATCTTGTTTGGTTCATATATATATATATATATATATATATATATATATATTTCAAAATTTACAAGTTTCTCATTTTGTATCTACTCACAAAGATACCACAATATAGTTATAAAAGTGTATAGTACACAATATATTATTCTCCATAATTATTATACGATATCCACATTGCATTCGCTAACTTTTATCTAAATGCGCTCATCTCCTGTTGTTGTTGGGGGTAAACACAAATTCGAGAAAATTTCCTCATGCTCTTAATCGGTATTGTCACAAACTAAGTCATCAACTTCTTATTTTCCAAATAAAGTATCCCTCCAAGCTTTCTGTCCAATGAAATTGTGTACAACACATGCAATAGACACTATGTCCCTCTGTGTAAGAAATGAGTATGATACCATGCGCTTTAAGATCAAAAAAAGTGTTTTCAATACCCCAAAGCATCGTTCAATTACATTCTTTAAAAAGGAATGAGCATAATTAAAATAATTTCTTCGGGTCAGTAAGACTTCTACCACCTATTTAGTCCTGTAAATAATAGCATGATCCATGATATTGTGCAAGAAATCTGCTATGTTTGGATACCCGACGTTAACGATGTAATATTTTCTTGTTACAATGACGCAATATTATATTTTTTAGAAATTGTGTAAAGAAATAAAATAAATACAACTCTATAACTACAAATATTACATGTTGTGATGCCAATCGGCAGATTCGGGTGTTGCGCCAAGGTTTGATGAAGCAGAGGGACACGAATAGGACTTGTCTCGAAACACTAGTTAGTTTCCTATCAAGCATTGTCTCCTTCATACAGAGATTTTGTCTTAGCTATTTCCCCATCCAAAGTCCCATCCAGCTTGGGAGAGACTCTGGTTCACCGCATGTCCGAGGTCCGATCAGATCAACCAGCGACCGGTTTACGAAAAAAAGGTGGTTATATATATTTGCATAAATTTCATATCATATGCACACCTATGTTTGAGATATTTCTTGTCATTATTAGGATAATGGTATTAGGATGTTACCATGTTCAATTGTTATTCAAATAATATGAATGACGTGCATATTAATTCATATGATCATCATAGAGTTTTGTTCAATTGTCCTTCAAGAACTAGAACAATTGTCTCTTATTAAGTAGAAAACAAAATCAAAATTTCACTCTTAAAATCATCTTTCCTCCCGATTTGAAATAATGTGATTTTTGATAAATCAAATCTAATAAAATCGTTTTTTTTTTTTTTTTTTGAGTAAATGAAATGGGATTCTTGAGTCTAAAATCACTTAAAATCGATTTTAAGTGGTTAAATAAGAAAAAAAACATTATGATCCAAACGGCCACTAAGTCTATGGAAAAAAGATAAATATCTTAAAGCATCATTATTTTCTCAAATTAAAGATATGCCTAAACTGTCAATGAAAAACGAATTTCTTGTAGATGCCAATAATTGTCTCCTATCTTGGAAAACTTGGTTGGATCTCGCGAGACACGCCAAATTCGCTATTATGGAACCCTAGCGGTTACCATAGGTTTGATCGTGGGTTTAGATTACCTCTTTAACCAAAAAAAAATAAAAATCTACCACTTGTTTGTTTCCCCAATATGTCAGGAGTCCCAACTCATGAGTCCTCTTATGTGTGAGTTAGGTGAGTCCCTTCAATTATTGTGTATTCTCCAATTCATTAAATGATTAAAAATTGTAATCATCATCAACAAAGTTCCATTTCTATATCTAGATCTTTCTTTAGTACTCTTCTATCAAGCCTCTTCATCAACCCCCATTTTTAGACTGGTTGGAAAAACCAAACCAAAGCCCAGTAAGGAACCTAGCAACCCAAACCCTCCCACCGAACTTGTTTAAATAGATTAAATAAGTGAATTTGGTGAATCTTTTAAATTTCAAATTAGTTGATAATTCGTATGTAATCATATGTACATTACTAACTATTATGGCCACGACAGGTACTTGTAAGCACCCTATTTTTGCACCCCCTATCCCTCTTCCCACTTCTTCAAATGCTCCAAGGTTTACCCAAGGCCCAAGCCCATTTGGTCAAACGTATACCCAAACAACTCAATCAAGCTCAATTACTTAATTCCACTACCCAAACCCAAGTAACCAAGCCTAATTACCCAATTGTCTTAGCCAAAACTCAATTGCTTTAGCGAAAGCCTAATTACCATAGCCCAAGCCCAATTGTCATAGTTAAAGTCCAATAACCATAACTCATGACCCATCTACTGATAACCCATGATCCATAAGGTCTAGTCCACATACCCACATCCATTCAACCCATATCCAAGATCTACTAACCTAAGTCCACTTTCCACTTTCCTACAAAAGACATTTTATTTTTTCTTCAAACCCCAAATAGCCCCATTTTTATGTTTACACACCTTTTTGACCACCCAATCATCTCTCACCAAGTACACACCTTTTTGACTAACCAATCACCTCCTATACTCCCTTACACCTCTTACAACTCATTCTTACACCTCTTACAAAACAATTAATTCTCTTACACTCCTTTTGACCACCCAATCACCTCTCATCAAGTACATACCTTTTTGATTACCCAATCACCAACCACATCAATTTTGACCAACCAATCACCTCCCTTCTTCTCACCCAACTCTCTATTTATCACCAAATTGCCACAACCCCTTGAAACCTCTATAAATACAAGAGCCTCACAAGCCATTTCTTCCACCTCCAAAATCCCAAGTGGAAACCCTAGCTCTTCCTCCTCTCACCCCTTTTATTTCTTTTTAGCCTTGAAGAAAGTTAGAAGAAGTCAAGGTTTAGAGTGTGTAGAGAATTCTAGGACTAAAAGCCTAGAGTTTTTCACTAACTCTCTTCCTTTGTGGACTCTAAAAACTCATCACCTCTTGGAGCATTGGAGAAGTAATCTTGGAGGAGTAGGCACTCTTCCTTTTATTCTTTATCTTCTTCTTTAGTTCATATCTTTTTTTTATTTATTTGTAGTCTTCTTCTAGAATAATTTGGGAAGATCTTTCTTTTCTCAAGTTTAGTTGGGTCTCTCTACACCAATCTAATGGTGTAGAGGGACCCCACCTCAAAAGAAAGGAGATGTCTTATTTTTTCTCCCGTGTAAATATTTCTTTCTTTCATATGTACCCACTAGTGTGGATATGGGTAGGCCCATAGAGAGTGGAAGCTAAAGCTATACCTCTCTTTTTATTTTGTTTCTTCATTTTGATTCTAGTCCTTCTTCTAGAATCATTTGGGAAACTCATCATCACTCTAATTTTCATAGTTGAATCTCAGTACATTATTCATAATGGTGTAAAGGGATTACATTAGAGAGGAGATGATGAGTTTTCATTTTCTTCACTTGTCACTTTTTCATTTCTTTCTTTTTTTCTTCATGTTCTATTTTGAATGGATAAATGATGACTTAAGGATCTAAGGACTTAAAGAGGACTTTATCCAAAATGCCTCATATCAAAGACAATGGTATTTGATTTATTATCAACACTAATCCAACAAAATAGGTGTTGGCAATAGACCATTTACTATTCCTAATACACACCCCTCTTTATGTCCTAAATATAATCTTTTAGCCTAACTTTTCCTTAGTCTTTCTCTTGAATTAAATTTGACATTAGTTAAGTTTGCCAAAATCTCACCTATATGAAAATCCAAAAAAAAAGAACATGATAAAATCTCAAAATACCAAAAAAATCTAAAAATACCAAAAGACCAAAAACATGCTTGCTAGATCTTGCTTAGCCTACTCAACCATGATTAACACCCTTCTAACTGCGGTTAGACCTAGACCTTGCACTTGACCAACCCGGTCAACTAAACCCTAGCCCCTAGGCTAGACCCTTGACCACCTTATGCACACACACACGCACCCTTAGCCTTGGCACGGGCTCATATGCCAGAACTACGCTTTGTCTGATCTCACCCCAATGTAAGTACGTAGGCATCCCAACCCGGGTTTGACCCTAGCTAATCTAGCTTTCTTTCTTTCTTGGATTAGCATTTGATTAAACATTTAGACATTTTAATTAATATTGAGATTAAATTTGGCTTAAATTTAGGGAGTAGGTAACCATTACAAAATGGGGGTCTTGGGGTGCCTAACACCTTCCCCATGACTTAATCGAACCGCTTACCCTAACTCTAATAAATCATTTGCCTTATCCAAATCAATCCGGAACCTATCCCTAAGAATGAATAGATGGCGACTCTTAGTCAAACCACAAATGTGAAAGTGGGTAGAAAAATTCATGCTCACAGTACTAATAACACAAACACCAAGCCAATCCTATTATAAATGGGTTAAGGAAACCAACCTGTACACTAACCAAGTCGGAAAACCTCAAACCCTAACCCCTGTCAAACGAGTTGCATGGGTTAGACACCCCGCCTCTTGCACCAGTGGTGGGGTGTGGCATCTCTGTTGACAGAGGTCTTGGGATTCAATCCCCCCAGGTGATGAGTCCGCAAGAGCTCTAATCCCCAAACTTACCATCTAATGTAGGTAAATGATATCCAAAAAAAAAACCGAGTTGAGTCAGAGATTACCACCCTAAAAAAAAAAGATTTTTAAGATGATGGGGAGCTCCCCTTGAAAATATATGGAAATAGTCCCAAAATTATCCTTATAAATGAGGATATTTCAGGAAATACACCCATCATGATAGAAAATAGGGGAATGCTAGGCGGACTATCCCATGAGTGTACTCGCCATCATATGGAAAGAAAAATTAGGTGGTCCCTAGGGTGTATTTGAGCCAAGCTTGGCCCTGTTCGGCTTGCTTTGAAATTTTTTCATCTATGGTCGGGCTTAGTTCAGTTTGAAATTTTTTCATCTATGTTTGAGCTCAGCTCGGCTCGAACTTGCTCGGTTAGGCTCGAGCTCGAGCCGAGCTCAACTTAGCTTAAGCTCGGATTGAATTATTAAAAAATAATTTTTAAATAAAAATAATAATATTTTTATTATATATATAAATATATGATAATTATATTACTTATATATAACAGTGATATATAATATTATTTTTTATATAATATTCAAGTCGAGCCGAACCGAGCCTCAATCGGACCGAGCTTCGAGCCGAATCAAGAGGCCTTGGCTCAAGCTCGGCTTGAATACATTTTCAAACTTAATAAATAGTTCGGCTCAGGTCGGCTCGATGGAACCTATTTTTCGAGCTCAAGCATAGCTTTGTCGGGTCAAGTCAGCCGAACTTCGAGCTAGCTCCGTTCGGAGGTCAAGGTGACCTTATTAAAGAGAACATTCGGGACATCAAAGCCGATGGTAATCTCGTCCATTGAGGAGGCGTGCAAGAGACCGCGCGCACCCTCGGATAGTGGCCCCATAAGAGATGTCAATTTAACCTGAATATTTTTCTTACTAGGGGCGAGTTCCTTGTCGAGAGGCGAGAGTTTGCTAGCAATCCCCAAGAAAATATATATAGTGCCTTGTATCTCTCACACTGGACTGGAACCTTAACTACTAGGACCTACTGTATAGTACAAAGTACAAACCTTTGTATGGTTAACTTACGGTAAAAGAATCAAAATAGTAGGATTTTTGTCCTTTTGGTAGATTGTATCACAAAATTTAGGGATGGGATTTGATGTCGCTCTTGCCGGATCAAAATCATTTGGCCTCCCCTTTGTGAGTGACATGTGGTGATAAAAACGGGAGAAGATATCAAATGGAGAGAAGCCAAAAAGGAGGAAATAAAATGACTTCTCCCCCTTTTTATCGTTAGATGTCGGACAAAGGCCTTAGGTCAGATGATTTTGATCTGGCGAGAGCCAGATCAAATCCCATCCCCAAAATATCTGAGATTTTTTTTGGTAGGTGTCATCATTTATCCAGTTAGTAAAAAGTAATTCATCATCACAACTTGTAGTTTTACTAACAGCATTAGTCGCCTGGTCGGTTGAGGAAGGGATATTCCTCCTCGCTCTCACATAGCCAACTCTTCAACTCCCAGTAATTAGGGTTAGTTTTTTTTTAAAATCCTTTAATTAAATAATTTTTTTTTTCTAAAAACCAAGGGTAGAAGGGTGAAACCTAAGGGTTGATGAATCGGTTAGGGGGACACATGACAAGAAAATGGGAGCCGAGACACACCTCCTCGCGTGACCGACCAAGGAGGTGATTATTTTCCATTACTAACATGGCTTGTCTAATAGTGGGGCACACAAGGTCTTTGTGGAGTTGCACGCACAAAACAGACTCCTACAATGGGATACCACACCCCCATGGGCCAAAACCAAGTCCACTCCCCAAGGTTTTGTAGATTACAAAGGCTAAATGTTGCTAAGCTAAAATTGCTTAACTATCCTTTCTCTCTCCAATTTTTTTTATAACAAAACAAATGATTTTGTGTGGAGTCTACAAGAAAATGTTTTGTGGAATCTACAAGAAAATGTTTTATTATCAATAGAAGGGAGAGTATGGACTTTTTAAATTTTATTTGAGAGAGTATGGATAGCATTCCTCTCTCAATGGATGAGTGATGAGCTCGGAGGTTGTGTAAAGCACCATCGTTCCAATAGTCAATTAGGCCGGTTTACAAGATGGATGGTTTTGATACAAAAGAACAACCAACTTTCCACCAAAAAAAAAAAAAGAACAACCAACTTGATCATGTATATGGTTCTATTTTTCCTTCTTTCGCAAAAGTTTGCAAATTTCTAATTATTTGGAGCTCGTTTTGTTTAGATTACCATAAGTGTTTATTTGAAACTTAACCGCTTATGTCTAGATTTCAACTTATCATAAGCCGTTATGTAATAAGTGATAGAAATAATCGGTGATTTTATACTTTTACCAAGGGTGATCATTTGGAGGAAAACCGTTTGGACACTTTTAAGACTGAAAAATATTTGAAGTACCTAAATTTTCACGTAGCAAGGTTTACAAGAGCCATTAAGCTTGAAGAAAGATTCTTCACATTTTTTGTACAATGATCAAAATATAAATTTAAAAATGATCAGATAATTGTTTGTCGATAAAATACCAACCAAACAGGATTACAATTGTCGGCGCTTATTCATGACACCGTTTATGACTGCAATAATCAGAACCAAACGGTCCTTATTGTTATACCATCTTCTAATTATGCTTTAGTTATCCCTTCATTGCCTCCTTTGACCTCTTGCAAAGGGCTTGGCTTTGGTGGACCAGTAAGAAAACAAACAGATATAAAAAGAGAGAAAGAAAAAAAACGTATTCAAGCACTTCATCCTTAGTCCTTCCCGGACATAATTAAAAGGAATCTTGAACTTGAAGGCAATGTACATATCACTTTCGCAACATGCATGTGTGAGGAGGGATTGAAGGTACATTTATAGCATATGGGATGTCATTTAATGGGGTCTGAATGGCAGTGGCCTGTGGGTGGGACTTTCCTTGTCTCCCCACTTCTCAAGGCTTCGAAATTGCACCTTTCATTGCATTTGACATGATGTATTAGATTTCGCATCTTCAAGGAATGATTGCAGGAGGCATCTCCCCTCTCCTCCTCATTGTCAATTTGTCATCCATTACATTTTAAGTTAAGCCACAGCCCCGGTTAGATTGGTTAGTATATATTCTAGTTAATCAGTCGCATTCTGCTGCCTCACTCTTTCCAATGACTCAGAACTGATTTTTTTCTCCCACGGAGGACACACTTTCTACCATTAAAACAATAAGGAGTGTAGTCAAGGCAGAGCCAAGGGCGGGGAGGAGACTTGCCCCCCAAATTTATAAAAAATTATTTTGTTTTAGGTATAATTTAAAATAAAAGGTAAATAATATCAAAATTTTGTATATAATAGCTTCCAAGTTAATTGACTATGTTGGAAGTTTGGCCCTTCAAAATTTAGTATTTTTTATATATTTAATATAAAAATAAAGTTGGTAATGATTAAAATATCCCTTCATTTCTTTACTATGATCATTCAATCATAGATCATAGAGGGCCCTTTTTACCATTATGTATAAATGGACTATTCTTTTTGTACAAACATGATAGAGGGACATATCCAATCTTTGTTTGTCCATTAGTTCATAGTTCTTCTCTTCGGTACGGGATAGAGCAGCTTGGTAGCTCGCAAGGCTCATAACCTTGAGGTCACGGGTTAAAATCCTATCTTCACAACTTTTTTTTTTTGAAATAAAATTTAGGTTAGTTAATTTTATTTATGTCATGATTGTCCCAAAAGGAAAGGTCTTTGTTTTTCTTCTAACGGACCTTTATTAGAATGCGACATTAATGAATTTAATGACTCCAATATACTTGTTGCTCAAAAGGGTGGGGGATGGTGTCTGGAACCCCTTAAGCTCAATACCCCAAAATCATTAATATATATTTTTAATGCACATTGCTTCCAAGGAAAAATTATTGGTTCCGCCCTTGAGTTGATTTTATTGTTAAGCCGCTGGACTTAATAATAATAACAATAATAATAATAATAATAATAATATTAATTATTATTATTATTATTATTATTTTTATTAAAATAGTAATAATAGTAATAACATTAAATAGGCAAACCGGTCAAAAAATAACCAAAATCTCAATTTTGTTGTCTATCTGGAATAGACGTGCGCTTCTTTCCTAAATATCACCAAAAACTTGAATTTTTGTTTTAGACATTTCATGTATTTTTGTCTTTTTTGCTATGGCAAGTAGACACGCTACCAAACGGTCTAAAACGTGAAAACATCTACTCGCAATAGACATAGACAAGTAGACCCGAAATTTAGACATTCCAACCAGTCACCTAATCCACCCTGGTTCTACACTTAAACTTTGTGAGCTATTGAAAGTATTTAAGGCAACTGGGTGGTGATCTATGGGCTTACAAGTTACCAAAACTAATCATGAATCCACTAGTTACCTAATCTAAATTTGGTCATGCAGATTGTGGAAAATGTTTTTTTTTTTGTTGTTAAAAGGATAACATTTAACAAAAGACAAAAGAACTAACAAATTACACCAAAGAGATGCCCGGATCAAAAGGAGGCCGGCTGACTCCCTCGGTTAAGAGCAACCTACGGGCTAACTGGTGGGCTACAGCATTTCCACTACTGGGAATGTAGGATACCTTGAAACTAGAAAATTTTTGGAGAAGTTTATGCAAATCCCCCGTTACAGCCATGGTCTAGGAGGGGATTTGATGATTCTTTAGCACAACTACGTCTGACTCTAGCCAAATTTGATTCCATCTCCGCCTTTTGGCCAATAGCAAGTACTCATTGGCACATCACCAATGCTTCTGCTATGGGGGCACTAGAAACAAGGAGAAGTGATGTCTCTGAATCTAGTATGATGCCCCTGTAATCCCTCACAACGGTAGCTGCGCTCGCTTTGGGAACATTTGCCGTTGTAGCGCCATCACAATTGATTTTATCCCACCCCAACTCCGGAGGAGACCAACATACTTGAGAATCAACATTGCAACGGTTAAGGGGGCCTTGCATAGGAACTATCCCATTAGGAGGGGCTTCGGATTCAAATGCAACCTCCAAAGCCCAATTAATAGCTATCAAGTATGGGTTCTTCTTTTTGAAACATGCATGCCTCATTTCCAGCAAATCAAATATGCTATAATTAGATAGAGATTAAAAGAACTATAGGGTATCCATCCCCACCCCTATATTGCATCGTCTTCAATTGGGACTCTAGCCACCGATCAAAAGAGGGAAGCTGACTTTGATCAATCCGTATAGAGAGAGAAGAGCCGAACCAGATCGCTTGGGCTATCGAACGAGCCAAAAATAACTAGGATATGCTCTCAACCATCTTAGCACAAAACGAGCAGGATGGATACTCCCTTGTGTTCACATATCTGTTTTCTATATTATATATTTCTAAACTATCTTATCAAAGCCTAGTGAGAGAGACCTTGCTAATAGCCTACAGAAGAAAAGAGTAATAGATATGAGGAGGATAAAGGATATGGTAGAATTTTGTCTTATCTTTCTGGAATAACAGTTTTTGTTTTCTCGTTGGTTACATCATGGTCTTGGATTTTCGTTGTCCCTGCCTCTACTGTATCTTCAGCATTTGAAGTTTCCAACATCTTTTGAAATGAGAACTTCTAACGACACCTGCTACATACCTTTGGAGTAACCCATGGCTGAAGGACGAACAGTAAACCTAGATATCCCAAGGTCAATTATGGGCTCCCCTAAATTTCATATTACCTATACATCACGTGGTACTAGTCTGAGTTTGGGCTAGGATACTCATGTTTATCCCAAAAAAAAAAAAAATCACCTACTACATGGTAGATGATCTACCACCATGACTGTCATTGCGTGTTTGTAGCACCTGCAACGCCACCCCATGCACCACCAACCACTCCAGGCCACCCCACGGGCCTGAGCACCCCCAGAACACCCCTCCACGCACCTGAGACCTCCACCCATCCCTGTCCTAATCCCTTCTATGTCCCCACACCCACTGTCTATAAAACCCAAGCTCACCCCATTGCCAAACTCATGCCATAACCCCCGTAGGGAACCCTTGGTAAGATCCAAAGCCCTCAGACCTCCTAAACCTTCGAAATCTGTCAAACCTGGTGAAGACCACCCCCTGTAGCTCGGCACCACCGCGTACGGCCACCACCACCACCACCACCACCACTACCCACCTGTCTCTCGCAGTCCAACAGGGTAGGGATCTTCCCTACCCCTTATCTCCTGATCTTTGAGCAACTGTAAACCTTTGGTCATAATCCAAGGGGTCTTGGCTCTATAGTTATCATCTAGGGAGGGTTCCCTTGCCTCTTCCATAGGTAATGGGAACCCTATGAACCCCAACACCTTCACACACAATGCACATACTCCCCCACACCTCCACAAGTTTTCTGGGGGGGTCCTCTGTTCATGAGGAACCCCCTGGAAATATCGTGGAACAGCTTAGTAGTTGGATTTTCATTTTCTGTGAAAATCCAGTAATGGCCGTAGAATAACTATTGCCATTCTGGATGTTTTCTTTTGCAAGGGCCATAGGCCAGGTTAGGTAATGCCATGGTCAAATCCAGGGCTTGTTTTGGATCCCTAAGAATCCCCTCTACCTTCCCTGAACTTTCCAAGCTCCATGAGATAGCTTAACCGTGGTTAATATGGGCAAAACCAAAATCTGTCTAGAGTGTCGGTGAATGCTTCACCGACATTCTGTTTTGTTTTAAACTAGTGATTTCAGGGCCCTGTGGGCTTAACTGTGGGCCAAGCCCAGGGCCCAAACTCTGGTCCAAGATATATGGTAATCTCTAGACTCTCCCCTGGGCTCACCATCCCACATGGCATCATCCATGAGCTCCCCATTTGCTTGCAAACTTACTGTTCTTGGAAAACCAAGAATGGCGGTAAAGGCTTTACCACCATTCCCAGTACTCACTATATTGAGAATGACGGTAAAAAAATTACCACAATTCCCTGTTCCGTTGAACAGAAGCTTTGCCTGTGGCCCAGGCCCAACTTGAAGCTCACTGAGGCTTCGTCACACATGCCAGACCCACCTTGAGCCCAAACCATGCCTGTAACCGGGGTTATTTCAACCCTGGTTAGCTTGTAACCCTAGTTAAGCTTACCCGACTTGTAAATGCACATAAAATCATAAAAATCACAAAAAAAATAAAAAATTTCAAAAAGACCAAAGACATTGACTTGCTAGCCTCCTTTTAACTATAGTTGGTTCCTAATCATGGTTAACTCAACCTTGTTTGGTATTAACCATGATTAATTTGTAAATATCTTTAAAATCCTGTAAAATACCAAAAAAATATGAAAAATACAAAAAACCCAAAAAAAGACTCACTAGGCTTTTCTTAACTATGGTTAGTCCCTAACCATAGTTACACCCTTCTAACCGTTGTTAGACTCAACCCTTGAGCACTTGACCTTCCCGGTCAACTAAACCCTAGCCCTCCGAGCTAGACCCTTGACCACCCTACGCACACACACACATATCCCTTAGCCTTGGCACAGGCTCATGTGCCAAACCTACGCTCAGTCTGATCTCACCCTGTGAGTATGTAGGCAACCCTACCCGGGTTCACCCTTAGCCATCTAGCTTTCTATATTTCTTGGACTAACATTCTCTTAAATACTTTGGCATTTTAATTAAACTATTGAGATTAAAAAATTGGCTTAAGTTTAGGAAGTAGGTAACTGTTTTAAAACGGGGGTCCTGGGGTGCCTAACACCCTCCCCATGGCTTAATCGAACCGCTTACCCTAACTCTGATAGACCATTTGCCATATCCAAACAAACCAACCATCTGGGACTTATCCCTAAGAATAAATAGGTGGCGACTCCCAAACAGCAACCATAAAATGTGAAAGTGGGTTGGAAAAATCTCATGCTCACAGCTCCCCTCTTAAATGGGGTAGGGGTGGGTTTGGGAAAGAATGGTTAAACCCGTCTCGGGTTCGGGCCGGGGATGGAGTTAGGTCGCCCTGCCCCTGTTTATAACATGAAAAACACTATTTTACCCCTTATTAATTTAAAATAACATTAATACTCACTTATAAATAGGTAAATGAGGTCTAGGGTTAGGGTTCACATACTCAACTCACTTCCCCTCCCTTGCACCATCATTGGTTACCTCCCTCACCGCCATCTCCAATCCCTTCCTCAATGGACCTCACTGGCTTTTTAGTTTTAGCCCCGAGGTGAAGGAAACACATAAAGGTAGTAAGGGATTGAGAAGAGAAGGCTTTGATAGAGGTGGAATTACAAGAAGAGAGCAAAGCCCTAGACTTCCTTCTTCTTTGTTGCCCTTCTTAATGGAATTTTGTGTTCTCAACTTTCTTTTATTTATTTTGTTCATAAAAGCTGGCTATAAGAGCTGCAACAACTAAGGCTCTACCCAACAAAGAATCCTCCAATCCTACCACCATGGGTACTGACAATTACCACTATCTTATTATTTTCTTGTTTTTCTTCTTTTCTTGTTTAGAGATTGTTTTGGGCTCTTTCATTTCACTGGGATTGTGGGATTCTTAGAGGGTTTATTGTTGGACATGATGCCTAGAAAAGTCATTTAGATTGTTAGAACCTTATTAATTTGATTAATAAATGCTTCTTATTAATCTATTGTGTATTCATTATGGGTAATTGACCATGATCATGAGATGATCTATACGATATGAGATATCGAATAAAGGTCCATAGGATATATTATAGGAAAGTTATGTGATTAGATTATCACAGGTAGATATAACTTTCTGGTTCCTTATACCTTATATTGTCACAGCTGTGAGTGAAGCTGGGCACTTCACTTATATGGCTGCCAGAATGCTAAGATGTTCTCAATAGTTGAGATATAGTTCTATCTCGAACTATTGTAGTGGAGATTATACATCAGCATATGAGTGCTTAAATGTACATTGACTGATTGCATTCAATGAGAGACATCTTGCATAAACATACTATCAGATAGTTGGTCTCTCATTCACATTGAACGGTTTCGATGATCCTTAGATCTGATGAGTTCATCTATGATTGGGCAGTGATCTGACTGTTTTGATTCCACCGACGTATTTTCTAATTTAGGGAATACAATACAGTGACAGTTGGATAGTCAGAAAGTTGTTCGAGTCATGATGAATTTCAAATAAGAAATCCATGCTCATTAATTTGGGAGATTATCCAAGTTCCGGGTAAGACAGTTGATTAAGTTCAAATCCTGCGCAGGTGATTTTGAAAACAAAATAAGTTTTGAAATATACTTTTATTAAAAGGTATTATACTTATAAAAGGATTTTTTCAAATTTTTTTCATGAGAAATTGTTTCTCATGGCTTAATCATAAGTCTTGGAAACCCGGATGATTTGCAATGGGCTATGGGTTAGATAGTATGTCAATTTCGAAGGCCCATTAGGGATAATGTATTTGGAAGGATAAATCGAATTTAAAAGTTCATGTGGCGGGATCCATAATGGTTAATGTTCATACACTGGGATTCAATTGCAACATGGATATCTCACGTCAATTGCAATTCCAATGTAATTCTCATTTAGGGTCAATGGGATAACATTGGATAAATCAGGGTAAGAATGTCCCAGAGCAATCTGTGGAGGTGCTCACATAAGAAATACAAACTAAATAATTGATTAAAAGTTAATCAATTATTTTAAGTAATTAAAAGTTAATCATTTAATTAAATAGATTAATAATTAATCTATTGTTTAAATTAATTGTTAATTTAAACTAAGGGAGTATTTTAGTAATTATTTGATTAACATAATTAAAGGGGAAATGGGTTTGACCCATATCCATAAACCCATTAAAATGGACCTTTAATACGGGCCAAAGCCCATGGGATTAAACCCTAGGGTGGGGCGCCCACTTGAGGAATCCTAATTGGATTAAGATTTGTTTAATTGAATAATTATTGAAATATAATTCCTTTTATTATGGAATTAAAATTCTAGTGTTGGATTGCAATTAGGATTAAGATGTTATTGTAATTTGATTACAATAAGGAGTTTTAACTCCTCAAATCCCACGCCCCATAGAAGCTCACCCCCCCCCCCCCTTGTGGATTCCTAGTTTGACTAGGTTTCCTACTTTGGTGTAGGATGTTGACTTATCCCTTTTAATTAAGGAATCCTCTTATGGTAGGGACTCTTTAATTAATAGGGTTACTATAACTAAAGTAGTTGTAGATTAATTAGAAGTTTATTTAATTAATAATAAGACTTATTGTTAATTAATAAATCCTACTAGATAAGATCAAGTTGGAGTAGGATTAGGATAAGATCCTAGTCTATAAATACCCCAACACCCTAGACCATTAAGTAGAATTCTCCAGAATTTTTTCTCTCCTCTCCTCTCTCTCTCCAAACCGTGAGCCCTTGGGGAGACCCCTAGGGATTTTCGTGAGCTATATTGGTGGTCCTATTTGGGTTTTGAAAATCTAGGGTTTTGAACCTTAGTATTATTGGTGATAGAAGGTCTACACCATTGATCATCTTCTTCCTCTTGCTTCTATAATTCCAAAGGAGATTCTAAAGCTTCCTGGTGATAGCGAAGAACAAGGATCGAGCTTCTAGTATTTTTTCGGAGAAATTTCTATAAAGAGTTCTGATGGTTCGAGTGGATTAAGCTTCACTGGTGAAAAACATTCACCGAGGTGATATGACTAAAACTCTTAGATAATTTTGATTTTTTTATGCTGTTAAGATCTAGGGGATCCAGTTTCCGCATAAATTTTTATCCGGATCCCCTTCATTTAGCTGGGTTTGTTTGGAAGTGAAGAGAAGATGGTGAGGATTTGATTTCCAGAAGAGAAATTTTTGATCGGGGTTAGAAATGGATGTTTATGCAGAGTAACTAAGCGTTGTTCAGAAATTCTTGCAACCAAAGATTTCATTGCCCATCTCCTCTCTTGTCTTGAATTTGAGCTTTGGCACCATCCGAGTGTAAGCACCCTATTTTTGCACCCCTATCCCTCTTCCCGCTTCTTCAAATGCTTTAAGGTTCACCAAAGGCCCAAGTCCATTTGGCCAAACTTATACCCAAACAACTCAATCAAGCCCAATTACTTAATTCCATTACCCAAACCCAAGTTGTCAAGCCCAATTACCCAATTGTCTTAGCCAAACCTCAATTGCTTTAACGAAAGCCTAATTACCATAACTTAAGCCTAATTGTCATAGCTAAAGTCCAATAATTATAACTCATGACCCATCTACTAATAACCCGTGAACCATAAGATCTAGTCCACATGCTCACATCCATTCAACCTATATCCAAAACCCACAAACTCAAGCCTATTTTCCACTTTTCTACAAAAGACCTTTTATTTTTTCTTCAAACCCCAAAAACCCCATTTTTGTGTTTACACATTTTTTTGACCACTCAATCACCTCTCACCAAGTACACAACTTTTTGACTAACCAATCACCTTCTTTACTCTCTTACAGCTCTTACAACTCATTCTTACACCTCTTACAAAATAATTAATTCTCTTACATTCTTTTTGACCACCCAATCACCTCTCACCAAGTACAATCCTTTTTTACTATCTAATCACCAACCACACCTATTTTGACCATCCAATCACCTTCATTCTTCTCACCAAACCCCTTTTAATTACCAAATTGTCATAACCTCTTGAAAACTCTATAAATACAAGACTATTACAAGCCATTTCTTTCACCTCCAAAATCTCAAGTGGAAACCTTAGCTCATCCTCATCTCACCCCTTATATTTCTTTTTAACATTGAAAAAGGTTAGAAGAAACAAATGTTTAGAGTGTGTAGAGAATTCTAGGACTAAAAGTCTAAAGTTCTTCACTAACTCTCTTCCTTTGTGGACTCTAAAAACCCCTCACCTCTTGGAGCATTGGAAAAGAAGTCATACAGGAGTAGGCATTCCTCCTTTTATTCTTCATCTTCTTCTTTATTTCATATTTATTTTATTTTTTCATTTTTTTACTTTTAGTCTTTTTCTAGAACCATTTGGGAAGACCTCTCTTTTCTCAAGTTTAGTTGGGCCTCTCTACATCAATCTAATGATGTAGAGAGACCTCACCTCAAAAGAAATGAGAGGTTCTCTTTTTTTCTTTTCATGTAAATATTTTTTTCTTTTCTATGTACCCACTAGTGTAGATATGGGTAGGCCCATAGAGAGTGGAAGCTAAAGCTATACCTCTCTTTTCATTTTGTTTCTTCATTTAGATTCTTGTCCTTCTTTTATAATTCTTTGGGAAACTCATCCTCCCTCCAATTTTCATATTTAGAGCCCCATTACATCATTCATAATGGTGTAAAGAGACTACATTAGAGAGAAGATGATGAGTTTTCATTTTCTCCACTTGTCACTTTTTTATTTCTTTCTTTTTCCTTCATATTCTATTTTGAATGGGTAAAGGATGGTTTAAGGATTTAAAGAGGACATTATCCAAAATGTCTCATACCAAAGATAATGGTATTTGATCTATTATCAATACCAATCCAACAAAATAAGTGTTGGCAATAGACCATTTACTATTCATAATGCACACACCTCTTTATGTCCTAAATATAATCTTTTAGCCTAACTTTTTCTTAATCTTTATCTTGAATTAAATTTGACTTTAGTTAAGTTTGCCAAAATCCTACCTATATGAAAATCCAAAAAAAACATGATAAAATTTCAAAATACCAAAAACATTCAAATATGATCAAAATATCAAAAACATTCAAATATGATCAAAATACCAAAAATATTCAATCAACCCTACATCGTCCAACCAACTTAACATGTTTGCTTATAAGAACTATTATGGTTTGATCCCACCAAGTCAGGTAAGTAGGCAGCCCTAACGGGTCCAGCTCACCTAGGGTTAGTTTCCCTTTCCCCCATACTTTTGTTGTATTTACTTAATTAGCATAATTAAATAACATACTTAATTTATATTTGAATTTCTTCTTTAATTGGCTTAGACATAGGGAGTAGGTTACCATCTCCGGATGGGGGCCCTAGGGTGCCTAACACCTTCCCTAGGGCTTAATCGAATCACTTACCTAGAATCTTATTTTGGACCTTAGGCCTTATCCATTGTATATTTGGGATCCTATTTTCCCTTAATGAAATAGGTGGTGACTCTTATTTTAGGAGTTTAGCGTCATTCCTCCGTAGGACCCGACTCGGAAGGAAATGCAATAAATTCCCTTGCTCACACTGAGGATTTGATTTCTGAAACAAAGGATTTGATTCCTGCATTAAAAATTTTCGACCCGACCCGCCTAGTGCTTAACGGAATGGGGCAGGGACGGGGTTAAGAAAGTTTTTGATAAACAGGGATGGGATCATCTGCCCCGCACCGCCCCGCCCCGCCCCACTCCAACCCGACCCGGGTTTGGGACGAGAATGGGGTTGGAGTTTTCCCTTTAGGGGCGTGGTAGGGTTGGGGGAGGGGCGGGGGAGGGTTGGAGGCACCCCAGCCCAAATCCACCCCGTTGCCATCCCTTGCGGTGGTAGTACTTGTTCATTGGTTAAGCCTAGCATTAAAAGCTGAGGCTGCTGAGCTAAACAATAGGCCTCTCATTCATCACACTTGAAGGGAGTGGAATCCTAATCAACCTAATTTGGGGATTCAAAAACTGTCGAATCCAACAAACGGATCTACAGCCCAATTCTTGGACCTTGATAGCTCCATAGATTATCAAGTGATTATGAAGAAAAAAAATTGGGTAATATTAGTTCCACATTCTTTTAAAGTCATATCTTTAAAAAAGATGACATATATTAATACAAAACACTTGTCTTTCTCTTAATAGAAGAAAATAACAAAAGCTATTCTGTGAAAAAAGTGACTTTAAAAGAATGTGAAGCTCTAGCATTACACTAAAAGATTTGAGAGTACCGGATGCAGATTTATGGTTTACCCGGTCAGAACTATCTAGAACCTTTATGTCCTGTTGACTTCAAGGGGCTCACTCAATCTACTGTTAATTAGCTTAGGGTATGGAAAGAAAACTAATTTTTAATTAGATTTCATATTTATTTGATGAAAATAGGCCTTAGTTTTGCTGAAACTACGAAGTTTCTTGCTTACTTAAAATGTTGTTTCCTTAATTTTTTTTTTCTAAGCATAGTTTCTAATGGAGACCAAATCCTCTATGGTGATAATCAGATTTGGCAAATCCAGTTATCACCCCTGAGGTTGCCATGTGTCCATTTTGACACCCTTTAAATGTGGTTAAGATTCACCCACCCATCCTTGGTTTTTAGAAAAAAATGTTAATTCTTTTTTTTAATATTAAAAAACCCGTGGGCGCGATTTTTCTTACCCACTAATGTTTGACTTGAGAGTCGCCACCTATTCATTCTAAGGGATAGGTCCTGAATGGTTGGTTTGTTTGGATAAGGCAAATGGTTTATCAGAGTTAGGATAAACGATTCGATTAAGCCCTGGGGAAGGTATTAGGCACCCCAGGACCCCCGTTTTAAAATGGTTACCTACTTCCTAAAATTAAGCAAATTTTTATTCTTAATATTAATTAAAATGTCAAAGTATTTAAGAGAATGCTAATTTTAGAAATATAGAAAACTAGATGGCTAGGGTCGAACCCGAGTAGGGTTGCCTACGTACTCACCAGAGTGAGATCAGACCGAGTGTAGTTCTGGAACATGAGCTCGTGCCAAGGCTAAGGGGAGTGTGTGTGTGTACATAGGTGGTTAATGGTCTAGCCTTGGGGCTAGGGTTTAGTTGACCGAGTTTGTCAAATGGACAAGGGTGAGTTTAACCATAGTTAGGAAGGTTTTAACCATGACTAGGGGCTAACTATGGTTAAGAAAGATCAAGTAAGTCCTTTTTTTGAGTTTCTGCATTTTTTATATTTTTTTGTGAATATTGATCCAGTTAACCAAGGTTAAAACCAAACAAGGTTGAGTTAACCATGGTTAGGGGCTAAACCTAGTTAAGGCTAAGCTAACAAGTCATTTTTTTTATCTTTTTGAGTTTTCCTATTTTTTTTAATGGTTTTATGTGCGCTTTCCGAGTTGGGTAGGCATAACTAGGGTTAAAAGTTAACCGGGGTTGAACTAATCCCGGTTCAAAGCAAGGGCAAGGTTCAAAGATGGGCCTGACATGTGCGGCAAGGGCCTCAAAGAGTCTCAATTTGGTTCTAGGCTTTGGGCCAAGCCTCTGTTCAAATAATGTAGGGAATGGCGGTAAATGGTTTACCGCCATTCTTCATACAGTGAATATGGAGAATGTCAGTAAAGCATTTAGCACCATTCCCGTTTTGCCAAAACAGTGGCAGTGCCAACCATGGGGGAGCTCAAGGATGATGTCACATGGGCTGGTAGGCCCAGGGAGGAGTCTAAGGATATGGCCACATGTCCTAGGCCTATAATGGGCCCTGGGCTTAGCTCAAATTAGGCCCACGAAGGCTATGAATTCACTGGAGGGGTGTGAGGGTCTGTGGATGTGTGTGAAGGTGTGGGTGGTTGTGGGGTTCCCACTGCATATGGAAAAGGTAGGGGAACCCTCCCTATTAAGCTATATACGAGCCAATACCCCTGGAATTGACCAAGGGTTTACAGGAGCTCAACAAAATAGGAATAAGGGGGTAGGGAAAGGCCCCTACTTTGCTAGAATGTCTGCAACAGGGACATTGGAGGTTGTTGCTCCGCGGTGGTGCAATGTCATAGTAGGCTGACCTTTGGATTTTTGAGGTATTTCGGAGGTTTGAGGTTGTTGGGGGTCTCCACTTTACTAGGGGTTTCCCATAGGGGTTTTAGCATCAGGTTTGAAGGGTGTGGAGGGTCGATTTTATAGGCAGTGGGTATTAGGGATGCAATGGGGAATAGTATAGATGTAGGTGGGAGATGTAGCCGTGTTGAGAGGGGTTCTAGAGGTGGTCAGGCACGTGGGGAGGCAGCATGGTGGTGCAAGGGTGGTGCTGCAAGTGCTGCAAACATGCAACAGCTAAATGACAATAGATTATCTACTGCCATTCTCAAATACATAGGTTTGAGAATGTCAATAGATGCTCTACTGACATTCTGAGATTTTAAAGGAACAGGCCAGGGCCCCCCTGCACAGGTTGGTTTTGAATTCTTGGGCCCAGCTTGGTTTGCTACAGATTTTAGGCCCTAAGGGCTTGGGTCCACCTAGGGCTTTGAACTAGGCTTAGCTAGGGCTACCTAGGGTTTGACTTAGGGCTACTTAGGGTTTAGGCTTGGGGCTACCTAGGGTTTAGGCTTAACTATGGTTGAGACCTAGGGTTTAGACTAGGGTTGTGCTAGGGCTTAGGTGAGGTTGACCTAGGGTTAAGACTTAACTAACCATAGTTAATTTGGTTAACCATAGTTAAAAGGGGGTGTAAAAATGGGGTACTGACAGCTATCCCTCTTTGCCGGGGAGTGCCGAGTTGGCAATTGAACGACAAAGACTGGAATCAACCAATTTTTACACCTGAGCAAGCAAGCATGATGGATAGGCAATGATGAATACGGGGAATGAACACACGTCCGTTCCCCAAAGACGAGGTGAAAGTTGGTCACACGACCACCTTATCAGAGATTAAAGCAAAGCATTGATGAGTAAGTAGGATTAGTATCACTGGAGGCCGTAACTGACATTCAATCACACGACCGTGACAGTATACTCCTTTAATAGTGAGCTAGCAGAGCAAGATGACGGTGATGAATGCAAAGGTGTAGATGGTGGGTGCAATACTAACATCACTGGAGTCCGCAACTGACATCCGGTCACACGACCGTGATAGTATACTCCTTTAATAGTGAGCTAGCAGAGCAAGATGACGGTGAATACAAAAAAAGAGGTGATGGGTGTAAAACTAACATCACTAGAGGCCGCAACTAACATCCGGTAACACGATCGTGACAGTATACTCCTTTAATAGCGAGCTAGTAGAGCAAGATGACGGTGAATGCAAAAATGAAGGTGATGGGTGCAAAACTAACATCACTTGAGGCCGTAACTGACATCCTATCACACAACCGTGACAGTATACTCCTTTAATAGTGAGCCAGTAAAGCAAAGAGGAGATGATGAATGCAAGAATGAAGGTGATGGTTGCATGACTAACATCACTGGATGCCGCAACTGGCATCCGGTCACACGACCGTGACAGTATACTCCTTTATTAGGGAGCTAGCCAAACAGAAATGAGTTTCACAAGAGGCCACCACTGAAATCCAACCACACGACCGTTCCAGTATACTCATTTAATTGTGAAGGGAAAGCGATGCTGCAGACAACCACCCGATTGTCCGTCAAGGATAATGAGGGTAAAGACAGCCACCCGACTGCTTCACCTAGGATAGGATGCGACGCCGTAGACAACCGCCCGATTCCCTTCCAAGGTAGCAAGATGATAGGGGTAAAGACAGCCGCCCAACTACTTTACCGAAATAGGATGTGACACTGTAGACAACCGTCCGATTGCCTTCCAGGGTAGCAAAATGATAGGGTTGAAGAAAGCCGCCCGACTGCTTCACCAGAGATAGGATGTGACATTGTATACAATCGCCCGATTGCCTTCCAATGTAGCGAGATGATAAGGGTGAAGACAGCCGCTCGAATGTTTCACCGGAGATAGGATGTGACATTATAGACAAACCCAATTGCCTTCCAGTATAGCGAGATGATAGGGGTAAGGACAGCCGCCCGACTGCCTTTCGAAAGGTAAAATGCAGCGATAGTGTAGACAATCGTCTGATTGCCTCGTTGGGGATGAATTTGAATTGATAACTGATAGGAGTAAGAATTCAAGATTTTGTGAAGCAGGATGACATCGAATATGCAAGTGGGAGTTGTGGCCTTGAGCCATTGCACGAATCTTATGCCTCTCTATAAATATAGCTTGATGGATTTGACATACCCCCCGAGCTGGATAACTCTACTGTATGTACTTGCCTCCCAGGATGTATTGATCTTCAAACCTCTGTATCACCTAGGATAGTTTGTTAACTTTACTTTACCCTGGTTTCACTGCTCCTCTTGCTGCGATAGCGGGAATGAGCAACCAACTTTGAATTGACTCTACTGGGGAGTGAACCTTGACTGACTATTAACGCAAACAACTTGCTAACATACTGATGGGTTGACAGATAGATGATGTGACATACCTGTTGAAAAGACTGATAGATCGACTGACAGGTGGTTTGGTGGTAGATTGACAATTAACCAGTGGGCTGACTGTGTCTGAGATCGCTTGCATTGGGAGACTTATCTAGGTTCCTTTGCCTTCCGGCTGTGCTTTGATCATCCTTGTGGTAGACCTACATCCGTTGAGGAAAGATATTTGCAAAACATGTATTAGCTTATTTTTCCCTCTTTTGCTCCTAGGCCCTTTACAGGTTTTCGCCAGGATTGGGTTCAAGTAATTTTTGCACAATAGTTGGGTTATGACTCTTTACTATGCCCGTGAAATTAAATTTTGGTTTATCCCTTTATTGCTCCTAGGCCATTTCGGGTTTTCATCAGGACTGGGTATACAAGCTTTGCACTTTTCCTGCTCTTGAACTTTCTTTAATGATTCTTCATTCTTCTCTCATCCTTGTCTGTCGGGAAATAGAGGTGAGTGCTTTTGATCGTTAATGCTCAAGCCCTTTCGAAGATCAAGGAGAGCTTAATGTTTAGGATGAAACGTGGTTTGGCTAGAACGAGATACGGCTCAAAGTTTCTGTTTTAGCAAGGGTAGGGCACCCTATGATATTTGTTTGATGCCAAAATGGAACCAGCTTCTTCATGCCTTGTCCTTTGGTACAACTTCTGACCAAGTGTTTTTTTTTGTGCATGGTTGCCTTGTATTGTGGTGCATTTGCTGTGTTATGACCGAACCTGATTTCAGGCTGCTTATGTACCCAAATAGGGATCAAGTCAAGACGTAGTTTGACCAAAACGCCACATTTGTTGGTTGCTCTTTGCTGGTTGTTCCTTTTTTGAACTGTCATTTTGACATTTAAGGGATGCCCTTGTGTGGGTTTTGAAAGAAAGGTTAATAAGCTCAAAGGTCTAACTAGTAGATATAGCATGGGTAAGCGAGGTGTTGTGAAAGTTTATCCAAAGATAGCCTCATATCCTATCCTTAATTGGTCAAGAGCATGTACAGTCATTGCATTGCTCTCATTTTAAATGATTGACATTTGATGGCTCAGAGAGATCTTCACTATTCCTGTATCTTGGCTTGGTGTGCTCAATCTTGGAAGAGCTTCAATTGATTTGAATGATCAATCTTGTGAACTTGTTTATTAGGCTTTAGAAACTAGTACAATTCCCAAGTTAAGCATCTCACAACACAATGAAACTTGACTGAAAAGAACAACTTTATTAAAATACCAAAAGGAACAGACTTGACATTAAAGCATATGAAGCAAGGACCACTGGCCACTTGCTTAAACTGGACTGATGATAGACATTGGCATGGGCCAACATGGCTGATAAAGGTACCAAGGAAAGAGGTACAAATAGAGACAAAAAAGTAGAGTTTGTTCAGAGTTCGGCTGTAGAACTATTCCGGCTGAAACACCTTAGTTTGCAGGAGGAGCATGGTTGGGGATAGGAGCCTGAGAGATGTCTACATTCCTTAGTGCAAAGCGGATCCTTTCTATTTCCAACAAATTCTGGACGATATGCTTCAAATCATAGCATTTGTCCGTAGGATGCCCTCCCATCTAGTGATACCCGCAGTGCTGGTCTGCCCAGTAATTCTTTGGAATATCTATCAACGGAGGTTGGGGCTCCTTCAGTGTGATAAGCTTTTTATCTATCAGGAATGGAAGAAGTGCCGTCATAGAATACGGGATTGGAGTGAATGCCCGGTTTTTCCTCTGCTCAAAACTCATCTGGTGAGAGAGCAGTTTCCCTTGGGGTTGCTAAGTTTGCCTCAGTTGTTGAGCTTGTTGTTGGGGCAAGTTGGGCACCCGGACTGGTATGGCTGCTACCATATGTCCATCATCTTCTTTCTTTCTATTGTCCTTCCCCGGATGTACTGGAGCACGGGAAGAAGATGCACCCTTTGATCCTTGGAACATATCGAACGACCCACTGTTCCTCATTGTTGTCTCGATCTTGGAGCCGCACTTAGCCATGGTGTTGAAGTTAGAGATAGGTTATGTTGTCAGGAGAGTTTTAAAATGGTGCCTGAGGGTGCGGAGAAAGGTTGTTATCAATTCTTCTTCCGGCAGAAGAGTGTTCATTTTTCCGGCCATTTCTCTCCACCGAACTGAGTATTCGATAAAGGTTTCATTGTCCCTCTGGGACATTCTCTCCAGATTTGCCCTCTGCGGTACCAAGTCAACATTATATGAATATTAGGCAACAAATGCCTCATACAATTCTTCCCATGTCCGAACCCTGTTGGGTTCTACCTTGGTGAACTACTGTAATGTAGCCCCTTTCAAGCTCTTCTGAAACACTTGTACTAGTAGTTTATCCCCATGCTCGAGCTGGAATATCTCTCTGCGGTAAGCTCTCAGATGTGTCTTCGGATATCCCTTCCCACTATGCATTTCAAAGTTGGGTATCTTGAAGTCCTTGGACAATTGGATCCTAGGATGTATGCACATATCCTTGAAGTTGGTAGACTTACGGGATCCCTGAGTTGTCCTCACCAGTTCTTCCAGTTTCTCAATTCTCTCCTGGTATGCATCCGGGATTTAGGCAGAACTTGAAGATACGTGGGCTAATCCCATATGAGGTTCGCCGCTAGCACTGACCTCTTCTTCCTCGAACTGGTTTATGATGGGTGATAAAATATGATGAGTAGGTTGTGGTTGGATTGACGAAAGAGGGATGTTGAAGGTGAATTTTGGCCACTACTGGTTTGATGGTGGGCGGATGTTGAGGGTAAATGATGGTGGAGTAAGTGGTGGTGTAATATTGATGATAAGTAGTGATGTGATAAAGTTTGAAGTAGATAGTGGATTGGGTTGTGATGGCCTTGTTGCCTCAGTTGGCTGAGAGTTAGAGGAAGAGAGGGCATGAGTCACTGCCCGTATAAAATCCTAGACAATGCTTTTCAGATTTTCAATGTTCTAAGTGTTCTCCGCTAATCTTGCCTCAAAATGTAGGACCTGAGGTTGTGATGTTGGGTTGTCAGGGTCAATCTCTTGGCCGTTTTAAGGGTCCATGCTTTAGTTGGTTGATCAGGTATCAACTAGTTTTGCTCTTTAGATACGTGCTTAGCTCAGGGTCTGCTCCTGGAAAGATGAGAAGTATAGAGTAAGAGTCGGAAGAAATAGGAGAGTAGAAAAAAAAAAGACATGCAAATGACCTAACAAAGTCTAGTTGACACAGAGTAATGCCCCTGGTCAGGAAGTTTGGAATGACATGCAGGAGAGATGAAGATTTTTGATTTTTTTAATTTTTTGATTTTTTGTTTTGAGCAAGATGTGACATGACAGGTGTGGCCTGATAGGGTAGGCGAAAAGAACTCCGTTCTACTAACCTGGGTTGTTGGTAGCTTGAGCCTACTGGGCCAAAGTTGGAGCGGGTTAATGGGCTCACTCATTGAACCTCACATGTATGTCTTGAGATAAGGTAAGGTGTATTTTATTACAAGCACAACGGAAGGCTGAGTACATGCCCCCTGGATGGGTGTTTATCTGGATAGAGTGTCCTAATATTCAACCATGGTTGGGGGACATGTATAGGGAACAAGCAGGTTAGAGTTTAGAATATCTCTTTAGGTGGGCTGCTTGTAGACTATACCTTAGACTATTCTATATGTATGCATGCGGTGTAATGAAGGGTATTCCTACAGGATGAGGGGATCACTTAATACCGTATATGCGACTCCCTGGTATATAACATACCTGAGACGATTGATGTAAGCGAGAGCGTTCAGAATCGTTTCCTAAGGGTAATTACCCAACAAGCGTAATTCCATGGATCCCAAGTCACTGAGGATAATCATCCAGCAGCCATAAGCGTAATAAGCCTAATTGTGGGTAAATGAGTTATTACACTATCATGCCATGTATAAAATGCACTGTACAAGAAACACCCAAGAGATGTAAAGAATTAGCTCTTGGCTAAATACTTAGGCATTTTAATTAATGTTGAGATTAATTTGGTTTAAGTTTAGGTTCCGGCTTGAACCATATCCCTCCTCAGCAGAGTCACTAGAGTTGTGGGTGTGATTTTTCTTACCCACTAATGTTTGACTTGAGAGTTGTCACCTATTCACTCTAAGGGATAGGTAAGTCCTAGGAAAAGTGTTAGGCACCCCAGGACCCCCATTTTAAAACGGTTACCTACTTCCTAAAATTAAGACAATTTTTAATCTCAATATTAATTAAAATGCCAAAGTATTTAAGAGAATGCTAATTCAAGAAATATAGAAAGCTAGATGGCTAGAGTCGAATCCGAGTAAGGTTGCTTACGTACTCATCGGGGTGAGATCAGACTGAGCATAGTTCTGGTACATGAGCCTGTGCCACGGCTAAAGGGAATGTGTGCATGTGCATAGGTGGTCAAGGGTCTAACCTTGTGGCTAAGGTTTAGTTGACTGGATTAGTCAAGTGCACAAGAGTGAGTCTAACTGTAGTTAGAAAGGTTTTAACCATGGCTAGGGGCTAACCATGGTTAAGAAAGATCAAGTAAGTCCTTTTTTTTTGAGTTTTTGCATTTTTTCATATTTTTTGTGAATATTGATCCAATTAACCATGGTTAAAAACAACCAAGGTTGAGTTAACCATGGTTAGGGGCTAAACCTAGTTCAGGCTAAGCTAACAAGTCTTTTTTTTTTGTCTTTTTGAGTTTTCCTATTTTTTATGATTTTATGTGCGCTTTCCGAGTTGGGTAGGCATAACTAGGGTTAAAAGTTAACCGGGTTTGAACTAACCCCGGTTAAAAGCAAGGGCATGGCTCAAAAATGGGCATGGGATGTGTGGCAAGGGCCTCAAAGAGTCTCAATTTGGGCCTGGGCCTTAGGCCAGGCCTCTGTTCAAATAATGCAGGGAATGGCGGTAAATGGTTTACCGTCATTCTTCGTACAGTGAATATGGAGAATGTCGGTACAACATTTAGTGCCATTCCTGTTTTGCCAGAATAATGGTGGTGCCAGCCATGGGGGAGCTCAAAGATGATGCCACGAGGGGTGGTGGGCCCAGGGAGGAGTCTAGGGATATGGCGACGTGTCCTCGGCCTGTAATGGGCCCTGGGCTTAGCTCAAATTAGGCCCACGAAGGCCATGAATTCACTGTTTCAGAAATACCAGAATGTCGGTAAAGCATTTACCGACAGTCTGGGCAGTTTCACTTTTTGCCCAATGTAACCATAGTTAAGCTAACCTACAGAGCTTGGGAAGCTCAGAATGGGTAGAGGGCAGTTCAATGCATCTATATCAGGCATTGGAATGGATCATGGCCTCACCATGTGCGAGCTATAGCACCTGCAACAAAAATACCAAAATGGTGGTAGTTATTCTATAACCATTATTGATTTTCTACAAAACTGCAAAAACTAGCTATAGGATCTGTTCCAGGGTGCAATCAGGAGGTTCCTCATGAACTGAGGACCCCCAGAAGACTGATGGAGGGGTGTGAGGGTCCATGGATGTGTGTGAAGGTGTGGGTGGTCGTGGGGTTCCCTATGCCTATGGAAAAGGCAGGGGAACCCTCTCTACTAAGCTATATACGAGCCAATACCCCCTGGAAGTGACCAGGGGTTTACAGGAGCTCAACAAAATAGGAATAAGGGGGTAGGGAAAAGCCCCTACCCTGCTGGAATGTCTGCAACAGGGACAATGGAGGGTGGCGGTCCGCAGTGGTGCAATGTCACAGTAGGTTGGCCTTCAGATTTTCAAGGTATTTCGGAGGTTTGAGGTTGCTGGGGGTTTGCACTTTACCAAGGGTTTCCCATAGGGGGTTTGAACATCAGGTTTGAAGGGTGTGGAGGGTCGGTTTTATAGGTAGTGGGTATTAGGGATGCAATGAGGAATAGTACAGATATAGGTGGGAGTTGCAGTCGCGTGGAGAGGGGTTCTGGAGGCGGTCAAGCACGTGGGGAGGCAGCATGGTGGTGCAGGGGTGGCACTGCAGGTGTTGCAAACATGCAACAACTAATGGCGGTAGATCATCTACCACCATTCTCAAATGCACAGGTTTGAGAATGTCGGTAGATGCTCTACCAACATTCTGAGATTTGAAAATGAACAGGCCAAGGGCCCCCTACACGGGTTGGTTTTGAGTTATTGGGCTCATGCTTGGGCCCAGCTTGGTTTGCTACAGATTTTAGGCCCTAAGGGCTTGGGT
Source organism: Tetracentron sinense (assembly GCA_015143295.1). NCBI lineage: Eukaryota > Viridiplantae > Streptophyta > Magnoliopsida > Trochodendrales > Trochodendraceae > Tetracentron > Tetracentron sinense. The sequence goes on from CM026569.1 coordinate 10,239,516, forward strand.
CCACCTAGGGCTTTGAACTAGGGTTAGCTAGGGCTACCTAGGGTTTGACTTAGGGCTACCTAGGGTTTAGGCTTAACTATGGTTTAGACCTAGGGTTTAGACTAAGGTTGTCCTAGGACTTAGGTGAGGTTGACCTAGGGTTAGGACTGAACTAATCATGATTAATTTGGTTAACCATGGTTAAAGAGAGGGTGTAAAAATGGGGTGCTGACAGCTGCCCCTCTTTCTCGGAGAGTGTCGAGTTGGCAATTAAGGACTTGAATCAACCAATTTTTACACCTGAGTAAGCAAGCATGATGGATAAGTATAAGGGGATAAGCATGGATAAATACGGGGAATGAACACACATCTGTTCCCCAAAGACGAGGTGAAGGCTGGCCACACGACCACCTTACCAGAGATTGAAGCAAAGCATTGATGAGTAAGCAGGATTAGCATCACTGGAGGCCATAACTAACATCCGAGCACATGACCATGGCAGTATAATCCTTTAATAGTGAGCTAGTAGAGCAAGATGACGATGATGAATGCAAAAGTGTAGATGGTGGGTGCAAGACTAACATCACTGGAGGCTACAACTGACACCCGATCACACGACCGTGACAGTATACTCCTTTAATAGTGAGCTACCAGAGCAAGATGACGGTGAATGCAAAAATGGAGGTGATGGGTACAAAACTAATGTCACTGGAGGCCGCAACTGACATCCGGTCACAGGACCGTGGCAGTATACTCCTTTAATAGTGAGCTAGCAGAGCAAGGAGGAAATGATGAATGCAAGAATGAAGGTGATGGTTGCATGACTAACATCATTGTAGGTCGCAACTGACATCCGGTCACACGACTGTGATAGTATACTCTTTTAATAGTGAGCTAGCCAAGCAGAAATGAGCTTCATAAGAGGTTGCAACTGAAATCCGGTCACACGATCGTTCCAGTATACTCCTTTAATAGTGAAGGGGAAGCGATGCAATAGACAACCGGCCGATTGTCCATCAAGGATAATGAGGGTAAAGACAGCTGCCCGACTGCTTCACCTGGGATATGATGCGACGCCGTAGACAACCGCCCAATTGCCTTCTAGGGTAGCAAGATGATAGGGGTAAAGACAGCCGCCCGACTGCTTCACCGAGAGTTCAATAATCTAACCTAAATAAGATATTAAAAAAATTAACCTCAAGGTTAAGAATTTTTAACCCTAGGGTTTAAATTTTTCTATAAAAAATCAATGTTAGATTGATGAACCTTAAGGGTTAGTGAATCTTAATGATGGTTAATAGGGGTTAAAAATGACACATATTGACCTATGAGTGCGATTGAATTGTTCCCGAGTCCAATCACGATTGGTTGTGATCCGATCTTGCCTTGGGAATGGGGACATGAACTTAGAGAGAGTTCAATCGCTCACACAAGTCAACACATGACTCGTTTGACCTCTATTAACTGGGGTTAAGCTTCACTAACCCTTGGGGTTCAATAATATAACATTATTTTTAAATAATAATAAAATGTCTAAAATTTAAAATTCTTAACCGCAGTTAAGCAATTATATTATATTATTCAACCTTTTAATAGGTATAGCAAAGAGGCAAGTGGGCAACGTTCCTTGAACTATTGAAAACAAAATATATCTTTTATAGCATGTTATTTAATTATTTGACTGAACATAGCCATGGGGCATGGGTGTAAACAAGGAGAAACAATAACCGTAAGATATGTACGAAATATAAGAGTGAAATGCCCTGAAACTTAGTCATTAAAAAAAAATCGGGGCCTACGGCCTGAACCCCCATCCTCATTAGATTTAGATTATTTTGTACCCACCTAATAATTTTCCACAAATCTATCAATAATTACTACCATTTTATGAATCATCGCATGCCCTCACTACTAGAAAATCCGGGCTCCGCCCCTACTTGTAGGGCCAATGCAATATCCAAAGAGAAAGAACTTCTGCTTATAATATGGAAGTCAAATCCTCTACGGTGATAACCGGATTTGGCAAATCTGGTTATCATCCTTTGAGATTGCCACGTGTCACCTTTGACACCCCTTAACTATGGTTAAGATTCACCCACCCCTAGGGTTCACCCACCCATCCTTGGGTTTTTGAAAAAAATATTAATTCTATTCTTTTGATATTAAAAAAACCCTCAAAACAGTATTTTAATTTTAAAAAATAGAATTAATATTTTTTCCAAAAAACCAAGAATGGGTGAGTGAACCCTAGGGGTGGGTGAATTTTAACTATAGTTAAGGGGTGTCAAAGGGGACACGTGGCAATCTCAAAGGGTTCCGGTTATCACCGTAGAGGATTTGGCTTCTATAATATGTCATGAAGTGGTTGAAGATTTATTTACAGGTACGTCACTATTTTTAATTAACTCATGAAAATAATAGAATAGTGATAGGCGTACCCATGAAATCAATTTCATGGCCTAAGGCATCACCTCATTGGTGGATGCCCCCCTCTTAATTAATCACCATAGTGATTTCATGGGTACGTTAACTATTTCCCGAAATAATACCTCATCAAAATTTTGTAATTAACACACCTGTTGTTCGATCTGATGATAGATGGACAAATGGTGGATACTTCGAGTGTGACGGTTAGATCGAGATGAAAAGGGTTTGGCCATTTCACCGACCGCGAAGCTAACATTCTAGGGATGTAACTACTAACTTAAGAATAGATGTAACCTAGTTAAACCTAGCTAACCGGGGATAGGGTTAGGGGGCGAGTTTTTTTTTTTTAGCTGGATGGGGGTGAGGTTGAAATGTCTACTCTTAAATACTCACCAACTGTGTTGAGTATTTAAAAGGAGGAAGGGGGGAGGGGGGGGGGGGGGGGGCATGGATCAATGAGGTTTAGCCTAAGGTTTGGAAATTGATACCGCAGGTACGTTAGCTATTTTCCTTTGATGAGTATTTCTAAAGAGGCTTTTGCAGATCTACTGCAGAAGTATCTTAGCAGCATATCCTCATTCACTACTTCAGGACTTGCAACGAATTCGGAGCGGATAAACCACAATCCGAATTCGAATCCGATTACTCATCCGAGTATCTGGACACTAAAATATCCGATTACTCATCCGAGTATCTGGATACTAAAATATGATATTTGTATCCAACTCTGATTACTTTTAAAAATATTAAAAGAAATATATATAAATATATATATATATATATATATATATATATATACTTTAGATTTTGTAGGAATTGAGGAGCAAGAAGATCTAGAAGGTTCAAGATTGAATCTTCTAAAATCTAAATCATTGATTTGGAATTTTGATGAAGAAAAGTCAATGATGACTTTACCATTAGCTTGTTCTCTTATTTGATCGGGATATTTGAGATTTGTTTGTGGTAGTTTTCTTTGTGGAGGTTTATTTTGTAAACACCATTGAACTGGAATATCAACTTCATTCCAATTGGTTGTATATTCAGGAGTTAAAATCTTTGCTTTTGTTAAATCTGTTTGGATGTAAATTGTTTTATCTCTTGGACTAGTATGATATGCCAAAGGACTTATCATCGTCGTCAATATATATATATATATATATATATATATATATATATATATAAATTTTATTTAAAAATAAGAAATTAATATTCTATCTGCATTTGTATTTTAAAAAATAATTTAATGTCTTCAATTACGTAAAAGTACATATAAGATCATTTTAGTCTTGTAAACTTCTAATATATTATTTATATACAATAAAATATAATATATTTCGTCGAATATTTATTGAATTGGATATATCACTATCCAAATTTGTATCCAATTATAAATGTTTGGATGGTAAAATTATTATCTAAATTCGCTCCGTCGATACTATTTGGAAAATTATCAAGTAAGTGAATTCAGATACAAATATCCGTTGACACTCCTACTCAAAAAGCAAGCCACCGATGAAACATGAATTTGATTATGCCAATTGCTACATTACAGGGCCGGCCCATCCATTAAGTCATCAAACCTTTGCTTTAGGCCCCATTAAAAAATATAAAAAAATAATATTGAAAAGGCCCCATTTAGAATATTAAAAAAAAATAGAAGGCCCATTTGGCCATTTAGAATATTAAAAAGCTCCATTTATAATTAATTTTTTTAATAATATTAAATATATTTTTTTTTAAAGCCCATTTACAATTTTGAGCTTTAGGCCTCTAAATGGCTTGGGCTAGCCTGCTACTTTAGTAGGTAGGTGCTTTAATGAGGGTGGTCATTTGCTTCCCCTCCATGTATGACACGTCACAGCACATTATCGTCTTTTTTTTTTTTGGAAGGTAGCACAGTATCCGTCTTACTCATTCATATAATCACCTTAGAGTCTTAGCTAACCTTACTCTCACGCATTCTTACTCTCAGCCAAAAAGTAACATGTTGTTTTCAACCAAAGCATCCCTCAACCACCTTATGCTACACGAAGAGTATAGTAGCACTTCGGCGACATGAACTTCGCTTCCTTTCTTCAAAACCATTGGATTGCAATATTAGCAAAGTGGCTGACTTCATTGAACAACCTTCGGGGATTTGGAATTTAAGGCAGCTCAAAACTTTTTTCACTCCCCTAGAATTGGATGAAATAATCAAAATTAAAATCAGCTCCGTTGGTATTGATGACTTCAGAGTTTGAAATCTTTCTTCATCTGGATGTTTTAGCGTAAAATCTGCATACCATATTATCCCTTCAATTCGTCCTAGTCATCCGAGCAGCAGTAGTTCTTCCTCTTCTATCTCATCCCTTCTAATCTGGAAGTAAATTTGATACCTCAAAGCCCCGCCCAAAATCCTTAATTTTATGTGGAGATGTGCTCGCAATGCCCTGGCTTGTTAAAACCAATCTTGTTCAGAAAAAAATCATGATAGATCCCTTCTGCTTGTTTTGTAACTCGGCCCCAGAAAGTGTGTATCACCTCTTTCTTGAATGTCCCTTAGCTAGAGCTGTTTGGTTTGGGTGCCCCCTCTCCCTCCACATCGATACTTACCACACTCCCTCCTTCATAAGCTGGCTTAGTAAAATATTCTCTGATCCCTACCCAAACCAGTCGGATCTTGACCCCAAGCTGTTAAGTACCTCTATCATTTGGCACATCTGGCTTGCTCAAAATAAGCTTACTTTCAATCATAAAAAGGTTGATCCTATCACCATTATCCACAAAGCATCCAATTGAGCTTCTGATATCACCACAACCTTCCGGATAGATCATCCTCCCACTCATCATCCTTTCACTATTGGCCCAACCTTATGGTCCCCTCCTCCCCAGGTTGGATGAAACTTAATTGTTATGGTGCTACTAATGAGGCCAACAATACAGCTAGTGTTGTTGTAGTGGCTAGATACTCCAGAGGTATCAAGATAGCAAATGCTATCAAAATTATTCATGGGAGTAATGCTAATATTGCTGAAGTTGCTGCTCTCTGGACCGGTGTTGTGCTAGCAAAAGATAAAGGCTGGAGCAGTATTTGGATGGAATCAGATTCCTTATCTCTGATCAAGTTCCTCCAAGATCAAAGCTCCCCTATCTCTGTTGGTGCCCTTCTTGTTATGCAAGATTTCCTTGTGCTGCTATCGACCTTTACCCTATGTTTGGTTGTCGAGAAAATAAGTAAAAACATGGAAAAGAAAAGAAAATTAGACAAAACACAACTAAAAATTGTATTAAAAATCTAAAATTTTCTTTTCTTTTCCATGTTTTCATCAATTTTCTCAGCAACCAAACATAGCCCTAAGGATAGCAAATTCTCTCACGTTCGCCGTGATGGCAATGGTGAAGCTCATCGCCTAGCCAAGCACTCACTCTGAGCATCCGTTTCCCAGATAGGAGCTCCTCGTCAACCCCTTGTTAGGTCTGACAGACCTTTTAGGGGGGTTCCCTTTTGATCCAGGAACTCTACCAGGGTTTTTTCATGTAGTTAGGTGGGTGTTCTGGTGTTCCTTTGGTTGCTGCTTGTTGTTTTTGTTTTTCTCTTTAATTAAAAAAAAACTTTACTCTAAAGAACGCTCTTGATCGCTCCGGAGGGACAAGCGATCTAAATATTATCACTGACTTGACACATTGGGAGGTCTTTCGTTATGCCACCTTGTTGGTATAGTTAAGGTAGTTAGGGCTGTCCCCTAACGTGCTCCCTTTGTGGCTGTTGATGCCCACTATAAGTGCTAACCCTTGCTAACCCTAACCCTAACCCTAACCTAGGTAGATAAATGATTAGGACAAGAAAAAAAAATCTTATCCTCTCCTCTTGAAGAAGAATGATTTATTGATAGATTTTGAATAATTAACAATTCTCCTAAATAACAAGAGAATGTATGGAAACTATATCAGCATAATCTAATCATACCTAATAAAATCTATTCTATCATTGATTAGCATCAATCAAGTATTGTGATGAGATACACTTGAATAATATAGTATATTTCATTCACCTTATTACATTACTCTTATTATATTCTTTAATATTATTTCTCAAACAAATGAAAATTGAATAATTTTCATGGGTTTGCCGTTAATTGAAATCCAAATCTGCTTGAAACCTTTGATATTTGTTACATGTTTGTTTGAGTCGTCCAGTCGCTTTCTTATCGATGGATGTGGTCGAACCAAAATAGTCCTCTAATGGACTAAAAGAAATGTCTCCGTGGACCTAAAAGAAATACCTCAAATAAACTTGAAAAATAGTGCTGCTAATAGGCCTGATATGGCTCAATGGCTAAGAAAACCAATCTCAATAGGCTTTATTTTTTATACCCGTTCTCAAGATAACAGAAAAAGAAACGACAATTCTCACTACCACAATAAGACCTTGAAAGTTTGCAACTGAGGCTATAACATTTCTACCAAAAAGCCAAATCCTCTACCGTGATAAGGTCTCCACGTGTCCCTTTTGACACCCCTTAACTGTGGTTAAGATTCATCCATCCCTAGGATTCACCCACCCGTCCTTGGTTTTTTTTTAAAATAAAAATATTAATTCTTTTTTTAAAATAAAATACTGTTTTTAGGTTTTTTTTAATATTAAAATATTTTTAAAAAGAATTAATAATTTTCTCTAAAAACCAAGGTTGGGTGGGTGAGCCCTAAGGATGGGTAAATTTTAACTATAGTTAAAGGGTGTCAATTGAGACACGTGGAGACCTCACTGGTGATAATTGGATTTGCCAAATCCGGTTATCACCATAGAGGATTTGGTTTCTTCTACCAAATCTATTTAAAAGACATTTCTCAATTTAAAAACTTCTCCGAAAGAAGAATGTCGACCACCAATATTTTCTTTCTCACTTTCTCTACAAAACTAACAAGTGTCCTCACTTATCCAACTTCACAAGTAGCCCGTTAAAGCTTCAACATTTAAATCCAATGTTTTCATAACCAAACTAGTTGTCGAATCGGTTGGATGGCCAATTCCTAGTTTAACCGGTTCAACTGTCTTTTTTATTTGAAAAAAAATTCCTCATTTTTACCTAGTTCTAGTCGGTTCTACAACCATTTATGGCTGGTTCTGACAGACTCTGATCGATTTTTAATGTGATCCGATTTTGGGGGTTTTGAAAACCGGTGAGAAAATCGGTTCTCGGTTTTTCCGGTCCGACTGGCCGATTTGGTTCTGATAACACTGTTTAAACCTCTTTCTCTCTTAATTTTAGTTTGGGTAAATTACACTAACCTCCCGTGAGGTTTGGCAAAATTTCATAAACCTCCTCTCTTGTTTTTAGAAATATTACACTGTCCTCTCCTATTAGTGTTTAAAGTTAACAATGTTAACTTTGGAATCCACTTTTACTATTTTACCCCCATTTCACTAGCCTTGTGAAATATTTGGTGGTAGTGGGTCTCCTTTCTATCTCTCTAGTGAGCAACCCGTGTGAATGTGATGTTTGAAAGACATTTGTGTAAGTGTAAATAGTTGAGAAAAAAATTTTAATTTATGTTTAGTTAATTAGTGTTATTTTTGGATCAAATTAAGTTTCCGTTCAAAATAAAGAATATAGATGTACTCTCATAATGTCGGCTAAGGCTCCATTTGTTTGCATGTAAATTATTTTACGACGTAAACCATTTACGAAGGAAAAACTTTTATGGTAAAATATGTATTTTTTACCAATTTTTTGTTGTATGGTTGAATACTTTGAAAATAAGACGAAATATGTTTTGAAAAAAATTTAAAAAGTTAAAATTATAAAAATTTAAAACTAACAAAATTTAAAATATTAATTTTTGTTTAGTGAATATGGATAATTTTACAAAATTTAAAATATGGTTTAAGAGATGGAGATTTTACAAGAAAATGACTTGTGAGTACTTGAAACTTACGAAAGATTTTATGAGCAAACAAACACACATAATTGACCTATTTCGCGGATTTGATTTGTTTTCCCCTATTTTATATCAAAACAAACGGAACATAAAAGTCTATCACCCCTTGGTTACGTTGATGTTGAAGTATTTTTGTTAAAGAACAAATAAGTTAAAAACATTTTTTGTGTTATTGGTATTTTGGGGACAATTCAGATATTTTAAAATATTTAAATTATGACATCATCAAATTTCGTCAATGTTAGTAACAATATATAAATGGAATGGGGAATCTGTTACCTAGGGCTATCAATGGGCCAGGCTAGACCGGGCTTGGACTGGGCTCGGGCCTATTTTTAATGTGCTCGAGATATATAAGCCCAAGCCCTACCCATTTTTTAGTCGGGTCAGGTTTGACCTGACTTTATAATTAATAGAGCTAGACCAGGCTAGGCTTGGGCCGACCCATCTTTATCCAATAAGAGCAATGCTACGTCCACTTTCCGATTGTCAACTCTCCGATTGTCTTTCTTAATTTTAAGCAAATATACAAAATAAAAGTGATGGGACAACAAAAAAGTGTCATGCTATTTTGTCTTCTTATATAAAAATAGGAGAGAGTGGACAACCAGAAAGTGGATGTAGCATTGCTCATCCAAATAAATATATAAGTGTATCATATATATATATATATATATATGTGTGTGCGTAAAATATAATTATTACATAATATACTAATAATAGAATGAGAAAAAAAAATTGGAAAACAAAATCAAACTTGCATAATAGTGAATGTCACTGTTCTACATTGCATATCAGTGTGTAATATATTTGCTTCTCTATTTTTTTAAAATATTTTATTATTACAATATAATAATAAAAATTATTATAATAATATGACAAATGAGTTACGCAACTATTAAAAATAATATTGATATATAAGTATTAGATGCTTTGCACTATATATTATGTATTATAATATATATATACTATATGTATGTATATATATATACACATATATAACTTGGTAATGACAAGTATTTTGATAATAAGCAATATATATATATATATAGATAAGTATATCGGCCGGATTGGGTTGGGCTCGGGCTTTAAGTAGTCAAGTCCTAGCCCAACTCATATTAAAATGGGCCTAAAAATTTGAGCCTGACCCTAGCCCTACTAAAATATGGGTAATGGATGAGTTTTTTTGGGCCTAGCTGGTGGGCGGCCCGATCCATTGATACTCCTACTGTTACCATTACTTGAAACATAGGGGAGGGCAATGTAAACTCAAAAATAAGAGGGGAGATTTATGAAAATTTGTCAAATCTCAGGTCAGTGTAATTTACCCTTTTAGTTTTAACAAAAATGAGGACACTTGTTGCTCTCATATTTTATGGAGAAACAAAGAAAAGATACTGATGCTAGCATTCTCTACTGGAAAAATAATGTTTATTTTAGTTTCAAACCCTCAATAACTTCCAAGTAAAGATCACGGTTGAAGTTCTTTTTTTTGTTTGAATTCCAAGTGTCCCCAACCTTTTGGGTCACGACTAATCCCCGAGGGTGTGACGTGAGCTCACAACCTGCCACACCAGGTAAGTCCGGCTGGCCATAAAAGGGGAGTGAGAAATGGAACCCAGGACCTTCTATTCGGGGAAAGGCCTAGGAACCACTGGTTGACGTTGAAGAAAAGGAGAATCGGGCAGGACGAGTAGAGAAGGAAGTAGGAACCAAACTAAAGCCGAACTTAAACAAGAAGGGTGGTGAAGATATCTCAATATATAAATGAGGTGACGTCGCTCCAATGAATGGTGGCAGCCTAATCCGGACACCAAATCCATATTCCAATTTATTTAATCCGACTCCCCGTTTTATGAAATTCCATCCAAACCCTTCCCGTACCGGTGCAGGTGTCCCTCCGAGACCACCCTTGCGGTGCGAGTGTCGGACACAGCATTATAGGACTGTCGGTTTATGGGTTTTGTGAAGAACGACTAGACAGCGAAGAGATAGAGAGAAAGAAGAAGAGATAGAGATTGAAAGAAGAAGAAGAAGAAGCTTCTGGTAATCTTTTTTTTTCAATTTGCAGGTGAAATGGCGAGCTTAGTCGCGAAAGATGAACTCGTCTCCTTAGAACTCCCAGCCCCTCCTGGTTGGAAGAAAAAGGTCTCTCTCTCTCTCTCTCTCTAAATACTTTTGGGTTTGTTTTCTCCTGTAATCATGTTTCTTTGAATTGTTTAGTTCTTTCTTATGCTTTAATTTTCTGTTTCTTTTGTGAATATTTTTTTGTGGGTAAGTTTAATTTCATAATATCTTGTGCTTTTTTAGTAGAATTTGGGCTAAATTTGATGGATTTCCAGCTAGGGTTTCTGGAAAAGTCAAGTCTTTGACTCTTTGTATGTTCAGTGATGAGTACTTCTGTTTCAAGCTAATTAGCTACTCTATTTGGTAAATTTTCTTCCTCTTTGCTTGATTTGAGTGAAGGGGGTTCTGTTTGTGGTTTCGGTTTGGATGGATAATTGTGGAGTTCAGTATCTGGAATTCACCTGAGACAAAATTTTCTTCTTTGAATATCTTTTTATTTTCTTCAATGATAATTATGTTGAATGGAAGTATTGAATTACTTAGTTTTCTTTGCTTTTTCCTTGGTTTTGTTCATCTTCTGCACTTCTGATTTTGACTGCTGAGATTTGTGGAAGGTGTCACCTTTTCAGGCTATAATGACAGTAATGGTGCTTTGCCCTGTGATCTTTGCTGATTTTATCTTTATAGTTTTGGTCCTGCTTTGTTCTGTGAAATTTGGATGTCGCTGTACTGTTCCTTAGTCAGCATCTTTGTTGCTTGTGCTTAGTTAATGTTTTTACAGTGTGCTTAATTGTTTATGCTGTAGTTTTGATTGCCATTGGATGGTTATGCTGAAACCCTGAAATGAAGTAGTGGGTATCACTTAGTTTTCTTGCTTACATATCTGTAGACCTGCTGGAAGCCTGGAACTGTATTCTTGTGTGATGGGTGTTTAGAAAGTTGATTAGTTTTGTTTGTTTACATTATGAGTGTGTTTGTTTGGCTGTGGATGAATTATTCAGAGATGTGCTCATTGATTTTGATGTTTCTCGCTTAGCAACTAAGTAACTTACACATATCTTTGGCTGCTTGAAATTGCATGGAACATTGGTTCTCTCTCTCTCTCAAAAGTTGAATGCTCATCTCATCAACCTGGAGAAGCTATGCCCAAGTGTGTAGCTAGCAATTATCGGAATGGACGGCTGGGTGGGAATATGAAGTGATCAAGTTTAAGTATTGTTGCCCCCATCCAAGATCCCCTGCACACCACATATTGATAACCGAAATGGATTGATGAGAGCTTAGCTTTGATTATTTGGTGGGTAGGGGGAGTAATCCTAGTGATAGTCGGGCAGATTTGAGCCCTTTGGTATTTTAGGCTCAATTCTAGTGGCGTTGCTCTCAAGGATTTTCTTCGTGGCTTAGAATTGTGGTCACCATTTTCTTAAGAGCACATGAGTCAAAGGGATATTAGATATCAAATATCTTTTCTTAAGCAAAGGAGACATTTCGTGGTTGGTGGTTGTCTCTGGAGGTTTGAGAGTATTTTCTTAATGCGAATGGGTACTCTTTCTGGTGCTAACTAATATCAATGCCTACATTCAACGTTATTGTTAAGAAGAAAAGCTTATGTATTTAAGATTTTGAGTACTTTGCCGTTTTTATCTAGTCACTAACTAGTAGAAAATTTCTTAAGCATATTAGTAAGAAAATTAATACAGGTTGTAGTATTCCTGCACCCTCTTATAGGATGGACAATGTGTCAAGAGTATCAATGCCTACCTCAAATGAGGCCTCCACACTTAACTGGATAACATACCTTGCAAGGGAGCCTCTTTCATATAAAGTTGTCTAACTTCCAGTTTTGACAATGAAGTATCTGTGCTCATTTTGTAAGTTTTATCTGTATGCTTAATTTGACGATGTAGCTTGCAAAAAATTATTTCTGATATCAAATTTGAATTATAAATTTGTACTCCTTCCACTATAATTTGACATTTCTATTATTGCTCTTTTAACTATGCTTTGGTGGAAGCCTCTATAGCTTGTCATATTCATATATCCACAGTTTGGTGTTGTCTGTACTTTTAAAAGAGGAATTCTTTGTGTGGACACTTGTTCTCTTAACAAGGTTCCCATGATTGATCTCTTAATAATCATTCGCTCCACATTTTCGATAAATATGTTAAGTTTAAAGAACATGTAGAGTTCTGAATAACTTTTCATCCAGTTTTGTTTAGTTAAGGATATTTTGGAGCATTTTCTCATCCTCTATTTGTTGAGTGGATTTTATTTTTTGCGAAAGGTAGTGGACTTGTTTGTTGAGTGGTCATGTTGTTCATTTTGGTAAAAGTAATTTTTGTGTAGCTATTTTCTTGGGCTTGGAGGGTTTAGAAGGTAAGAACACGAGAATTTTTGAAGATAAGACCCCACCATTTAGATGCTAATATAGGTAATCAAGAAGATAGTAGTGGAGTCAGGAGTGAGCTTCCATTTTGAAGTTTTTCTACTTCAATCTGACAATTTATGAAATAAGTTAGGAGGTTATTATCTCTTTATTCAAAGTGTTCCCATCTTTGGTGAAATAAAAAGTAAATTGCTGTGGGGATTTGCTTATATCATTAATGAGCATTGTGATTTAGCCCCCACTTTGACTATCTCGTTTTCTTGTGTGACAAGATCAGGAAATGAGTTTGCATTGTCGCGACCCAGAATACCCCCAGGAGTTACGGATACTTTAGTTCGTGACCGCCGTGTCAAATCATCCTATATGACACATAAGGCATACTTAATATCCTGTCAGAGCGCAAAAGTTATACAGATAACTAAAACAAAGCGGAAGCAATTCAAAATAACGTACTCCTATCATTAGGTTCAAGTTTGAACCACAGAACACAGTAAACTTTAAGCATGAAATGGACAAGTCCTACCCCCAATACTCTCAAAATGTATTTTCTAAAGTGGACATTTCCCACTTTCAAAATATATGACCTTCTCCCTCACATCACTCAACAATAGTCTAAATAGGGCCCCCTATCTAGAGCTTCATCATCTTGGTAGTGGTCCTTAACAGGCTCAAGCTCGTAGTACTCCTCTATCCAAGGCTCAGGAGCAGGTGCATCCACAAACTTACCAAAGTCAACAATTTGGCTGAGACTCAGTAGGTACAAAATACTAGCTAACAGTGTTATAAAGCAACAATATCATGCGAGCACATAGAGGGTTAACAATTCATATTTCATGCTTTAAACCGAACTTGGAAATCATACTTTTGCAAGTGCATAGCTTTTTAAACCTTATTTTTTGAGCTTTCGTAAAAACAAAACGAATCTTATGAGGTCTTGCATAAATCAATCGCTTATGAATTCTTAAGAATGCTTATGAGTACTTATGAGTTCTTGTGAGTCGTGTGAGCCACATATGATGCCTTGCGAGATATGAATGATGCCTTGCGAGATATGAATAATGTCTTGTGAGATATGAATGAGCTTTTGAGATACTTGTGAGCCTCTATGATCCCACAAAATCACTTGTAAGTTCTTATGAGGTTTCCTTAAACATTTCTAATGAATTTTGAAACATTCAACTTATGAGAAATCCGATTCATGCGAGACTTGTGAACATCTTAATAGACTTAGAAAACCTTTTGACATAATAGCGTAATCCTTTGAAAACTTGGAATATAACATGTGACAACTTTGAGTATCATGTTAGACTTAGAATCTCTTAAACATAGCACATAGCTCTTGTGAGTATCATGAAAATCATAAAATACCTTAATAGCATTGAAGCATATGCATAAAGTATCATACATCATAGAAATCTAAACTTTCTTAAACATAGAGGATTTCTTTTATAGGAAACATCATAAAGTGAATAACAAAGGGAATTCATAATAAAGGTAGATAGTAAATTATATCTACCTCACCAAAACCGATTCCCTACGGTTTACTCGCTTAAGAATACTCCGTAGAAGCAAGAGAAAGCTTTGAGGAAGCTTGTTGAATCAATTCCAAGCTTGGGAAAGCTCGAGGAAGTGAAGATCGCACTTCAAGAAGCAAAACAAGCTTCACTTTAGCTTTAACAACACCCTTAGCAGAGCCTCTTGCAAAAACCCTAACTTTCTTCTCAAAATCCCCAAAAATCTCTTCTAAGGGTTATGTAAACCCTTACCCACGAGTATGGGTGTATTTATAGGGGAAGGGGTTGGTAAAAGACTCCTAAACCCTTCAAAAATATTTCCCCAAGGTCGGTTTCAGCATAAAGTGGAAGGAGGGGTCGACTGGAGGAGTCCACCGGTCGACCGGTTGGTTTAGGGGCTTTTGGAATAAACCCCCATACAAAAAAGTGCGAGAGCGGTAGACCCCTGGTCATGACCGGTCGACCGGTAGTGAAGGGGTCGACCGCTTGCCTCCTGCTGGTTGTCTGCCTTGGCGTTTCGGCCATAACTTTTGACTCGGTGATCAGATTTTAACGATTCAACTTGAGTTGGATTCTCCATTCAAAGGGGAACAACTTTCATGTTTTGCACAAAGCCCAATTCTGAGTTTTTAAGGGTCGAAATGAGCCCACAAATGGACTGGTCCAAACTGACTGTTGAACTGACAGAAGACCCATCTTCAGAAATTACATATTTCACTTAACTTCTACTCCAAATCTGGAAACATGCTAAACATGAATCGAAGAAGGTTTCAATATCTTTCTAATGGTTCAAGAATCACTCGATTCCGATTAGCTATGACCAAACTAGAGCTCTCTCAAGTTGAGGTTATGGTAAGACGTCCACCCTCTTTGACACTTTGAATATTTTATACTCTCGTTTTTGGGTCCCAAACATACATACATCATTCCTTATTTTTCACACCCATTCAATAACATAACACTCATGTGAAAATGAGATAACTCATTCCCATTTAAACCAACACCAAGTTCACATGGAAGACCTTGGCCTATACACACACTGTTCACAAACACTATTCACAGCACTATTCACAGGCTATGCAAGTGAGATCTGGGGTTCTACATTCATATTGGCTATTGTGGGGATGATTTACCTCTGTAATTGAGGTTTTAACTTTTTACTTCTAGGTTTTCTCCCCTTTGTTGGGCTTCTTATTCTTGCTTGTATATCCTTTTTTCTTCTTGATAAAATCTTCTTGTTAACATTAAAAAGGAAGTAGAGGCAATCAAATCAAAGTTGATGGAAGCTCTTTGGTAGCCCTTGGTTTGAGGTTTTTTTTTCCTTGGCAGAGTTTCTGCAAATGAGAACTATGTTGTTCTCCAAGCGTTCTTTGGTCTTTGGCGAGAGACTTAAATGAGGCTGGGGTTAGAGCTTTGTTTTGGGGTCATCTTAGATGAGTTTTTTTGATGGCCTGTTACTATGGAAGGAGATTCTTTTATTGTCATGTCATTATCCAAGGATATGGAGAACAAACATGACACATTTGAGGCTTTAGTCAATATAATCACTTTTGTTCTTTCATGTTTCTTTTAGTGCTCTTGATTTTCGTGATTCGTTGCCAACGGGTAGTTCATGTGGAGATACATTTTGTTATGATGTGTGCCGTATGATATCCAAATGGACCTACTAATAATATGTCTGATCTTGTATTCCATATATTTCTACCATTCATTCCATTGCGAACTAATGAGACAATTATCAAAAATCATTATTTACTTTTCTCATTATATTGACAACCATCAAAACCATTCACTTCATTTTAGTATTCATTTTATGGGGGATGATAGATGGCTAAAATTAAAATAAGACATGTTTTTGGTATTTCACAAGTCTTATCCTTCTAATTCTATTTGTAATTTGATTTTTAAATATTTAGGAAGTGATTGATAGCTCATTCAATCGATTTTTCATGCATGCAAGTCCTTTTTATTCTTTTCCTTTTTTGTATTCCTCTTCCTCTGTTTCTATGTTTTGCCCATCATTAATTTTTTTCCTTCCCATTTCAAATATGTATATTCTTCTGTTCAGCAGGATACCAATAATGATTTAATTTCGCTATAAGGATTTAATTTTGGTGACTTGATCCTCACCATCCCTCAAAAGCAATCAGGATAGTGGAGTCGCACAATTTAGTTGATCGCAGTTATAGTGCATTATACCTTCCTAAAAAAAGTTATAGTGCATTAGTCCTGATAATGGACAATTCCACTAGAGAGTTCGTTTGGGGTGGAAGTGAAAGAAAGTGGGTAAAAGTGGTGGAAAGTGGGTGTTCGGTTTGAGGGAAAGTAAGAGAAAGTGAAACCTCAACTTTCTTGATAGTGTTTCACTTTCTCTCACTTTCACCCAAAATTTATTCCATCTTTTTGAAGGAATTGTGAGAGAAAGTGAAGTAAAAAACCTCACTATTCCCATTCTACCCTTTTGCATAATTATATTCCTTAAAAGAGCAAGGGGTAATTTTAGAAAAATTTATACTTTTCCCTAACACTTTTCTCTAAAACCAAACACACAAAAGAAACTAAACTTTTCTTTTACTTTACTTCACTTCACTTTACTTTCTCCCACCCATTTACCCTCCAAACGAACACACCCGAGTAGTCATGATTATCTAGATTGTTAAGGATAGTTCACTTACTGATTCTGTGTTAAATAGGGGAGTGAGAAGGCCAAGTAGCACACATATCTGATGAGGTTTTCCTTTTCGTATTCCTTATTCTCTTAAAGCATCAGTAAGCCCTCCTATTTTGAGAGTGTTGGAATAAGTTTCTGGAATTCATAATACGTTAAGATGAAGCTTGGATATCACACAGTACCAAGAGAATGGTTGCTGATTTTGATTAGCTTTGCTATTTGGGTTGATGCGAATAATATGACTTGAAACTATTTGATATTTATAGCTTGAATTAGATATCCCATCCATTGTCCTTTGTAAAATTCTCGAGCCAGTAACTTTTGAGTATCTTTCTATGCACTGTTATGTTTTCTTAGAATGTTGATTTAGTTCTATGACACATTGCTCCTCTTTGTTTCTCTTCAGTTCATGCCCAAGAAAGGAGGGACTCCAAAGAAGAATGAGATCATATTCATTGCTCCAACTGGGGAGGAGATCACTAGTAGAAGGCAGTTGGAACAGCACCTAAAATCACATCCTGGTGGTCCTGCTATCTCTGAGTTTGATTGGGGCACTGGTGAGACCCCAAGGAGGTCAACAAGGATCAGTGAGAAGGCAAAGGCAACTCCACCACCGGAAAGTGAGCCCCCAAAGAAGCGACGCAGGAAATCATCAGGTTCAAAGAAGGATAACAGAGATACAGAGGCAGCTCCTGAAGAAACCGAAGGGAAGACTGAAGTTCACATGCAAGATGCAGGTGTAACTGAGACAGATAATGCAGAATCAGAAAAAGAGAAAGCTGTTGCCAAGGAAAATCAAGGGGGGAGTGAAGGAAAAACACAAGAAGATGCAGACCAAACAAAGAAAACTAATACCAAAATGGAAGAAACTACTCCTGAAGAAGCTAAAGTTAGAAACAACGTTGAAATCCAAAGTGACACCAAAGAAACCAAGAAAGATAAGGAAGACAAGGAAGCTGGTGGTTCTAAAGTTGATCAAAATGAAAAAGGAGATATGAAGGACGTACAGGGCTTGGAAAAGGTGGAGCATCCACAAATTCATGAAGAGAGAGAGCATGGACGGAATCATGGGGAACATGACAAACAGGATACATCCATTGTCGAGGAAACTAAGCACAAAGTGATTGGAGGGGAGGAAGAGAAACACAAGTGCACCTGAATCCGAGGGAGAGATCAAGGAGAAACAAGCAGCACATTGGTTTGACGAACAACAAAGTTTGCCGGTCGAGGTGAAAGGTGAGAAAATTGAGGGGAAAGTGATTGAGAATGGCAGCCATGATGGCAAAATTGGCGACGCCAAGCCTCTAGAGCTTAATCAAATGGGGCGAGTTAATGCACAGCAACTTCTGGCTCCCTCTCCTGTGAACTGCTGAATGTAATGCCCATCTGATCCCCCTTTTGATTTTTTTTTGATTTTTTTTTTTTTTCACTTTGTGGGTTCCATGAATGACTATAATTCCTATCTTGTAAATGTTTTATGTGATTGTTCTCAAGACCATCTACCTGTATCCTAGTAGTGTAGGATCTTGTAAATGTTTTATGTGTAGGTCTTTGATGCTACTGCTTTTGTTGCATCTAAGGCACTTAGATTGTAGCCA
Organism: Tetracentron sinense; assembly: GCA_015143295.1. Classification (NCBI taxonomy): domain Eukaryota; kingdom Viridiplantae; phylum Streptophyta; class Magnoliopsida; order Trochodendrales; family Trochodendraceae; genus Tetracentron; species Tetracentron sinense. The sequence continues at coordinate 10,258,077 of CM026569.1, forward strand.
GTGGCAGAAGAGATCTTTGTAACCTTAAGAGAGTCCTAAACTGCTAATATGTAAATGGTATAATTATGTGTCCAGTTACTGATCTAAACTGGGTATGCTTGGGATTCTGCCTTTGTTTTCTCCTGTATCTTCTCCTGGGGATGTTAATCACGCCACAACTTACAAAGTTGCAATGCTTGTTAGTGGTAACTAAAACTCATGTATAAGCTAAATAGCTAGTTATCTGTTGATCCTCAAGAAATGATTCATATGTTCTTATAGAGACTGAAGAAAACCAAGGAAGAAGATAAATTCAAATTTTCTTGAAGGAAGATTTAAGAATATGACAACTCTTGACAGAAATTCTTTCTCAACAAATATTAGTGTTGTTTTCAAAGTGCTCCCTGAGGCATGCTCTCCCATGCTAGTTATTTTTTTACAGTACTTGATTTCGATGTGCTGAATTTATTTATCTCACTAGAGAACATGTTTGACGCCTAAAACAATTAAGTAAAGCCAAAAAATTTACACTTATTTAAACAAAATTTAACTTATGGGTCATCCTGATGAGGATCTACCTATTTTTAGCTGACCGATACGCAATTAGGCCGCCACTTGGGTTAGTTGATTAGTATTTGCTCTGAGTTAGTAGGCGGTTGGAGGTAGGAGGTACAACACTCACACCCTCTCGGGAATGGATCCGGGACCAATTGAGTGGTGACTAGCACACACTACCGATGAGGCAACCTTAGCTTCCCCATGAGGATCTACCTTACACTATTAATAGTGAGATTATCAATAATAAAACCTAGTTACTCTTAGAAATATTTACAAGCTGAGAACAACAAAATCAAAACAGAAATGCTAGCCCCAGTTGCAGGTTCCCCCATACGCAAGGTGGTGGCAACAGGTGTCAGCCCTACTCCTTGTTATAGGTAACAACACCACATGTTGCACCCATACTGCGTCTGCGGAAGAAAATTGACTTAGTGCGCCTGGTGTTAGTACCCTTCAAATTAAAAGTCAAATTAAATGGGAGGAGGGTCAACGTATGGTTGGCCATGTTTCAAAAATAGTTTTAAAATGAATTATTCTTTTATTAGACCCTCAGCCTTGGGGGTGAGCGTAGGCTTGGGCCTTGCCAGCCAGTTAAGACATCCGAAGGCCAGGCCCAAACCCTTGGCCCCACCACTCTCCGCCAGGGTAGACCCACATGCGGCCCAAGGTTTTGGGAATTTTTTTTCCTATAGTATATTAATAGAGGCATAGCCTGGGAGAGGAGCAGAGCCGGGGGACGGGGGGATCTAGCCCCCTAAAGTTCTGACAAAAAAAAAATCATATTCCTTACAAACGGACTGACACAAACAGATGAGATGACCTATAAACTTGGCCCTCAAGAATCCTGACAACGCCCTAGCTCTCCACCACCAACTGGCAGAGGTGCTACCGGGCAACAAGCCCATGAATATAAGTATTGTGTAGTGTTTTTGACTTTGAGCAACCCTACTCCCATGCTCTTTAACAAAAACCACTATTTTTTTAAAAAGAAATTACAAATTATTTACACATTTTTGGGCCTTTGAATTATTTGTGAATTATTGGATTCCTGGATTATTCGCGCGTTCTCAAATTATTCCTAAGGGTGTGGTGTTCGGTTGGCGAGAAAAGAAAAGAAAGTAAAGTAAAAGAAAAGCAAATAAAGTTAAATTTTATTGCAAAACAACTATCAAAATATGGATGAAGGTTTTCGAAGAAAATTTATCATTTTTGGAAAAGTGCAAGAAAATGAAAGTATGTTTCTTGCAAACCAAACACAAGAAAAATACAAGAAAACCCACTTTTCTTTTCCTTTCCCTCACTTTCTTGCCATACGAACGCACCCTAAATGTTCCGAATTATATCCGAATTGGACAAAAAAACTGCTTATTTTGTATTTTTAAAAATCAAATTATTTTGTATATTTTTATAATTATGAATTTAATTTTTTAATTTCCCTGAGTTTGTCCCTATGCTCTCAAGCAATCCCTAATTCTCTGGAAAAAAAAAAAAAAAAACTAGTATTTTTTAAAGAAATAGTACAGTTATACTTTTCCAGAAGCAACGGAACGAATTAAGGAGGAGTGTAGTTTGAAAAGAAAACTGAAACGAAAAGCAAGGGACCCTTCTTATCCCGAACTTGGCCGCGACATGGCAGCTGCTAATATTGTCACTGTTCGCTCACTTTTGCAGTTCCACGAAAGGTATATTAACCCATCAAAGAACGGGAAAATACTAAGAAACAGAAGGAACTGTGAGAGAGAGAACTAAAGAAAGCTGAAAAATGGGAAGAAGATAGGTATTACTTAGAGAGTTAAGGGAATCAATTCGAAGCCCCAAGCATCTCATTTTCGTACTTGAGGTTTAGGGAAGAATCTGATCTATGGCATGCCAGATGAATAAGCATTGTATCCAAGGATTTGTAGCCCACCCCATTAGCCAAGATCAAGAACACTACTCCAAATGGAAACCTCCATAACTAATTTCTCCTTCAAAGCAATGGGGTTTTCGTCTTTCTATATCGGGTTTCTTCTCATCCTCTCATTCGTCTCTCTTAATGGTATGTTTGTGCTACATTGTTTTGTTCTTATTTTCTTCATCTGGATTTAAACATGCCCCAGTGTTAGGATCCCAATTGTCCCACATCAGTGAAAAATGGATAAGTTCTTGGGCGCCCTTCCCTTGTAAGCCGGCTTTCAAGGGTGAGTTCTACACATGAGTTTGTATCATTTGGTATCAGAGCCAGCACCACGTCGAGTTTGGACTCAGACGCAGTATGAGCTGTGGTTCTGTGGATGTGGTCTCAGAAAGGGCTACCTGGGAAGGGCTACGGGAACAAGGTCCCTGAGAAGTACCCCACCTCAGAGTGAAAGCCGTCGTGGACATCAACTACAGAACGTGGTGGTATGTTAGGATCCCTATTGTCCCACATCGGTTAAGAAAATGTTTGGCCTTGTGTATATAAGCTCTTGGGCACCCTTCCCTTGTAAGCCGACTTTCAAGAGTGAGTTCTACCCATGGGTTTGAATCATTGCAATTGATTGGATACCTAGTATCCTATCAAATAAAAAGGGTTGATTTGCTTCGAGAGAGATCAATCTCCCAAGTCGTGAGACTTTAATTCATTTCATAAAACGTTCTTGTTGTCCAAGCCTTCTAATAAATTGTGAACTAATTAGATAAAAGATAAAGCTAATTCAAACTAAGAGATAAGGATGATCCGTATCTCGTTATTCAAACTAAGAGATAAAGCTATCACTTCGAGAGGTGATCTAGGTTGGCATGTAGTAACGTGTCCACTTGAATGACCTAAGCAAAAGGGATCCCAACATTCCCCACCCCTTGAGCTGACCCTTGTCCTAAGGGTCAATCGCGAAGCCAATATTCCTCCAGGATCGTACGGGTGTCCGACAATTGCGTAGTCTAGGAAATGTATGGGGATTAACACCACCATTTGATCGAAATGTTGAAATGTTCTACTGAAAATATTCAGTCCATCAAATTCTTCCCATCAAAGTGTGGTGCCTTGACACGTGGGGTTCTTGGAGTAGCTACATAGTGATGGTTAAAATCCTTAATTCCATCAAATTTGATCACCATGTGAGGGTCTTCAATTGATATTTCATCTTCTTTGGGTGTAGGATATTTAATTTCTTGTCGTTGTTGCCCCAAAATCGTGATTTTGTTGAGACTCTTTTTTCAATTTAGCTAAGATTTCTTGAATTTCCTTGATTTCCACCAATATCTGATACCAATTGATAGGATACCTAGTATCCCATCAAATAAAAAGGGTTGATCTGCATCGAGAGAGATCGATCTCCTAAGTCGTGAGACTTTGATTCATTTCATAAAATCTTTTTGTTGTACATGCCTTTTAATAAATAGAGAACTAATTAGATAAAAAATAAAGCTAATTCAAATTAAGAGATAAGGATGATCTTTATCTCAATATTCAAACTAAGAGATAAGAGATAAAGCTATCACCTCGAGAGGTGATCTAGGTTGGCATGTAGTAATGTTTCCACTTAAATGACCCAAGCAAAAGGAATCCCAACACCCAGGTATTGGAAATGGCAGAGTGGCCTTGCTGCGCCATCAATTGAGATTAATTTCACAACCCATTTAACAAAATAACAGAATTAAAGTTTGGTTGTTGATTGGGATCAGTAATGATGATTGTTTTATAATGGAAGATTGAACTAATTTGATATAAAAAATGGGTTTGTATTTCTTCTCAGACTTGTTTTATTGAATTCGGTCTGAATTATGACAATTGGATTTTGTTTAGAAATGGGGGGGTTTTTTTTCCTATACTATTGATTGGTAGATTGAAAATTAGTTTGTTGGTTCGATACGGCTCTGTGCATTTGAATCATCTTATTTATAATTGTTCAACAATTATAGTAGAATGGCTTTAAGGTACTGTTTTGGAATTTTTTATGTAAGTACTGTTAATCCACTTGTGAAATTATATATATTTCTCATGTTCATAATTGAACTAATTAGATAAATTGTGGGGTTTGGCTTGAACCTTTCTTTGGTATCAAATTTTTTTCACCCTCAAACCTGTCTTAATAACGAACTTTTTGGGTATTACTTGGCAAATTTGTGAGTGTCAAAACCAGTTTTAGATCTAATGTAATATATTTTCTAATATGTTTACAAATGTTGTCATTTCTCTTTAATTACAAGCTAAAGAAATAAAAATGATGTTCTATTTACATTGATATGCTTCCTGTTGTTTAATTTCATATTTATATAGAAATTTATGATACTTTTTGGAGCTATTAGAAATTCAAGTGAATTAAATTTTCTAGAACCAAAAGTGGGTTTATGAAAAAAAATGTAATCTTCCCAATCAAAATGGAGTAACTAGAAACTAATGCTATTGGTATTTAAATTCTCATGTGGAAGAAAACTTTGTTATCATGCCATTATCTCCTTTGGTCTTTATCTCTATATCCAAATGACCCAGTGTTTAATGGAGCCATTTGTGTTATTTTTGTGGAGCAGTTGTGACTGTGCAGGCATTCAGCGGAACCTATGGTATAAATTACGGAAGGATTTCTGATAATATCCCTCCACCTGAAAGCGTTGTGACACTTCTTAAAGCAGCAAAGATTAAAAGTATTCGGATCTATGATGCTGATCACAGCGTTCTCAAGGCCTTTAAAGGGTCTGGGATTGAAATAGTGGTCGGACTTGGAAATGAGTACTTGAAAGAAATGAGCGTGAACGAGGATCGCCCCCTGGATTGGATAAAAGAAAATGTGCAGCCATTCCTTCCTGGGACACGTATACGTGGGATTGCTGTGGGAAACGAAGTGTTGGGGACTGGTGATCAGGAACTCTGGGAAGCTCTACTGGGTGCAGTCAAGAATGTTTACAAAGCCCTCGACAGGCTTCATTTGACTAAGTTAATTCAGGTCTCAAGCCCACATTCACAGGGCGTGTTTGCTACTTCCTTCCCTCCATCTTCATGTACTTTTAAGGAGGATCTTGTTCAATACATAAAGCCACTCTTGGAGTTCTCCTCAGAGATTGGTTCTCCTTTCTTCATCAACGCCTACCCGTTTCTGGCCTACATGAGTGATCCTGAACATATTGATATTAACTATGCTCTTTTCAAACCAAACCCAGGTACTCTCGATCAGAAGACTAATCTCCACTATGATAACATGTTCGATGCTCAGATTGATGCGGCTTATGCCGCTTTGGAAAAGGTTGGCTTTGGAAAGATGGAAGTCATAATTTCGGAGACAGGTTGGGCTTCTAATGGGGATGAAACTGAAGCAGGGGCCACAGTTGAAAATGCAAGGACTTATAATTTAAACCTACGTAAACGGCTTGCCAAAAAGAAGGGGACTCCACTCAAGCCAAAGACTGCGGTGAAGGCATATATTTTCGCCTTGTTTAATGAGAATTTGAAGCCTGGGCCAACATCTGAGAGGAACTTTGGACTGTTTAAAGCAGATGGGAGCATCGCATACGATATTGGATTTACTGGACTCAAACCTTCATCGGCAGCCTCATCTCTTTTGTCTTTAAAGGTAAGGGGTTCTTTTACATTACACCTCTATTATTTTTTGTTTTTTATTTAAGATTCTAAGATATTGATGGATTAGATTTGGCCTTTGGGGAGCCTTTTTTTTTTTTCAAAACATGAGGAAAAGAGAACAACTCTTTTATTTCATTTTTTTTGCCAGAAAGTGTCAAGGAAGGTGATATTTGACACAGAAACATGAGCTGAGAGGAAATGGTGCAAGGAATGCAATGTTATGTTTCATTTGAATTGTTTATTTAAATTTAAAAATATACTTGTGTTATTAATAATACACTATTATGGGAATTATTGTGTGTATCAACTATCAAGGCATGGAATTTATGACAATAGTGTAAGCATAATCACCTATTATGGATAAGATGTAATTTACATTATCTAATTAATTTGGCCATACAGAAATAAATTCCCAAGGAAACTGTAGAGAAATCATTGGAGTTGCAATGGGAAGAAGCACCATCTAAAGGGGATTTGAATTTCTTTTTGTTTAACTATATATATAAACTAAAAGAAATATTAAAATGAAAAGAAAAAGAAGAAAATTAAGAAGAAGAAAGAAAGATCATGTAAGGTCTACGATGTTCTGTAACTTGTTCTGGGGGATTTGAATTTCTATTTGTTTAACTATAGATAAACAAAAAGAAATATTAACATGAAAAGAATAAGAAGAAAATTAAGAAGAAGAAAGAAAAATCATGTAACGTTTGAAATGTTTTGTAACCTATTCGGGAGGATTTGAATTTCTTTAAGTTTATTGTTTAACTATATATAAACAAAAGAAATATTAAAATGTAATGAAAAAGAAGAAAATTAAGAAGAAGAAAGAAAATTCATGTAAGGTCTGAGATACTCTGTAACTTATTCTGTTAATTGAATACCAGGTATAACATGTTTCCCTCCAATAATTTCATTGACCTCTTCAAATAATGTACTTTCTTCAAGCCTCAAGCTACTGCAATATTCATCGAATTTCAATTAATTTGTCCACTCTCGGTTCAAGGATTTTCTATCAATGTTTATTAGTCATGCAAACGAGAAGCTACGCATAGAAGTGGAGCATGCATTGTAAACTAAGTAGAATTCTAGATAGGGCATCGCAAAATGTTTAAAGTCCCACATAGTGCAAATTGCAAAACTTTTTCACGTATTTACTTACTAATTGTTTAGCATTCATATATTGTTCATTTATCTATGTTTTGTATATTAACAACTTTTGTTACTTCATAGTCCATACATAACTTAAACATTATGAACTATTATTTATAAAATATTATATGTTCTAGTGTCAAATGTACAAATGTATTATGTCAATTATGATTTTCCAAACTTTGTTGTATTTGGCATCAATTCAACAATACCACTTTCTCGACCATCTCTGACTTAGTTGTTTGAGGAATATCCAAATGTCTTTAGTCTCAAAGTCTCTTAGTGCTGGCTCCCCTCAGAATAGCCCAAGGATGCTCAACTCCAATTGAAATGAGAATAATGGTGTTTCATCATGTAGACGTACATATATACACGAAGGCCATAGGAGGAAATTGGTCTAATGTTCTTGGGCGAGATAAGATTAAGAATAAGGGTTCTTTATCATCATCAGCAACAACAATGCCTTATCCCAAATATTTGGGGTCAACAACATAATCTTGTTTTGTCATTATACTCTATTAAAAGCAATGAATTTGGTCAAATCGCATGCTATCAAATCTTTCCATTAATGTTCTTTATCGTCGTCATCATCATCATCATCACCTCATGACTAATATTATGGGTCAGCAACACAATCCTGTTTTTCCATTCTACTCTAATAAAAGTCATGACTCGGTCAAATCGCATGCTAACAAATCTCTCCATACTATTTCCCTCCAAGTCACTTTTGACCTTTCCCTTGCTCTTTTAGAACCTTCAACCTGTACCGACTTGCTCATCATGACTCATGAGTGCCACCTTTGGTTTTTGCTAAACATGTACATGCCCAAACCATCTCATTCGATTTCCTTATATGAGTAATGATTCTACTACAAATAATGACTATCCACCATCTCTAGGGATGTATCTATTTTATGCACCTTGACAAAGATGTTGACAGCTGGAGCATATTATATATATTGTTGATGAGTTCAGATGACACAATGAGATTAAAAGCTTGCATGTTTCAAATTCTGTTTAGCAAGGAGACTTGATTTCCTAAAAACTACCTTCGAGAAACATTGGAACTCTTATCGAGGAAGAAGTCTAATTTATCTTTTCTTAGTTTTTTAACACATCCCTTGGGACCAAGGTAGTTCCACCTAACTCTCATTCTTGCAACTGGTCATGAATTCATATTGTAGGAGCTCAATCATTGTGCCTATCTAATAGATTCATGCTCCTTGTTTGAGTCATGCTTTGGAACCAAAATAATTCATCCTTTAGAAATCCATGAACCGACAAGACTCATGAATCGGTCGGTGTTTTGGCAAATCTATCTCATAGTCTTTAATTAGTATAGATAGTTTGACTCTGTAACCATTTTTTGACAATTTAAGTAACTTTATCAATGAAAAATTATCAAATTTTATCTATATGGAAATGGTCATCTGCTAAAACTTTGTTTATTCAATATCAAAATTTCATAACTAAAAACTACCCTCAAAATAGAAACATAACCCAGATACATTTATTCAATATCACAATTTTAGATACATTGATTCTGAACTTGAACTTGGAGTAAATGAGCCGGAATTACATCAATGGGGGGACATAAAGCCTTACCCGCAATGAGACACTATAGAACTACTCCTTAAATTGAGTAGGTTTCTTAACCTCTCTCTTTGGTCTTCCTTGAGAAGAATCAACTGCTAATGTGGTATCACATGTTTTATTATTATTATTATTATTATTATTATTCTTACTTCTCTTTGAAGTCACTGGTTGAAAACCTTCTTCATCTTGGGGCTCTTCAATAAGAACATTGTCGCAAACTTGCTCCGGCTCATTTAAAGATGGTAGTATCCATTGTCATGATTAATTATCTCTTTCATGACTCACTCTTTCAAACTCCTGTACTTTGAACTGCTTTGTCTATGTTAAGTGTCTCTTCTTCCATTTTTCTAATGCTTAACATTACAGGATATTCGAGCTCGAGGTTGGTCCGGGCCCTACATGGTTTTGACGACCTGTGTTGCAGTGTTGCTTCTAGTTTTAACACCATAATTAAATAAAAGATTTGGAGCTTATTTTCTTTCTTCAATGCTCAACTGTCATTTGGAAGCAGTCAGAGTTCATGGTTCAACACAATTTCTCGTAATATTTACACGTAAATACCCATTCATCGTGTTCTTGTATATACAATCACTCTTGATATACTTGTGGCTGGAATTTTCTGTTGGTTTTAATTTATTTCGGCAATGTATATATTGACATTCATTCAAATAAAATCTCTTTGTGATTCTATTTTCTCTTTTGGGTTTCATGTGTCTTTTTGATGGATTATAGCCTATGCTTTCATTAATGTTCATGGTAATGTGCCACTTTCTGAGTTTTGTGGTTCATGTTCATAGAATAGCAGATCCTTGATATGGTTAGCATGCCCTTGCACCCAAACACTCCCTATACATATTGAATCACATCAACAATCGGCCAGGTTTAGCTATGGTGGTTTCATGGAAGATTTCACACATTGATGGAAGGAGTGAAGAAAATTGTCCTGATTTGAGAATTGAAGAGACATAGTCATGTGGTCACATGGGCTGCGGGGCATTTTACTACATACACAACTTTGGCTTAAGTCATTGTTACACTTTACACTGCACTGAACTAACATGGGAAATCTAGCTAAAGGTCTGCAAGTTCAAGTCATATGATGCCTATGTAGGGGACTGAATTCCCCCATTTAATCTGACCCACTGAAATTCACCGAATGATTTGTAGAGCAGATCAGAGTATTTGTATTCATTTTTCACTTCATCCCTTGGATGTGTGTTGAAACTTGAAATTATAGACGGTAATTTCTTATGTATAATACTCTTTCAATGGCATACTTATGGGTGTTCAGGAAAAGAAATGCAAGTTTTGACCAAAATTAAAATTTAGAGGAAAAAAAAGAAGAATGCAAATGCATTTGAAGAAGGTCAAAGACAAGACAAAACAGTGTTGAAACCATCCACTATGCTGGTTACGAGTAAGTCACTCGGGCCTCTAATCTGGGCCTTGGTGGAAGCCGCTTGGTAGGGGGCCTCTAGCCCCCGAAATTTTGAGGAAAAAAAACTAAATTTATATTTATATTATTTAATATAAGATCCATCGTCTCCGTTCCTTCTTGTTATTGTCTCGGAGGACTTGAGTCTAATGTTAACTAGAGCCAATGCCCTTGTTTTTGATGGTTTCTCAATAGGACAAGATCACTTGTGTATATCTAATCTTCAATTTACGGATGATACTCTAATCTTTTATAACGCCTCGTGTTGGAACTTGTTGGCACTTAGATGTTTATTCAGATGCTTTTAAATGGTCTCAGGAATGAGGGTTAACCTAGAAAAATTGGAAATAGTAAGTATTAGCGAGATGGGGATGTAGAAATTTTAGCTTCATGTCTAGGATGTAAAGTGTGGGGTCTCTGCCGTCTGTCTACCTTGGTATGTCGTTAGGTGCGGGCTTCAAAGCCAAGTCAGTATGGGCACTAGTGTTGGATAGGTTTGCCAATCGCCTTGTAAGCACCCAATTTTTACACCCTGCCAAACCAGTGGATTCCCTTGTAGAACCCTTAATCAAACCCTAGGCTAAACCTAGGTAAGCCCTAAACCCTCTAAAAACCTAAAACTTCGGGTTTAAGGCCCACTACCCTTAGGACACCTAAACCATAGGCTAAACCAGACGCCTAACCCTAGGTGCACCCTAGACCAAGCCCTAGACCTACCCCTACCTCAAGCCCTAGTGAAACCCTAGGCCAAATTCCCTTGGGCTCAAGGCTCGTTTACAATCCAAAACCATGAAAATCCATAAGCCTAGGCCTTTGTGGGCCCAAACTAGGGCCCACCAACCTTAGGGGTCCATTAGGGTGGGACCCACACACCCTCAAATTCAAAAACAGGTGGGAAACACATAAGAGGCAAGCGTATCCACTTTTCGGCCCAAGTGTGTGAGGGCCTACCCTGTAATAGTAAAAAACCCAGGGTGTCGATAATCGAATTACCGACACCCTCATTTGCCTTTGTTTGGATGTGGCGGTCATTCGATTACCCCCACCACTGAAACTCGCATTTTTTACGTATCAGGCTCACCCTGCTCCACCTGGGCTCTCTCCTATTGGTCCCCCACACCTATGGGGATGACCTTAGTGCCCCTGGCCCACTCCCTTCTCCTCTATAAGTATCAGCCACCACCCATTGGCAAGTTCACTCAAAAAACCCATAGGAAAATGTTGTAATAATTCAGCCAGCCCGTCTTCACAACCTCAGCCCCTCTCTCTTTCACCTAAGTCAAGTCCTAGGCTCTGTAAAGAGATCCCTTACTCGCCTCAGTCATCACCACCACCTGTGGAGGCCCCTACCACCGCTTACAACCACTGTGCAAAGGTAGCAACACAACTCTCTTATCTTTCTTCTTGTTTAAACACTGTAAGGACCTCCTGGTCCTGATCTAGGGGGCCCATTATATTTACTTTCATGCTCAGTAGTCCCTAGAGCCAAGGACAGGGGTCTCTCGCCTTCACCATAGGCGTGGAGAATCCCCTCGAGGCATTTAGCTCGGGTGCAACACCCCCTAACTTTCATAGGCACTCCCCATAGGGTCTAGGGGTCCCCCAGTTCATGAGGGAACCCTTAGACCTCTGCCAGTTCAAGGCCAGTAGGGGAAAATAAGTTTTTTTGAAAATCTGCTAGTGGTCGGTAATCCTATTACCAACCCTATGTGCACATTCTGTGTTTGGCTCGTTAACCATAGTTAAGCAGAACCCTGGTCAGTTCCAGGGCTAGGTTTAGGTACCTCAGACCTTCAGCTATCCCTTTGCAACAAACCAGACCCTAACCATGCTTCTAACCATGGTTAGTTTGCTTGGAAACTCAGACTGTCTCCCTGTCGGTGGTCCCATTACCGACAATGTGGACCAACTTTTGCAGTGACTTTGGGCCCCAATAGGGCCCATGTCCCTCTTGCCCTGGGTCCCATTCTTGGCCTATTTGGAAGTCCTGACCCTTCTCTGTTTTCCTACAAAATTTTAGATCCAGGGGCAAAGCCTAACCATGGTTACCAAGCCCCCAAACTTTGATTTAGAAACTGTTCAGACTGTCGGCATTTTGTTTGCCGATAGTATAGGGACCTTTTATTGCAGATTTTGGGCCCTTGTGGGGCCCACACCTAACCTTCTCTTGGGTTGAAACCAGGCCCATTGGGTAGCCTAGATTTCATGCTTCCTGTACATGCCTTCACTTTTCCCAGGGGTGATCCCTAACCTCAGTTAAACTCTCACAAACTATGGTTAAAAATTTACTGTTATGGAAGTAATCTGATTACCTCCATTTTGTAAATTTTTAATTTCAGGTTTTGTGCAGGGCTTAGACCTGGTAGGAGGCCACTCTAGGCCCTGCCATACCTTCTGGGTCCATTCTTGACTTACCATGATCCTTAATCATGGTTAAAACGGCCTCCAATTAACTTTTAACCATGGTTAAACACATTTAACCCCACAAAAATGTGGAAAATCCTAAAAAATCCAAAATAAATATAAAAGACCAAAAAATGAACTTTTTGGACTTTTTAACCATAGTTAGCACCCCCAACCATGATTAATTCCCGTTTTAACCCCGGTTAGCAACCCTAACCCTAGGTTAACACACCCCTTTCCCTTCAGGCTTCATCCTTAACCAACCGGGCCTAAATCCTAATCTACCAGACTACCCCTCGACCTACCGGGCCCATACTTTGTACATTGACCAACCCCGGTCAAGCGAAACTCTAATCTACCTGATTAGGCCTATTAGCCACCTTTGGTGTACACACACACATCCCTTAGCCTTAGCATTGGCTCAAGTGTTGGAATTATGCTCGGTCTGATCTCAACCCTAATGTGAGTACGTTGGCAACCCAACCCGGGTTCGACCCTAGTTAGCTTTTACTTTTTTCCGGTTAGTATTAACTTAAACACGTAGACATTTGTTTAACTCTAACATTTATTTTGGCTTAAACCTAGCAAGTAGGGAACCACTATATGTGGAAGTGTCCGAATGTCTAACCCCTTCCCCGAACTTAACCGAACCACTTATCCTGATCTTTGATCGAAGACCAACTCCTTATCCAACATTTCCCGGGGACATATCCCGTCTGAATGAATAAATGACGACTTTAATCCCGTGAGATTAATTTTTAGGGTTCATTGAGACCCGTGCTCACAGGAAATCTTTCAAGGGATGCTGTATGCTTCGCGGGGGTTGGCTGATATAAATATAATCGTTAGCAGGTGTGCTACCAACCAGAGGTGCAAGAGCGGTGTGCTGGCATAGAAGATCCCCTTTCGGTGGCCTAATGCCAGATTGAGAGCCTTGAGAAGCTCTGCAAGGAAAACTGGTATGATCGTTCCGGATCCGCAGGTGTCCCCGATATTCCCATTAGTACAGACTTGACAAGTGTGCGGTATCTCAGGAACAGCAACTGAGGTACGTCTATTAGTGTAAAGGCGTTGAGACTAGAGAGCTCCGCTACGAAGCGGTCAGGGTTCCACTTGGGGCGGTACAACCTCTCCAAAATCTAGAAAAATACAAAAGTCTAAAAAGTGAACTTCTTAGACTTTTTAACCATGGTTAGCACCCCTAACCATGGTTAACTCCTGTTTTAACCCCGATTAGCAATCCAAACCTCAGGTTAACACACCCCTTTGCCTCCGAGCTTCATCCTTGGCCTACTGGGCCTAAACCCTAGTATACCGAACTACCCCTCGGCCTATCGGGCCCATACTTTGCACATTGACCAACCCCGGTCAAGCGAAACCCTAATCTACCGGATTGGGCTCATTAGCCACCTTTGGTGCACACACACACGTCCCTTAGCCTTAGCACGGGCTCAAGTGTTGGAACTACACTCGGTCTGATCTCACCCCTAATGTGAGTACGTAGGTAACCCAATCCAGGTTCGACCTTAGTTAGCTTTTACTTTCTTCCGGTTAATATTAACTTAAACAATTAGGCATTTGATTAACTTTGACATTTATTTTGGCTTAAACCTAACAAATAGGGAACCACTATATGTGGAAGTGTCGGGGTGCCTAACCCCTTCCCCGAACTTAACCGAACTTCTTACCTTGATATTTGATCGGAGGTCAAGTCCTTATCCAACATTTTTCAGAGATTTATCCCTTCTGAATGAATAAGTGGCAACTCTAATTTCATGAGATTAATTTTTAGGGTTCCCCGAAACCCGTGCTCACAGCTCTGGTGACTCTGCTTGAGACATTCTCAAGGTTCAATCCGGAACCTAGGTTTAAGCCAAATAAACCTCAAATTAATCAATTGTCTTAGTATTTAACTTAATACTAATCATTTTACACATCTTTAATGATTTGTGTACTGTACATCTCATGCATACCATTGTAGCGTAATCAACCTAATACCCTTAAACAGGCTTATTACGTTAACGACCGCTAGATGATGTTCCTCGGTGTCAGTGGCTTAAAAGTCTTGGAGGTCCGCGGAACTTTGCCTGTTGGGTGTGACCCTCAGGAAACGGTTCTGAACGCTCTCACTTACACCTATCATCCTTTTTCAGGTATGTTCTATACCGGGAGCAGCATATACGATGCTAAGTGACACCCCCATCCTTAGGAACACACTTGCATACACCGGTATTCATACATATAGCCTAAGTTAGGGTATAGTCTACAAACAGTCCATCCGGAAGAGTCCTCTAACCCTAATTTGCTTGCACCCTATACCTGTCCCTAATCTTGGTTGGCTATTCGGGCACTTTACCCGAGTAATCACCCACCTAGGGGCATGTACTGAGCCTTACTTGTGCTTGTAATAAAACACAACTGACCACGTATCCTGACATAACATGTGGGGTCAAACCCCTAGCAGACAGGTCTTTCCAAAGACCTACCTTAGCTTTGACCTGATAGGCCCCCGGTTTCCAACAACCTGGGTTAAAGCACGTTGGAATTCTGTCTGACTGCCCTATCGACTCACATGTGCCTTGTCGAAACCAATCAAAAATCAAAAATTTGCATCATATTTTGCATTTTCATCTGCATTTCACAATACACTCATTGAGTCTGTCCTTGTTCAGGTAGATGGCAGATCCTTCAGGGATAGTAAAGACAACTGGTCAACCCTCGTAGCCCGTGCATTTGACTTTTGAGGGGACATATGATCAAAGCCTCTAGAAAGTAGTAGAGACCCTTACTTCCGGTCAGCGTTTGGCTTGGGCCCAGCATTACAAATTTGGATCCGTCCTAAACCTATCCATGGTTAACCCAGATCCGCACCTCTTGAACGCTGCAATCCGGTGTTGTAATCCCTCGAACATGGTCTTTCGTTTTGGTAAGAACGAACTATGTCTGACTTTGAAAAAATTCAACACATTCTGAGGTTAGACATGGACGGCGATGTCATGGTACCACGCTACAAGATAAATTACCAGACAGACCTATCAAGGTTCTTGCATCTCAAGCTTGCCTGCTTGCAGCCTGGTCCTAATGACACTTTAAATAAATACCCGTACAGCCTCTAGAGAGGCTGTACCACCCCAAGTGGAACCCTGACCGCTTTATCGCGGAGCTCCCCGATCTCAATGCCTTTACATTGATAGTCGTATCTCAGTTGCTGTTCCTGAGATGCTGCACACTTATCGAGTCTGTATTGGTGGAAATTATCGAGGACACCTATGGATCTGGAATCATCATACTAGTCATCCTTGTAGAGCTTCTTAGGCCTCTCAGTTTGACATTAGGCTGTCAAAAGGGCATCTTCCATGTCAACACACCGCTCTTGCACTTTTGATTAGTAGCACACCTACCAACGATTATATCTATACCAACCGACCCCCGCGAAGCATATAACATCCCCCAGAAGATTTCTCAGGGTCAGGGTCCGGTTGTAACCACAAACGCCTGAGAGCTCTACCAGCTTCTCTAGGACCTAACCGAGAAGGATATCGTGTGGCAGTGTAAGTGACTAGTCATGCCGAGACTACTGTAGACCCGGGATTTTAACCCCCACTCCCGATCAGGATTGAACCCGAGGAGGAATAGTGTTAAAAATGTTGAAAAGAGAGAGTCGCCACCTATTTAGATTGTGAGGGAAAAAAGGGTCCCTTAAAAGATTGGATAAGGCTTTGAATCTGGAAATAGAGTTCAAGGTAAGGGTTCATTTGAGTCAGGGGAAGGTGTTAGGCACCCCTAAACTCCCATCCGGAGATGGTTACCTATTCCTTAAGTCTGAATTAAAGTGGGGAAACCATAAGAGAAACTTGTATTTCATCTATATGCTTGACAAATATTGTATGAACAGTAATGTACATGTTAAAGTAAGCCGGGACAGGATAGGGGTTCTATCCTAGGTGAGCTGAACCCGATCAGGGTTGCCTACGTATCCACAGTCAGTGAAATCAAGCCACACGTAGTTCCAGATGGGTAGTTGATGGTTTGATTTGTTAGGTGTTTAGATTATGGGTGTTTGACAAGCTGAGATTGGTATTTGGATGATAGGGTGTTTTTGAATGGTTCAGGGGTTTTTGCTCCTGTTAAAGGAGCGAGGTGACCTTTTAAGCTCGTGCTGAGGAGCGTTTGGACAGTTTTGGCTCATGTCAAGGAGCACTTGGACAGTTTTAGCTCATGTCAAGGAGCCTGTGAGAGGAGCGAGGTGGGATTTGAAACAGGGTTTGACGCGAGGTTTTTGGACAAAGTTAGACTAAGGTAAGTAGGGTTTGAACTAGGGTTTGAACTAGGGTTTAGTTAAGGTTTAACTAGAGGTCACTAGGGTTTACCTAGGGGTAACTAGGGTTTAGGTAGGGTTTACCAGAGTCAACTAGAGTTTACCTAGGGTTAACTAGGGTTTACCTAGGGTTAACTAGGGTTTAGGTAGGCTAACTGGGGTTTAGGTAGGGTAACTGGAGTCAACTAGGGTTTACCTAGGGATAACTAGGGTTTAGGTAGGTGAGTTTTGAATCAAGGTTTAAACCGAGATTTGGATAGAGGTTCGACAGGGTAGGCTAAGTTTGAACCGCAGTTCGGACAGAGGTTCGACAGGGTAAGCCAGTTTTTAAGTAAAACCGGGCAGGGGTTTGACAGGGTAAGCTGGGTTTGAATAAAACCGGGCAAGGGTTTGACAGGGTAAGCCGGGTTTGAATAAAACCGGGCAGGGGTTTGACAGGGTAAGCCGGGTCTAAGTAAAACCGGGCAGGGGTTTGACAGGGTAAGCTGGGTTTGAATAAAACCGGGCAGGGGTTTGACAGGGTAAGCAGTCTAAGTATTAAAAAACAATAAAATAATTAGACTAAGAAATGACAAAGCAAACGTCAGAGTTTCAGCGATTTTACCTTTTGGGAAACCCAAAAGGGTCTCTGAAATAAGTGCTCCCGAGAACGATTCTTCGAAATCGAGTTCCCGGGATCGCAGACGCAAAAAGAGACGTTTTTTGGAAGGAGAAGAGAGAAGAGAGCAAATGGGAATGAATGAAAAGTGAAGAAAGGGGGTGGGGTATTTATAGGAAGCAAAAACAGGGGGGGCGCCACTTGAAGTAGCGCCCCTATTGGATAAAAACTCGAAACAGTGAAGCGGTAGGGAATAGTAAGGCGGCAAAATGGTCGACATTGAGGGGGCGCTACTTGAAGTAGTGCCCCTTTCCGATTTTTCCGAATAACACTGCCGACACGGCTAAAAAAACTAAGTTTAATCGGGGCGCTACTTGAAGTAGCGCCCATCTGATAAGTGGGCAAAAAATGGGTGGGCGCTACTTGAAGTAGCGCCCCCATTTAAGGGGTCAAAAAGTCAATATTTTTGTGTTTTTATGCCACGTGTCGCGCTCCGACCCAACCCTTTTGGTTTTAGCCTATTTTTAGCCCATAAATAGTCAAAATTGAGCTAATAAAATCCAGAAAAATAATCGAGATAAAACATGGATTTTTCAGCACTTTTCAGGGGCGTTTTGGTCATTTTCAACCGTTTTAAGTCCGATTCAACTCCAAAAATAGCCAAAATTTATCAAAAAATTTATAAAATAATTTTAAAGAAAATGAAAACTTTTTAACACTTTTCTAGGGGTATTTTGATCATTTTTCACCCTAGGGGCATTTTGGTCAGTTTTTACCTGAGGGGCATTTTTTGGAAATCGAAACACGTGGAAAGAGGGTTTTTTTAAAGGATTTTTTTAGGGATGTGCAAGGAGATAAAGCGGGTGCAAAATTGAGGTGTTTACAATTGCCCCGCTTTGTCGGAGGGTGCGGGCACGTGAACGACAAAGGCTGATAACGCTTCAATTTTGCAC
This sequence comes from Tetracentron sinense, assembly GCA_015143295.1. NCBI lineage: Eukaryota > Viridiplantae > Streptophyta > Magnoliopsida > Trochodendrales > Trochodendraceae > Tetracentron > Tetracentron sinense. Next base: position 10,276,602 of record CM026569.1, read on the forward strand.
ACGTGTGTGAAGAAAACCTGAGAAAAAATAGAGGGAAAAACAAAATCTACTTAGACTACTTACCAGGGACTGGATGACTGATGGGTGATGGGTGACAGAGGAAGGGTGTGCTTATGCCAAGTCGGCACTTGCTAGGGATTGGGAAGGGTTATGGTGTATGAAGCTGCCTGCTAAGCGATCCCATGACCAAATAGCGGGGTGCATGATGCAAATGAGTGAGATGCAAGTGAATGATGATTGTTGCAAAACTGGCTTCACAAGAGGTCGCAACTGATGGTCGATTAGACAACCGTGTCAGTTACTCCTTTAAGAGTGGGCAAGTTGTGCAGTGCAGTGTATGAAGTGTGCAAGACTTGTTTCACAGGAGGCCGCAACTGATAGTTGATCGGACAACCGTGTCAGTTACTCCTTTAAGAGTGAGCAAGTATTGCAGTGTTGTGCAGTGTATGAAGTGTGCAAGACTTGTTTCACAGGAGGCCGCAACTGATGGTTGATCAGACAACCGTGTCAGTTACTCCTTTAAGAGTGAGCAAGTATTACAGTGATGTGCAGTGCATGAAGTGTGCAAGACTTGTTTCACAGGAGGCCGTAACTGATAGTTGATCAGACAACCATGTCAGTTACTCCTTTAAGAGTGAGCAAGTATTGCAGTGATGTGCAGTGAAATGTGAACATGTGATGAATGATGCAAATGAGTGAAGGTTGGTTACACAACTAGCTTCACGAGAGGCCGCAACTGAAGGTCAATCAGACAACCGTTCAGTTACTCCTTCAAAAAATGGGTGATATGCAATTAGTGCTGACAACCGCGCGGTTGCCCCACCGGGTACTATGCAATGAGAGACCGCAACTGAAGGTCGATCAGACAACCGTTCAGTTACTCCTTCAAAAAATGGGTAAGATGCAATTAGTGCTGACAACCGCGCGGTTGCCCCACCGGGTAAGATGCAATGAGAGGCCGTAACTGAAGGTCGGTCAGACAACCATTCAGTTACTCCTTCAAAAAAATGGGTAAGATGCAATTAGTGCTGACAACCGCGCGGTTGCCCTACCGGGTACTATGCAATGAAGTCAGGTTTTGAAGGGATCACACGATCACTTCAGCACAAGCAAGCAGATGTATAAGTGGAGATAGACGAACGGCTAGTCCACGAGCAAGGTGTATCAGCATGTAGTTTGTATAAGTGGAGATAGCCGAATGGCTAGTCCATGAGCAGGGTGTATAAGCAAGCGGGGTATATGATGAATGGAGATAGCCACATGGTTTTCCATTGTACAAGCAAGATGTATGAATGGGGAAAGCCACACGACTAACCCATGAGAAAGTAAAATGTAAGGTTAGTGAGGATTGCTTACACAACTATCTCCATCAAATATGAAGCAAGCAAGCAAATGAATGCGATATATGTACAAATGGAGAGATAGCCACATGGCTAGTAAAATGTAAATGCATGAAAGGGGATAGCCACGTGGTTTACCGATAAGCAGGCAAATGAAATGAATGGGTATAAGGATGGAGAGAGTGTAGCACAACCCTGAGCCTTTGCCTGATGTATCAATACTGCACTGAGGTTATGCTTGGGTTTGTCCAACTGGAATAATCTGGCAGGATAATCTGCTTGAACCAATGTCAAGTTCAGGAGAACCGATTGCACCACCGAAAGGATTAGCCAAGTTTGAGCTGACTTTACACGAAGACACGACTCTAACCGACTGACTTGACATGGTAAACTGACGTCTTGGTGATAGATTGACAAAATGACTTGGCAGACTGACAGATTTACATAAGTATTTTGAAAGATGTCGGATATTGCCTATTGATGGGAAGCTTAGCTAGGATTCCTTTGCCTTAGAAAGTAATTGAATAAGTCTGGGTTCATAGCTCCTAAAATAGATAGGTAAATCTGCTCCTGGATGTCTTTGCCAGATGCCTGATGCATAAGATAGTACTTGACTGCATTAGCTGATTGTTGTTGGTGGCGCTTGATCTAAAAGCTCGCACTTTACGATTTTCCATTTTTTTTGCCCCTGGACCTTAACGGGTTTCACCAGGACTGGGTTCACGTTATTTTTGCGCACTAGTAGGATTGATAATTCCATACTAAGCCCGTGAAATCAGAAATTTTCTTTATCCCTTTTTTGCCCTTGGAATGACCAAGTCTTGGGGTCGCATAATTTTTGCGCAATTAGGCCGTTTCCGGTTTTCACTCATGCCTGCGTAATTGATTAATTTGTTCCCTTTTTTGCCCCTGGCAACAATGTCAAGGCTGGGCTCGCATAATTTTTGCGCCTTAGTGCAATTTCTGGTTTTCACTGGGCCTGCGATTTCTGATAAGCTGATTTGTCTTCTCCCATCATTGCCTGGTAAAAGGGTAAAGAATAATGCTTTTGACCACTGATGCTCAAGACCTTTCAAAGATCAAAGAGGGCTTTAGTTACTAGGACGAAACGTAGTAAGGGTAGAAACGATGGAGGCTCAAAGTTTTTCTTGTCGGGCGTAGGACACCCTAAAATGTTTATTTGATATTGTATACAGAGACGGAACCAGCTGGCTTCTTTTCATCAATTTGGAGATTTGCCTTTTTTTTTTTTTTTTTTTTGCTCTGTTTAGGGATAGCTGTCCGGTATTGATGAAGATTTGCCATAATGTGACCGAACCTATTTTAGGTTGCCTACGTATCCACGATTAGTGGAATCAGGTCATGCCGTAGTTCAAAATAAGCTTTGCTTTTGATTGGTCGAATTCTTCTCTGTTTGACTTGTCATTCATAGGGTGCCCCAGTATATGGGTTTAGAAAAAAAGGCAATTAGGCTCAATGGGCTAACTAGCGTAAATTATTGCATGGGTACGAAGGAGATATTAAGGGTTAACCAAGGATGGCCTCTTATCCTTTCTCTGATTAGTCAAGAGCATGTGTGGTCATTGCATTATCCTCGTTCAAATATGTTTGATGCTTGATAGCTCGGGGAGGTCTTCGTCGCCCCTTTGCTTCTCGTCTTCTAATGGGTTGGTAGCTCACCTTGAAATCTTTAGGGAGCAGAATACCTTTCTAGTTTATGAGTTTTTAGATTACTCACCCGATGATCATGCAATTATCCTTTAAAGGCTTTAGAATCTAGTTCAGTTCCCAAAACTAGGCATCTCGGAGTAATAAGCAAGACTTAACAAAAGTGGGAGATTTCATTATAGTATGAACGGATGTACAGACTTAATTACGAAAGATAAAGACAGGTGGCCACTGGCCAATATATTGACTGGCAGGGAAGACTTCGATTTGGGCCATCATGGCCATTTTCAAAAAAAGGAGAAATTAAGGAATAAACCAAAAAGACAAAAAACTGGTGGGACTGCTCAAAATCGGCTGTAGAGCGACTCAGGCTGGTGCACCTCGGTTTCCTACTGGTGCATGATTAGGGAGAGGGACCTGGTTGATGTCGGGGTTCCCTGATGCAAACTCAATCTTTCCCGTTTCAAGCATGTCTTGGATTGTGTGCTTTAACTCAAAAACACATATCGGTGGAATGCCCCGGGGCTTGATGATACCCACAATGGTGGTCAGCCCTGTATGACCTTGGCAGCGTGATTGGTGGCGGCTTGGGTTCCCTCAGCGTGACCAATTTCTTGTCTAGTAGGTAAAGGAGGAGTTGCTAATTGGTATATGGCATGGGCGAGAAAACTCTTCTCTTTTTCTGTTCAAAGGTCATTTGCTGCGAGGGAAGCTGTTGCTGAGTCTGCTCTGGTTGTCGAGGTTGCTGGGGTAAATGGGGAATATGAATAGGCATTGCTGTCACCATTTGTACCTCATCCTCTCTTCTCCGTGTATCTTTCCGTGGTGGTTGAGGACGATTAGAGGATGACAACCCCTTGGATCCTGAGAACATGTCGACTGCTCCCACATCTCCCATTGTAGCCTCAATCCTGGCCCCACATTTGGCCATAGTGCTGAAGTTGGAAATAGGTTGGGCTACTAGCAAAGTCTTGAATGGATGCTTGAGTGTGCGGAGGAATGTGGTCCCCAACTCATCCTCGGGCAGAGGAGTGTTCATTTTTCTAGCATTTTCTCTCCATCGAACAGAATATTCGATAAATGATTCATTCTCTCTCTGAGTCATTCTCTCTAGATCTGCTCTTTGTGGGACCAAGTCAATGTTGTAAGAGTATTGAGCAATAAATGCCTCACAGAGGCCTTCCCATGTACGGACCTTGGCTAAGTCAATTTTGGTGAACCATTATAGGGCTGGTCCCTTCAAACTTCTCTGAAATAGCTGCACCAGCAACTTGTCACCGTGCTCTAGTTGGAACAACTCTCCGCAGTAGACTTTCAGGTGTGTCACTGAACATCCTTTTCCGTTGTACTTCTCAAATTCGGACATTTTGAAGTCTCGAGGTAATTGAATCCCTGGATGCAGACACATATCTCGGAAGTCCGTGGATGGTAAGTTGTAGGACCCTTGGGCCCTCTTCACCAATTGTTCTAACCTCTCAATCATGTCCTTGTAGAAGTCTGGGGTATGTGCTGAGCTGGTTGATATGCCTGGCTGTTCTGTATTTTGGGCAATCCTTGTCTCCTCTTCCTGATACTGGCCAATGTGTGGTGGCGGGATGTTGAAGGATGGTTGGTTCAACGGTAGTGGATTATGAGATGGCCGATTTGAAGGTGACGGGTTATGAGATGGTGGATTTGAAGGTAGTGGGTTATGAGATGGTGGATTTGGAGGTGATGTATTATGAGATGGTGGATTTGGAGGTACTGGGTTGTGAGGTGGTGGATTTGATTGTGGTGGGTTGTGAGATGACGGGTTTGATTGGTTTAAGGCGAGTGGTTCGGCGATCAGGATAGAAGAGGAGGACGGTTGCTCCTTATTCACGGCATTCAAGATATCCTGCATGATGTTTTTCAACTCTAGGATGCCTTGTTCAGTCCCGAATACCCTTGACTCTAAATCAGGGACTTGCTGCAGTACATGTTGAGGAGATATTCGCCTGTCAGGGTCGGTTTCCAAACCTTCGACAACTGGCTTATCTCGATCAGTTAGTCTTGTGCTTACTGGTGTCATCTTGAAGAGGGCAGGTAGCTTAGTACTGCTTCTGCTCAGGGTGCTATAAACTGGGTGGTAATAAGACGTATGTACAGATGAGTCAAATGATGGTGGAGATGCTAAAGGCAGACTGAGTTAAGACAATGATGAAAGTAGTGATGCGACACACATATGATCTGATGGATGACGTTTCGACATGGGACGTTGCCCCTTGTCTGGTCATGAATATAAATATGTACAAAGAATGATGGATGCGCAAAATTTCAATTGTTAGCATGTTGAATGGTGTTGATACACACAAATGAAATGAATGAATTAAATTGAGTCAAATGAACTGAGTAAGTATACTCAGAAAATGGACAAGTCAGCTCAATGTGTGATCCAATGAGGTGAGTGGACAGAGGTCCATTTCACTTATCTGGGTTGTTGGGAGCCAGAGCCCAATGGGTCAAGATCGAAATGAATCAATGGATTCTCCATATGATTCGCTTTAGATTCTAGGCTTTTAAACCTCACATGATTGAGTTAGCTAAAGAATGGATTAGGGTTAGACCTATCTAGCAATCAAGGCTCACACAAACTCCGAAAATGGTTTAGGTATAGAGATACGGTTGTCCCTATACCTGAACAATTGATGTAGGAGTGGCTTAAACCAGTAACAGAATAGGGATAAGGTTGTCCCTCCTGAAGGGTGTTCTTGGTTTATGCCCAAACAAAGAACTATAGTATATATGCTTATGCTGGTGTATGCAAGGTTTTTGTTTAAAAGGTTGATGAGCACTTGACCGTATATACGACTCCCCGGTATAGGACATACCTGAAAATGGACGATTGGTGCAAGTGGGAAAGATCAGTCGCGTTAACGGAGATAACCATCTCTCGGTCTACAACCAGTACTTTTCACAGATCTTTGGGCTCCAGCATCGGGGATAACCATACCTCGATTGTAAGCTTACCGGATCCAATCTAGATAGGTGAAAGAGTTCTTATTCTGGTATGCAATAAATGTGAATGTATATACATCAATCAAAATCAAGCAATGAATAAAAAATGGAATCCTAGGTATGTTGCCAAGTTGGCAAACAAAAGTCTGAGATTCGATGAATGATAGAAGTATAAGTTAGCATATGTGCAGATTAATAAAATTAGCAATATATAGATATAATTAAAAGTTTCTGATATGGTTTCCCTTGTTCAGTTCAGACTTAGGTTTTGGCTCGAATACTGGTCTGCGAAATCAGAGTCCCCAGCAGAGTCGCCAAGCTGTAGACCCGGGATTTTAACCCCCACTCCCGATCAGGATTGAACCCGATGAGGAATAGTGTTAAAAATGTTGAAAAGAGAGAGTCGCCACCTATTTAGATTGTGAGGGAAAAAAGGGTCCCTTAAAAGATTGGATAAGGCTTTGATCTGGAAATAGAGTTCAAGGTAAGGGTTCATTTGAGTCAGGGGAAGGTGTTAGGCACCCCTAAACTCCCATCCGGAGATGGTTACCTACTCCTTAAGTCTGAATTAAAGTGGGGAAACCATAAGAGAAACCTGTATTTCATCTATATGCTTGACAAATATTGTATGAACAGTAATGTACATGTTAAAGTAAGCCGGGACAGGATAGGGGTTCTATCCTAGGTGAGCTGAACCCGATCAGGGTTGCCTACGTATCCACAGTCAGTGAAATCAAGCCACACGTAGTTCCAGATGGGTAGTTGATGGTTTGATTTGTTGGGTGTTTGGATTATGGGTGTTTGACAAGCTGAGATTGGTATTTGGATGTTAGGGTGTTTTTGAATGGTTCAGGGGTTTTTGCTCCTGTTAAAGGAGCGAGGTGACCTTTTAAGCTCGTGCTGAGGAGCGTTTGGACAGTTTTGGCTCATGTCAAGGAGCACTTGGACAGTTTTAGCTCATGTCAAGGAGCCTGTGAGAGGAGCGAGGTGGGATTTGAAACAGGGTTTGACGTGAGGTTTTTGGACAAAGTTAGACTAAGGTAAGTAGGGTTTGAACTAGGGTTTAGTTAAGGTTTAACTAGAGGTCACTAGGGTTTACCTAGGGGTAACTAGGGTTTAGGTAGGGTTTACCAGAGTCAACTAGAGTTTACCTAGGGTTAACTAGGGTTTACCTAGGGTTAACTAGGGTTTAGGTAGGGTTTAGGTTTAGGTAGGGTTTAGGTAGGGTAACTGGAGTCAACTAGGGTTTACCTAGGGGTAACTAGGGTTTAGGTAGGTGAGTTTTGAATCAAGGTTTAAACCGAGATTTGGATAGAGGTTCGACAGGGTAGGCTAAGTTTGAACCGCAGTTTGGACAGAGGTTCGACAGGGTAAGCCAGTTTTTAAGTAAAACCGGGCAGGGGTTTGACAGGGTAAGCTGGGTTTGAATAAAACCGGGCAGGGGTTTGACAGGGTAAGCCGGGTTTGAATAAAACCGGGAAGGGGTTTGACAGGGTAAGCCGGGTCTAAGTAAAACTGGGCAGGGGTTTGACAGGGTAAGCTGGGTTTGAATAAAACCGGGCAGGGGTTTGACAGGGTAAGCAGTCTAAGTATTAAAAAATAATAAAATAATTAGACTAAGAAATGACAAAGCAAACGTCAGAGTTTCGGCGATTTTACCTTCTGGAAAACCCAAAAGGGTCTCTGAAATAAGTGCTCCCGAAAATGATTCTTCGAAATCGAGTTCCCGGGATCGCCGACGCAAAAAGAGACGTTTTTTGGAATGAGGAGAGAGAAGAGAGCAAATGGGAATGAATGAAAAGTGAAGAAAGGGGGTGGGGTATTTATAGGAAGCAAAAACAGGGGGGGCGCTACTTGAAGTAGCACCCCTATTGGATAAAAACTCGAAACAGTGAAGCGGTAGGGAATAGTAAGGCGGCAAAATGGTCGACATTGAGGGGGCGCTACTTCAAGTAGCGCCCCTTTCCGTTTTTTCCGAATAACACTGCCAACACGGCTAAAAAAACGAAGTTTAATCGGGGCGCTACTTGAAGTTGCGCCCATCTGATAAGTGGGCAAAAAATGGGTGGGCGCTACTTGAAGTAGCGCCCCCATTTAAGGGGTCAAAAAGTCAATATTTTTGTGTTTTTATGCCACGTGTCGTGCTCCGACCCAACCCTTTTGGTTTTAGCCTATTTTTAGCCCATAAATAGTCAAAATTGAGCTGATAAAATCTAGAAAAATAATCGAGATAAAACATGGATTTTTCAGCACTTTTCAGGGGCGTTTTGGTCATTTTACGCTATAGGGGCATTTCGGTCATTTTCAACCGTTTTAAGTCCGATTCAACTCCAAAAATAACCAAAATTTATAAAATAATTTTAAAAAAAATGAAAACTTTTTAACACTTTTCTAGGGGTATTTTGGTCATTTTTCACCCTAGGGGCATTTTGGTCAGTTTTTACCTGAGGGGCATTTTTTGGAAATCGAAGCACGTGGAAAGAGGGTTTTAAAAAAGGGTTTTTTTAAAGGATTTTTTTAGGGATGTGCAAGGAGATAAAGGGGGTGCAAAATTGGGGTGTTTACAACTACCTCATGTCGTCATCTCAGGGAGAAGGTGCATGATTCTTGCCGGTCTTACAGGCTCTGCAGCCTATGCACCACTCAGAGTTCTCCGCCAATTTGGACTCCCTCAGTGCATTCCAGTCATAAACCGGTAGGGAAATGATTTTACCGACTTCACAGTGCACTCTGAGCGCCTCACCGGCCGATTCCAGTCCATTTGGCTAAGCTCCAGACAAGATCAGTGGCCAGACTTTGTGGTCACAACAGGACCATCTAAAGATGCAGCGTACCGACTTTGGGTGGAAGATCCTGACATTCCATCTCCCATGCCTGCACCTAGGGAACTGCCCACTCCAGTCTTGGCTCCTTCACGAGGAACCATACCATTAGCTGAAATGGCAGTCCCTTGGATAAACATCTTCACGGAGAGACAACTCCACATCCAGATGAAAGAATAGCGGCTTTGGAAAGTTCAACTAGCATTTTGGCTACAGGAAGCGGAATGGGACCGCGAACTCCAAGTCAGGCAAGAGCAGATTGAGCATCTTGAACAGACAATCTGTTCTTACTAGAAGAAGCGGAAAGACGATGCCAAAGAGACATTCATCCTCCGAGCCCAGTTGCACTTCTATCAGGAGCACTTGATAGTGCAAAGGCAGAGATGATCGACCGTATCCGACAGTTTGGATACCGGATGTTCGATGCTATAGAATCTCTTGCCAACATTAACGTTGAGGTCACATCCCTCCAACAACAGATTATGGACCTACAAGGTGTGCCCCGACCACTTGACTTCGCAATCCCGGAGGGACCTGCCTAGGATCTAGTCTTTTTCTTTTCTTTTCTTTGAGTCACACAATCTTGTACTCATCGCACTATCATGTATCAATGCGAAATCCTTTCCCACATCCTCATCCTTGTATCATAATCATGCATGTTTAGCCTGCAAGTCACTCTATTCACAATGCTACCCCAACACAGAGCACAAACACTTGCACTATGCCCCTCAGGCATCACTGCATCATCCATACACCCTCATTGTTTGCACTAGCATTGCACTACACCTAGCATCACTCATGCATTTGTAGATGTCAGCCTAACTCTGTGCATACGTCATGTAGTTAGAATCAACCTAACTAAGACATACAAACTACATTCATCATTCACCCTGTTCATCCCATCACTGAATACTATTTAGGGTGAATCCTCATTCATCGGGTCTAACCCATGCATACTCATGCATTGTAGATTTACATACCTTACCTCTGGTATTGACTCGCTCTACATTTTTAGATCCTACCTTATCGAGGCAGCAACTCAAGGACTCAAACAATGGAATGTGGAGAAGCATCGAACAGTCAAGAAATCATCATGACAACTCTCCTCCATCAAGAACAGGACATCAAGGAAATTAAGTCTCTCCTCCAGGATATGACGGCTACTCTCAACAAGTTCTTGGTGGCACAAGGGAAAAACTGGATCCGCCCCACCTCTTAGAAAAATGTACTTAACCCAGTGGGACAACCACCAAAACCTTCCTCTCGATCTTTTGCTCCCCAAGCCTCCAAAAGAGTGGGTACCACCCAAGCATTTCATCCCTCTTCCACTCGACCAACTCCTATTGACTCTCGTTGAAAGAAAGTTAATTGCACTCTGCGGCCCTTCCCCATTACTACCTCTAGATAAAAGGAGCTGAAATTACCGGGAGCACGAACACTGTGCCTTTCATCAAGGCTCTGGGCACTCTACTGATCATTGCATTACTTTGAAGCATCCAGTCGAAGACTTGATCAACAAAGGCAAACTTGACTATGTGCCTGGTAGCTGGAGTTCCTGAAAACCCTACCCCCTCATCAGCCCATCATCAAACCGCCTCTGTGCCACCAGCCCATGGGAGCAGAGACCTGAAAGCAAGATACTGAGTACGGTTGATCGAAACCAAGTCGATTCTAAGTCAGTCCTAGTTAGGATTTCTTTTCTGTAAGAGTCGGCTATTGTGGCCTTTGTACGAGTCTAGTCCAACTCTTTCAATTCAATGAAAAATTATTCTTTTTCTCAAGAGTTTCATCTCCTTTAGTATACTTGCCTAGCATAGCTGAATACTTCTTAAGCTCATTTGCTTTAACAAGAGGTCACTTTAACAAGAATCAGACCCACAATCCTCAAGGGCAGAATACGATGAAAAGCAAAATTCTCATCCAGAAACTTCGTCCTATACAGACCCGGGTAACAACTCTGAATGCAAAGGTCAAGACCTCGCCACGCAAAGGGCATGGGCAATCAAAAGCAAGGGGCAAGCCCATCTCCAGTCATCCGACGTAATCTCTAATCATACCCCGCCATCATCAAAGCTCGGAGCAGAGGGGCAACTTTCTTTTCAAAACACGCATCGAAGCTAATACCCGAGCAAGTGACTGACAACTTCAGAAAAGTCATGCAAATCTACTTGTCAGGGGAAAATGCTTTGCCCGGAAAAGCCAGAGGCAATATCGGACTAATCAACAAATCCCGAACCAATCAAATGGGTAAAAGTAAAGTACAGCGCTTAAGATCTTGTCTGATAAATGCTTACACTTTTAGCCGCTTCGGGAAAGGACAAGAAGCCATCTTTGACACACCTTCATCCTCTTTAGTGTAAACCCGTTTTACATATCAATGAAATCCGCTAGTTAACCCCTTTAAGACTAACAACCTTCCTTTCATATAGCATTTTCAGGGCAACCTCACTTGCCAATCTGTGGCATTTGCCTAAACTACATCATGACCTGATCTTGAAAATGGTACGTAAGCAACTAACAAAATCAGGTGCGGTCACAAAAAGGGATCATACTTCCCCCAATCTCCCCTACGCAGAGTCCAAACATTCCCAGTGGAGCCAAAGCCTCTCTGAAATGTCTCCCCGCAGAGATATAGAGCAAAAAATCTTCTCAACTTCCCCAGTCAAATCGACTCTCAAAGGTACAAAAATTTCCATAAAAGGAAAACTCAAAATAGAAGTTGAAACATTTTCAAGAATCAGAGACTCCCACAGAGACAAACTCTCCCAATTCTCTCCCACAGAGACTCAACCTCTTTCACTCTCCCAAGCAGAGATAATCCTTCTAAAATTTTCCAGCGGAATACAATGCAAAAAAAAAACTCCGTTGGAAATCCAAAAGTACAAATCTTCAAGAGGGTGCAACGGAAAAGATCCACGAAAGAGTAACTGCAAAAGAAAAATCTCAGGGTGTCCCAAACTTTAATCCCCCAGCCTACATTTCATCCTATCACAAGTCTTCTTAGATCATTTAGAGACTGAAAGTGCAAGCAGCTTATCATACAAGTATCTAAAAACAAGATACCGACATCCAAGGCAAACAGGAATAGAACTCGGTTCAAAACCATCGCGGGCCCAATGAAAACCAGAAATGACATTGGTGCGCAAAAATTACACGAACCCCAAACTGGTCTCGAGACCAGGGGCAAAAAAGAAAAGAAAATTTATCAGCTTCGTAGGCATGAGGAAAACCGGCAACGGCCTCATCGCACAAAAATTATACGAACCCCATTGACTTGGTCATTCCAAGGGTAAAAAATGGATAAAAGCTGAATCAAGCAGGAATCAAGCTCGTTGAACTCCCAACAATCCCCCATAGATCACTAACAGATGGTTCGAAGAAACAGATCCCCCGGCAGTGGTCTCCAGTAGATATCAATTCCCCAACAAACAACTGATAATCTCCAGCAAAGTGTCACTCACAGCAGATCATCAACAGTGCTCCACGATAGTGTCACCGTCCCAAGTGGATCCTTAGTAGAGGCCTCCCATTGATCACTACAAGCATTCCCCCCTGCAAGAGTCTAAAAGGGCATCACAGCAAGCTACTCCCCAGCAAGAGCCTAGAAGCATCACAGCAAGCTTCTCCCCGACCAGAGGACTCAAACTCCAGATCAAAGTAGAGCAGGTCTTATTGGCAAAGCGACCCTAGGTCCCTGACAAAGCTTAACTCCACAAGATGGAAAGCATGACTTCATCAATGTTACAACAGGACAAATCTTCTTAGCGTCGTACTCTATCCCTAAGGACATAATCTATTCATCATGTGAAAGTGATCTCCCCGTTAAAGCATATAAGCAAATGAAGTATTCAACTTCAAATCTTAAGTCTTCTTGTCACCACCAGAGTTCTCATACTCGTCAGATCAACCATCCTTGAAGTCTCCCGAGTCTGTCAAATCCTGTGACGTCTCCTAATCACTGCCAAAATCCCGAGACCCACCGGATCAATAATCTTCTAAATGTCTGTCCACTGGCATGGCCAAATCAACAAAACTCTGCAGTCGCCCAAGATGCATCACAGTTCCAACAAGAAGCAAGAGCAAGATCGAATGTCTCCTGAATTATCAATCAGCAAAGGATTGGTCTCCAAGAGCGAGTCATATACCCAGCCCTCCATCAACCCGCATGCCACACCAGACAAACTGCGCATTAGCTACACACACTAAACACAGCTGCACACTAGTTGCACACACTCAATCGAGTCGCACATAATACACTCTAGCTACTCAAATCCAACTACACACTAGTTGCACACACTCAATCGAGTCACACACTGCACTCAAGCTAGCTGCATTCAGTCTCACATCGCACTCTAGCTGCACACAATCAGGTTGCACTCAATACATCCTAGCTACATAGTAGCTGTATACAAGGTGAAAGCCTAATCCAATACATTCAAGTCGCACAATACATTGTACTTTAGCCGCATGCACTTAATCGAGTAGCGCAGTTCAGTATCATTTCCACATGATCAAACTTCAGCGCCTCCTGGCCATACCAAAATCAATCCGACATCATTTGCCCCAAATCTTCACCCATTCTATATGTACCTTAACAGTGTACATCACCCTTTCTGTATGTACCTTTACAGTGTACATCACCTATTCTGTTTGTACCTTAAGAGTGTACATCACCCTTTCTATATGTACTTTTACAGTGTACATCACCCTTTCTGTATGTACCTTTACAATGTATATCACCCATTCTGTATGTACCTTTACAGTGTATATCACCCAGCCCTCTGTGTGTACCTTTACAGTATACACCACCCATCCTGTGTGTACCTTTACAGTGTATACCACCAGTATGTCCTATCCTTGTGACACCCCCGTGTGTCCGAGACATCCGAGATGAGCGCCAACATAACATACTTTGTCGGCACCTCGCATGTCTCCTTTTGATACCCTATGTATCCTTGGCATCCCAGGTGAGAGTCAACATAATATACTTTGTTAACACCTCGCATGCCTGATATCCTGTGTGTACCTTTATAGTGTACACCACCAACATGTCCTCCTTTGTGACACTCCAGTGTGTCCGAGACAACCCAGGTGAGCGCCAACATAACACGCTTTGTCGGCACCTCACATGTCTACTTTTGATACCCTGTGTATCCTTGGCATCCCAAGTGAGCGTCAACATAATACACTTAGTTGACACCTCGCATGACCGACGTCCCGTGGGTATCTTTACAGTGTACATTCACTGTATGTCCTCTCTTTCGACACCCTATGTGTCCTTGACATCCCAGGTTTCCATTGACGCCGAGTCAATATGCCGACACCTCGCATGCTCAATATCCCGTGTGTTCCCAACACTCCGTGTGTTCCTGACACCCCGTGTGTGCCCCGATCAATCCAGTTAATTTCCTCCGAGAAACATCGCTTCGATCAATTCCCTCGTCGCTTCCGAGCAACACCTTCCGACCAGCGCCTCCGAGCCACGCCATCCCTGCATCCATCTTTCTTCCCAAGCTACTCGCTATCCCCTAACAATAGTCTTCATCACTTCACCGCACCCACCATATGCATAGCAAGCATGCATCTCATCATTCATCTCATCCATCTCGGTGTAAAAATAGGTTGATTCCAATATTTGCCGTTCAATTGTAATCCTGGCACACTCTGACAAAGAGGAACAGCTATAGGCACCCAATTTTTACACCCTGCCAAACTAGTGCATTCCCCTATAAAACTCTTAATCAAACCCTAGGCTAAACCGAGGGAAGCCCTAAACCCTCTAAAAACCTAAAACTTTAGGTTCAAGGCCCACTACCCTTAGGACGCCTAAACCCTAGGCTAAACCTTAGCTAAACCCTAGGCCTAACCCTAGGTGCACCCTAGACCAAGCCATAGACCTAGCCCTACCTCAAGCCCTAGTGAAACCCTAGGCCAAAGTCCCTTAGGCTCAATGTCTGTTTACAATCCAAAACAATGAAAATCCATAAGCGTAAGCCTTTATGGGCCCAAACTAAGGCCCACCAACCTTAGGGGTCCACTAGGGTGGGACCCACACCCTCAAGTTCAAAAATGGGTGGGAAACATATAAGAGGCAAGCTTATCCACTTTTTGGCCCAAGTTCAAAAACCGAGGGTGTCTTACCGACACCCTCATTTGCCTTTGTTTGGGTGTGGCGATAATTCGATTACAGCCACCACTGAAACTCGTATTTTTTGCATATCAGGCTCACCCTGCTCCACCTAGGCTCTCTCCTCTTGATCCCTCACACGTATGGGGATGACCTTAGTGCCCCTAGCCCTCTCCCTTCTCCTCTATAAGTATCAGCCACCACCCATTGGCAAGTTCACTCAAAAAACCCATAGGAAAACGTTGTAAGAATTCAGTCAACCCGTCTTCATAGCCTCAGCCCCTCTCTCTTTCACCTGAGTCAAGTCCTAGGCTCTGTAGAGAGATCCCTTACTCACCTCAGTCATCACCACCACCTGTGGATGCCCCCACCACCGTTTACAACCACTGTGCAAGGGTAGCAACACTACTCTCTTATCTTTCTTCTTGTTTAAACACTGTAAGGACCCCCTAGTCCTGATCCAAGGGGGCCATTATATTTACTTTCATGCTCAGTAGTCCCTAGAGCCAAGGACAGGGGTCTCTCGCCTTCACCATAGGCGTGGAGAACCCCCTCGAGGCATTTAGCTCGGGTGCAACACCCCCCTAACCTACATGGACACTCCCCATAGGGTCTAGGGGTCCCTCAGTCCATGAGGGAACCCTTAGACCCCTGCTAGTTCAAGGCTAGTAGGGGAAAATCAATTGTTTTGAAAATCTGCTAGTGGTTGGTAATTCTATTACCGACCCTATGTGCACCTTCTATGTTTGACTCGTTAACCATAGTTAAGCTGAACCTTGGTCAGTTCCAGGGTCAGGTTTAGGTACTTCAGACCCTCAGATATCCCTCTACAAAAAATCAAACCCTAACCATGCTTCTAACCATGGTTAGTTTGCTTGCAAACCCAGATTTTCGCCCTGTCGGCAGTCCCATTGACAATGTGGATCAACTTTTACAGTGACTTTGGGCCACTGTGGGGCCCACATACCTCATGCCCTGGGGCCCATTCTTGGCCCATTTGGAAGCCCTGACCCTCCTTTGTCTTTCTGTAAAATTTCAGACTCAGGGGCTAAGCCTAACCATGGTTAGCATGCCACCAAACTTTGGTTTAGAAACTGTTCAGACTGTCGGCAGTCTGTTTACCGACATTATAGGGACCTTTTTTTGCTGACTTTGGGCCACTATGGGGCCCACACCTGACCTTCTCTTAGGTTGAAAACAAGCCCATTGGATAGCCTAGACTTCATGCTTCCTATACATGCCTTCACTTTTCCCAGGGGTGATCCCTAACCCCAGTTAAACTCTCACAAACCATGGTTAAAAATTTATTGTAATGAAGGTAATCTGATTACCTCCATTTTGTAAATTTTTAATTTCGGGCTTTGTGCGGGGCCCAGATCTAGTAGGAGGCCACTCTAGGTCCTGTCATACCTTCTGGGCCCATTCTTGACTTACCATGACCCTTAATTATGGTTAAAACGGCCTCCGGTTAATTTTTAACCATGGTTAAGCACCACTTAACTCCACAAAAATTTAGAAAAATCTAGAAAAATACAAAAGACTAAAAAATGAACTTCTTGGACCTTTTAACCATGGTTAGCATCCCTAACCATGGTTAACTCTCGTTTTAACCCCGGTTAGCAACCCTAACCCTAGGTTAACACACCCCTTTGCCTCCGGGATTCATCCTTGGCCTACCGGGCCTAAACCCTAGTCTACCGGACTACCCATCGACCTACCGGGCCCATACTTTGCACATTGACCAACTCCGGTCAAACGAAACCGTAATCTACTGGATTAGGCCCATTAGCCACCTTTGATGCACACACACACATCCCTTAGTCTTAGTACCAGCTCAAGTGTTCGAACTACGCTTGGTCTTATCTCACCCCTAATGTGAGTACGTAGGCAACCCAACCCGGGTTCAACCCTAGTTAGCTTTTACTTTCTTCCGGTTAGTATTAACTTAAACACTTAGACATTTGATTAACTTTGACATTTATTTTAGCTTAAACCTAGCAAATAGGGAACCACTATATGTGGAAGTGTCGGGGTGCCTAACTCCTTCCCTGAACTTAACTGAACCTCTTATCCTGATCTTTGATCGGAGACCAAGTCCTTATCCAACATTTTCCGAGGACTTATCCCTTCTGAATGAATAAGTGACGACTCTAATCCCATGAAATTAATTTTTAGGGTTCCCCGAAACTCGTGCTCACACGCCTATCAGAGTTGGAAATCACAGTGCTTATCCAAAAGAGAGAAATTAATTTTGATCAAGAGTGTCCTTAGTAGCCTTTCCACATATTTCATGTCCATTTTTACCACCCTTCGATCGGTTGCTTATTCCCTCGAAAAGTTTCAAAGGGACTTCTTATGGTATGGGAAAGATGATATTTTTAGATACCACCTAGTTACCTGGAACCAAATATGTCATCAAAAGAGTTGTGGGGGGTCTGAATATGAATTCCTCAGTCCTTATTAATAAGGTTTTGTTAGGAAAATGAGTTTGGAGAGGATCGAGGGTCGTTATGGTGGTCTGTCATAGTGGCCAAATATGACGAGGAATCCGGTTGGGTTCCACATGCAGGGAGTCCAATCTAGCTACGGGATAGGATTGTCGAAGAGTATCATGACAGTTGCCAGTTTAGTTGTCCCACACTTTCGTTATCGGGTAGGTAGGGACTTTGAGGTTAGATTGTGGAAAGATATCAAGTACGGCTTTGCGCGACTAAAGGATGACTTGGTAATATTTTCATCCTAGCGACTAATAGGGAAGCTTTAGTGAGAGATTATTTTGAGTTGCAGGAGTCGAGGGTGGTGTGGTGTCTGCCGTTGATGTGGGATCTCAACGATTGAGAAGTCGAAGACCTGCGTCTTCTTCTACACCTTGGATCCGCCTCTTTGAGGCCTCAGAACAGAGATGTCAGAACTAGGTACAAGGGTAACAATGATCGATTTTCAGTTAGATTATTAGTATAGTCTCTAGCGTCAACCCCTTATGCACATTTCCCTCATAGAATTGTGTGGAATCTAAGAATTTCCTCTAAGGTATTTTTTTCCTAAGGAATTTGACTTTAAATAAGATTATTACTTGTGATCACTTAAAATCTAGAGGATAGAAGCTGGTTAATCTTTGTTTTGGATCACTTGCTTTTGTATTGCCCTATGGTGGGTATGATCTAGGGGTACTTTCTATCCCGAGTAGGGATATACGTATTGGGTCTTCCCTTCGTCCTTTCATAGCTTCTTATCCTGTTGGGTTTTGGTTAGTGAGGATAGTACGTGAAATACAGTTTGATTGATTTCCCCACCCTTTAGAACAGATACTAACCCTGCTAACCAGTAAGTGCAAGAAAAAAAAAAAAAACTTTTTAAGTGTTGTTTTTACTATTATCCGATCTTCAACTTGGACCATAGTAACAACCAATTTTTTTCAAAACGTTTTGAATAATATGCGACTTCTTCTTCAAATGATTAATTCATTATGTATTCGCGACTTTTGAAAAAATTATCTTTTTAAGAATCGTAAATTTCACGAATTATTTACGATTTTTTTTAAATGTCTTAAATAAATATTTATATATATAATATATTTATTTATAATTTTTATAATTAATAATCTTATTTTATATTTTTCATATTTTACCCGACATTATTTTGAATCATTTTTTAATTTTACCAATTTATTTTTCCTTGAAAATTTTCTTAAACAAATAATTCCGAAACCCGACTTGGTAACTATGCAAGGACCACTACAACCAACACCATTGGTTCTGATCAGCCCCCCAAACATCACTCTTGACTCCAAAGCTGAGCACTACTACTACATCTGCACCTTCAGCCACAGCTAAAAGTTAGCCATTACTGTCTCAGCCACCACCATTCCTCCAACTAGCCACACTCCTCGCTAGTCTCCAGCTCCAACATCGGGCAAACCCACTTATTGCACCCCCTACCCCATCATCAGCCCCTACGGTGGGCAACCCAACCGCTCATACTCCTCCCTCATCACTAACTCCAACCGCATCCAGACCTCCCACTCCCACTTCATCCTCATCTATCACAATTGTCAGATTCTTCCTCTCCTTGTCCATTGCTATGGGTTTCTTTGAGCGAGAATAGGGCTTGTTTGGATAAAATTTTTTGAGGAGCGAAAGACTTCTTCAAAATAACTATTAAGAAAAATAATTAAAAACATTTGAAACTTCCTACAAAAAGCTAGTTGGGGGCAGCCTCCCCTATCAGCTAACACTTCGACCTTTTATGACTTTTGACTCGTGAAAAAATTACTCTTTCAAATGCCAAATCAAACGATATTTCAACCGACTTTTGACTCTTTAAAAATCAAGTCACTAAAAATTAATTTAGAAGTGTATCCAAACGCTACCTAGGTATCTTAATTATAAAACTTCAAGGGGTTATCCCAATTGTTGACAATAATAATAATAATTGATCTTAGCTGAACATAAGAATGAATGGTAATAGCCCTTCTATTACAAGTGATTATAGGGCCAACCTACTTATAGACATGAACGTCCTTCAACAATCAACACTACCAAATTGCGTTTTGACACCCACCAGGGGTTGGTACAGTTGGCTAGCGTCCTAGGTTTGCTCCCTGTGGTCGTGTGTTCAACTTACACTCCTCAACTTACCTTAGTATTCGTAAGGAAAATTTCGAATGGGTCAATGTGGATACCCAAAGAGACTAGTCCTTGGCTCGAAGGGTTTGGGACTCACCCTTCATTACAAAAAAAACTTGCATTTTGACTATGCACAAAGTACATTTGCCTGTGATGACATATGAATCTGATGTTCGTAAGAATCGATTAACTAGAATTACTAATTGATTACTCTGTGTGATGATAATGAGAGAAGCTTTTTGATCGGTGTGATGTAGTTTACCTCGATCATGTATATCTAATGTAGATTATCGACATCGACTCTTCATTGCTAGTGGGAAAACGTCACTAAGATCCTTCTAGTAGAGTGTTAATGTGCGCAAGAAATTTTCACTTTTGGTTCTAGGGAATGAATAATCATTGAATCCTCTTTCGGGATAACACATAAATTCGTCAACAATCAATTCAATTGGAACATGAAATCATGACTGAAGTGGTCCTAGTTAGAAAATTAGAAATTTAGATCGGTATGATTCTCATTTCACAAGATACATAGACAATCCCCACAGGTGCAACTTTTTTAGTTAAAAAATTTAGGATAAGTTTCTTTTCTTTAATAATTTGCAACTTTTGGTTTTAGTAGTTTCTATTTTTTATTTAGTATGTGTCTTTAAATGTTTGTTTTTATTTTAGGACGGAGAAAATTTCTCTACATAATGGATAGGTATAAATATATAAGCAATGCTATGTCCACTTTCTTTCTCATTTACTTTTCTATTTTTTGAATTAGAAGACAAAAAATGTGACAGCTTTTTGTGGGACCAATTACTTTTTTTTACCTACTTATTTAAAAAATAAAAAAGTGAATGAGAAGGAAAGTGAACTTAGCATTATCCATAGACTTGTATTCGAATTGAGCTTGGCCAAGCCATGAGCTAAGTTTGAACTTGCCCGAGTTCGGCTTTAGTTTGATTTGAAATCAAATGTTCAAACTTGAGTTTAGCTCAAAGAAGTTTTATTGAGTTCAGCTCGATTCAGATGAAATTAATTTAAGCCGAGTCGAACTTAGGTAGGTTCAATTAAACTTGATATGAGCTTGAACTTGATTCAAGCCCAGCTAATATCATGTAGGCTCAAGTTTGAGTCAAATTTTAGGGTTATTTTGATCTATTTATATGATTTGAATAAATTTGTTTATTAATAAATTAAAATATATAAAATTACACAAAATTAATCTAATCATATAAAAAAAATCAGATTTGAGAATAATCTTCAATTTAAAAGTAGAGAATTAAGGTTTATAAAAGCTTGGATTGATCATTCAAGCCTAAAATGCCAACTCGCTAGGCTTGAATGCATATAGATAGAATTGATTTTGGAATACTGAAATTGGTGAAAGTTTATAATTTGTTATAATATCATGATTAGTAAATTGTCTATTATCATATTTTATTTTATATATTAATTTAAACTGATTTTTAAAAATTAATATAGATTTGGGGAGTAGATAACCACTTAAAGCGAGTATTCTTTTTTGGTTCAAGATATACATCTAGGCCACAACGCCGGTTAGGTGTTAGTATCTGTTTAGTTAGTGGGTGGGTGGAGAGTATATATAAACTCTCACTCTCTCGGGAATAGAACCCGGTACCTCCCCCCAAAGCAAGGGATACACTACCACTAGGACAAAGCCCTGGTGTGTATCTAAGGATGCCTAAAACATTTCTTTCACACAATCGAATTTCTTACACAAATCTTATTTTTGATCATTTACCTTATTAACTAGTTAAATTTAAGGATTTTTATTCTCCCTTGTTAAAATATGTGGCGACTACATTTTTATAATTTACATTATTCTAATTTAGATTTTTTTTCCTTCTTTTCAATTTGAAATACTACACACCAGGGCTTTGTCCCAGTGGTAGTGTATCCCCTGCTTTGGGGGGAGGTATCGGGTTCCATTCCCGAGAGGTTGGGAGTTTGTATATACTCTCCACCCGCCCACTAACTGAACAGATTCTAACACCTAACCGGCATTGCGCCTAAACCTATATCTCGAACCCAAAGATAAAAAACAATTGAAATACTAATCTTATGTCCACATCAACAATTTAATTTTCTAAATACAAAAATCCCCAGTTATAACCGTTCAAATGTGTTTGATTAGGCAACATATTTTCTCTGACTGCCCGAGTATTACACTCAAGTATCTCTCTATGCATGACACGTGGGAAGGTACATAACTAAAGGATGCACATGTACTGTTGGGCAGTACATACACACCTCCGATCTCACCACGTGTCCTCTTTGATACTCATTAACTGTAGTTAATATTCACTCATTCATAGGATTAAATAAAATAACCTTGGTTTTTCGAAAAATATTTTTAAAAAAATTAACCACATTTGTGTGAACTTATAAGCAAGGTTAATTATTTTAAATATATTTGTTAAAAAAACAAAGGTTACATTATTGAACCCTAAGGATAAGTGAATCTTAACCATAGTTAGTGGGTGTCAGAGAGGACATATGGTGAGCTTGGGAGGTGTGTATACCCAACGGAACGTGCAATGCATGCTATCACTTCCTTAATTAAATGTCTTCCCACGCAAATAGATATAAATGAGTTGAAAAAATAAAAAGAAAAAAAATAGAAAAAGGAAGGCATTTAAGTTTAAGTATGACCTGATCTCAATATTATGATGGAATCAAATGGAAAGAACGGACATTTGATCTCTTGTCTCAGTTAAGAGGGGTCATGGAGAGAACAGGTTCAAATTCAAGATTAATTTCTTTTTCAAATCTTACTGCAGTTGCACGGGCCCTCATGTAAAGAGTGATGCCCGAGTGTAATACTCGAGCATTTGCTAGAGAAAATTTGTTGCTTGATTGACATGTGTCCTCTTAATAAAAAGCATGCAAGTTTTATGTTTTTTAGGACGTGTCCCATCTAGCATAGCCAAACTTGCTCTAAGCAATTCTAACCCTACACAATGAGTTTTCTTACATTTTTCTTGTGTTTAGTGTACAAGAAACATACTTTCGTTACAAACTTTCTTCCAAAACATTTATCCCTTTTGATGGTTATTTTGAAAGAAAATTTGAGTTTTTTTTTCCTTTCAACAGTGTTCTCGCCAACTAACACACTTTGGCATTATTATAGAGTCAGTGGGTACTATAGGGTAAGGATTTGGTTTATCATTTTTAATATTACACCAACTCTAATCTTAACTTTTTTAGTAATTAAATTAAAAGGTAAGATTTGATAGTACACTTTGGGAGTACCCAAAGGCTACAGACTTACAAAATATTGTATTTCGATGGGACAGATTGTTCGGCCAATCGTGACAAATACATGAGTCTTAAGTGAGGGATCACCCCGCCTCTTGCGTGGGTGGTAAGGGTGTGGCCTTCGATGGAGGGAGGTTTGGGGATCTAATCTCCTCCGGGTAAGAGTTTGTAAGAGCTCCACTGTCCGAACTAACCTCTAACTATACTGACTAATAATGTATGCCGACACCTAAAAAAATAAAAGTGAGTGATGATCATACTCAATTACAATTGAATTCATTTGTATGTGTCTAAATGGATCGGAAGAAAAAGAAAGAATTTTTGTTTTCTACTTTTTTCTTTTTTCCTCCTCCAATCGATACATAACTCACTTGAATTCAATTGTAATTGGCTATGGTATATCTTATTAACGAAGAGAAACAAATGTCAGAGTCTCGTAACGAAGAGAAACAAAACAAATGTCAGTGTCAGAGCATGTGATTTTTCTTGAACGGGCCCACATGCCTATTTCAAAGTCGTTAGCTAGCGACGAAACAGAGGCCGGCTCATTCCTTTAACCACTACTACTTTAATGAAAACAACGTGTGAAAAGTGAAAACTATCAGCTTGCATAGGGACCCGACCCGACCCGGCCAGACAAACTTTACTTTCGCTTTTTTTTAAATAAAAAAAAATTCAAGAAAATTCAATTACAAATGTAGCAAAAGTGAATCGGATGAAAGAAAAAATTTTAATTTGATTTTTTCACTGTTTTTTACTAATCCAATCTACTTATGTAACATATGCAAGTGCAATTGGCCGTGATCTTGTCTCCTATACCATAGCTTTTGTCACCACCATCGACTCCTCTCTGGGCGGTGGTCCTCCCGACTTACCAATTTGGATATCATTTCATCGCTTTCTTGCATATAGGTGAGCTTACTCGGTAGAAATTTCGAAAATTTCGGATGAAATTTCGGATTTCGAAAATTTCGGAATTTCAGTCGAAATCTGATTTTTTTTATTTTTAAATATTTTTTTATTTTTTAATTAAAATTCTGAAATATTTCGAAATATCTCAAAACTTTGACTGAAATTTCGTGAAATTTCGAAAAATTTATACATTAATTTTAAAAATAAAATAATAATAATATATATAATTAATATTATATAAAAAATATATATATAAAAAATAAAATTTTCAAAATATTTCAAAATTTCGGATCCAAAATTTCGGAATATTTCGACGAAATTTCGGATCAAATTTCGGAATAATATTTTAATATTAAATACGATTTCGGTGAGATTTCAGCCAAAATTTCGAAATTTCAAAAAATTTCGTTTCGAATGGGACATTCGAAATCGACCGAAATTTTGAAATTTTAAACCTTGGATAAGACATTATACAAAATTAAAATATTCATTTACAAAAATAAAATTTGAGATGGTCTTTCAATCGAGTAAGCAAAGAGTGGAGTCAAGAATTTTGCCTTTGACTTCTCATCTTTCTTTAGTCAAACTTATTTATCATAAGTTATGATAAAAGCAGTCAAAAAGCGTTATTGTATATTAACACAAATACTATTATATGTATAAGCAATACTATGTCCACTTTCCGGCCATCTATTCTCCCCCCCCCCCCCACTTTTATAAAAGAAAACAAATTGTGTGACACTTTTGTGTGGATCCCATCAATTCTATTTTGTCCTTTTGTTTTAAATTAGTAAAAACAGCCGAAGAGTAAATGTAGCATTGCTCATTTATATGTATAGAGAATATTTCAAACGTCGAGCAGAACCAAACCAAGCCAAAGAAATAGGATTTTTTTTTGCTCCGGATATCATTTACTTACGTTAAAAGGGTTAGTGGTTGGTGTGGAGATTGGAGCTCTTGCTGACTCATCACCTTGAAGGATTGGATCCCTAGACGGCTAGACCTCCCTCAATAGAGAGGCCACACCCCACCACTAGCCCAAGAGGCGGGGTGTTAAAGAAAATAGGATCTAGATCAAACTCGACTTGTTTAAACAGATTCTAGCTCAAATAAAAGCTTGGCTTAGTTTTAGTTTGTTCGAGCGAGCTTGACTCAAATATCTAAGGATGAGCTTGACTCAAAAGAACTAGCGAAGCAAAGAAGATAGCTTGATTCGAGTGGAGCCCTACTTCCAAGAATCTCCCTCTAATTAGAGTAGATTTTAAGTCTCGTCTTTTCTCTTGTATTTTCTCTCCCTATTACAGGTACCCTTGTGTGGGGGTCTTTTGGCATCTAACATTAGGGTTGTACCCTGTTTTTGCTGCATTACCCGCCAAAATCTGGCATCTATCTAGAGCAGATTTGCATTGGGCCAAACTCGAGAAGACAAGGAACTTCTGTGGGATTAGAAAGGCATCTGAACTCACCATCTGACAGTTCACAACAAGATTTCTAGCACTAAATCAAGGCCACTAGAGAACTGCAACAATCTCATCAGGTTCCTATTCTGGATGATGAGAAGCATATGCTTTGGTTGATTGCTTATTTAAGAGAACTCCTACCTGTGGTGAGCCCAATTCCCGTACACCCCGCCGCTCGCTCCAATGGTAGGGACCGCTTTTCGCTCAATGGTAGGGTGTGGCCTAGAGTGAGACTTTGCAAGTGGTCCACTCTCCGCTACTAACCCCACTAATGATGTGATACTAACTGTAGATTGCTATAACTCCCCCCCTCCCAAAAAAAAAAAAAAAGGGAGAAAATACATTTAAACCCCATAAGGTTTGACGAAAATACACATAGACCCCTCAGTTTTCAGAAAATACATTAGGTACCCTTACTTTTTAAAATAATGACACTTACACCCCTTCCATCAGTTGACCGTTAGTCAATTAATAAAATTACTTTTTAAAGTGTATAAACTTTCAAAATTGCTCTCTACTAGATACCAAATCCTCTATAGCTCTTGAGGTTGCCATGTGTCCCTTTTGACACCCCTTAACTGTGGTTAAGATTCACCTACCCTTCTATCCTTAGGGTTCACCCACCCATCCTTGGATTTTAGAAAAAAAAATATTAATTCTTTTTTAAATATTTTAATATTAAGAAAACATTAAAAATAGTATTTTAATTTTTGAAAATAGAATTAATATTTTTTTTAAAAAAACAAAGATTGGTGGGTGAATCTTAACCACAGTTAAGGGGTGTCAAAAGGGACACATGGCGACCTCAAGGGATGATAACCAAATTTGCCAATAGTATATATGTATATTAAATAATTTTTAAAATAAAATAACAATAGTATATACGTATATTAAATTATAAAAAAATATTATGTAATGAAATAAAAATTTCACCTATAATATTCTGAAATATTATGAATATATTTAATTTAATAAAATATTAGAAAAATTAAAACCCAGAAATTTTGGCGAGAAATCCAAAATTCTCGAAATTTCACCTAGAGGTCGCCACGTGTCCCTTTTCACATCCCTTAACCGTGGTTAAGATTCACCCATCCTTAGGGTTCACCCACCCATCTTTGTTTTTTTTTTTTTTAAATTATTAATTATGTTTTAAAAAAATTTTAAATTGTTTTTAGTGTATTTTTAATATTAAAATATTTTTTAAAAGAATTAATATTTTTTATAAAAAAACCAAGGATAGGGGGTGAACCCCAAGGGTGGGTGAATCTTAACCACAATTAAGGGGTGTCAAAAGGGACACATGGCGACGTCAAGGGCAGTAGATGATTTGGTTTCTAATAGAGATGACAATTTTGAAAATTTATACACTTTAAAAAGTAATTCTGTCCGTTGATGTCATTATTTTTTTAGAAAGTAAGGGTACATATAACTGAACTGAGTTGAGAAGGAAGAAATTCTCTGCTTCTAAATGACCCCAAGAGTTTCCCCATAACTAAATGCATTACATTACCTCACATTGAGCTAATTTCTAACGAAATTTTACTTTCCCTCTTCCTGCAATCTGTTGGTTGTTGAGAGCGCCCTATAAGAACTGCTATAGTAAATTTAAAATTTTAACTACATAGATGAGCTTTGATATAGCCATGTCCTAGACCTTTAGCCTATCATCACTGCTACAGAATCAAGAACTTCCCAAATTTGTTTTTGCTAGATATCCCAGAATTCTTCATTGCAAATAAAGTGATTAACAGGCCAACCATACCAACTTCCTTCTCGTGTTTCTTTTAAACAAGAACAAATTTACTAAAGCAAATTAGAAAACATAAAAGAGAAAATCCTAAGTGCAATATCAAGTATGCAAATCTCTAATGACGAAGAGGATACAAATGGCACCAAAACTAAGTCAATCTAATCTGCATTTCCATTTCCTTTGCAACGAGTTTAGGAGATCTAACCAATTGCATTTCCATTTCCTTTGCAACGAGGTTAGGAGATCTAACCAAGGACAGAAGGTCAATAAACAATAAGGTATCTCAAAGAAAATGTCCCAAAATGTGCAAAAATGGGAAGAGCTAAATTTGGGTCTCCTTTGGTACAAAATGCTGACTGAACAATCAGGTGCTTGATCTATCCTATTAACATCATTTTTTGTTCCATTTGTTAAATTTGAGCTATGGACAATAAACACCCCGCCTCTTGCATGAGTGGTAGGGGTGTGGCCTTCGATGGAGGGAGGTCTAGGGATCCAATCCCCCGGGTATGAGTTGCAAGAGCTCCACTGCCCAAGCTAACACCTCTGACCGTACTGACTCTACTAATGTATGCCAACACCCAACCAAAAAAAAAGCTATGAACAATAAAACGTCATATTAAAAGATTAAGTCAAACCCCCCTCCTCCCAACCACCCCCACCCCCAATTTAATCAACCCATTTCACTTCCGTTCTTATTTCCTTTCTTCGATCATCAAAACTATGATTGAAAGAAAAAAGAAAAAAAAAAAAAGGAGCATGAAGAAACTATTGCTAGCCATAGAGACCATAATTGTCAAGTCAAGAAATAGGAGTTTCAAATGGCTTTGTTTTCCTAATGTTCATTATCTTGAGGTGAGGGACAATTATTTGGGAAAACAGATATCTGAAATGTGAACAATACCTATCCTAGGGGCCTCAATCTCAAATTTCAATATCAGGCACTTAGGATCATTACTTCATTAAATGTTGCTACTCTCCCAGCAACCATTAGATTTTTATTTTATCTGCATTAGACTAACGGCAAAATAGACCAATTACAGGTTAGTATCAACCATATGATTGTGTAAGATAATTACATACCTGTGAAGGCCCAAGAAAAGGGATTTTCCACAGGCTAACAAGCTCAACTCTTTATTTTAGGATGGAGGTTCAAAGCACTCCCTCCAGCTTGGGGCCTCTATCATCCTCCATAGTTCTCTTATGCTCGTCTATTTTTCAATTTATCTGTCGAGTTTGCATTTCTTGTTCTTCCTTTTTTTGCATCTAAGTTTTTCCAACTAAAAGCAGTTAATGAAGTATAATTTTAATTTCCTAAATCTTAAGTTCAACGTGCTGCGCTCATATAATCTTAAATCTGTTCAGATGTGGTAATGGCTTATCAAACTGTTACTTATGTAATTATGTTACTTTATCAGCATATACTTGATTGAAATCAAACTTGGAATCTATGTACACTTCACATTCTTTGCAACTCATCAGCAACATGAGAAACACCAGTGGAACATATAACAAGGTCGCAGAGAATGCTTCAAAGATGCATATACTTTAGAGCCAATCTCAATATCTTAAAGAATATATAAACTACAAGGAGGGATTTTCTACAACCTGGCTTCTTCATTCTACCAAAATACTGGCTGGATGGAAGCTTTGATTGCCAGCAAAATTGCTCATCCTCATCAGTTACTAATGGGTGACTTCTGCTTCCTAACAGCTGCCTCCACATTCAGTCCTTCACCCTCAGAATTCCATTTACTTGAACAGGACTCCAAGGGTTAATTAGCATGGTCCCTACGGAAGAAATAAAACTCTTTCTCCATTCATGGAGACAGATCATGGAATTTGCTCCCCTATATAGAACTACTCGAACCAATGTCTTCAACTTCGTGAGTCCAACTTTTTTCCGCACTTACGCATGAAGCTGAGAGCAGACCCAACCGCAATGATAGATCGCACTCAGTTGCAGGTGGGTTTTCAAACACGTCCCTGAATTCAACTTCAGTAATTCTATTTGAGGCATAGGACCTTTCACAGGGGAAGAGGTTCTGCAAGATACCCATCTCAGAGTTCAGATTTTGGGGAACTTGGAAGCTTAACCGGCGGTCCTCACTTTGAAGGTTGGTGCCATAATGCAAGGGATAAACATAGCCCAAGCTCGACATAGGGAAAGTTTCCATTGGAATTGATTTGTTAGAGTCAGATCCAGAGTAATTCTCAGACGAAAAATGGAGCTCATGAGGAGTTGTGGGGTTATTGTCCTGGATCACAGGGGTGCAAGATCTTGACCCAAAAGGGTTTAAATTCATGGTTGTGGGTCTGGTAAAGGTTGAGTAGTTCGAATTGAACCGTGGATCGGTTGTCTGAATGCTCGAATGGGGAGGTAGTAAATAAGGGGACCCTTCAAAAGTCACATTTTCTGAAACTCTGGGAGGCATAGAGGTGGGTTCTTGTGTGTTGGGGCTAAGGTAAAACCTTGGATTACTGTTCCGTTGGCTCCGCGACCCTTTTCTTTCCCTGCAACCCAGACTCAGGGCGGCTGGGCAAAATGGAGAGAAAATGAGTGAATGAATTACACAGTATCTCCATTTCAAACTATCTTGCAAATGACATTAGTCCTAAGCCAAAATTCTTGCAAATCCACAACAACCCAACTAAAGAACTGCAGAAAAATTGAAGAAGAACAAATGGGTACCTTCAATACAAGGCTGCAGAAGCCCTCCAGTTTCAGTACTCTCATCCCTTCGAATTACAGTGTTAATGGCGTCATTCACCCTGTCCCAGAGCGTCTTGCGATCAATGTACTCTGCCTGAATCAGGAAAAAGACGCAGAGAAATGAAAAAAGAAAGACCCAAGAATCTATAATCCAAATCGAATGGGTGTTTGATAGTTAAGAAAAGAACCTCGGAATTGGCTTTGGAGTACATGATTTTCTCTGCTTCCAAAACAACAATAGGCAGTTTCTCCTGCCACTCCTTGTTCTCCCTAGTAGCAGAACCATGAATCTCATTGACGACCCTGATCAAACACATGGCATAGATTGACATAAGAAAAGATCAAGCAAGAGAGAGTAGAAAAAAAAAAAACCCACCTGAAAACCTCTTGAATGAGAGGACCTCTAATGGGTTGGTCTCCATCGCTATGCCAAGCTCTCCTTACACACTCATAAGGCCTAGGTCCTGGTCTCGGCATCGTCTATGTCAAGTGAGATTGAAAACAGAGAGAGAGAGCAGAGAAGATGGATCTCTCAAATGGGATTCTTACTCCAGTGCCCAGATGTATTAGGGCAGGCTAGACTGTACATTTAGTGGAGAGAGAGAGAGAGAGAGAGAGGTTTTGATGTCCTTTATTTTTTGCTTGCATTATTTAAAGAGTATGTGGATGTGTGGGGGACACACCAAACCCATCATCAGTAAAACTAAAACCCCATTTGTGAAGAAAAGAAAAAGAAACCCTCTTCCTCTCCCTAACCATTCATTTATGGAAGATGTTGATTATTGTGTCCCTGTCGGCTTCATCTAAGTGACCCCAACCTCTCTCTATAATGAAAGTTTGGAGGCTTCTGTTTCCATTTCCCAATTTTTTTTTCTTTTTGTAGGGGTGGGGCCCGTAGGGGATAAGGAGAAGATTGTAAACCCAAACCCTGTTTTTATGAATTAGGGAAGTGATTAAAAACCGTCATAGTATGTACTATCGAGAGTTGGGATTACGAAACCCTCGGATTATAGCCTAGTAGTTGAAAGACGATGAGTAAATCCAGAGGTCTCGAGATCAAATCTAGGCTCTCCTTAATATCAAATGTATGAATTGGGGTTTTACCTATGCATCACTATGGGATTAGTCTACATTTACCAAAAAAAGAGTTAGGCTTAGGGATGACACTGACCAGGTTAATCCGGTAACCAGCACGTTCTGTTCCTATTAGGACGGATTTGGGGTGTTCTTAATAAGGGCAGGAGCGGGTTTGAGAATTGAAAGTTATACCCGACTTGGGTTCAGACCGAGAATGGGTTTAAGCTACCCCACCACGTCCTATTTATGATATAAAAATACTATTTTCCCCTTAAATTAATCCTAAAATTATTTTAATATATTGCATATAATATGAAATTTTGTCCCTATCCTGACTAGTGATTAACCGGACGAGGTAGGATGGGGATGAGTGAAAAAGGCTTTTGATAAATTGGAACCACTCCGTCCGGAACGGGATAGGAGTCTTCCCATTTGGAGCGGGGTAGGGTTGGGAGTGCCCTAACCTAAATCCGACCCATTGTCATCCCTAATTGGGTCATTGTTGTTGGATTAAAAATCCAACGGCACCAAAAATAAAGTGGAGTGTACCCCTAAAAGCATATGAGCTTTGGTCGTATTAGATTTTTAATTAGACGGCCCAGCTCTTGATAGTACATAGTACATAAGTTTCTTTTTTTTAAATCACTTTCCTATGAATTATATCGACACAAATATTAAATCTCAGTAAAAGAACAGTCCCATAGTGCCAAAGATCACACTCCTAGAATTAAGGTGGGAGGTGGGGGGCCTCTTTGGAAAGCTATATGCAAGAGTGACAAATGGTCGGCAATTGGTGGTTTTGTTTTAATGTCTCATCTATTTGGAGCAAGAGTCTCCACGATTGAGTTGGCGACTGTTTGCCCCGTGATTCGAGCTTTAGAAGGCTAGCTCTGACTCATCCCTAAGGGAACAAATTTGAACTTGACTTAATTCTGTTCGACCCTACTAACTAATCAAGTTCAGCTCACAATCGATCTCAAAACTCAATTTAAAATATAAAAATGTGTATTGTTGAAAGATAAAAAAAAGTTTATTAATATATTTCATATAAAATTAATCAAACGGAACCAAACTAACTATTTCTCATGTTCGGCTTAATTAATAAATGAGCTCATTGTATTAGCTCGGCTCAGCCCCTTGAGCTAAAAAAATCTAGTCAAGCTTGGCTCATTTCAAGCTGAGTTGAGCGGGTAACACAGCCATTTTATTCTGTAAATATTACCTAGTACTTGACTAAAATGATATACTATCAAATCTTCTCTTACTACACTCTCCATTTTAACTTTTCCCTCACAATTTAGATTTTTTAACTTGAACTTAACTCATTCTACGTTTTAATATGTCTTGTTATGCCACTATTAATGTTAGGTTTGGGGTTGAATTTTAGTAATTTTTTAATAGGCTCGGCTCAAAAGACAGAGACATTTACAAAGACTTTCAGCC
Source organism: Tetracentron sinense (assembly GCA_015143295.1). NCBI lineage: Eukaryota > Viridiplantae > Streptophyta > Magnoliopsida > Trochodendrales > Trochodendraceae > Tetracentron > Tetracentron sinense. The sequence goes on from CM026569.1 coordinate 10,308,788, forward strand.
TAATTGTCACCCCTACTATTAATCTAGGTTTGATGGACACCTTGGAGGCTAGGCTAGGCCAGGCCTGCATGGACTGTTCTTGGCCTTTCCTTACTAGCTTGTGGGTTGGGCTATGCCAAATGGTAAGATCCATTTAGCAAATGGTGCAGTATCATTTTTGCCCTATCCCTATCTTGGCTAGCTAGATGGGCATGGTCAGGTCATTTACCCTAAGTTGACTCTCGGACACTCAACACTTGTTAGAAGGTTAATAAATTAAGGCTTTCCAACTGTCTTACTCAAACCGAGCCTTCTCTTGGAGGACACACCTACCACTTCTCTCTCTGTTTTATAAAGAAAAAATCAATGCTGTATGGGACCCAATTCTCTCTTTGTTGCTGCAACTCTATCCCTGTCACTATCTTTTATGCTACTTCTAACAAAGGCAACACAACCACCATGAGTGCAACCAAAGTAGTAAAAAAAAAGGTCTCCATGTTACAAAGGCAATCCCAACAACCACACAAACAGAAACCAACGATTAAACGTTTAATTAACTTAATCTCAACGTGTGACGAATCCAAGGGGTGCCCCGGCAATATTGGGGGAGGTCTCATTTGAAATTGGAAGTGAATTCATAACTACTCATAATACAAATATAAGTTGGTTAAATGGTTAATAAATCAACATCATCAATACCTTACCCCATGAGGAATCATGTCTATGATTCCATTCTTTCTTCCCCCTTTCTCGATGATTCTAGTGTTTTGAAAACCAGACTTGCCGGTTGAACCGATAAAACCAGGAATTGGCCAGTCCACCAATTCCCAAAACCATCACAATCGGACCTTTTTCAAAACCAGGCTGAAAATCAGAAACCAAAAGAACCAGCCATCGATTCACTCGAAAAACCGGTTAAGGGAAAAAATTAATAATAAAAAGACACGATCAGATTAGATCGGTTGAACCAACCAAACCGGAACCATCCACCAAATCAGTTCAATGGCTGGTCCAGTTATGAAAACATTGGAGGACTCTAATCTAGTCTTTCACACACAAAAGTGGTAATCACTATCTATCTAAGCACACAAAGAAATGTAATAATGTTAAGGAAAATAATCTCCTCCTCGGGCGAGGAGGGGGTTTACTGTCTTTCCAACTTTTTATGTGCCACATGTCTCCTTTTTACTTCCTAAGATTCACTAATCTTTAGGATAAAAGATCTAACCTTGTTTTTTGAGAAAAAAAATTTAACCACGGGATTTAAAATTTGTTAACCATAATTCAAAGGGACTTTGTGAGAGTCCCTCCTTGAACCTTAGGATTTCAAATTTGTTAACCATAATTCAAAGGGACTTTGTGAGAGTCCCTTCTTGGTTCAAGGAGGGGACTACTGCACTAATGTTAATACCATCTTGGAATTTTTTCCAGTTCACAAGCACCAGTACAGTTCCTTCATATTTAATAGGATTTTGCAAAACTCTTTGATGCAAGAATGTGAGCTAATTTGAATCGTTTGCAAAGTTGCTACTGAAAATTCTTTTTGAAGGTATTAACTACCAACCTGACTTTTTTGTGCGTATGTGCTTTCATCTTTTGGGAGCTTTGAACTTAGATCTTCTAATTCACTAATGCTATGTTTGGTTGCCGAGAAATAGGTAAAAAGATGGAAAAGAGAAAAAAAATTGGATTTCTAATACAATTTTTTATTGTGTTTTGTTCTATTTTATTTTCTTTTCCCTGTTTTTACTTATTTTCTAGCAACCAAACATAAGGTAATGCAGTGAAGAATGGAATGGTCTCTAATCCCTATAGACTGCAGTTTCCAGTTTCCAAGGCTTGGTACTAATTAACTTCTTCAACGGAGTAGTAAGATTACTCAGTGTGCAGGCAGTAAGATTACTCGTCATAAGGCCACACTCATAAGAGAGGGGCAAGGATGCCATTAGAACAAGACTTCGTTGGCTTAGTTAGAGTTTAGAAATAAACAATTCGAGTTTTTAAATATGTGTCCGTTCTTTTATTGAGATTTATAAAATCCGACACTTTACAAGTTTTGTCATTTGACAATATGCATTTTTTTTTATGAACCAAATGTATCGTGCTTTTCATCTCTTGAGTTGTAATTTCTGCAAGACTTCAAATGTAATAAAATATATGATTTTGAATTTCATATAAAATGATAAGACTTGAAATCTCATGATGGTAAGAATTAATGTTGTTAAAAATCATGACAAAGTGAATCAAATTTCCTAACAACTACTTGAAACAAGTGTAAAGTGTCACTTAGCAAAAGAACGACAATGAGTTTTCCAAAAAAAAAAAAAATCTTTTTATTTTTGTGCTTTTCTTGCTTGTACTCCAAAGTCTGCCACTGCTCCCTCATTATGTACAGGGAAAAGCTTCTAAGACTACAGAGTCTACCTACCCAATACGCACACCAAAGTCCGGATTTTAGGGTTTTGGTGAAAAATTGTCTCAGGTTTTTTTTCCATCAAAACCCTAAAATCTCAGATTTTTATTTATGGTCTCAGGTAGGTCTTAGACCCAAAAGATTTTCCCTTATGTATAAACTGGTATTCCCAGGGCTTCCCGCTATTTTTATTTTTTTTTAGTTTGGTTAGTACTAATTATAATTAGGGAGTGAGCATATGCCACACTCATTCGAAGGGATTCGATCACCAGTCTCTTTGATGTGTGGGATTACAGCTCTACCGTCGAGCGACTAGGCAGGTGTTTCAGTTACTTTATTAGATTAAATATTAAACGGAGCAGAGCTCCCCTTTTTACCTATGGTCATGGCAACTTTGTAATTATGGAAAGAATGTGTTTTACAAAACTGCCCATTTTTTCATAATTACAAATGTGCCCCTACCTTCACACTGAGAAGGGGAGTTCCCCTTTTAGACTGCGAAGCAGAGCTCCACATCAAAATTTCACCCTTACTTTATAACCTAAATAATAATATTACAGCAATCTTTGCAACCTGCAAGCACATAGAATGAACACAATTCCGCAAAACTAAGATGAGAATTAGGCGATGTGGGTATCCTTCGGTTGGGACTTGGATCAACTTTCGTATTTGCATGTTTGCTTTCACGGAGAAAGGATTTGTTAGGGGGAAAGGCCTGCTTGGCTTCCTTCAAAACAAAAGGGTTTCAAAATGTTTGAGCAAAGGTTCATGCAGCCGTTGCCACAAGGCTCACACCACCACATCTTCAATCAGGGGCGGAGCTAGGATTCTCTTGCAAGTTGAATTTTTTTTTAAGGCCAAGTTAATGGGTCATCGTATTTGTTTGTGTCCGTTTGTAAAGAATATATTTTTTCTCATATGTTTAGTGGGCTAGATGCCTGGCTCCACCCCTATCCCCGGCTACACCCCTATTATGACTATAGGTTTTTTTTTTCCAGCCCCCCCCCCCCTCAGGACCCATGTGGCTCCGCCCTGTCTTCAATCATATGCGACCAACTGACCTTATCATTAAAAATAGGCTAGTTGATGGCCCACCTCTTTCATACCATGTAGCTCAAATATTGGTCTCTTATAACCAAATCGTTGTGAGGGGTGCGTGTTGGTCAAGACCACGCCTCAGGAAGCGAAGGTCTTGAGTTCGATTCCCTTCCCCCTGTTGGCCACCCTTACGAATTTATCCTTACTTACCTAGTACGTGTGGTTAGGGGGTCTGCACGTCGGCTGTAATCGAGCCGAGCCGAGTAGTGGGATGTTCAAGCTTGTTTTTAAGTAAACGAGCTTGAAAATCAAGCTTGAGTTGTTTATTAAATTAATGAGCTCGAGTTTTAACACACGAGCTCGAGCCAAGCTTGATTAGTTTGCGAGCAACTTGATTTATTAGATATAGCTAGGTTTAACTTTTAGTTTATTATCCTCGTAATAATAATAATTACAGTGTTATCTAAAATTTCAGAAAATCTTTATAATTGTATAAAAAAAATTCTTATTATGTAAATACATTATACATTATTAATCTTTACTAGTGTAACGGATAAAATTCGTAAAATCAACTCAGCGTTGGAGAACGAGCTCGTTTTTGTCGTTTTGTTCACGAAAGTGACACGTGGACACGAGTTGGGGTCACGTGCTTAAAATAGAGGGGTCGCACGTTGTCTGATGCACAACGATCCCGTTGTGCGCATTACGACGTCTTTGTTCTCTTGCAGAACGACGTTTCCGTTGTGCCTTTGACAACGTGCTCGTTGTCTGAAGCACAACGTGAACGTTGTACTCAAGACAACGTCTTTGTCGTTACGCGAACAACGAGTCCGTTGTCTCATCAACAACGATGTCGTGCTGTGTTTTAAGACATCTACACCGTAACCGAGCTTGAGTTAACAACGAGACCGACTCGTAGGAGGAAGTGATCAGGAGGCGATCCATAATTCCGACAAGTGTGCCGAACGCGCCGTTTCGTGCCGAAAGCACTGTCTTGGCATTTAATGCTGGTCACTTCTGCGTACCGTCCGATCCCGTCCAATTGGACTTATAGGAGGTTCTCACGTGTGATGCAACCGGCGGCAGATATGTCTAAGATATTTGGCAATGAGTGCAAATACACGTGGTATGGACACCTATGGCCATCTATGGTCATCGATGGCCATACCAACCTTAACCTATAAAAACCCTGTGATTTAATGCACAGGACACTTGTTCATTGATCCAGACCTGAGAGCATACGTGTTCAGTGCTTCTAGTGCCTTGCGTAACTTTCAGTGACTGTTCTAGTGTTTATTGTTCATCATCTTCTTCACCTACTGACTTTATCATCGGAGTACAGGTCAGGGTGCCACACCCTCCACTCCAACCTTCTACCGGTAAACCAGAGCGTGGGAGGAGCTGCTGCTGACGCGTGTCCTTTCCGGTTTTTCCTCTCACAAAATTGGCGCCGTCTGTGGGAATCGAACCCACGAGGAGCATTTGTGGGAAATAATAAACGGACCCCCATTTGCTCTTTGCGATCATGGCTGATCAGTCAGTAGTGTTCGGGCATGAGGATCAAACCCCTCAGGCCACTTCTTTTGTACCTTCTGTCGTGCATATTCCTGGAGTCAGCCCTTCGTCTGGGCAACCAGAGAGGACCATGCCTCCTCCTGTTGAGCTTTCTGTTTCTGATCACATCTTGGCGATGTTGCAAAAGCAGCAGTCTGCTCTGGACCAGCTCACCAGGCAGCAGCAGTTGATGCAGGAGAGGCTGGAGGCGTTCGAGCATAGCAGGCTCGAGGTGGATGAGGTGCCGCTGCAGAGGCCTTCCTTGAGACGTCAGTTTGACTTCTCTTCTTCTCCTTCTGCCCCGGAGAACCGTGAAACCAGGTTTGTGCTTCATCCTACTGAAGGGGGTGTAAGGCAGCCTCAGGTTCGGGCAGAGCAGAGTATTCCTTCTGATCGTGTAGATTTCTGAGAAGGAGCAGGGCGAGAAGACTTGAGAGGAGGTAACGGGGGTGCAGATGCCCAGAAGACTTGGGTGACAGCCAAGGAAGTGGAGGCTTTAATCGGTGCTCGTGTTAAGAGCATGAAGGGAGGGATTCCTGACCACTTTGCTCAGTCGGCAAAGGACAACGTTGAGAACTCTCCTTTCACGGACGCCATCAACCAGTCCTATACTTCGTCCAAGTTCATAACTCCGATCTTTTCCATGTACACTGGAAAGACGGACCCGGAGGAGCATTTGTTTGATTTCAAACACGAGATGGCTGTTCGCAATCCGGATGATGACCTGTATTGCAAGGCTTTCCCCAACAGCCTGTCTGGGGCAGCATCGAAGTGGTTTCGGAACTTGCCTCCTAGTTCCATCAGCAACTTCTCAGAGCTCAGGTCGGCCTTTATTGATCCTTTCATCATCAATAAGAAGAAGAAGGCAGGTGCAGATACTCTCTTCTCTTTGAGAATGAAGCCGGCCGAATCCTTGAAAGACTTCATTTCGCGTTTCACGGATGAAGTCCACAACATTGACAAGGTTGACGAAGCGAGCTGCATCGCTGCTTTCAAGAATGCTATCCCCAAGCATTCCGAGCTCTACAAGTCCTTGGCTCTTGACTATCCTGTCAAGATGGACGAGTTAATGGTACGTGCCACCAAGTACGGGAGATACGAGGAGGACATATCCGTTGTGTCAGTACCGAAGCTCAGAGCGAGAGTGGTGGATGTCGTGGAGAGGACACACCGATCTTCGAAGAGGAAGGAGAAGAAGCAGAGGTACGAGTCTTCATCATCTGAGGATTCGCCACCAAGGAAGCAGAAAAAGAGAGTTGTCTATGTGACTCAACGGGATCAGCCGGATCGGCGCCCGTTTGAAAGAAATTTTAATCAGCAACAGAGCAGGACGGAGAGACGTCCTAACGACCAGCAGGCGAGGCAGCAGTATCAGCCACGCCAAGTACAGCCTCAAGCACAGCACGAGAGAGGCGTGCAGCCTAATGAGAGGCGATCTTTTGCAGATCAAACACCGCGCATCAATTTCACAGTCAGCCCGGCAACCATCATGAGGTCGATGGAGGATCAGCCATACTTCGAGTGGCCGGCGAGGGCGGTGCAGGATATTACATCGGGGCCACGGGTGCATGAGTACTGTCATTATCACAAGTGCCGTGGTCATCTCACCAACCGATGCCGTATTCTGAGGGAATACTTGGAGAGGCTTGTTCAGGAAGGGTACTTGGGAGAGTATCTTGCTTCTGGCAGCGGTGGCGTGGAGCAAGCCAGGGAGCCAGTGTCCCAATCTCGTCGAGGGGAACCTGCCAATAATCCCAGTACCAGTGGAGGAGCTTCCTTGGGTACGATCAATGTCATTTGCCGCGTGCAAGCGCCGGAAGCTGATGTGGAGAGGAACTTCAGGGCGAAGGCCAGGAAGCTGTCTCACGATGCTGCAGTGTGCCAGGTGCAAGTGCCTAGCAGAAGCGTTGAGCAGACACTTACCTTCGCTGATCGTGATCTGGCCGGAGTGATTCGACCTCACTATGATGCTCTTGTTCTCACCATGAGAATAGGAGACTTCAACATCAAGAGAGTGCTCGTAGATTCCGGGAGTGGAGCAGACATCTTGTATCTTCATGCTTTCACTCAGATGAAGCTGGATCCTTCCGTCCTCATCCTTGCTCAGACTCCCCTGTTCGGATTTGATGGCAGCTCGATGAAGCCTGTAGGCGACGTTGTCTTACCCGTTGTGGCTGGACCCGTTGTCCTTCAGACCAGGTTCTCTGTCCTGGACGCGCCATCACCGTACAATGCCATCTTGGGTCGTTGGTGGACCCATGAGATGAAGGCTGTCCCGTCCTCGTACTACCAGGTGTTGAAGTATCCAACGCAGGACGGGCCTCAGAAGATCAGAGGTGATCAGTTGGCATCGCAGAAGTGCGATTTTCCTGCTTCCGTTGTGCCTTCGTAGCAGTTACAGGTTGCTCCCGTTGTGGAAGAGAGCTCGGAGACATCGTTGTGCAGACCTTCCGTTGAGCCCACGAAACCTGTCAATTTGGGAACGGAAGAAGAGCCAAAGGTGTTGCAGGTCGGGACGAGCTTGACAACGGAGGAAGAGCTCGAGTTGCTGAGTTTCCTAAGGCAGAATCTTGATGTCTTTGCATGGTCTCACAAAGACATGACTGGCATCAATCCGAGTGTTATCTGTCATCACCTCAATGTTGACCCTGCTATCCCTCCAGTGAAGCAGAAACCTCGGAGGCTTGCTCCAGCCTATCATGATGCAGTGAACGAGGAGATTGACAGGCTGATCCAGTTCGGGTTCATTCAGGAGGTGCAGTATCCTGATTAGATAGCCAATGTTGTGGCTGTGCCTAAGAAGAACGGGAAGGTGAGAGTTTGTATTGACTTCACTGGTGTCAATAAGGCTTGCCCCAAGGACTTTTTTCCCATGCCAAGGATAGACAGGCTCATCAACGCCACTGCTAGCCACGAGATGTTATCCTTCATGGATGGTTATTCGGGCTATAACCAGATCCTCCTGGCGGAAGCAGATCGAGAGAAGACCACCTTCATAACAGAGCGAGGCTTGTTCTGTTATCGGGTGATGCCTTTTGGCTTGAAGAATGCAGGTGCCACCTATCAACGTCTGATGAATCTCATGTTCGGGTCACTCCTTGGCAAGACGGTTGAAGTGTACATCGACGATATCGTTGTGAAGAGTCGAGTACGAGGTACTCTGGTGACAAACCTTGCTGATCCTTTCTCTGTGTTGCGATCTTTCAATCTGAAGATCAACCCAGAGAAGTGCACATTCGGAGTTACCTCAGGGAAATTTTTGGGTTATCTTGTGAGTCAGCGGGGGATTGAGGCTAATCCAGCTCAAATCCGCGCTCTGCTGGACATGCCAGAGCCTAAGTCAAAGAAGGAGATCCAGAGGCTGACAGGTCGGATTGCTGCACTCAATCGGTTTATCTCCAAGTCATCAGATCGTTGCAAACCTCTGTTCGAACTGCTGAGGAAGGACTCCATTTTTGCGTGGACTCCAGAGTGTTCTCGAGCTTTCCTTGCCTTGAAGGAGTATTTAGGCTCAGCTCCTATCCTTTCAGTGCCAGAGCCCGGTGAAATCTTATATCTCTATTTGTCTGTTTCAGAGCAAGCCCTTGGTTCCGTCCTGGTCAGGAGCTGTGATGGCGTGGAGAAGCCTGTCTACTTCATCAGCAAAACCTTTCTCAAGGCAGAGTGCAACTATAGCAAACTCGAGAAGGTGTGTCTAGCTCTTGTCTTTTCTGCAGAGAAGCTTCGTCCTTACTTTCATGCTCATTCTATCGTTGTTATCACAATGTATCCTTTGAAAGTCGTGCTGGGACGACCCGAGCTGGCGGGGAGGATGTCGAAGTGGGCTGTGGCTCTGAGTGAGTTCGATATCCAGTATCGGGCCAGGAGTTCAGAGAAGGGGCAAGCAATGGCGGGTTTTCTTTCTGATTTCCCTGTGGAGGAGGAGGCAGAGGACATGGTTGTTGATTTTCAGGAGCTCCCAATTGAAGTTGACAACGGAGATGCCGTTGTGGAAGGGGCCGAGTCATCAGAGTGGAGCGGTTGGCTATTGTACGTGGAAGGATCTTCCAATTTCAGTGATTCAGGACTGGGCGTTGTGCTTATAAGTCCGGAGAACATCAAAGTGCAGAAGATGTCGCGTCTTGGGTTCACTGCCTCCAACAACGAAGCTGAGTACGAAGCCTTACTCCTTGGGTTGGAGAGTGCACGAGAGCTGCGGATCTCCACGTTGAGAGTTTTTTGTGATTCACAGCTCGTGGTGAATCAGGTGAATGGTGTTTATGACTGCAAGGACGACCGGATGAAGCAGTATGCTACTCTCGTTCGCTCGTTGTGTGAAACATTCGCCGTTGTGGAGATCAGGCACACCCGGAGAGATGAGAACAGGCATGCTGATGCCTTGGCGTATCTAGCTTCCATGTTGCAGGCTGACGAGCCTCAGACTATTCTGATGGAGTTCCAAGAGTATACTTCAATAACTCTTCAGGCACAGCGAGAAGTGTTTTTTGTCAATCCAGTTTCGAGCTGGATGACAGGGCTGGTGGCTTATTTGAAGGACGGAATTCTTCCCATCAGCGTGAAGGAGTTGAGGCGCATTCAGTTCAAGGCATCTCGTTATACCTTGGTGCAAGGAGAGTTGTTCAGGAAATCTTTTGGTGGGCCTTTGCTGAAGTGTGTTCATCCTGCAGACGTGGAGAGAATACTTGCTGAGCTGCATGAAGGTATATGTGGTATTCATTCGGGCGGGAAAACCATTGCCCATCGAGCTCTGGGACAAGGTTACTTCTGGCCTTACATGCAGGCTGATGCTCAGAAATATGTGAAGAGGTGCAGCCAGTGCCAGCGGTTTGCTCGTTTGATTCATGCTCCAGCTCAAGAGCTCAGCACTGTATCTCAGCCTTGGCCATTTGCACGCTGGGGACTTGATATTGTAGGGCCTTTTCCTAGGGCTCCAGGGAATCTGATCTTCCTTCTAGTGGCAACTGACTACTTCTCTCGTTGGATTGAAGCTGTTCCCCTTGCACGTATCAGAGAACAAGAGGTGAAGAAGTTCTTGTGGGAGCACATCATCTGCAGATTTGGCATACCGCAGTCCATCATCACTGACAACGGGAAGCAGTTCTCAGGACGTTTGATTGCCGACTTTTGCAGCGAGCTGAAGATCAAGCATGTCTTCTCTTCCCCATATTATCTTCAGGGGAATGGATTGGCCGAGGCAGCCAACAAGAATATTCTAAATGCCTTGAAGAGAAGACTGGAAGATTCGAAGGGGAAGTGGACCACCGAGCTGCACAACGTTTTATGGGGGTACAGAACGACTCCAAGGAACCCTACCAATGAAACTCCTTTCTCTCTAGCGTATGGCATGGAGGCTGTCATTCCTACAGAGATCAGTTTGCCTACAGTGCGTTCTTGGCACAACAAGAAGAAGGATGGAGAGAAAGATCAGAACGCAGAGCTTATGGCCATTCATCTTGATCTGCTAGAAGAGAAGCGAGAAGATGCCAGCATTCAGATGAGGAGGTATCAGCAATGATTAAGGAAAGCCTACAACAAGAAAGTACAACGGAGAGTGTTGCAGGTCGGTGATCTCGTTCTCCGAAGAGTGTTCCAGAACACGAGAGAGCTTAACAGTGGCAAGTTGGGACCAAACTGGGAAGGGCCTTATATCGTAGAACGATTGGGAAGTCCTGGAGTCTGCTACTTGAAAGACTTGCAAGGTAACCTCTTCTCAAAATCTTGGAACATCATGAATCTGAGGCAATTCTTTCAATAGAATCTGTGATATGCTATTTACATGCATCGTTGTGCTTACAAGTTTTCAGTGATTTTACATAATCATAGTGATTTGCAATATTATGTGCCTGCTCGTTATCTACACTATTCTCTGTCTGGTTCATCAGTGTAATATTGTGAATGTTTTGCAAGTAATTCAAATAAAGTTTTGACTGAACAATGTACTCATAACGAACATGAGTGGCTTATATAAGGGTGTCATCTGAGCAAATCCTGTGGCTTGTCCTAATGACATTCTCTGAGCATGTGCTTCGGAACTGAGTTACATTGCGTTCGTCCTATGAATTTTATTTGTCAGATTGCATTCACAATGTACTACGCGAATGATGTATCTGGATTAGTGCTTTGCTCGTAGTGCTTTGCTCATAGTGTTTTGCTCGTGGTTCTTGCTCGTAGTACTTTGCTCATAGTGAACGCTTGTGGTGCTTTACTTGTAGTGTTTGCTCGTGGTGCTTGCTCGTGGTGTTAGCTCGTAGTGCTTTGATCGTAGTGCTCTATTCGTGGTGCCTATTCGTTGTGCTTTGATCGTAGCGCTCTACTCATAGTGTTCTGCTCATAGTGCTTTGATCAAAATAGTCTATTTAGTGTGCAACAGTTATAACTTTCACGAGTATTCAAACATTCACATAGCGAAGTACCGCATTAACATCGGTACTGTGGACTGTGAAAAATCATTCAACTACTCATGTTGTGTTTTTTTTCCCTTATTCTGTGTGCATACGTTCTGCTACGCTACGAGGTGAAAAGAAGTGCAAACATAAGAAAAATGAGCGATCTATTCATATCAAAGACCCATCTCTGGGTAATTACAGTAACGAACTCCTGTGAGGGGGAAAGAGAAGAATTTACATCATCAGAGAAGAGAAGCAGAAACATAAAGAGGAGCAGCAGGTCAGACGAGCTCAGGATCAGCATCTATCGTCGTTGCAGCAGGGGCAGGAGTAGAGGCTTCAGCAGTTGGGGCTTCCACCGGAGTAACTTCATCGGCAGCAGCAGGAAGTTCGGGAGCAGCTGGCTCGGAGTGTGGCTCAGCAGGGAGGGGTGCAGGACCTTCCAGAGAGTGAGGTTGCTCGACGCCTTGGACCTCGGGCTCGTCGTCAAGCTCGATCAGTTCTTTGCTCTGAAGCTCGGAGAACGTGGTGGCGTCCTCTTCGTTGTTTTCCTTCAGGCGGCCTTGTTGGCGGAGTGATTCGAGAACCTCCTTCTCGGTCTCAGCCCGATCCTCATCCAAGAGCGTGTCCAGCTGAGACTGATAATGTTGCTGTAGTCTCAGGGTCACGGACCTCTCGGTGTCCTCTTGAGCTTTCTTGGCCTCCTCGAGCTCCTCCGCCAGTGCTGTCCTGGCTGCCTCGGTCTCCTCCAGCTGTCTGCCCAAAACTTGGGAGACGTGCTCCAGCTCGCTGATGCATAGAACGGCATTCTCCACCTCCTGCTTGGCCTTCTTCTCGGCCTCCTTTGCTGATCGTGTCTCAGCCTCAGCTTTTTCTTTTGCCTTGGTGGCAGCTTGCAACTTCACCTCAGCGCGAACAGCGTCGGCTTTGGCTTGAGACAGATCAAAGTCTACCTTGAGGCCCTCTTCGACGAGAGTCTGCTCCAACGTCTCAGTCCTACCTTTCCAGTAGTTGATCCCGTCTCGCAGGTGATTATACTTGTATTGGCTACAATCACAGAGTTCCTGCACGAGCACGTTCACCTGCAAGGAAGTGTCCAAGCATTAGCACAACGAGGAGTAATATCTCAGCAGTAGAGTAAGAAGGAGAGGAAGGGAGAAACTTACTGTCGCCACAGACTGGCAGGCGGCGTAGGACAGTTCGGACAGATGGAGTTCGCCGACTTCAGCAATGTCCCGGGGCAACCTCATCGCGTGAGTCAGAGCTCGGGCGGTCTTCTCCGAACTCTTCACCGAGTCGTTCACGGTCGGTACCCCGAACCGAGAGAAGTCAGGCGACCAAACCGGAGTGTCCAACGGTAGCATACGAGTTGGAAGACTCGTTGTGCCAGCTTCCGTTGCGGCCAAGGCAACGACAGCGGAGCTCGTGCTGGCTGGGGCAGTTGCAGCTCGAGAGGGGCCAGGCGCCGAGCTGGCTTCGGGCACTGCCGTTGTCACCTCTGCTCCTGGACTTGATGGAGGAGCGGCAGAGGTGGAGGGGGGAGCAGCGATGGCTGCGTTCTCTTTCTCCAGGCGTTTATCCGCCTTTGCTTTCTTTCTGGCCTCGTACTCGGCCTGGGTGGGCATTTTTCTCTTCGGGTCAGCAGTCGCTGTACCCTTGGAAGGAGGATTCTTCCTCTTCTTCAACGGTGGTGGCGGTGGTGGCAGCTGAACTGAAGGGCGGGCAGACCTCGGCTTCCTGCTTAGTGGAGGAGGATTTGTGTCAGCCATGCCTTCTTCTTCTTCTTCCTCGGCTAGGAGTGTTGCTGGTGAAGGTGCGGAAGTGGAAGCACCTTGTTGCTGTCGCTGTTGTTGTTGCTGTTGTTGTGGTTGTTGTCGTTCAGTTGTTGGAGTGCTGGAGGAGACCCGCGTGTCAGGCTCGAGTGGTTTCCACCGGATGTATTCCCCACCTCGAGCACGGCAGATACCGGTAAGGAGGCCTTCTTCTTCTGAGGCCAACTTCTTGTACGGGATCTTCTTTGCGTCAGCTGCACACAGGAAAACAGAATGAGTACAACGAGAGATAGCAGGACGAAAGCATACAACGTACAACGAGAACGGAGTCAGGACAATGGTGCACAACGAACAACGGACGACTATAGTGGTATACCTGCTTCCGCTCGAAAGACGTTGGGGACCGTAGAATTCTCTGCCTTCCAGCCGCCAGAGACAACGAAAGGAGTGGCTTTCCATTTTCTTTCTCTATCGAGAATGCCTGTGACGAGCTCTGGATATCGAGGTTTCTTGTTCCACGAATAGTAGGAAAACAAACCATCGTCATTGCCTCGGCATCTAACAGCATGGCAGAAGTGGAATAGATGCCTAGCCTCTATTGGGTAGCCGTCCTTGATGAATTTGATCATCATGGACATGTATTTGTGGAAGCTAGGGTGCATTTGTCCCGGTGCGAGTTGCAGAGTGGACAGAACTTCATCCAAGATGGGATGGAGAGGGAAGCGGAGGCCAGCCTCAAGCTGGGAGAGATAGACAACGGTACAAGCAGAGCGCCTATCTATGATAGCATCATCTCGCTTGAAGTGGAGATTGACATTAGAAGGGAAGTCGAAACGTTCCCTGTAATGGTTCAGATGTGCCAACTGGTGCTGGCGCAGAGCTGAAGATTTTTCAATGTAGGCACCATGAGGTGCGCTACCTGTGCAACTGGCCTCATCATCGGTAGGGCCTCTAACTTCATCTAACCTAGCGGGTTCTACGGGAATAATGGCAGACATAGTGATTGGAAGAAACAGTGAAAAGGGGCAAGAACAGTAAACAGAGCAACAAAGTGTACACAAAGCAGAATCACTCCGAGAACCAGAGAAGAGAGAAAGGGAGAAACAGTAAGAAGTAATAAGGAAAAGGGTGAAGGGCGTACCGAACCGAAGACGACTCAGAGAGATTGTTGAGAGCTTGAAGAAGATGAACTTTCGGTGGAAAAGAAAATTCGGTAGAGTAACAGTGCTTGAAGAAACAGGGTGAAAGAGAAGGAGGATTCGATGGGATTTTATAGGCATCTCAGATTTGTGAAACTACACCACTACCCTTCATCAGAGCCGTACACCTGTGTCAAAGGGGAGAAGAGCAGTGGCAAGATCGTCTTTTCACCAAAGAGAGTAACCGTCAGAGTCATTAAAGCGTTTTGAAATTCAAAACGGCGATAATGACAGCCTGTTCGCATTGAAGAGACGTGACGGCTCGCACGCGTAACCAGCTGGCGTGAACGGTCGACCTTCCCAGCGAGCGTTTAAAGCACGCAACGTTTCGTCTTCCGGAGCAGTGCCAGGTATGATCTTTTTGTCCGTTTATGACGCTTCGAACTACGATCCAAGCATCATAAAGGGGCAAATTGTAATGGATAAAATTCGTAAAATCAACTCAGCGTTGGAGAACGAGCTCGTTTTTGTCGTTTTGTTCACGAAAGTGACACGTGGACACGAGTTGGGGTCACGTGCTTAAAATAGAGGGGTCGCACGTTGTCTGATGCACAACGATCCCGTTGTGCGCATTACGACGTCTTTGTTCTTTTGCAGAACGACGTTTCCGTTGTGGCTTTAACAACGTGCTCGTTGTCTGAAGCACAACGTGAACGTTGTACTCAAGACAACGTCTTTGTCGTTACGCGAACAACGAGTCCGTTGTCTCACCAACAACGATGTCGTGCTGTGTTTTAAGGCATCTACACCGTAACCGAGCTTGAGTTAACAACGAGACCGACTCGTAGGAGGAAGTGATCAGGAGGCGATCCATAATTCCGACAAGTGTGCCGAACGCGCCGTTTCGTGCCGAAAGCACTGTCTTGGCATTTAATGCTGGTCACTTCTGCGTACCGTCCGATCCCGTCCAATTGGACTTATAGGAGGTTCTCACGTGTGATGCAACCGGCGGCAGATATGTCTAAGATATTTGGCAATGAGTGCAAATACACGTGGTATGGACACCTATGGCCATCTATGGTCATCAATGGCCATACCAACCTTACCCTATAAAAACCCTGTGATTTTTAGTGCACAGGACACTTGTTCATTGATCCAGACCTGAGAGCATACGTGTTCAGTGCTTCTAGTGCCTTGCGTAACTTTCAGTGACTGTTCTAGTGTTTACTGTTCATCATCTTCTTCACCTACTGACTTTATCAATGGAGTACAGGTCAGGGTGCCACACCCTCCACTCCAACCTTCTACCGGTAAACCAAAGCGTGGGAGGAGCTACTGCTGACGCGTGTCCTTTCCGGTTTTTCCTCTCACAACTAGTATATAATAAATATACTTAATTTTAAATTTTAAATGAAGTAAGTATATTTAGATATTTTAGTAGGTTAATTGTATATATAATCGAGCCGAGCTTTTAATGAGCCGAGTTAGGGTATGTTCCAGCTTTGACTAATTAACTAAATGAGCTCAAAAACCAAGCTTGAGATTGGCTTGTTTACTAAATAAACGAACGAGTTCGAGCTTATAACGAGCCGAGCTCGAGCTGTTCACGAGCACTTCCCTATACTTGCCCGGGGCTGGATTAGTAGGGTGCTCTAAGAGGCCTGGAGACCCTCGTCACCAAAAAAAGAGGTCAAATGGTCTCTTATGTTCAAGAGGAATGCTAGCAGCCAGCTATCAATTTAAGGCATTTTCACTAACAATACACACCTATAAGTATTTTTAATTTTATTATTACTTGTGCAAAGGATTAGAGCAGCATAATAAGTTATTTAATTATTTTTGCAAGATACTTGAACAATATATTAAAACAATATAATGAGTTGTGTAGTAGTTGTTACTGTAATTAGTTACACAAATAAATAGTAAAAGCAATTAAAAAATTAAAAATATAGTTTTCTGTGGGCGATGTGAAGTGCTTTTAAAATAATTACCCCCAATAACTTCCTAATGAAATCTAAACAAAGTCTATGCCAATCAAATGATTGGTGTCATCTGGATGATGCGATTATGTGGTCTTAATATAAGGGTGGAGATATTTGATGTTATGCCCTCTTTGGATAAATTTGATGGTTAGTATTGCAATCAATCACTCTAAAATAGAAAGATTTAAGTATGATTCCCAAAGATATGATTTTTAATAGACTACAACTATAATGGGTTCTACGTTCTCCAACATAAGTTATTGGATAAGATAATGATGATGACGATGACGATGACGACAACGATAATGAAGATGAAGATGAAGATGAAGATGTGAAGATACAGCACGGCCATCCCTTAACATAAGGCATCAAAAAAGTAAGAGAGACAACCTGCCCTCAGCGCCCCCACACAATACCAGGGCAGCACCACACGTTGCCGATCTCAATTTTGACAGGATAAGTAAGGTGAAATATGTTTAGAGCTTACTAGTGATCTTGATTTTATAATATTGATTCAACAATTAATATCTATTAAAATTTCGATAATCTATGGTTCATCCTCCTCGAATGGGCACGCACACAAGGATGGGATGCATCATTTTATAAGCCTCACTGGTAGAGAATTAAGTAGGATAATAAAGTATGATGAGATACAGTGCATCTATGATTTGAGTTTGAATTAATTAGATTAGATAAATTAAATTAGATTTGATTTAATTAAGATTTCCTTCAATATAATGAATCTTGACTTATTTATTTAAATCCTCTTTAGGTCTTTATAAACTATTGATATTCAGTTTTTCTCTCACTCCTAAAAATAATCATGTCATTCAACTATCCTCATGTTCAACTTTTAAAAAAATGTTTTTTCTTTCTCAAGTGTGGTTTGCTGATATTTTGTGTTTCTTTTTTAATTAAAATTTTCTGACACTTTTTTCTTTTTGGTTAAAATTTGATGACATATATTTACCACACCAAACAGGAAAGAGAAAAGGTGTCATGGACATTCTAAGTAGTTGCATAGATAAGAGGCAAAAGATAATTAGGTGGGGGTTGAGGCCCTGAATATTTGAATTCTCGACTGGGGTCAGAATTCCTCTTATTACATTGGTCGTTTGTGCCTCTTGTGCCAATGGTGGGGTATGAGCCGTGTGGCCTCTCTCATGGGAAAGGTCTCTGGATTCATTCCCCGAGTGATGAGTAGCAAGAACTTCAATCCCCAATACTAACCACTCAAACCCTGTATACCCTCCCAGGAAAAAAAAAAAAAAAAAAAGTTACATCTTCAAGCCTAATGCACACATACCTGTCCCTTTTTTTTTCTTTGGTTCAGAGGCAAAGCCCATAAAACTACAAAGAACAAGATTTGTGGTAGTAACCTCGATAACATCATTACGAAGAAGAGGTTTTAGCCCTTCCAAAGGTTCCGAACCATAGTGGTCAGACCAAGAGGTGAAGGTGGGACCCTCATTGAAAGGTCTTAGGTTCAATTCACTCGGGATCACTTGGTAGATATTCCCTTAAGCTGTAGGGGCCAACGACTAGCAGTAGATAAGTAATGATTTGTATATAAAAATAAATAAATAAAGTAAAATCCCACACAAAATGTATGTGCACACACTTGAGGCGCTTTCCATATGCTAGTCGGTGTTAGTTTTTGGGTGAATACTAATAGCTAAGACTTAATTAAGAGGCTAAGTAAAAATAAGGAAAATAGTTAACATACTTAGGATATGGATCTGTAAACCTAAGACTGGATCTCATTGGTTCAAACCCCCCTCTTAAATACTCACCATACCTGGGATATGAATTTATAAACCTAAGGCCGGATCTCATTGGTATGCCTATCACCTGCTCAATAATAAAGTAAGTACATTTCCTCGCCCACTCCTAAAGCTAGGAAGCAGAGGTGTGCCCCTAATTTGGAGGTGGTACTACTTCAATTTCCTAGGAGGACAACTCACAACCAATGGGGATTGGTTGAAATTTCAACACGGCACAAGGACCGACCACTCCACTAACCCTAATATCTGGTCATAAATTAATGATATGGACACCCATAGTGGGGGCATACCAGACAGACGAAAAATAGGTCGCTCACCTTTTCCGAGTGGAATGAGTAGTTCAAATTTAGGCCTAGGCCACCAAACAAAGAAAAAACAACAACCAGGTTCCTTGTTTTTTTTTTGGTTCTTTTTTTTATCTTCTTGGTTGGAAAGAAGTTCATTAATGAGAAGAAAAACTAACATCATGTGCATTTGGAGAAAACTCCAAAGCCTGACCAGAATTAGACTCTGTAACAAAGACACATATCCCGCCCTATACTACGCGATAGAGCTTTTTGAGCTTGCAAATCAGCAACTTGGTTCCCAGATCCACTAATAAATCTGAATTCAGAGAACAACCAGGTTCCTCACCTCCTAGATTGTGTTTTTTTAGGATTGTGTTTTTTTAGGTTCGAGATATACGTTTAGGCCGCAACACCGGTTAGGTGTTAGTATTTGTTCAGTTAGTGGGCGGGTGAAGAGTACATACAAACTCCCACCCTCTCGGAAATGGAAACCTAGTACCTACCCCATATACTACCACTGGGACAAAGCCCTGTGTTTACGTAGACTCTCTCTTTGTGAGAATATGACATGATAGTTTTTCGAGAAAAAACAATTTTCTTTTCTTTTTTTTTTCCTGAAAAAACACTTTTCTTTGCGTGTTACTTTTTTCTCTTATTTTCATTCTTTACGTGTTAAGTTTTACCATTTTTTCCTTTTACTTTTTTTTTTCTCACTCACTTACCCCTGATGGAATGAGGACTTTAGAACCCACAAAATACAGACCAAAGAGCAAGGGCGGAGCCAGGATTCTCTTACTGGTGGCTAACAATGGGGGTTCAGAGGCGTAGCCCCTGATTTTTTTTTTGGGTTAAATTCATGGGTCATCGCGTCCGTTTGTAAGGAATATACATTTTCTTAAAAGTTTAGGAGGGCTAAGCACCCCGTCCCCTGGTTCCGCCCCTTTCTCAGGCTACACCCCTATTAGCACTATATAGGAAAAAAAATTCCCCAAAATTTCACTGGGGCTAAAGCCCTCCTTGGCCCCCATGTGGCTCCACCCCTGCTTAAGATCTTCTCCAATTAGTGATGGCGAGGAGACGTCCAACATCCAATAAGAAGGTGTCACACACTCCCTTACGCCAAGCAAACATTGAGTTGTGGGCACACACCTCGGTAAACATGCAAAATGGATATGTGACACCTTCATATTGGTGTTGGTGGTCTCCTCTTCACACCAACTGGAGAAGATACTAAGTCTAAAATAAAAGGAAAATGTTAGTCTAGACTTCCATCTTTTTCACTTTCACTTTCTTAACAAGGTAAACAAGTGTCCTTACTTTTTCAATTACATTTTTAATCGTTAAAACTAGAAATAATTTAACTAAGAAATGAGACGGTTTGAATGATGAAGCTTTAACATGATGCAACTACAATTGAAAAAAAGTTAGACATGTGTGAGAAGGAGAGAAATTAGGAATAACTTTCCTCCCAAAAGTTATTTACTCCTTGTCAGTGTTTATGGTTCACAAATGGGTGTAGTATATATTTTGTGGTCATTGGTTGGCCTCTGGCAAATCGTGAACTGTAGTGACCTAAAAAAAAAAAAATTAATTAACAAGTGTAAAAATAAATATGGGAATAAAAATAACCTTGAATGAGATTTAATTAGAAGTGTAGACAAACAAGAGTCACTAATGGCATTCTGGTAAATAAATAACAGAGTTAATATAAATAAAAAGTGGCAAACCTAATTTTAGAATACACATAGCATAATCTTTAAAGAATAGAACGTGTGAGAGAAGAAAAGTAAGGTTTTCACTTTTGGAAGAGTTTTCAAGGAAGGAATCGCGATTTCAAAGCTTGTTCTTCCTCGTGGTAGATTAAATTGTTGAGGCAAGTGAATAATCTCCTTAAATATAGGTCCTTGTATGTAAATTCTTTAATTTAAAAGTAGATATATTCATCTTGAATCATGATTAGTTTCATTCAAGGTTTTTTATGAAGTATGTGAAGTTTAATAATCATATTTTAGGTTTAGGCATTTTAAATTACATTAATATGAAGTTATTAGATTTCTAGAATTTTAGGACCAGTCGTAGAATAATATTCATAATATATTCTCTCATATTTCAAAAATTACGAAATTTTGTGGATAGTTCGCACATTAGTAAATACACCTCTCTGCAACATTTCAAACAAAAAAGAGTTCGTTTGATATTAATTTCATAATTATGTTTAAGACGTGTTAAACCTGTCAGCAATTTCAAAATCAGAAAAACCCAACTTATTCTATAATATTTTTAAATATTTTATACATGAGAGTCTTGTTTTAAAATTTTTCACACAACTATAATCTAATAGAATTTAAAATCAATGTCTCATATTATTTTATTTTATATTGTATATTTGGTGAAAGGTGTCGAAACTGTGAGAAAAATTTTCACTGCAGATAGGCTGTGTTTTACTGAATATTTTATATTTAAAATATTATAATTTGATTTTTATGATATTTTTATTATTGTTTTCTGGAATTCTATTTTCCAGAAAAGTATGCGTCATAATTTTTAGGTAAGAGATGAATCTCTGAGAATGTCCCTGTTTTCTATTTTTTTGTGAGACAGTACAACTGTATTGAGTTTAATTATTTATAGAATTATAAGTACAGAAATGAAGAAAAGAAAAATAAAGAAAAATGAAATAAATAAATAAATAATTTTATTTATTTTAAATAAGATCATTGAAAATAGTATATTGTTTGTTACAATTATGTAAAACTTCATAACTTGATAGATAGACTTGAAAAACATGAGTTATTTAATTAATATATTGTTATCAATGTTTTGTTTCATATACTGTTTTGAATGCATGTTTGTTCTTGTTCCTCTTTATTATGATGATATAGGACATCATAATAAAGAAAATATATTTTGTTAATGGTAAGGACCACTACCCAAGTGATGACTGTGAAGTGTATGATACTCTTGAAGAAGTCTAAGTCTATGAGTGATCTCCAGGAGATTCCACTGGGGGAATCCGGGACTTCTCAGTGAGACAACCTTAGGTGTATTGTGAACTCAGAAGTACGAGATTTTTCAATGTAACAATACGACTTAAGGACCCCTTAATAATGGATTAGATGACCTTAGACCACTGCCAATGTGATAGACTCTAGGAGAACCCTATGAGCAGAGGACCAAACCAATTGGAAATTAACTACAGTAATTATTGCATATTTTAATATTGGGATATTAAATGTCAAATAATTTTGTAAATTCCAGCAGGCTTGTTGTATTCACTTGTTGAGTTTAGAGGTCACTTTTGCTATTGTTGAAATTTTCAGGAGACACCGGAAGAGGTTAAGGAGTCAGGAGGACAAAGTTAATTGTCAAGACTTTGTTGAGTTTTAGTTGAACATTTATCTGAAGTAGAGTGAACTTTAGTGAAGTTTAATTAATTTGTTTTAACTCTTTTACTCTTTGTGGTTTGTTTAAACTTTAGTTGTTTGATGATATATCTGAATGATATTTATTATGAATAAATTTCATTGTTGTTGGGGTTTGTTCCCGGATCGCAGCTCAGGATCTACACAAATATGAGATATATTATGTGTAGATTTTGGGGCGTGACAAATTGGTATCAGAACACTAGGTTTAAGTAACTCTGGTGTTTGGAGAGACACCTAGGAGAGTTTTTAGGGTCCTCGACAAGTTGATTTGTTGTATGTCTTTTCTTCTTTGATTTTGAGTTCAACAGACTAAGGTTTCCTTATTTTTTATAAGGATTATGTCTAGTGGAAGAAGAGGACGAGGCCGAGATCGAGTAGGTGCTGGGGCATTCGAGGGTTTAGAATCGAGATTGGATGCAGTCTTTCATGCATTGGGAGATACAGCAAAACTCCTGGAGGAGTCAGCCCATCAAGCAAGGAATAGGTCTGACACGTCTAGTCAAGTTTCTGAGACTACACTGATGATTGGGTTGATCAAAGAATTCAAGAGGTGAGCCCTCCAGCATTCAGCAGAGCTGCAGATCCGATAGAAGCTGACAAGTGGGTTCAAGAACTCGAGAAGATCTTTGAAGTCATGGAGTGTAGTGAGTTTCAGAGAAAGAAGCTGGCAGTCTTTCTTCTTAAGAGAGAAGCACATCACTGATGGGATTTAGTAGTCAGGACTGTGGATATGAATGAGTTAGGCTGGGATGAATTTAAGTTGAAGTTTTACTCGAAGTACTTCCTAGAGATTGTGCGAGAGCAAAAGGCACTTGAATTCATTCACCTGACAGA
The DNA here is from genome assembly GCA_015143295.1 of Tetracentron sinense. Taxonomy (NCBI): domain Eukaryota; kingdom Viridiplantae; phylum Streptophyta; class Magnoliopsida; order Trochodendrales; family Trochodendraceae; genus Tetracentron; species Tetracentron sinense. The sequence goes on from CM026569.1 coordinate 10,331,381, forward strand.
AGGGTCGATGTCAGTTGGGCAATACGAGGAAAGGTTTGCCGAGTTATCCCATTTTGCCACATACATGGTGGACGACGAGATTCGCCGAATTAGAAAGCTTGAGCAGGGTCTTATCCCCTCCATTAGAAAAATGATCGTGAATCTTCGATTGAAGACATATGCTGAGGTGGACAGAGCCTTGGTAGTGAAATCCATCACTTGATGTCTTTATCTTTTACACGTGCAATTCAAATACATAAACATAATCAAATGATGCATCAATATTTCATTTGCATAACCATAACAATTCAATATCTGAGAGTGCAAAACAATGACATGTATGTCATACAAATGATTGGAATAAAAAGCAATAAACAAACACTCCCACTAAATAAAAGAATCAAAAGATTTTAAAACTTTCATTGGAGTGACAAGTTCTTTAAAATTTCTAGTGGAGAGTTATTTAGTTAACGGGTTCACAATCAAACCCAAAATCAACTGAATTCACAATCTTTATTTCACTAATGAAATTTTATGACAAAATGGCTTGATGCAAGTCCTCAAAACATGCAACATATTCTGCATCTACAGTGGATGATGCCACCAAAGACTGCTTGGAATTTCCATGAGACAACACCACAAGCTAACAAGAACACATAACCTGATATGGATTTCAAACTGTCCTAACAAACAACAAATATAGAATTCGAATAACATATAACTTCTAGTTCATTAAATCTCTTGTAAACCAACATGAAATCCTTTGAGATAACCCCAAACATCTAGAAGTATGATATTTGGTAATCTTAATATCCAAAACACAACTTGTCTCCTCATATCTTTCATGTCAAAATTCTTGTTATCGTACAATACAAGAATCACAAACCTGCTCTCACTGACCTTGAGATATATGCACCTATCCAAGTAGATCACTACTTCAAGTTCTTCATTCAAATTATCACAAGATCCACAATTGCCCTGAGATAAATCTACCTACACCCAATAACGAGAATATTCTTTGACTTGGTAAATCTACCAATACCCAATGATCGAGGACTTAAAAGGCAATGAGGTGAGTTTCCAAAACATAAATAGAGTCTAATACTACTCTGCAATCCCAACAGTGTCCACCGTTGTGGTGCAGAGTTCATCAAAAACATCAACTCCTTCGCCTTAACGCTTCGCTGATTAATGAACTCCTCCATGCTTCCTAGACCAATCTTTATACTTGAAAAACAATCCTTCCTCATGTGACATTTTCTCTTGCAGAAGAAACACTTAATTTCCTCCGGTTTCTTAACACTTACCTTTCCCTGAAATTGATGTCCTGAACTCTGTCCTTGCCAAAACCTCTTTGTATTAGGCTTATCAAACCTCTTATTCTTAACATTCTTCTTACTATCAGAATTCACTGCTAAGTTTGCAGACTCAGCTTTCCCACACTTCAAGTACTCTTCCTCACTGACACACACAATTATCACCTCATGCAAGTCTCACTTCCTATCCTGGGCACTATAGTTAACCTTAAAGGCGTCAAGAATTGAGGAAGAGAAGCTACAACTAAATGAACCATGAGGTCATCCTCAATGGTCAGCCCTAACTCTCTAAGAGAGATAATCAACTTAGAAATCTTCAGGATATGCTCCCGAACATTTCCAGCACCATCATACTTCAATGAAATCAACTGAGTCAGACAATTGTTCTGATGACACCTAACAGACCCTATAATTTCTTCTTGATAGTCTCAAGAAGCACCTTAACTGAATCAGCAGTAGGAATACCACCCCTAATGACTTCCTGAATAAAAGCTCTAATAATCATCATGGTCATTCGATTGGCCTTCTCCCACTTCAAATGCAAGGACCTGGCTAAGTCTGAAGACTCAACAGTGGGAGCAACCGATTTTTCCTCCAAGAGGACAAAGTCTTAATCGAGGCAGCCTAGAACTATATCTAGTTGCATCTTCTAATAACCATAGTTGAAACCATTCAAAAGTTCAATACCAGTCAAATGTTCATGAACAACAGACTCATCCATAACTGCAAATGTCATTGTTTTCTATGTTATGGTATGTCTTATAAAATATTGCACAAATTATAATAATTCACTTTATACTTGTCCTTGTATGACTTTACTTAAACTTTATCATTCTAATTTGGTTTAGTAGTTAAGTATGATAGTTAAAGTAGTTTAATTTAAGAATGCTTACTTCCACTTTACGGGATAGGTGGGCGCATTATCTAATCACACATTTGGGCAAGAGATTTTGACATGTAATTCACCCCTCAATTGGCGACAACAGTCGTGCACAAAACTGACCTATCACATTTTGGATTGATTAGGACATTTCCACACCTTTGGGCAAGAGGGTTATCTTTCTCTCACCGTCACGCACAAATCATTCTGCGCCACCCAGTCTACATGAAGTCCCTAGAAACATTTAGGCAAGACTAGCTATTCAATATAGGTGAGTGCAAACCTCTGATCTTAAAGAGATCAAAATCCCTAAATTCGAAGAACCATAACCTTCATAGGGCAGCCACCTTTAGGCAAGACAATTTAACCTACTTTAGCTATGACCATTTGAATGACCGCCTTACAGATCATACCTACACCCCATAAGATGATCTAAACCTTAGTTTCTGATATAATTTTGGGTTAAATTATCAAATTCTTCCTTTAGGTCAAAACCATAACGAAAATATGTTCATGCACTAAATAGCTATTTACAGTGCTCAGAAATCGAATTGGGCCTGAAAAACGGAACAAAACACCAAAAACCTCAAGTATGGTCTAATACTCCCCTGAAAGTGTCTTGGGAACGTATCATGCCCAAGGGACACTCCCTGCGAGTGACACGTGCGGGTAGTGCAATTCATGCGTGGGGAACTGCGCATCATGCACGCACTGCGCCTCATGCACTATTCTACGCTTCACGCGTGGACTGAATGAACGTGCTTAGGCGGTCTGGTCTAGTCCCGGCTTGGTCCAATTCGGTTTAGTTATCGGTCTAGTCCAGTCCGGTCGAACCAGTCCAGTCTAATTGAATCGGATCAAACCATATTCAGGTCGGATCAAAACCGGGTCGGGTTCGAATCTGGGTCAATCAGGCCCGAGTCGAGTCAATCAATCGGTTCCGATTCCGGTTACGGATCGGGTCACAGGGTCGAGTTCACACTCGTGACTTGTCTTCCTAACCTGCGAACTGATATAAATTTTTTTTTAGAAACCCTAACCGCTTACTGGTTCTCTTTACCTAGGGTGGCCTACCAGCACCAGTTCAGCCAAAACCGGTACCAAACTGACGGTTGTACTCTGGCAAGAAAAAACCCGCCGATGGTGGCCTCCTCCAACGGCGGGATTGTCGTCCAACTGAGATCCTTAAACATTATAATTCCACTCCGAAAATAATCCAAATCTTGTTTATCTGATTTACTTTAATTACCAATCACTTAGATCAATAAAATTGATCATTTAGATCCGAAAATAAATCCAACTCAGATTTGATTATTGGGAAAGATTAATCACAAGGTTGAGTTTGAGCTCTGATACCAATTGTTGGAATTTAACAATAATATGGTTAATCTAAACAATATCATTTAAATCCGAAATCTAGAGCATGCAAGTAGATTTTCCATTATCATAATCAAGTAGAGATTGAAAAAGATAATCACATACCAACTCGCTAAAATTTCTTTATTCCCTTCTCGGTGTGATGTTTCTGCGTTTGAGAAGAGTCTGAGAAGAGTCTTTCATTTTCTCGTTAGGTCTGATTCAATGAGGTTTCAAATGACGTAAGAGAAAAGAGGAAATCCCCTTTCTTTATATACCCTTAGAACCGTACTCATCATAAGATCCAAAGACTGAGAGGAATCACACAAAAGATCTAACAGTCGCCAACCCTGACCATATTTGTTAGCTTTAAGAACACTTACGAGTCCCTATTCGATCACTTTTCTTTAGTGTGATCCATTAACATTAACATTCTCTATTGACGGCAATACAATCCGAGTTGTTAAAAACCATAGAATTGCGTGGGACCACATGAGGTTTTATATTTAATTTAAAAACCTTTACAATATATAGGTGTAGGTCAGTGTCTGGAGGAATAGAACGTAATAAGCACTCTAAGGTGGTGTTTTGGTAATACTAATCTAAATAGGTAGAGCTTATTTGAAAATTATGCTTAATTGGACTTTAAATTGTTAAGTTAAAGGTTAATTGGATGTCTACATCATTTTGAAGTAGGGTTTTACCTCTAAAGAAAAAAGTAGCTCATACCTATTTTGTTAAATAGAGATAAAAACCCAAACATAACCTTTAATTTAACAATCTAAAGTCAAACTATGCTCAATTTTCAAATAAGCTCTACCTACTTAAATTAGTATTACCAAAAGTCACCTAAGTCTTGCTCAATTTTCAAATAAGCTCTACCTATTTAAATTAGTGTTACCAAAAGTCACCTCAGTCTTGGAGAAAGATTAAAGAAGATAGAGATTCTTCTTTGGGTATTTTTTAGAAGGTGACTTGAAAAGAGTGTTCAAGAGTCTCTAAGCTTGAGTTGAGATTTAATATGAGATGAGAGAATGAGAATGTTCTTGTACTGGTTTCTCAAGATTTTCAAGCGAAAAAAGTAATCAGATCTTTGGTTATTTTGGTGTATACTTGTTTAACTTTCGATCGGATTGGTTAATATTAATCCCTTCCACCAAGGGTTTTGTCCACAGGTAAGAAAGTTGGGTTAGAGCATTCCTAGCAAGCTCACCAAATTTCACTCACCAAAATAGCCAAAACCCACAAAAAGTGGTTTTGGTGAGCCACTTTTTTAAAACACTCCTAACAGCCTCACCATTTTAACCAAAAAAAAAAGAGGAGAGAGACAATATTTTATAATTTGTGTGGGAAAATGAAAAAGGAAGAGAGAGAAAAATATTATTTTATTATTTGTGTGGGACCACAAAAAAGAAAGGGAGAGAGAGAAACCTTATTTTATTATTTGTGTCGGCCCAAGGGTGAGAAGATTTTTGGTGAGTACTGTAGACTCACCAAATGGATTTCTTCATTCTGTTGAGGCTGCTAGGAGTCATTTTAACACCTTTTTAGTCTTTTGGCTCACCAAAATAACCAAAAAGTTATTTTGGTGAGGCTGCTAGGAATGCTCTTATAACTTTTAAGCTTACACATTCTTCCAAAAGAGAATAAAAAGGATTCAATCCGGATTATATGCAGGAAATACAGAGAAACTCTTTCAATCTACAAGAGATCTAAAACAAAAACCAATGAGGTAACAAATTCTAAAATGTAAAGATTATCTCAATATTACAAAGAACAGAAGAGAAATTGCAACTGGATACATGACCCTCTGATAAACCTTTCCCATCATCTATATTCTCTTCAGCTCAATAATCCCTCTCTGTCACTCTCTCCCTCACTTTGAACTATACTAAGAACATGAAAATGGAATAGAAAGAGAACATACAAGAAACAATTCCAGCGCATTTTCCCATTTGGCATCACTCCTAAAGAACAATTCTCTAGTCCCCGGGAATAGAAAATTGTTCCATGGGAGTGATGCCAAACAGGCCATTAACATCAAACAAGAAGGGAGATCAGTAATGTGCATAGTAATACCCTCCATGTAGTCCCATACTGTTCACCGGCGGCATTCCGTAAGGGATCATTGGTGGTGGACCAGGGGCAAAGTAGCCTGCACCACTGATTTTGGCCAAACTCACTTGGCCTTGCATCCCATCTCTCGCATACTGCTGCCATACCACCTGTTCCTGCACAAGCAATTGCTGTTTCTTCTCCATGTCTGCCATTTGAACATACGACGGCGGTGGAACAGTAAGTGATGCGGCAAATGGATCCTGCCCGACTGTCTCTACTGTTCCATCTGGGGCAGGGAGAGCCAACACAGGTGTAGTGCTTTTCCCCAGCCCCGGCAATGCAACACTGCTCGCGCTCCCTCCGGTCAATTGGGCAGTGCTTACATGCTGCCTAACAATCCCCTGATCATACATCCCATTCAATAGCAATGGGTCGAACCCACCACCCAATGTAGCTTTCTGCTTTGATAGATTACTTGCTGATTCCACTAATGCCAATTCCCAATCTGCCTTCCCATTCTCGGCCGCCGGAGTTTGCCACGCCGAGGTCACTTCCGGTTCCGATGACTCCCACGATCCATTCGGCGGTCCAGAGAACAGAGCCAGGGCTAACCTATTGGCCTGATCTTCGACCGACATAGATTCCTCCCTTAGATTCACCAAGTCCCCTGTCTCCTGCTGTGGCTGTGGCTGTGGTTTGGGCTCAGGTGGTGGTGGTGGTGGTGTAGGAATGTAATTCTCCGGTGGTGGGAGGGCTTTTATGTCATTCATATCCTGTACTGGCTCCTCCTCTTGAACAACTTCTAGGGTTTCCTCCTTCCTCTCAGGGCTCTTTGGCTTCCTAGCTCTATCCCTCATAAACTCCTCCAGTGTCTCCAACAACGTGTCCGTAATTCTCTGAACTTCTGGGTACTCCGAAGACCTTGCAACTCCCGTGTCCTTGCACCAACCATAAAACGCAACAAGCTCATCAATCTGCTTCGCAGAACTAGCATACGCCTCCAAAACTTTAAGGCAATCTGGGTATTCCATATCAAAGAATCGATCAAGCAAAACCGCCAAAACTTCACAGATATCCGCATAGATCTGGAAACTCTCCCTAACAACAGGGTACAAAGCAACAAGAATCATTCTATTGTTCTTCGCAGTTCCCGTTGGACGACAAGCCAAGAACCGATCCAGAAGCCGTTGCAACTGAATAATCTTCCCCAAAACCCTCTCTGAATTCATATCCCTAACCGGCGTCACCGCTTTCCGATCATCCCGTCCCGCTGATTCACTCATATCTCCATGAGACCTCGATCGACGCGGAATTCCATAAGATTCTTCCCGAAACTCTCCATAATCATACTCATGAGGTCTTCGTTGTGGCCTCCATCGATCATCTCTCTGCTCAATCCGATCATCTCCACCACTCTGTTTCCTCTCGTACATCATACACTCGAGACGCTGATCGAGATAAAGAGCATATGTTCGAATAAACGCCGAATGATCCCATGAATTCGAGTGAGCTTCGTCGCGAAAATCAGACATATTGAGGAGTCGAGTTCCTCTTCTCGTCGCGTAGAGAATTTCCTGCTGGAACACTGGATCTCCATCGGCTAGTAATCGGTGAACAAGAATTAGTGCTTTTAACGCCACGATCCAATCCCGAGTCTTGCCGAGTCGCTTCGATACGGTTGCGACACAGAAATTAACGTATCCTCTTGAGTAAGATGTGAGATTTAGGATTTCTCTTATGTACTTTTCATCTGCTGGATCATCGTCGTGGCTCGTTGCTTTCACGATCGCTACTTCCAAATCCGGCGAAATATTACTAGCGACCTTCGCGATTCCGATGCTCGTCTGATCTTTCACAGCTCCGATCGCCTTCCTGATCGTGCTTGGCGCCATTACCACCACCACCACCTGCTACTACTGATTCTCCGATTCTCTAATTAGCTTTTAAAATCGAGATCAGAGATTCCTACCGTTTGTTCTACCTCGCAATGAATTCAAAAACAGAGTTACCGTTGTTTCAGGTAGGAGACACGGCGCAGAACAGGCGACACGTATGGAATTAAGAGTCCCCGTGTCCTCTTCTTCAGGCTTTTCTCTGTTACTCTATCGCTTGCTTAGTTGAAAGCGGAGCCGAAAGAGAGTACAAAAAGGTGGATTTAAATAGTGCCTTCAAGTCCGGTGGTGCTGTTTTGATCTCAACCGTCCGTACATATTAACACTGAGCTGTCGGTCGGGTCGGATCACGGATGCGTGTAGTGTAGGGGTGTAGGGTTCGAGAAGATTACAAAGTCTTTATAGTTATTTAATTAGGTGTTTCAATCTTATTTTATAAGCATACGTTGCGTAGGGTTCACGAGGAGAAGGACTTGATAAATGACCCTGACCTGCCCTTGGATTCTCTCTTTCTTTTAATTTTTGAAAAAGAAGTCGACCACTTAAATGGAATGCCGCGAGTGTGAGATACTTTTCAACGTCGTCCAGGTTGGGTCTGCAATTTCTTTATGGAGGAATAATTCCCTCCTTGTATGAGGAGGAAGTGACTCTTTAACTACCATTAAACTCTGGTTAAGAAGTTTTAATTTTTAATTTTTAATTTTTAATTTTTTTCTTCAAAATTAAATATAGAGTTTTTGCATATCAACTGCTAGGTTCTTACTAGTTTGCAAATACAAATACACTGTTATGTGTAAACCTTTTACAAATTAACTCATTGTTTTCCAACAGTTAGACAAATACCCTTATACCTTACTTCCGATACACTTTTGTTTGAAATTGTTATTAAAATATCTATTACGCCCTTAACTGATTTCAACCTTACTAAGTCCTTTTAACTGCTCTTGAACCATGGTTAATAAGTTTTAACCCCTATGATTGTTATTATTATTATTATTTTCTAAAAAACAAGGTTAAATGTTTTAACTTTAAGGATTATTAAATCTTAACCGTAGTTAAAGAAAGTTAGAAGGGAACACATTAATTTTTAAAAAAAAGATTCAAAAAACGAAGGTTAGATGCATTAGTGAATCGTAATCATAGTTAAAAGGGGACATGGAATTCTTTTTCTAAAAACCACTGTTAGCTCCTTTAATCCTTTAGGATAAGTGAATATTAGCCACAATTAAAGGGAGTCAAAAGGGGACACCTAAAATTTTTAATTTTTTTTCTAAAAACCAAGGTTAGATACTTTAACCTTAAAGGTTAGTGAATCTTAACCATAATTAAAGGGAGTTAAAAGGAGACATGTTAATTTTAAAATATATTTTCTAAAAACTATGGTTACATGCTTTGACCCTAAGATTAGTGAATCTTAACCACAATTATAGGGAATTAAAAGGGACACGTTAATTTTATAATATTTTATCATTAGATGCTTTAACCTTAAGGTTAGTGAATCTTAACAAGATTTAAAGGAAGTTAAAAGGGGATACATTACCAATCAAAAAAACACATTAATTTAAAAAAAAAAAAACCAACGCTTTATGCTTTAACCCTAAGAGTTAGTGAATTTTAGCCAAAGTTAAAGAGAGTTAAAAGGAACATTGTATATTTTTTTTAAAGCTTTAACCCTAAGAGTTAGTGAATTTTAGCCAAAGTTAAAGGGAGTTGAAAGGAACACGGTATATTTTTTGAAAACAAAATCCTAATAGATGCTTTAATCATAAAGAGTTAGTGAATCGTAACCACAATTAAAGAGAGTTAAAAGAGATGTTCAATTTTTTGTTCTAATAATCAAGGTTACATGCTTTAACCCTAAACATTAGTGAATCTTAACAATATCAAATAAAGTTAAAAGGGGACACATTACTTTTTAATTTTTTTAAGGTTAGATGATTTATCCCTAAGGGTTAGTGAATCTTAACTATAGTTAAGAGTTTTTTTTTTGGTAATCTATAGTTAAGAGTTAAAAGAAGACAAATTAACCATAAGAGTCAAAACTTATTAACCATAGTTTAAGAGTAGTTATAGAGACTTTGTGATGGTATGAAATCTTTTAAGGGCATTATAATCATTCTAGTGACAATTTCTAACGAAAGTCACACGGAAGTAAGGTTCGAAGGTATTTGTTCAACAATTGGAAAATCATAAGTTAATTTACAAAAGGTTTAAACATAAAAGTGTATTTGCAAACTAAGGAAGAACCTAACAGCTATATGCAACAAAAACCCAATTAAAGATAGTTGTTTAATCGTAAGGGTTAAATGAATCTTAATGTTAGAAAAAAAAAATGACATGTGGCAAGTTTCAAGAGGGGTGGGGGAGGTGAAACTCCCTCATCTTATGAGGAGAGGAGAGAGCTTAGTAACCCAAATCTCCTAACTTGCTACCTGCTCTCAAACCTTGCTTTCATCTCAAACCACGATATCATGACTTATTCAAGGAAAGATCTTGATCGGAAATTGTTGTTGGTGTAACCGGCCATTGCCTCAGGTGGAGCACCGAGCCGGAAGAGGATGAACCAATCATCCAAGCTCATGCAAAGTTTGGAAACGAAAGGGTTTGGTTGCACCAATAAGGCGATAAAAAAAAATCACTGGAATTCGTTTGATATTGGAAATCAACAAATCTAGCTTGGTGTTGAGGAATCTAACACGGGCCAAATCTCGTTTGAACTGCGATGATGGGCATGCATCCAGCCATTGAAGAAATCGGCAATCGCCGTGTTGTTGTCCCCATTTTAGACCTCTATCTCTGTCCTAGCTATCGGTTTGTATGTATTTCAATGATTGCGTTCAAAGTTGAAGTCGTTCGCAAGGTTGAATCCAATTTTCTCTTTTCGGCTTCTATAATCAAGTATCTGTCGCAGTTCAAATCCGAAGAGAGTAAGATTTGGGACTTGCAGAAGATGAAAGTCTTTCATCTTTTACAGTAACGGCTGAGTATGAAATCTTGGCCGCTGCAACGGGAAAGAGAGGTGCGGCAAAGTTGGGGTCTACTGGTGTAACTATCTTGCAATTATCTTTAATTGGGTTTATAAGCAACATCTTTTTTCCTAACATTCTGTAAACATTTGGTCTGCCTCTTACCCTTTTAGCCATTTCTTGTGGGCAAACATTGTTGATTTCTGAATAGCTAGCCCTAATTGTATATAATTACTGTTACTATTTTGAATGAATACTATTACCGTTCTTATTATTAATATTTCAATGGAACATAGTTATTAATCTAAAGTTCTAAACATCACAAATTATGTAACAGTCTTTAGTTAGACTTCATCCCAAATTCTATGTTTTCTGTTGAAAGCCGACTATCTCTTTTATCTTTGTTGTAGATTCTTCATTTTCTGTCAACTGTGGAGGCACAGACCAAATATCTGCGTCCGGTGTTGATTATGACGACGACTCTCAATTTATGGGAGCTGCCTCACTGTATGCAAGCTCCGAACATCGGTGGGCAGTAAGCAACATGGGAGTTTTTGTCTCCTCATTTTTCATGTGAAATGAAGTGTATTTTGTCTTTTTTTTTTGTAGGGTATAAGATTTATATAAGATTTATTAATTATTAGTGATCTTGTAATTGAATTTAGAATGATACATTTAATAATTAAATAGTCATCTTGTTTGTTGGGATGAAAATTTTGAATTATGAATGAATTCATCAATTTTCTCTTAGAGTTTAAAAAATTAAAAAAGATATATTTACATCTACAAGTAATTTTCAAGAACATCAATATATATTTTATGTATATATATCGGCGCTCCGGAGGCGTTCCCAACCTTATCCTAAATTGAAATTTGACGCTCTCGCTCCCGCACCCGCTCTCGCTCCCGCTCTATGCTCTGGTTACTTAGGGTGAGAGTAGTTCACTCCAATAGCAAGGAGTGAACTATTGCTCCTCGCTCTCACAAACCAAATCAATTGAACTCTAGTTAATATTTTAACTCCTATGATAAAAAAAAATATTATTTTATATTTCTAAAAACTAAGAGTAGACAGGTGGATTGTAGCAATGAATGAATCTTGCACTAAGTTTTTTAAAAAGGACACATGGCATTAGAAGGGAACCGCACCTCCTCCCGTCACCAACCAAGGAGGCAATTGTTTTCCATAATGAAATAATAGTTAGAACTAACTGTCTACATAAGTAGGTGAAGGTATTAATCAGCCATCTTCATTAATGATTTTAATGAACTACCCCTTTAAAAGATGACTCGTGACACGTGACATTTTTATTTTATAATCTGATCGTTGGAAGTTAAGTAGGTCTTTTAAAAACACGTGTCAAACAATGATTGAATATGTTTAGACTATCTGTTTAAATCCTAGTTTTGTGCATTATTTCGTAAAGTATTCTACTTAGGCTATAGAAATAGATGATCTTTTCTTATTCAACTAAACTGATTTTTTTATTGCATGTTTCCTAGGCTTTCCTGTGAATCCTATTACTAAACCTAAGGCATCCCCTCATTGGTGAATGATCCCCCTCTTAAATGCTCTCCAAGCATGTTAACTATTTCCCTATGTTTAGACTATCTGTTTAAATCCTAGTTTTGTGCATTATTTCATAAAGTTCAATAAATTCTACTTAGGCTATAGAAATAGATGATCTTTTCTAATTCGATCAAACTGATTTTCTTTTGCATGTTTCCTACTTCGGTTATAGAAATAGATGATCTTATCATTTTTATTGCATGTTTCCTACTTTGGTTATAGAAATAGATGATCTTTTCATTTTTATTTTTATTATTATTTTGGTAATTCGAGGAGTCCCCAACCTTTTGGGTTAGGACTAATCCCAAGGGTGCTACGAAAGCTGCAACCCGCTACACTAGATAAGTCCGCAAAAATCCTGTGCGAGTTGACCCCAAAGGGCCAAAGGGAGTCAAATTAGGGCCTTCCGCTTCATGAGGCATAATTCACAGGAATCACTGGTCCACCCTTCAGTGTTAAAAAAATATACTCGTTTACAAGCGTCTACCAATGTCAATTTTTTATCTGCATGTTTCTCGAAAAATCTATATTAACATCCAACACTTGGATTTTGGAAAAACTCACCAAGTTTCACATTATTAGGGTCGCTTAATAAGCGATTATGAGCATGAGTTTATGACTCACTAAAATGCTACTGTACAAAAAGTATCCGGCTACATGATCTAGTTATATTATGCTACCAAGTTAACCTTGTGGTTTACTCTTTAATTTTATTTATTTATTTATTTGGTTGGATTTTAATTTTTTTTATTAATAAATAAAAATTGAATTATTGAAGGAAATGGCTAGTTAAAGCTTTGGAATTACTGGTATGAAGTTTGAACGTGTATTTCAACATTACTTAAGTTCCTGAGAGTTTGGGTGTCAACTATCTGAGTCAAACAGCCTTGGTGTTGCACCAGCTAGACTTGTTTGGTCAACACCAACTCCACTTGTTTGGTTATAAGGCTTGTTTAAGTTCTGTTTAATTTGGATTCAAACATAAAAAGACTCACTCAAATACTAAAGAAGGTGAGAAGCAAAGCTTGTCCCATGGGTAGTGTGTGCTAGTCATCACTCATTTGTTTCGGGTTCCATTCCCGAGAGGGTGTGAGTGCTGTAACTTGTAATCTCCACCCTCCCCTAACTAAGAACATATACTACTAACCTACTAACCGGGGGTGACGGCCTAACCACGTATCAGTCAAGGAAAAATAAGTTTAAGAAGGTTAAAATGAAGTTTGAGGATGGTTAACTTTTTTCTTTTTTCGGTTAAAAGGATGCTTAACTTCAAGTCTTACTTATAGCTTCTTCTTTTTCGGTTGACGTCTTACTTATAGCTTAATGCTGAATTTTAAAATATGTTACTTAAATGTCTCAAATTGACTAGTATGACTAAGCCGGTTTGTCCCATTAGGGCGGTGCTAACTTAGGTATGAATGAATTTTTGCATAATAGCACTCTAATTATTATGTGTGTTAAAAATTTACATAAATGACAAATTTGTAATCATAAACAATTTAAAATCTCAAAAATATCTTCTAGCTTTAAAAAATACTTATTTCTAACTATTAATCATAGTCACTTTTGGAATTTTTTTCATATCTAAATCTATGCTACCAAAAGATTTTAGCTAAACAATTAGTTGTACAGAACTACAGATCTTCAATTAACAATTAAGTATTTCCAAACGCTAGTCAACTAAAACTTGGCTTATTCGTAAGTAAATGAATTCGTGCCCAACTCGATTTGCTCTAGTTAACAAACAAATTGAACCGAATTTGAGATGCAAAATCGAACCTAACCAAACTTCTGACTTATGACTAATGAAAGAAAAAAGAACAAGGAATCATGTTTCATTAGGGTATATTTGTTCAGTAACTGTTTTTTTTTTTTAGAGAAACAAATTTTAGAAAATTAAGGTTTTGCTATGGTTAATTCCATATATGGCCTCAGTCAACAATGAAGGGTGTATTAGGGTATTAAGCAAAAGAGGAGATGCTGTTGTAACTATAAGAGTTTCAAACCTCCATTAATGATACATACCTAGGTAGTTATTTAAAGAGGATTAATAGATGGTTTGGGTAGTTTGTAACTATTATTGCCTTTATATGTTGAATGAAGATAATTGTTCTGATAGAACATGTGAAAGTTTGTCCCTCGAAGAGGCATTAATGGAGGTTCCAGGGTGCCTTCAATTAGGCATATCTTCTCCTTTTTTTTTTCCTTTTGTTATGTTTTCTGTTTTATAGCTGGAGTATCACTATATAGGAAGAAGAAAGAGGAGATGGAATATGAAGAGAAGTTAGGGTCACATCTTATGATTAAGTAAATAGGAGTTAGGGTTTGGACTTTAGCAGATCCTTACTCGGTTTATTAGATAGAGAAAAATGAACTTACAAAAAAGGCAAAACCCCATGAAAACAAAGAGATTACAAGAATTACCTAATCTGAATATTTCTAAATTTATCCAATTGGAAGTCCAAGCTACATCAATGATCCCATATATAATTGTAATCTAATAAACCCATTGACATATACTGCTTGTATATCTGTGCATATCAAATGTCACATATATAGTATCTATTTCAAACCAAAGAACTTCCGTTACACAATTATATCCGTTTACCTACATTCTTGTAGTTGCTAAAGCCATCCATCTTTCTTCTATGTCATCATTTCCTTGGCGAGTAGGTCTGCACTTACAAATGTCTTGGTGTATCCCTTGTCCGCCGTAAAATATGGATGAGTATTACGATTTACGAGCCCACATGCACAATTTACCGCTATTCTGACAAGTTGTCCTATGCATTTCTGGTCGTGGTTAGACGAAGAACCAATACCATCGGAGACTGCAACAACAAAAAAGAACACAAAGAAATACAAGATTCAGAGTTATTTGAAACATGAATAATACAGATTAAATGAGATATCAGAGTATGGTTTGAGAGACCTTGAGAAATATATGATCCATATGGTCCTTGCAAAATGCAACAAGTTCCTCCAAGGTTCAAAAAAAGGGTTTCGGACACCGTAACGGACACGGCCGAAACCATTACGTAACGCCGTACCAACTGGTTTTGGCCTGTACGACTTTTTTTTTTTTTTGCTTAAAAAAATCATAATAAATAGAAAAAAAATAAAAATTACGTAAGGAAGAAGCAACAAGATTTTAAAGAGTTTTTTTCACTAAAAAATATCGTTTTACCTTCAGCAAATTGCCCGGGGGGGTGGCAGGGAGGGCGGAGCCCCCTACGACGTATGAAATGCGTCTGCAATCTGAGCCTAATAGGTCCAGATTGCGTCGAAAATAATATTTTTAATGAAAAAAATGATATTTTTTAGTGAAAAAATATGTTGGAAAACGTTACGGTACCTATATGTAACATAACAGTAGTGGGTAATGGTGTTAACCAAAACCGTTACGTAACGGGTGTTACGTAACGGTTTCAGCATTTTTTAAAACCATGAGTTCCTCTCCCAACCCAGAAAAAATGTATCTCCAAAGAGAACGCACAACTAGCGTGTAAGACATTGAAATAAAAGTATAAAGAGGAGATGAAATTAGTTATTTCTATTAACAGAAGATATACCACAAAAAAAGTTTTGCCAGGTACACGAAACACTTCCCCATAATCCCGAGAAAAGGTACAATACCTGAACGCAAATATCGAATAAGCACCCCGCAAGGCATTTCCAAGTTATCCAATTTGATCTCTCCAAGAGGTGGTTACAACTGTTAAATCTATACAAATCATTTGATCCTGGCTTTCCAATACTCATGGCCCCAGGGAAGAACACAAATGATTTGCTTCCCTACTTATAGGAATGAAAGGCTCATCCAAGTGTTTTGAGGAAAAGTCTAACATCTCCCAAGTCCTTGATATCAACTGAGCACCATATACCAAACCATCTATCAATTTACTCAAATGAACAAGTCAATGATTGCCAGATCATCTGTCCCATTCATCTTCATTATCTCTGATACCCATCTAAACTCATCGATCCTCCATTGATCCCATTCCAAACTGTCACTGCAATTCGAGATGCCACCTCTACAATTCCAGAATCTGCCCTGCAAAAATATGTAGTTATGTACTCCAAATGACCCAGCACTTTTTGTCGCATCATTTTCTACTTTGCATCTCCAAAACCATATATCCAAGAAGAGCCAGCCTTGTTTTACCATGGTATCCCTTCATCTGGCATTTCATATAGAGAGTAGCAATGGTGTTTTTTGGTTTAGGCAAGATAATTGAAGAGGCCCCGAGTCAGAAATACCGGGGTTTACTCAGGTTAACTGTTAGAAAAAAGAAATTAGGAACCCATGGCAGGGACAAAACCTTCAGTTTTCAATTGCTTTGTAAGCCCATCCAGGGTATAGTATATTGTAAGACTTTGCCTGTGAGATTTGTCTGCAGTAAAAAATTTATGGCACTCGCCATTAACCTCAATCCAACTGTATCCTGGAAATTTCTTCACACCCTTATCTTTCATAACTGCTCGCACCCGTACCGCATCATTCCATCGGGAAGAATCTCTATAGATGTTCGACAGCAATACATGATACCCAGAGTTTTGGGGCTTCATTTCTATCAGATACCTGGCTGCAACTTCAGCCAAAAGGACATTACCATGGATCCAACAACCGCTGAGCAACGCGCTCCAAACACAATCATCCGGTTTTATTGGCATGCTTCTAATAAGACAGTAAGCCTCATCGAGCCGACCTGCTCTCGCTAAATTATCAACAATGCAGGCATAATGGTCGACATCCGGAATAATCCCATATTTACTAGTCATTGTTTGGAAGCAATACAAAGCCTCATCAACCAAGCCCACATGGCTGCATGCGGATAAGAGCGCAATGAAGGTGACACGGTTTGGGTTCCACCCTTGCTCTTGCATCTCGTTGAAGAGTGAGAATACCTCATCAGGGCGAGCATTGACACCATACGATGAGATTATGGTGTTCCATGAAACATTATCTCTCGATGTCATCTCGTTGAAGAGCTTCCTAGCTTCTTCTACGCAACCACACTTACCATACATATCAGCAAGAGCATTTTGAACCACAACGTAACCTTCAGAAAACCCACTTCTTATTATGTACCCATGTATCCCCATCCCATGCTGAAAAGCCCCATACTCCCCACATCCACTAAGAACGGAGCTGAATGTGAACTCATCCGCTTTCATGCCCTTGAAGTGCATCTGATGGAAAAGTTTGAAAGCCTGATCAAAATCATGGTTATGGGCATAGTTGGAAATCATGGTGTTCCAAGAAATAATGTCTTTATCGGTAATGCTAAAGAAAACTCGTTCAGATGCCTCAATATCTCCTATTCTAGCATACATGGCAATCAGGGCATTTTTTACTGACGTATTGGACTCTAAACCAGCTCTATAAGCATGAGCATGAATCTCCAAACCAGTCAAGGATGAAGAACTACATTCTGGGAGGAGCAAAGTTAAAGGAACCTTGGAAAGAGTTTCCACCTTGGGTACACATTGGCTTGCAATATCTCGGAAGATAAGGAAAGCTTCTTTGGGTTTCCCACAATCAACAAAGCCTGAAATCATTGAAATCCACAGTTGGTTGTTTTTTGAACGAACACAATTGTACAATAGAGATGCATAGACCATACACCCATGGGATGCATAACCAGATGCAATCGAAGAACACAATCTATCACTGTCAACAGAATCAAAATCTATTATCTTCTTTTGCTTCATTGTAAATCCATGTAGCTCCTTCAACTGAACCAAATTAGTGCCTGACGAGATCACAGGCAGGAGAGTATTGAACGTGGCCGCATTGGGCTTCACTGAAAACTTTGATGCCATCATCCTTCTAAGCGTCTCAAATGCAAATTCCCCATCGCCATAGCGAACACAACCAGCCATAATCGAATTCCAGCTACTTACTTGGACTTCATACCTGGACTGCCTCATGAGTTCCATTGCTTCTAAAGCCTGTGCCCAATACCCATTCTGGGCATACCCAGAAATCATAGAATTCCAAGTGACTAAACTTCTCTGGGGAATTCTATCAAACAGTTTACAAGCCTCCCCTAAAAGCCCACATTTTGCATAGAAATCCAACAGAGCACTCGCGGCAAAGACGTCCTGCTGATACCCACTAACAACCATCAACCCATGTATCTCTTGACAAACCTCGGCGAGACCGAGTTGCGAGCAAGACTTCAGAACAAAAGGGTAAGTGAATTCATTAGGACGAAATCCCATAACTATCATTTCAGAGAATAATTCAACAGCATTAGCGTACTGGGTAGTGTCAACATAAGCTCGAATCATTGTGTTCCAGAAGAATTGATTGAGATGGACTAAAGGGGTGGCATCAAAAATCAAACGAGCTGCATCGACTTCCCCAATGTAGGAGTAGAAGTAAAGGAGCTTGCTTGACAAGAACACATCGTGGGTGAGACCGAGAAGGATGAGATGAGCGTGAATTTGAGTGCCCTCTTGGAGAGATTTTCTAGCTGCGCATTGCTCGAGCGTGACGGCAAGAGCGTCGATATCGAATTTGATATTGCTTACAGTGTCTGAGAATTTGGTAGATGAAGAAGAATCGAGATGGATCGATTTGGTTTGTTTCAGTGTCTGCATTTTGAAGTTCTTATGCCTCCAGCTATTACTGCTACTGGGAATGTAATTGGGGAAGGAGGAAGTCCAAGGAAGAATGGGTTGGTGAAGGGTAGTTGCAGGAGCAGCCATTGGTGATGAATCAATCTAAGCTTAATTGGATATCAGAGTTTTCAAAAGAAGAACTGTTAAGATGCTAGCTAATCAAACCCGCACCTCTACCTGGTCTTGTGTTCAATTCGTAGAGGAAATTGTACCGTTAATACAGATCTTAAGCCTGCCAAACAAAGATAGGTCCCGAGTTCAATTCGCATAGAGAGGAACTCCAAGCGAATTTGGAAAATGCTTTGCTTACGCCCCATTTATGTTAACGAAATGGGGTTCTCATTGGTCTACGCCCTATTTTTTTTTAACATCGGTTAAAATTCACTTACTCTTTGGGTTAAGCAATCCAACATTTTTAAAAAACAAGAAAACAAAAATTTTAAATTTTAAATTAATTAAATTTAACCAAGGTTAAATGATGGTTAAAAGGGACATGAGGACAGGGCGGTAATTTAAGTGGAGGACATCCCTTACCAGTGGTTAAGATTCACCAACGCTTAGAACATTCCTAGCAGCCTCACCAAAAGAAGTGCTAAAATGGCTGAAAAGTGCTAAAATCTCTCTCCAGCCTCACCAAAATTCAGCAAAATAAAGAAAGATTTGGGTTTGGTGAGTGTACTCACCAAAGCTAAAATTTCTCTTTCCCTCATTTTTTGTGAGCCCACACAAATAATAAAATAAAAGTTTCTCTCTCCCTTTCTTTATTGTGGTCCCACACAAACAATAAAATAATGTTTCTCTCTCCTTTCTTTTTTTGTTTTCCTACACAAATAATAAAATATTATTTTTCTCTACTTCATTTTTTTTGTTAAAATGGTGAGGTTTCTGAGAGTATTTTAAAAAAATGGCTTACCAAAATAACTTTTTATGAGTTTCGGCTATTTTGGTGAGTAAAATTTGGTGAGTCTATTATAAATGCTCTTAGGGTTCACCCACCAATCATTAGTTTTTAGAAAAAAAAATATTAATTCTTTTTTTAAAATTAAAAAACTATTTTTGAGGCTTTTTTAATATTAAAATATTTTTAAAAAAAAATGATATTTTTTTTATAAGAACCAAGGATGGGTAAGTGAACCATAAGATGGGTGAATCTTAACCATAGTTAAGAGATGTCAAAAGGGATACGCGGAGACCTCTAGAAGTGATAACTAGATCTGCCAAATCCGATTATCACAATAGAGGATTTGGCTTCTTGTTATGCGGTCTTAGATAAGTCTAAGACCTTGTACTCTCCGAAGCAATACTTTCTTTATGGACTTTGCTACTGACTAAGACTGTGCTCCCGAGCATAGGATTTTAGGTGAAGCCCATTTCACATGATGGCCCCACCTAAAATCTCGTGCTCGAGAGCATGGTCTCGATGATCTCGCCCTAAGAGTCAATACTTTATCCTTTCCTTATTAGATAGGGGTTTAGATTCATAAGGATAACTATGATTGTGTTAGCTTCACTCTCCCCTATTACATCCTTTCCTTGTCCGAGCATGAGCATGAGCATGAGCATGAGCTTCCCAAAAAAACGAGAGTGCAACTGTGAGACAGTGAGGCTAGCACTCTTCCCAAAAACCTCTTTTTTTGTGGAAAAAATACATTTACACTGCCTGACTTTTGACGAAAATACACATAGAAATTCTCAGTTTTCAAAAAATACATTAAGTATCCATGTTTTTTAAAATAATGGCACATAGACCCCCTCCTTTAGTTGACCGTTAGTCAACTCACAGAAATGCTGATGTATGCTGATGATGTCATGTGATGAAGTATATAAAATTCTAAAATTACCCCTCTAATTTTCAGAAAACACTATTCTTACTCCACAACACTATTTATTTAATATTTAAAAATCCGGTTCTCACCTATGAGGTTGCCATGTGTCCCTTTTGACACCCCTTAACCATGGTTAAGATTCACCCACCCATCCTTTTTTTAAAAATATTAATTCTTTTTTGAATATTAAAAAAAAATAGTTTTTTTAATATTAAAAACAGATTTTTATATCACCCCTTGAGGTCGCCACGTGTCCCTTTTGACACCCCTAAACCGTGGTTAAGATTCACCCACCCATCCTTGGTTTTTTTTTAAATATTAATTCCTTTTAGAAAATTTAAAAAAAAATTAGACTTTTTTTAATATTAAAAACAGTTTTTTAATACCACCCCTTGAGGTCGCCACATGTCCCTTTTGACATCCCTTAACTGTGGTTAAGATTCACCCACCCATACTTGGCTTTTTAAAAAAATATTAATTCATTTTTGAAAATGAAAAAAAATAGAGTTTTTTAATATCACCCCTGGAGGTCATCACGTGTCCCTTTTGACACCCCTTAACCGTGGTTTAGATTCACCCACCTATCCTTTTTTTTTTTACATATTAATTTTTTTTTGAAAATTAAAAAAAATAGAGCTTTTTTAATATTAAAAATGGTTTTTTAATATCACCCCTTGAGGTCGCCACGTGTCCCTTTTGACACCCCTTAACTGTGGTTAAGATTCATCCACCCATCCTTGGTTTTTTTTTAAAAAAATATTAATTCATTTTTGAAAATTAAGGGGTGAATCTTAACCACGGTTAAGGGGTGTCAAAAGGGACACATGGCGACCTCAAGAGGTGACGGTTAAGGGGTGTCAAAAGGGACACGGGGGCACCTCAAGTGGTGATATTAAAAAACTGTTTTTAATATTAAGAAACTCTAATTTTTATTTTTTTTTAAAAAAAAAAATTAATATGTAAAAGAAAACAAGGATAGGTGGGTGAATCTTAACCACGGTTAATAGGTGTCAAAAGGGACACGTGACGACCTCAAGGGGTAATATTAAAAAACTCTATTTTTTTAAATTTTCAAAAATGAATTAATATTTTTTTAAAAAGCCAAGGATGGGTGGGTGAATCTTACCCACGGTTATGGGTGTCAAAAGGAACACGTGGTGACCTCAAGCGGTGGTATTAAAAAAACTCTTAATTTTTTTTAATTTTAAAAATGAATTAATATTTTCAAAAAAAAACCAAGGATGGGTGGATGAATCTTAACCACAATTTAGGGGTGTCAAAAGGGACACGTGGCGACCTCATGGGTGAGAACCGGATTTTTAAATATTAAATAAATAGTGTTTTGGAGCAAGAATAGTATTTTCTGAAAATTAGAGGAGCAATTTTGGAATTTTATATACTTCATCAAGCATTTCTGTGAGTTGACTAATAGTCGAGTAATGGAGGCGGTCTAAGTGCCATTATTTTAAAAAAATAAAGGTACTTAATGTATTTTTTGAAAATTGAGGGGTCTATGTGTATTTTTGTCAAAGCTCAGGGGGTGTAAATATATTTTCTCCTTTTTGTGTGTGAAGGGAACATAACACACGCACACACTCCCCCAAAAACCTCTTATCTTCGGCAATTTGTAATTTGTAAAAGAAGCCAAATCCTCTACGGTGATAACGATTTGCCAAATCTGGTTATCACCCCTTGAGGTTGCCATGTGTCCCTTTTGACACCCATTAACCGTGGTTAAGATTCACCCACCCATCCTTGGCTTTTTTTTAAAACATTAATTCTGTTCTTAAAATTAAAAGACTGTTTTTAGGGTTTTTTTAATATTAAAAAAAAAATTAATATTTTTTTCTAAAAACCAAGGATGGATACACCCTAAGGGTGGGTGAATCTTAACCACAGCTAAGGGGGTGTCAAAAGAGACACGTGGCAACCTCAGGGGTGATAAGAGGATTTGGTTTCTTTGTAAAAAAACTCTACTCGTTCCTTTTATGATTTCGTATTCCAACCAATCGACATTGAAACACCTATAAAGAACATAGGGTTAAAAGTTTTGGATAAATCTTTTGGAACCGAGACCTCACCATGATAAGTTAGGGTTTTCAAATTATGTGATTTCTTTAGTTTTAGTTGAGCCATATAAAAATCTTTGATTATACCTAGGAAGCACGGGTACGGCGATACTTAGATACGATGATACGATACGGGTATGGTGATACGGTAGAAATTATGAAAAACATCTAACTTTTACCTTATAGTACCGTATCTCATACAGTGATACGGGTTCGTTTCCATTTTCAAAGTATCTGAGCTTCTTAGGATTACTCAAATTTTGCGCTACGAATTAATGCAAAAAGTGGATGATCAAATTATAATTTTTGATTTAATGAAAATTTTATAACTCTCAAGAAAATTCTCTAATTAACAAATAGATATTTTTTATGAAGAAGACGAGGCTGGAGCATATTTCTTGATCTCCTTTAACTGTGTGTTAAATGCGCCTTTTTCTTTTTTTCATACTTCGCGATTGATAGGAAGAGGCTTCTCTAGAATTAAGAGGAGTAGAATCCTCTTTTAACACAACCTTATGAGAGACTTATTAGGTTAGATGTTTGACAAGTCATATGAGGCTTGTGATCCCATTTGGTGGATGTTTGAAATTTGGATCTGGGTTATAGATTTCCAATTTCATGCCCAAACTTAAGCCGTGGGAGGCCCATTCCATGCTATTTGGACCAATTTAAATGTGTATTGTGTAGGGTTTTTTTTTTTTAATTATTATTATAGTATTAACAGTTTTTTCTTTAAAAAAAAGGATGTGTAGATACCATTTTAAAACTTTACATGTGTGTGGATTCTATAACCTTAAAATTTTAGAAGAAGTGCCACATTCTTATAATTTTAAAAGATTAATTTAAGGGAAAAATAGATTTACACCCTTGAGGTTTGACGAAAATACACATAAACCCTCTCAGTTTTCAGAAAATATGTTAGGCACTCTGATTTTTCAAACTAATGACACTTACACCATTTTCATCAGTTGGCCGTCAGTCAATTGATCAGACCTGGTGATGGCATGCGATAAAGTCCAAAAAATTCTAAATTTATCTCTCGAATCATTTTGAGAAAATACATTTACACCCCTGAGGTTTGACGAAAATACACATAGACCCCCTCAGTTTTCAGAAAATACATTAGACACCCTTACCTTACAAATCCAACAGACTTGAAATACAATCGTGAAACTAAACTGAAACTTCATAATAAAAATTGCTTACTCTTCTAGTATTAATTAAGAAAAAAAAAAGTGAAAGTTATAACTGAAAGGGGTAAATCTGGAGCTCAAAAACTTAAACAGGAAATGACAATCTATGTAATCAGAACCTTCATTCAAAGAAATTCTGCTAAAAGATTATCTTAAAATTCAGTTCATCCCACAAACTTTGCTAAGAGATTATCTCAAAATCCAGTTCATCCTACAAATTCTGCTAAGAGAATTTCTTTGAATAGTAGTTCTGATTTTATAGATGATTATTTCTTGTATATAGTTTTTGGGCTCCAACTTTACATTTTTAGTTATAGTTTTCACTTCTCTTTTTTCCTTAATGATCCTAGAGTAGTATGAACTTTTTGTGATGAAATTTCAATTTATGTTCTACGATGGCATTTCAAATCCGTTGGATTTACAAAGTAAGAGTGCCTAATGTAATTTCTGAAAACTGAGGAAGTCTGTGTATTTTCGTTAAACCTCAACGGGTGTAAATGTATTCCCCCCAAAATAATTCAAGGGACAATTTTAAAAATTTTTGGACTTTATCACATGACATCAATAGGTTTGGTCAATTGATTGACGGTCAATTGACGGAGTAGGTGTAAGTGTTATTAGTTTGAAAAGTAAGGGTGCCTAATTTATTTTCTGAAAATTGAGGAGTCTATGTGTATTTTCGTCAAATCTCAAGGGGTGTAAATGCATTTTTCTCTTAATTTAAACATTTAAAAATGATTCCTTTAATGTGTAATTATTATTAAATTAGTTGATTCTTGTCATATATTTAAGAAAAATGGAAACTTGTTCTTAGGTTAACCTTAGGACCATGCGGTCTCCCTAGCAAAGTCCAAAAGTAATAAACATCTGTTAAGACTTTTTGTCAAATGACTATTCTATCCTCTTTCCATTGTGATACTCAGTGGTGCAACTCGGGCAGGTTGGTCCATGTTAAGAGCCAACCCAAGCCCAACCCTAAGACAGAAGAAACTATGGCCAAACCCAACCCTACTTTCAATTCAAGATTGCCAATTCAAGGACTCATTTCTCAACTCTGGTCTCTGGGTTCAATTCGGGTTGACAAGGGTTTGACTGGGCTTGTACAATTACGCTTTATTTTATTTTATTTCTTTATTGTTTGGCTGAAACTGTTAGCAATAGCCGACAAAGAACTCTACTTATCATAAGTTCGCATTTAGGTTTTCAATCAATAGATCAAGATCAGGATTGGTTTTCTCCTTGCCTAAATTTTGTTTTTTGTTGATTTTGGGCTGGGCTCCCAATACTGACAGGGTCATAATACCTAATTAATCTCTTAATAAATTAAACAACCAGATACTTAATGCACTCATTAAATATCACTTTTAAGTTTAAATGTTATTATAATGATGAAGATGATTATTAGTTTATTTTATAGTATTATTTTTAAATTGGTTAGGCATAAAGGTTTAGGTTGAGTTTATTTCCTGATTCCTAGTTGTTCCTTCAAGAAAAGATATAGGATTTGTATAGAACTCCTATCTTAATTTGGTACCTCGTATGGGTGCTTAAGGATATAAATTGTAACAAAAATTAAAAATAAAAATCAGAACTTCGACAATTCCCCGAGCAAGACCTCGGACCAACCGGTGAGGTGATCCATGAGTGAAGGCGGAGTTGGAATCTGATACAGAGGAGAAACAAAGGGAAAAACAGGCTAATACAAATAATGCATAAATATGAAAGAAAGAAAAAATAACTAATAAGCTTTGCCTTTCCTGAGTATAAGAGAAAACTTGCAGGTCCCCACACAAGTACAAATTCATTATTTCCTCCCAACCCCAGATCTCAAAGCCAGCCAAAATCCCCACACATCTTCATTGTGGCTATTCTGCATTTACATCATCAATTCTACCTTTCCACTAAATCACTGTAAATTCAGACGGAGGGATTCTCCCATGTCTTAGCCACAGATTGATGACAGATGTCACCCAAGCGGTTTGCCAACTGGCAGAGTTGTGTATACTATTCCATCTGGAGCCTGCAGCTTGTCCTTAAAAAAAGTGGGCCAGGGTGAGACATGAAGGCGATCATTCATCAATGCGATGAGCTTTCATTGTTACCTTGGCGCTTGATCTGAACCAGCTGCACCAGAAGCAATGCTAGGCCCGGCGTCATTTTCAGTGGGTGGAAGGTTGCCCCATTTCCCTTCTGATTCTAGTGGCTCAAGGACATAAACCCCACCATCATTAAGTCCCAGTGCAAACTGATTGGATTCCGATGGATGTGCCGCGATGACAACTGGATAAGCTCTCGAGCTGTTACAATATATCATTAGATATTCATATGAGGGAAAAGTGGAGCACATAAAATTTTTCATCATTTTAGTAATAAAAGTGTGCACCTCAGATTTGAAGGTAAATAGGATGTGGGATTAATCCGGCACCGCAATCTGAGTGTCGTAGAAGTGAGAACACTCACACTTGCGTCATTAAAGCTCACATATATTGACTGGCTATCACAGGAATATGTAGCATGCGTGATTGGACCACTTGATTCTCTGGGGACCCACTGTCAGAGGAAAAAATAATTCATAACATGACTTTATAAACAACTACAAATTAAAATTATATCTGGGCCACTCTTGCAAATGCTGGGATTACTGCTCTCACAATATAACCACCTTTCCTTACTGAGAAGGAATCCACTCATGCAAAAACATTAAAGGCGAACATGAGGATATGCATGCAGAAGACTCCATAATTAAGCAGGTACCATCATGAGCACATATATAATTGGACTTTCCTACTGAGACCGCATTAGGGCCGAGACCTCGCGCATGTGTGCAAGATTTCAGGTGGGGCCCATCATCACATGGTGGGCCTCAACTGAAATCCCGCGCACATGCGCAAGGTCTCGGAGGTCTCGGCCCTTATGCGGTCTCAAAAGCATTTCCCTATATGATTATAACCAATGCACAATCCATTAGAGTGCTTCACAATACATGACGGCTCATATTCATGAAGCTAATTTACGGTAAAGGAAATGTAAACGCACCTGCTTAATGCATTCCAGTTTAGGTGCTTCATATATGGCTATCTGTGTTTCATGGACAGCCAGTAAGTGTATCTGATCTTGGTGAAATTGAACACGGGTCTCAGCAAGAGAATCTGACGTTCGCCCAGTCGGAATCTGCAAGAATTTATATGCCTGCTTTTCCCATCTGTCTATGCTCCAAACGCACAGCTGAAAAACAGGTGGCAATTTACTGAAAAGTATATATAAATATATATAGTTTGCAATATTTTGTCAAGTTATTCCTGCTTTTCTGCTAAAGGAGGACACACCAGCACAAAGGAGATAATCCTACCTAGTTTCTAGAAGTAATCCTGACCAACTTCTGCTTAAAAATTTAAATACAGCAGGGACCCAATCTTGGCTATAGCAGCATGTATCACATTCACCTCTTGTTCACCAAAGATCATCATGACACCCAAAATAGATTGAAAAGCACGGGCAGATGATTGCAGTACGCATAAAAGACGAATCTACATTACTAGTGATACTCTATGTGCAAATGGCACCGTTGTTTTCAGATAAGACCATAATTGCGGTCCCTAAGCCAGCAGTCTCACCATGAATTTGTGTGGTGAGACTGAGGAGAGCTCGATCTGAACTCACTACACCAAATTCCGTAGAAGGACAACAGGGGCAGATATCATTGAGTTTGACACATAATTTATTTGTGACATTTGCCCTTTGGATTTTATATCTTGGTTATTTTGGCATCTCTGGATGATCTAAAAGGAAATCTACTCCATCCCTTGGGACTAGCTATCATTGAAGCCTTATCTCATGTTTTTTTTCATCTGTTAGCTTAACAAATTTATGTGTCCGCTTGTGTCTATATATATATATAGAGAGAGAGAGAGAGAGACAGAGAGAGAGAGAGAGAGATTATAGTTCTACTCATCAAGTGTAGGGCATACCTGAGCATCAGCTCCTGATGATACAAGCACGTTTAGAACATGAGAGAAGGCAAGGCCTGTTATTCTCTTTTGATGGCCTTTGAGCTTGCTTTTAACCTGTGCAAAGCATGGTTCAAAAACCCGAAAACTCGACTCTAAAGTTAGCAAGGTCGAGTAACTTGGAAAACTCGAAAAAAAACTAGACTCGGTCCAACTTGGAATATATATGTAATAAGTTGAAAAACCTGGGTTAAAAGAACTCAAAGTACGCTGGTTTTACCGCCTCAAACCTATAAACTAGGTTTAACAAAACCCATAGTAGGTTGTCTTTGTAAACCCAACAAAATATGATGCAAAAATAGTGTGTAGTTCAAATTTAGGTTTAAAAAATGATAAAATACCCTTATGTGACTCGATCTAGTCCGACAAGTCGAAAAACTCGGCTCAACTTGATCGAGTCACCCAAGTAACTCGGCAAATAGTGCCTCCTTCGAGTTTTGAGGCGACTCGACTCGATATTCAGTAGAGTCGAATAACTTGGCCAAGTTACTCGGGTGACTCGCCAAGTTTTCGAATTATGGTGCAAAGTATGAAAAATCCAAGATGTCGATAATCTCAACTTCCCTGTATTGATCGAAATAACAGAATGAATTAAATAAAGGTTTCAGTTAAAGCAGAAAAAGACCTCATCAACCCGGACATTATAGATTTGAATAGAAGAGTCCTCCATGCCTATGGCAATGACGTTATTGTCCTGCGGATGGAAGGCAAGAAACGTCGCTGCAGGTGGAGGCGGCATGAATGTTGTCATTGTCTGCATAGAGAAAATAAGGGGAAAAGAAAAGTAAGGCAGTATTCACACAATTGAAGTCCACAGTAATTGAACACAGAAAGATACAAACACATATGACACGTCATTTACCTTGAATGTCATCATATTGAATAAAGATATTTTCCCCCCTGATGCTGACATAACATAGGAATCGTTCTTTGAAAGTGCAAAGCAAGGAACAGAGTACTCAGGACTTTTATCGCTTATATCATTGGTCATTAATATTCCGCTTGAAGGTTGCCATAACTGTGGTTGTACGCTAGCAGTTGCCTACAAAAGACAAAGCACTTGTAAAGGACAAGTTCATTGAAATGACAAGACATAATGGAAAATGATACCTTAAAACAAAGAAGAGTCAATACCTTCCCTGATACGTTTCGATCATTCCTCGGCCATTTCCAAAGCTTGTGCACAGCATTACTTGCTAATGCCAATATGGCAACCCCTGAATTTGTATAAATCAACCTTGAAACCTAGCAAGGTGGATAAAAAATGGCAGAAAAATAAAATACTAAGTAAACAAATAAAAGTTACCTCAAGTTCAGTAGAAAAAATTTAAAATAGTTGGACAGGTTCATGCAAGGAAATTAATGAGGTCAAACAAACTTACATATATATATGTGTGTGTGTGTGTGTGTGTGTATCAGGCTATGAAGCCACTTGAACGACACAATCCAGCAATAACTTTTGGTCTATTCTAGCAAGGACTGTAGGATGTAAATGATGTCAATAGTGGGATGTGCTAGACGTTGACTCTTTCTGTTATGGAACTGTCAGGCTTCTGTATAGATTGTAGTCAATGATTGTGGTCCATGAACGTTATTGATGGAATCCAACCTCTGAAATAGTAAATAGAGTTTTACAATTCTATTTGTGCATTTGAAATTAAAAAAAATCTAGTGTTTGTGTGTGTGTGTGTGAGAGAGAGAGAGATTCCAGCACTCTCCAAAAGTACCAGTTGTGGTAACTGCCAACTGGTAAGCAATTCGTTCTACTCACTTAGGATCTCCAAAAGTCTTCATTCTTTTCGTTAGGCTAGTGGTCACTGGTCAGTAGTAACTCGAGCCCATGGCAGGTGCTGCAGCCAAGTTTCGAAAGGGAGAGACTTTTGGTTCAGTTCCCCCCACCACCACCACCACCACAAAAAATATATATAGTAAGCCTCTTTTCGTTTCAGTTTTTTATGCGAGTGCGTGACTGCATGTGTCCTCCCCAACTTGAGACAGCATTGTCTCCATATTCTAGTTCAACAAACGTACCCCTTCAATACACTTGTTTAAGGGGTGAATAGGTAATTTCCATAAAATTATAAACCTAAAGAGTTAGGAAACACATAAAGGAAACAAAAAAAAAAAGAGAATGGAGAAAGAGAAACCCTCATCTCTATTACACATTCCAGTCTCGCCTCTTCTGTGAATACAGTCTGATGGTATCCATTTGAGAGCATTATATTTTATGTTAGTTTTGGCAACCGTTTCCAGACTGGATGGGTGCACTAAAAGAAGATAGTCCAGGAGAGTAAGATTCATCATGCCGCTTGGAAGGTGGAGACTTTGAAAGGTAAGAGGTTGGAGTTGGTCAATGCAACAAAAAGACTAAAAATTAATATAAAGTGTCTGCGGGAGACTAAGTGGAAAGGGAATAATGCTTTAGAGATAGGTGATAAGTACAAACCTTGGTGCTCAATTAGGGGAATAATAGGAATGGAGGATGAATAATAGTAGATAAAGACACGAAAGATAATACCATAGGGATTAAAAGAATATGAGATATTGTGATGTCAATTAATAGTGTTAGGTAAGGTTGTAATTCCTAAACAGATTAGAAGAAATTTTGAGAGAAACTTGATCAATTAATTCAAGAGATCCCCGAAGGTGAAAGGATATTTATAGGAAGGAATTTAAATGGTTATGTAATGAAAAAAAAAAAAAGCAATGTAGTCAAGGCGTCACCTAGGCGTTTTTGGGCTTGAACCGCCTAGGTGCCCCTCTAGGCGAGCAAAATTCATTGTTTGTGTTTGTCGCCTAGGCAACGCCTAGGCATCTAGGCACTAGGCAGTCCATACAATTTTTTTTCTAAAAACCTAATTTAAACCCCTCTTTTCAACCCTCCTTTAAAATCTTATTTTAAGAATTAATTTTAAAACCTCTTTTAAACCATATTTTAAATGGGGTAGTGATTAGCCCACCACGCATTTGACTATGTAGTCAAATGCGTGATCACGTGTCCCTTTTAATACCCCTTTAACTATGGTTAAGCTGAAGAAAATTAAGGTTAATATATTTTGTTTCAAAAACTAAGGTTAGATTGCTTAACCCTAGGGGTGAATGAATCTTAACCATAACTAAAGGGTGTTAAAAAGGGGTGCATGGACCAATGAGGACTGCACATTCCTCTACAATGGAATGCGGTGGCGTTAAGTTAAACATTTCTCATTTTAAACTCTATTTTAAAACCATCATTTAAACTCTTAAACCATATTTTAAAACACTCTTTTAAAGTCTAAAAACATTATCTTAGATATAGGTGGTGCATTTAAACTTTAAAAGCAACATCCAAAGTCACACTCAAAATCACTCTAAAAGTTAAAAAAACTTCAAACTAATTATGTATCTATTATTTATATAATGTGTATATATTAATATTACATATAAAAATATTTAATATATATAAATATAATTTAATTATTTTTATCGCCTAGACAGCGCCGAAGAAGAGGACCGTTCTCTTCTCTCCACTCTCTCACGTCTGCGTTTATCCCCCCTTCTCTCTCTCTCTCTCACACACACACACACACCGACCAGTCTCCCATTTTCTGTCTTTTGATTTTAGAGATGGCCACTACTTCTGTTTTTTTGTGAACGATACCACTGTTATAGTTCACATATGTTTAAGTTAGTTCGGAGCTGAGTTTGAAAAGAAGCAACCTATATTTTCTTCAAGACAAATTGTGGAGAGGGTATGACTTATTAAGTTATAACAAGCACTTGCCAATTGCGACTGAAGGTAAACAAAATGGGGCCATGATTTGGAATAATGGGGTCATGAACCACAATTGGGGCCATGAATGGTACCCTGTTATAGTTCACAACATATTTAATTAATTAAATGTCTTCTTAAACAGAAACAATGTTCCAAATGAGAATCCCTTTATTATACAATTAGGCATCTTTTGTTTTCGCTCAGAAGCAATAATTTTATTTTTCATATTGCTAGTTATAGTTATAAATTAGGTTTAAAAATTAAGGCTAATTATATATCTCTATTTATGTAATAATTAATATGCATATATGTTATATATATATATATATATATATATATATAATTATATATTTTGTTAAATAATATTTATCGCCTAGGCCACGCCTCGCCTAGGCCAACCAAATCACCTAGGCATCGCCTAGGCACCTTGACTACACTGAAAAAAAGTTAACGATATAATAGGGTGCATGGAGGGCGAAAATCTGATGATAGAAATGAGATGGGAAAAATGATTCTAGAGTTTGCAATGGCATATGACCTCGCAATAGCTAATACATCCATTCAACAGAGATACGAACATGAGGTGACTTTCAAATTTTGAATAAATTGGAGTTGGATTGACTTTTTTCTTCTTAGGAGCATAGTAACAAAGTTCTCTGATATTCTTAAAAAGTCTCGAATAATTCGCGACTTTTTTACAAACAATTAATTCGAGAAGGATTTAAGACTTTAAAAAATTGCAAATTTTGCGAATCAAATGCGAATTATTAACAATGTTTTTGAAAAATTTTGTGTACAATTTTTATAATAAATAATCTTATTTTTATTTCTCATACCTTGCCCGACATTTTCCAATATTTTTTTTCTATTTTTCAAATTTTGCTGATTTCTTCTGAATTTTTCCTTAGCCAAATAACTTTCAATCTCCAACTTGGTGACGCTTAGGAGGATTGATATATATATATGCAAAGAAAGATTGTAAAGTTATTCCAATAGAGAGTAGCCACAAACATAGGTTAGTGGTCATGGATGCTTGGATTAAGAGTTGAAAAAGAATGAATGAAATAAGAAACAGAACCAAAAATCAATGTTTTCATAACCGGGACGACGTTTCGACCATGTCCTTTGATTATTAAAAAATTATGGTTTTTTCTTTTTTCCCATTTTTCTCTTTTTTTGGCCAGTTCTTCAGATTTTTACCGATTCTCTGGTCGAACCGGCCGGTTCTCCTGGTTCCTAGTTCTCAATTCGGTTTTCAAAAGAGGCCGGTTTTGGAGGTTTCGAGACTATAGACCTGGCCAATTCCCGGTTCCACCTGTTCAACTAGCCGGTCCGGTCCAGTTTTCAAAACATTCCCACAAACAAAGTAGTGGAATCTAAAAGATGACAAAGAGATTGTTTTAAGGATAGATATCCAAAGAAGGAACATGAAACCTAGAAGCAGAAACTACAAAATGTGGAATGAAATAGCCAATTGTATTATAGATTGGGAAAAGGAGTGTTAAGCAAGGATTAAAAATACGGTTTCGGGGATGTATCGGTCCCAACCGAAACCTATACGTATCGGTTTCGGTACGATACATATAATTTTTTTCTTTTTCTTAAAAATAAAAAATAAAAATCAAATGAGTTATAAAAACCAAATGTACCAAATATAAAGTCATGGCCCATGGGAAATCCATGTGAAGTGACTCAAAGACAAAGTAGCAAACACAATTACAATTCTACATTGAATTAAAACATACATAACTATGTATCGTCCTTTCGTATCAGAATAAATATCGTACAGGGGCTATCAATACCCATACGTATCGCCCGTTTCGTATTCGTTTCGGCAATTTTTATTACCATGGTTTTAAGGAAATCTAAAATGAAAAATCAATGTCATAACGATATTTTGTGTTAAGAGTAATGAGATTCGAAAGGCCGTTAAAGAAAAGGTGTCCTACTACAAGATTTGGCAAAGAACTAGAAATGAAAAAAAGCTACAAAACATAAAACTAAAAGAGAAGCTAAAAAGTAATAAGTCGAGTTAATAAGGCACATGATGACTTATACCATAGTATTAAAACTCGGCGAGTCAACTCGAAATTCGACCGAGTCGACTTAACTCGGCCAGGTTTCGAGTCGAGTTTGAGGTAAAACTCAATTTTGACACTAGAAACCAAGTAACTCGCCTGAGTTTGGTACTATTTTTTGTTATAGCAAAAAATAGTAAACCGGCCCACCCGAGTGACTAAATTATATTTCTTTTAACACACCCCACATCCACCCTTCGTATAAATACAAAACAAAAGGAGAAGTTTAGTATATATTAAATTATATATCTCACTTTAGGCATGTTTTATCATTAATTTTAAATTTATACCATATATATAGTACTAGAAAAATATTATATACGTTTGATTTTTGGTATCATTACTCAGACGAGTTTTGCCCAAGTTTCCGAGTTGACTCTACTCGGCAAGGTCTCAAGTCGAGTTTTCGGGTTTTAAAACATTGACTTATACAATAGCTAGACACAAGAGATGAAAGAAAAGTGAATATAAATTTACAAGATATAGGGAGAGGAAAACTAAAGACCTAAATCATGTTCAATGCATTAAGAACGATGACCAGAGTACATGTAAAGGATAAAGAGATACGGGAGAGATGAAGATGATATTTTTAAAAGTTACTGAATGAAGGTTGTACGCAAATGTGTCAAACTATGTGAAGACAAGAGCTTAGTAGAGACTAGAAACCATAGTTACCAGAGCGAGAAGCAAAGCAAAATCGAGAAGCAGGAAGTGAAGCTCAAGAAAATCTTAGGAAACAGAAAGCGAGAAATGAGATATATTCTCCTCATTCCCATTGTATCATTATAAGTAACTGTATCTTTGATTTCTCTTAGATGAGATTTTTGTGAAAAAGTAGGTGTCTTAGGTTCCAAACCAACGATACTTTGCTTAGAATCTACAACCTAGGATATAGACTATGGTGTACCCCATCACTTCACACATACAGCTCCCTTTGACTATTAAATGGGGCATGATGGAAACGAGCTTCCTAGGAAGCGAGTCTGTCCAAGGAAGCAGGTTTATCTAAGGAAGCGAGTCTGGGAAATGAGCTTCCTGGAAAGCGAGCTTTCCACCATGTACATAGCTTCCCTGCAACAATGCTAGAAACCATTGTATTTTCATAGAATTATGGTAATAAAAGTAATAGAAGCTCTAACTAGGATGAAGATGGGACCAGATAATATTCCAATTGGAGAAGCATGGAGAAGTATATACAAGAATAAGAGAACCAAAATCCTGGGCAACATCTAATTATATGGGCAACATCTTCCTCAAAGTCTCTATCCTAATGAATATAAAAAACCAAAATACTGGAAATGGTCCCTTTGGGGCATCGTCTGATCATTTATCTTAACTACCGCTTCCACCCTATTTACATTCTTCCTAAAGTAGCATTCCATACATTCTGTCTTGGTCCACATTTTTTTAAATCATTCAACCTACCCCTCCAGGATTTTAGTTATGTATTTACCCCCTCTTCAATTTCAGCAATTAATACCAGTCATCTGCAAATAACATACACCAAGGGTCTTCCGTTTAGATATGAGCTGACAATGAATTCATAACCAATGTAAAAAGATACAAACTCATAACTGGCCCCTAATGTAACTCTATTGTTAGAGGGAACTCATTTAATTCATCACCAATTGTTCTCATAGTAGTTACCACTCTCTCAAACATGTCGTCAATGATATATATATATATATATGTTATGTACGTATTCATGCACGCAATGAACTCAAAACAATGTTTCACTTTCCTGCATATGCCAAATCATTATATATACTCACTACATCAAAATTTAAGTGTATATATATATATATATATATATATATATATTATATGTACGTATTCATGCATGCATCATGTTTTCCCGTCAAATTAACTCAAACAACGTTTGAGTTCACTTTCCTCCATATGCCAAATCATTATATATACTCACTACATCAAATTTAAGGATACGCACACTCCATCTCTTGAGTAACTTAGTTGCAGAGAATCTATCTTAAATGACCATAACACTAGCTAGAGACTATAATGCTCGGTTAAAATATGATTGGTATACAAACACAAAGACGAATTTGCACTTATATCAACAGCACATTAGGTAAACATGTGAAAAGGAGACATTAAAACAAAACAAAAAAAGAAAGAAAAAAGAAAAAAGTATACTGTATATCGTTATTACCCTGCAAAATCCAAGCATAATTTGAAGGTCAAGAGAAAATATACCAGCAACTTAATCAAGTAAGCTTGTAAGAAAGTGGACTCGAACCTTTATTGGCAATAAATTATCAGGGAGCCTCAAGGAGTGGCATTGGGATGGTTCGTTGATCTCGGCCAGCTTCCATATCTTAGATTTCTCTATTGATTCATCAGTAATTTTGGGTTTTACATCGACCAAACTTCGGCCGTCTCCATTCTAAATAAATTTAAAAGAAGTTAATCATTGGCTGCACAAGTATTGTGGTAAATATAAGTCCAAATATGTAGAATATATCCACCACTATCACATACAACAGAACAAAGTATGAACTAATTCTAACTAAAATGCTAATACATATAGGGATAGCAAATCAATAAGCTTTCGTCAAGAAAGAATCTGATTCTCCTGCTGACAGAGCTATTAATACTCACCAGGCCAACCATTGCCGCCACAGGAGCACCTCGATCTGCAACTCCGGTGCTTGTTCCAGCAGTTGCACTGGAAGCACCAAATGTGCTAATTGTGGGGGCCTACATGGTAAATCATGCATTTAGCAAACCTGTTCATGTAAGACGTACAAAGTTTAAAGAATAGTTTACCTTCACAACAGTCCCAGAAGCTATTCTAGAAGCATCAAAAGAACGATTTTCAAGAGTATGTAGCATTTGAAACCCATCTGCATTTGCTAGTATTTTAATACCATTCTCACTAGTTGAGACAGATAACAGTGTTCCTTCCTTGTTGAATCGAATACAAGGAGTAGCCTGGAAGATATTCAAAATAAGATTGGTTAGTTCATAGAAGGGAATTTCTTCAGAAAGATGGCAGTAAGATACACAGAGTAACACATATATGAGTATTACTGGTAGTCCGCCCCCTGCGTCAGTACTCGTCAAGAGGCTAACATTGTCCATGTCCCAAAACTTGATCCCAAAATCGTCACCAGCGGCCAAGAATCGGTTCTTAGTGGTATCAAACTGCACAACCCCCGCAGCTCGCTTCCCAAGACCATGATATGTACGCTTAACGGCCCCTTCACTTTCATTCCATTCCACAATGTATGAATCCCCTTCTTTACTAGTCCCACATGAGAACAACCTAATAATTGTTATATCACGAGAAAAAGATCCTTCAGTTAAATATACCATACAATGGAAGAAATCAACCTGCAGATCATTTGGAGAAGAAAGGAATGAGAGCAGTGAAAGAAGTAGTAGGCATCATATGTATACCTTGTCCCATCAGCACTGTAGGCCATCGTTGTACATGAATGACCTGGTGCATCATAGTCAACCCTTGAACCCAAGTTATCATATAACCATGCCTTGATCTTTCCATCAGTGGCTGTTGAAAAGATAAACTGAAAGAGAAAAGAAGACCCTTAAGGATTTGAAAGAAACTAAAGCGGCCGGCACAGCCATCTAAAGCATCTAAGCCAGTATGAACAAGAAAATCACATACTAAAGCAACAGGTGGCATGCTCTCCACCATGGTAACAAAATGTTCATTTTCCCCCCAAAAGTCGTGAATAATTCAAGACTTATTCTTCAGAAATTAAATTGGGAATTATTTGCGACTTTTGAAAAACCGATGATCCATGGTAACAAAGTTCATTTTTTTCCCTCAAAATTCGCAAATAATTCACGACTTTTTCTGCAAATATTAAACCAGGAATTATTTGGGACTTTTAAAAAAATCATGACTTTATAAAAACTAAAAAGTCACAAATTTCATGAAATAAAAGCGGACTATTGGCAACTTTTGAAGAAAAATCATATATTTTGAAAGCAAAAAATATAGAAATTTCATGAAATAAGCATTAATTATTCACGCCTTCACAAAAAATTGTGAATAAATATGAAATCTAATATCTGACATATATTTTCTTATATTTTTTCATAGTTAGTAATCTTATTTTTTATTTTTCCCAATTGTTTCTCCGACTTTTCCCCTTTTTTTCTGAATTTTTCCATAGTAAACTCTGACTTGGTGACTAAGCTTTCCACAAAATAATTAATTAGATATTACCTGAATGTTTTCTTTATGATGTGGGCATACTGAATAAACGGGTGCTTCATGACCCTCAAAAGTGTACTGCTTGGAACCAGTGGCCGCATCCCATACCTGCAAAAACTTAAGCTTTTATAATTGAGGTCCAAAGCTTCACCATCCCATTAAAAGAAATGGCTCAACAAACAAACCTTGATAGTCTTGTCCTCTCCACAAGTTATGACAGACAATTGTTTATTTGGGTGAGAGAAAGCAATATCATTAACGCTACCAACATGAGCATCAATCTGAATAACAAAAAAGAATTTCAAGACAGAAATCAAGTCAGCATTTAGGACAAAAAAATATTGAATGCAAATGGTAAAAGCTAGTAGAAGGATATTCATATACGAGAGAGATTTAAAAAGTCACAAATAAAATTTGATGACTCCAACAGGATAGATTGATGCTACAAACCTCTAGACGGTTCCGTAGATCATCACCGCCATGGTAGGTATATAAGTGCACAATATTCTTTGAGTATGCAACGCCTGAAGCAGAGGTTGGACATATCATAAGCAGAAACAAAAAGACTATTTTGGGGAGGAAAACAAAAAGACCATTCTCATTTAGTTCTATTGCTGAATCACTCTATTCTCAAATGCGTAACATGTAAAAATCAACCACTAAACGTACCAAAAAGGATGCCATCCGGACTCCACATCACACGGTTAACGGATGAAGTAGATTCATTGGCCAAAGTTGCCTATTACATATAA
Organism: Tetracentron sinense; assembly: GCA_015143295.1. Lineage (NCBI taxonomy): Eukaryota > Viridiplantae > Streptophyta > Magnoliopsida > Trochodendrales > Trochodendraceae > Tetracentron > Tetracentron sinense. Next base: position 10,369,911 of record CM026569.1, read on the forward strand.
AGAAAACTGAGATTCGCCTTATGGCTGATGATTATTAGAAGCATCAAATAAATTGCTCGTGTTCATTTAAGCTTATTAGGAACTAGAAGACATACCTGCAAGGTCATTGAACATGCCCCAAGGTCCCGAACCTTGAAATTTCTAAGAGCAAGCCTCTCCCGGCTAGCAATGTCCCACACCATGATATCTCCAATGTTCGTTCCAACTGAAATAGAAAGTTACACATTGATCAGTCAAGCTTTCAGACAGAGTCCTTTCCAGCTAAACATTGACCCAGAAAAAAAAAAAACACCAACAGAAACTGAAATAGATACTTTAAACAAGCAAGAGCTAACCAAGAAGTAGAGTTTGTTGCGAAGGATGGAAATCCATGCTTTTGACAGCAGAACCCTGACTTAGTGTCATAACAAGAGTCTTGGGCAAGTCATCCGAAGAGTATAAGTTCTGGGCATGGCTTTGGCCGGTGTATGCAACAGGCAAGATATTAACATGCAGATTATTGACCTGAAAATAAAACATGTGAGCACAAATTCAATTAAAATTTACCACATGAAAGAGAGACAATAAGTCTGAAAAAAAAAACTCCAAAAATTAGTAGCAGAGTAACTCCAACAAGGACAACACATGAAACAGACAAAAAGGAGAATGAAATATTTTGTACCTCGTCTGATATACCAAAAGGTCTTGATCTCTTCAAGACATTTTCAGAATCTGCTGTTTGATAGTCCATAGTAGGAGGAGTCCTAGGGCGTTTTAAGATAGCTGTTATCATGATAAATAAATACAGATAGGATAAAAGGCATCAATCAACAGGAGAATAGTGGAGTTAAGAAGAAAAGAAAAACAAAAGAGACATGCGAATCATGTGGATTCTTGGACACAAAAGGCACTCCATCCAAAATAAGATCAATTAAGCAAAGGGGACAACCTTGCTGGACACAAGTCAGCAAACATCTTATTGGGAAAATCTTCATGTATCTCTAATTTTCTTTCTTTTAATTGTTTTCAGATACCAACTTTATTTCACTTTCATAGTTCCAAAATGACATATATTTATGTTTACATTTTTCTAAGATTGTATACATTTCAGTTCTACTATCTCATAACACACATCAGAGATCAACCGTACATGAATGTGTCAACATATCAGGTTTATCAGCGCACGCATATGGAGCATAGGGTAAATCTATTTCAATCACGTGATAGCTTGGAAGCAACCACTTCAGTGAAAAGGGATATACCAAATTACCTGCATTGTTAGAAGCAGCTAAGCCAATAGGCCCAGCAGAAACTGTAGGGTGGGGCACAGGAGATGGATTAGTCATCCACGCAAGAGACGTCGGGTGAGGTGTTGGTGCAGATTGAAATGGCTGAGCAAATGAACACCCAAGTCAATTTGCTTGAACATTAAACTGCTAAATCTCTATAACACAGACTAACTCTTTTCTCCCTTCACTTACCCCATGAGCACCCAGTGGTGGGAAACCCCCTGGTTTCGGAATGACACCCATTAGTGAATTAGTAGCTGGAGATGGAGCCAGAGCACCATTCGGTTGTCCACATGTATGGTCCAGAAAGAGGGTCTTTATATCAGGATTCTGCCTGGGATTCTTACAAAGCTGGTGCTGCCAATTTAAACTGCAATTTGATACAAAGAGGCAATACCAACAACCTCTTAGTTTGCAGAAAGAACTTAACTTGATAAACAGATGAAAAAGAAGAACACAAAGATTTACTGTATGACTTACCTTTGATTGATCATTGTCCGCAGTCTCGAGCTCTTCAGACTGGGAAACAGAAGCTTATCGCGAAATAGAGGATTCGCCTCAATCAACTTCTTGAGCTCCACAAGCATTATGCCCCTGGCAGACTTAGTATCTCCATACTTGGAAAGCTGTTCATTCTCTCTGCAAGAAAATTTTCACAAGACCAAATGAGAGGGAGAGGGAGAGGGGAGGAAAAAGAGAGTGACACGGAATTCCGTTTGGTTGCCAGAATCACCAACGACCATGAATACCTGAAGTTGTCCAAAGTAAGAAGCTGGGTAATTTCCTTGAAGAGCTCATCATTAAAAGCCGAGAACACTTTCAAATCCTTCACAAGAACCTCCACAGCTTTAGCACGTTCTTTCCTACAAATAAACCCCAAAAAAGACAAATTTTTCCCACTTTAAAATCTGCAACATACTTCCATTCAAACAATCTGATATTGAAACTCAATTAAAAACAACAACAGTGCAAGCACAAGAGAAGAAAGAAATTCAATTCCATCAATCTACCACCTACTTATCAAGGGCTTCAAGGTATTTCTGCTTTCGGATCTCGAAGAAGATCTTCATCGAGTATCTGTTATCATCGACCTTCGTGAACCCAGAGAGGTACTTCTCGACGTCATCCCATTCTCCGTTGGTCACGGCATCCTCGAAATACCTCATGTTGAAGAAAAACCCCGACTCTTGCTCCAATCTAAGTCAAAATCAGACAAAATCAATCACAAAACAGTTCAAGAAAAACCTTCAAAGTTCCAAAAAGGCAAGAAAAGAGAGAAAGAATTCATCCTTACTTTTGAACCGTCCCCTTGAACTTCTCTTCATCCAGAAACTGAAGTATCAGAAACACAAGTTCTCTGCTAAGAGAAGACATGTTCAACTCTTCCGAGATCGACCTAAACCGCCAGAAAGATCGAAAACCTCACAGATCGATTCAATTCAAGTAACCACAAACTTCAACAACAATACCTAGAATATTCAAACAGATCAAAATCGACTTCCGATTTTCAAGAATTCAGTTCTCGAAAACCGATCCACCGAACTTCTTCGCAATAAATCGAACCAAAACAGAACAAAATTAAGAGAAAAAAACAACGAAAAATTAGATTTTTTTACCTCTCTTCGATTGATTGAGAAAGAACAGATCCGTCGAAAATTTGAAGCAGACGAGAACAACGAACAAGACGACGCTAGGTCATTTTAGTCTTCTCTATTCTCTTTTTCTGAAGGAGATAGATGTGAAATACCAAAAAGCAGTGAAGAGAACGAAACTAAATACCCGTGATAAGTACAGTGACCTATCAAACTTGAAAAGTTCTGCTACTTATATAAGTCATTAAATACTGGATATTAGGGTTATCTCCATCGTGATTCGCGAGTATTCCAAGGTGAGGCTACCGGGTCTTCTTTCTCCAAACCCTACTTACTTGAAAGGTCGTGCGAAGAATGACTTTTTTCTAATTTTTAAAAAAAAATGTATATTGTACAACTAAGGTGAAGCATCTCTAGTAGACTCTACCAACGATAATATATCATTGGCTTATTTAAGGGAAATTGAAAACGTACCCCAAGGTGACCCGTGATCTCATTGGTCCACACCCTTGTTTTTACCACCCATGGTTAGGATTCACTTACCCCTAGAATTAAGCAATAATCATGGTTTTTAGAAAATCAAAAAAATAGAATTATTAATTTTAATCTAATTAAGTTTAACCATAATTCAAAATGTGTTAAAAGTGACCTGGGAACACTGTGGTCAGGTCCTCTTCTCTTCTCAGGACTCCTCATTTAAATATTGAAAAGACACAGGATCTTCTCCGATTGATGTTGGCGAGGGGATTACCAGCAATTAATAAGAAAGGGTCACATAAGTTTATGCATACCTATCAACGTATTGGTTTATGTACAATAAAGTTGAATCATTCGCTTATTTGATTGATTGCCCATCAACACTGTTAAAAGACATAGGATCTTCTCCAGTTGGTGCCGGTGAGGACACTGTCAACACCCAATAAAAATGCATCACATAAAATTGATAAGAAACTGCCTTGAATCTCACGAGGACCATGGGTGTTGGTGGATACGATATTAAGGTTCAGGATTATAATGCCACGTGATAATGGATTTGCTGCTTAACGTGCATCATAATCTGTGGACCCAGGGGCACTGATTAGCACACCATGCTTTAGACTGTATAGTCTAATGTCATGGTCATGTGTCCCTTTTATCACTTCTTTAATTATGATTAAGCTTAAGAAATTAAAATTAATATATATTTTTGGTTTTTTATTCTTAAAAATCAAGGTTAGATTACTTAACCATATAAGTGAGTAAATCTTAACTAAAGTTAATGTATGTAAAAAGGAGGCGCATTAAATTACATATTCTATTGCAGCAGTAAGTTTAAGTATTTCCCTATTCTAAATATTATGATAGTTTTTGGAGACAAAATACTGTGATCAGACATAATATCCTTTCCTTGTACATTTAGTAGAGGAAAATGCTACTAAGACAGTAAAGGTAGAGACCACACTTAGACGGTGCATGTGATGTACGGATTTAAAAATTTCAAAAAGGGATTCAATGAAAATTTGAAATCCATGCATCAAAGGATGGGTCTTGTGTCGTCTCGGTCCTTCGAGGTCACGGTAGCAAAGTCATTTAGTAGAAATGACACCGAGACCGAGACAGAGACAGGAATGGATAGAAGATAAAGATATATAAGCATAAGACAGGAGGGATTGGTGGGAAATGAGAATGGTTCAGAGTCGGACACGTCAACACGTAATGTACTGAGTAGGGCTGATGTCATCGTTTAGATGAAACGTCATTTGACGCTCCTGGTGATCCCCCCTCTGCATACGTGGGCCCTGGTCTCATATCATGCCTCGTATTTTGGACAGTTCAGTATTTGTAAATTTCTATCCAGAGCAATAATAAAAAAATTTGAAACTTCTAAAAATAAATGTTAGATGATTTAATTCTAAGGATAGTAAATTTTAATCATGGTTAAAAGAAATTAAAAAATTAATCACAATTAAAAAAAACGCATGACAAAAAATGGGGACGAGATGCCACCATCACTACCGAGGGGCTTAATAATTTTCATTTCTAAATATGGTAACGAATTTCCTCTAACAGAAACCCAAGAATTATAGGTGTGGCAAGGTGATTAACTAAACAAATGATAGTATGTATACACGCGTCCGTTGTATAGTATGTGTACACCTTTCTAACTTGTCATATGTTCTCTTTGACATTCATTAACTATGGTAAGATTTACTCATACTTAAAATTAAATAAAATTAGCCTTAGATTTTAGAAAAAAAAATTAACTAATGAGTGAGTGAATCATAACTAAGATTAATTTCTTTTCTAAAACCAGAATTTGATTATTTTATTTTATGAGTGAGTGAATCTTAACCGCAGTTAATGGATGCCAAAGAAGACACATGATAGCTGAAGAGGTGTATGCATAACGCGGCTACCATCCCTTTCCCGTGCAAAGAGGCAAAACCCGAGTATAATACTCGGGCTTCTGCTAGAGGGAATTTGTTGACTTGCCTTTCAAAATAGCAGTGTTTTCATAAACGAGTCAGTGGTCAAATAAGTTGGCTCTCTAGTTTTACGTGTTGGATCAGCCCGGTTGAATTGTGGCTTTTTTTTCTTTAAAAAATAATGTTTGCCTTTTTCCCGATTTCTTTCTATCATTTCACCGGTTCTTCTGATTTCTTATTTTAATTAATAAGGTTTTAGTTTTGGTTGTTTTAGAGACTGATTGCCTATTAATTTCCTGTTTTATTGGTTCAACTAGTCGGTCGGCCTCTTCAAAATAACCATTTGGGTTGGGCGAGTCAATAATATTCATCAAATTTGGTGAGTATTTTATACTCATCAAAGCTAAATATTTCTCTCCTTTTTTTTTTATTGTGGTCTCACGCAAATAATAAAATAAAAGTTTTTTTCCATTCGAACTATTGTGGTCGCACATAAATAATAAAATGATGTGAGTTTTGGCTATTTTGGTGATGTGTTAATGTTTTAAAAAGGTGAATAGCCAAAATAGGAAAACTGAGTTTTAACTAATTTGATAAGTAAAATTTGATGAGGCTACTAGGAATGCTCTAAATAGTTTAGAAATGGAAGGGGAAGATTTATAGAATTGTCACTTGGGGTATTTTATACATATATATATATATATATATATATATATATATATATATATATATACCACACGTATAGTGTATTTTAGGTGATTATGTGAATATTCCCAAGAATCTGGAGCTGCCCAATTGCGGTTGGACTGGGAGAGTTCAATGCACTCACAAGGGTGCAGATTTACTCTAATGGACAAGATTAAAACATTGCCTAGTCTTTAACTTAGCGTGGTCATAGCATTCTTCAAACTTATTCTTTAAATGTAGCTATACTAAGAAGATATGGAAGATCATTCTTAGGTGTTTTGTTTTTTATTTTTTGGAACACGGGTGTCCCCCAACCCTTTGGGTCAGGACTAATCTCCGAGGGTGCGACGTGAGCCCGCAACCCACCATACCAGATAAGTCCGGATAAACTCATGTGGGCCAGAGGGGGAGTGAGAAATGAAACCCACGACCTCCCACACTACAAAATTTAAGGTTTTTAGCTGCGTAAAAATATCGCCGGTAAAGGAAAAAAAACGCCGTTATTGTTATTACCGGCGTACTATTGTAAACGCTGGTAATACCTACGTCGGTAATGTATATACCGGCGGTTTTTTCACAACACCTCTAAATCTATAATCAATAACGGCGTCTACTGCACACCGTTAATAATTACTCAATAACGGTGTCATATATAACGCCGTTATTGATAATAATATCGGTGTCGTATACGACGCCGTTATTGAGTAATTATTAACGGCATTATATACGACGCCGTTATTGATAATAGTAACGGCGTTAACTTTAACGCCGTTAATAATTACTCAATAATGGCGTCGTATATAATGCCGTTACTAACTTTTATTCATTTCCGGCGTTATAAAAACGCCGCTAATTGTGATAATTTAAAAAAAAAAACTAGTTACATGGAATTGGTGGGTTTTTTTTTTTTACCTGTATTATTTTGTACCTGTGAGTAGTAAAAATATTTATCCAGAGAAAAGAAATTCTAACATCCAATCTACATAAGACAAAAAGAAATTCATCCAAATAGTCGTAGTATGTACACATCATAAAAATATACATGTCCATATAAAAGTATCGGAAATAAAAAATATAAATCCTAAGTCTCTCCTCCCTCTGCCTGGCTCCCTCCGGCTGGTCTAAAACCCGAGTGGTGTGTGCTGGCTCCCTCCTATAAAGACAATAAAATAAAATTGATGATTAGAATATATCGAACAGAAAAAAAAATTAAGGATTCCATAAAATTAATATGCAAAGAAACAAGGTCATATCATATATTTCATACATATAGAATTCAAACACATAGAAGTGTAGCATTTCATCAACATACATCCAAATTTATCTCAAATTTCTGATACTAATAAGGTTTAATTATTAAACACATAAAAGTTTAGAAATTTCATTACTAACGAGGCCGAATTCATAGCTCTAACATACTTTGGCCTAAACCTATAAACCCCCACCAAATCCAAACCGAGGGTCGGATGTCAATGTCATGTCTTCTAACACATGTATTTCGACCCAATCGAAGTGTGGGAATTCGTTTCGCTAGATTCCGAGGTCGTTTGCCCGATTTGGGTAGTAAGAGTCCCAAAATCCATACTTTGAAACTTAGGTTTTGCTTAAACCTACAAACCCCCACCAAATCCAAACCGGGGGTCGGATTTCGATGTCGTTTCTTCTCACGCATGTATTTTGACCCAACCGAAGTGTGGGAATTTGATTCGCTAGAGTCCGAGGTCGTTTGCCCGATTTGAGCAGCGAGATGCCCGAAATCCATACTTTGAAACTTATGTTTGACCTAAACCTACAAACCCCCACCAAATCCAAATCGGGGGTCGAATTTCGATGCCGTTTCTTCTAACGCGTGTATTTCGACCCAACCAAAGTGTGAGAATTTGATTCGCTAGATTCTAAGGCCATTTGCCCGATTTGGGCAGCTAGAGGCCCGAAATCCATAATTTGAAAATTAGGTTTGGCCTAAACCTAGAAACCCCTACCAAATCCAAACCGGGGGTCGAATTTCGATTCCGTTTCGTCTAATGTGTTTATTTTGACCCAACTGAAGTGTGAGAATTCGTTTCCTTTGATTCTGAGGTCGTTTGCACCGACCCACTTAAAATTATGTTTAGTACCATGTACATAAGCACTAAAAGATTAATAACCACCCGCAAAATCTAGTATCACAATTCATAAACAAGAAGGCTCTTATTACTATTCCATGCAGAAAAGCCCTATCAAATAAATAATCGCGAGTGAATTCATTGATGCACTCTGCCGCAAAAATAAGGACTCCGAAAAAGAGTCTTCCTCCAATAATTATATAAAAGCAACTTAATTATAAACAGAGATCCCCAAAATAGTGACAACAACCTTCATATTTTTACCAGTCGAGAAAGTATATCTATCCATCATGCAGAAAAGATCTTTCTGCACTAACCATGAATAAACCAACGATTCATTCCATCATAAATATACTAAATGCAGTGGTAAGAACACACAGTGAAACAAAATTACAAGAAAATTCAAAAACCAATTTATTATAGCCCAGATACTAAACCAGTCCTTATAATAGCAAAATTAGGGATACTAAACCAAGAATTGAGTTGCAGAAAAACAAAAAAACCAATCTCATTTATTCACTGATTTTTGTATACAAATTGAAAAAAAAAAAAAAAAACTTTAACTTGAAAATAAGATACCCAAGAGAACAACAATTCTGAAAATGCAAAGAGAGCATCATGAAAACAAATTTGAAGAAAAAAATACAGAACCCATTACGAAGAACAAAAGAGAAATCCAAAAAACAAACCCAACATCTCAAAACAAGAAATTTAAGAAAACGCTCTAGAGAAGGTATATTGCAAGAACCTCACCATCTCCTTGGCTTATAATTAAACAACTTTTATCCATTCTTGCATCCCCTCTTCCCAGTGCCAACTTCTTTTAGCTGTATTTTTTTTTCTCTACTAAACAACTCCTACGGCTAGAAGAAATGGGTATTGGAAAAGGAGAGATTATGAATCTGAGGAGGCTAGCAGATAGCCGTGGACTAAGGCTCTTTAAAGAAAGGCAGGAGCACCTTCTAAGCAAACAGTAGTAAAGTTGGAAAAAAAAAGCAGTATTCTTAAAGAAAGAACATAACTGCTCCTTCATTATTCTTTTGCTGTGTCACACATCTATTTCGTACTCACATTTTACACATTTTAGACACACTCTGGCCCTCAAATCGGTATTGAATTTCGTTTGTTAGGCAAGCTTTTGAAGCGTAATTTAAGGTTGAGATTGATGACTCTCTGTTTTCTTCTTCCTGTAAATGTAATTTCTGAACCTTGTAATGCTTTCTTTTTAACTCATAAGTCGTCAAAATCCCCCCCGTAATAGAGCATCATGCTACCCCATTTGCTTTCCTGATCAGATGCAAAATCTGAGAAAAAACAGCTAAGGAAGATAGAAAAGCAATAAAGATGGATAGAGAAGTAGTAGTAGAAGAAGAAGATATGGAAGAGATGATGATGGTGATGATAAGAAGCCCAGAAAATATCAGAAACCAAACTAGTAGTACAGAACCCATCACTGCCACCACTTGCCCAAGCTGGAAGCTTACGAGAACCCATTTTATTATTCTCAGCAACAACAACAACAAGTACAAAATCCTCCTCCTATACATCTCCCTCTCTCGGATCGCAAGATCGCTGCTTCTCTTTGGGATCTTAGCTTCTTCAGCCCCATCATGGCCTCTGAGCTGGACATGGCTCGAGGCCAGATCATTGAATTGAAGGCCGACCTTGAATTCGAACACAAGCTTTGCAAGAAGGTCGAGTCTATGAATAAAAAACTGAGGAGAGAAAAGGGAGAGAAGCTATGGGACGTGTTTGCGAAGAGCTTGCAAAGGAAATCTTGTAATCTTGTATTTCTATTTTAAAAAATTAAAATCGTGAATCTTAATTCTTACAAAATTAAATTCGTGAATCTGTTGTCAATTTATATCAAAATTAAATTCTTACAAAAATGGACACACGTTGGGCAAAGAGGCTGTAGTAAATCCGTTGTCATTTTCGTCTCTTAACTACTAAGAAAATACATAATGACAGTTCGAAATTAGGGGTCGCAATAGGTCGGGTATGGGCTTCAATCTTAGTGATTGTTTAACATGTTAGTCAAAATGCCACACATTTACATAAGCTTTGAAACCCGAACTCAGTTCAATTGCCACCCTTATTCGAAATCGGAGTTCGACCGGAAATTGGGAACCTCTTTGGGCACAAAGACTAGAATACACTGGTATGTGTACCATGCATGTGACATTGGATTGTCTCTAGGCCAGGAAAATAGTCTCAGGAATCTTCACACCATTCGACATGTGGTGGAGAAGTTATTTCATTCTCTCCCCATGTTTTTGGCCTTGTATTGTCTCTAGGCAAGCCAGAAAGGTGGTTTATGGCATCCACAAAATAGGGGACATGTGGCGAAAAAAAGGAGAGAAGTCATTCCATTTTCTCCCAATGATTTTGACTTCTCTCCACTCGATATTTCTCCTCCTTTATCTTGCCATTTTATCGACATGTGTCAAATAATGTGTGGAGAAGTCAAAATCATGGGGCCCATGAAATAACTTTTCCAACCACATGCCCCCTATTTTGGCTAGTGGGTGTTTACTTAAATGCTAAGATGAGATTTAACATATATATAAGTAAATATTGTCAAGAAAGACAGCATGGAATAATGATGTGGGAATATCTAAATGTTAAATTACCTCATTTGGCGTTCCTGGCCTCGTAGCAGGTCCAATAACAATCTGTTGTTAAGATTTACAATAAATAAATGTGGGCATATCTAAATGTTAAAAATAATTTATTAATGCTTATTAGAATATATACCTGCCCATGCAACATCTGTTGGATAAGCTGTTGCATGTCATTGATTTGAGCTTGTTGGGCCTGTCAGCACCCCATTTTTACACCCCCGTTTGACCATGGTTAAGAGTTTAATCATGATTTGCTCCACCTAACCCTAGGAAAACTCTTAGATCAAGCCCAAGGCCTTTTGTGGGCCCAAACATGGGCCCATGACTTTCTAGGGCCCATTAGGGTGGGGCCCACCTTTTCAAAATTCAAATTTGGTGCCAAAACCCTCAATTGGCAAAGCCAAGGGTGTATGGGCCACATGCTACGAGGTAGGCCCATGAAGCACACAAACAAACAAACAAAAAAAAATTCAAACCAGGGCACTGTTCACTGTCTTCCTCGTGGAGACAGTGTACAGGCCACCACCCAGGCTACTGCCCCTGCTCTTCTGCCTCCCTCCAGCCTTGTGTCCCCCACGCCTCCACACATTCCGAAAATGCCCCAAGCCTTATCCCTCTCGCCCCTCTCCTTTAAAAATCCCACGGTAGCCATTGTGTTAGGGGAGGTTTTGGAGAAAAAAAAATTTTCTTCTGTGCACAGCGTCCAGCCCACCCCCACCTTCTTTAAACTTCTAACCTCCATCCATTTAAGACTTAGACCACACCCTAACCCCCATGTAGCCTCCACCAACTCACCTCAGGCAACCATCCATCTACACAGCAAAGGGGAAGAGGAAAATCAAAAAAAAAAAAATCTGTTGCAGCAAAAAAAAAAGGGGTGGAGAGGCTTCAGTGCACTCGGCCAGCCCCACTCCCTCATCCTTATACCCTTAGCCAAGCTCTTGCGTCTCACCTCACAACGACCTCCAGCCACAAGGCCACCTCACTGTAGCCCCAAATCAATCCCCTGCTCGTGCCTAATAACATCCATCAAGTGGTTCTAGTCACCACAACTAGTAGCCCCATTCCCTGTGCGACCTCACCATCAGCTCCTTTCGGCATATCTGTGCAGCCCCATCTCCACGGCCACCCTCGCGGCTTTGTCATTAGTTTCTCCATGAGTAGTAGTCACAGTTAGCTCACTACAGGCGCACCAAACGGCCATATTCCAGCGCACATAGTCTCCATCGCGCCCAATAGCAACATCAACAATCGTATTGCCGGCGGAACTACACCCTCACTCCACCGAAATAGTAGCAGGTATACTTTCCTTCCCATTTTTTTTGTAGTTATCATGCTTTTTGGTTAGTCAAATTAGTATTAAAACTTGTTAGTTAGTACTGAAATTTGTTAGGTAAGTTAACTTAAAATCCGTAGTTAAGCTAGTATTAGCTATAAGTAGGTTAGTGTTAAACTTGGTTTAGTTAGATTAGCATTAAAATTTGAAGTAAAATCTGTAGTTACCCTAGTTTTAGCTATGAGTAGCTCGGTTAGTGTTAACCATAGAGTAATTAAGGTTAATCTGTTAGGCCATTAGACATGAATTCCGAAATTAGTAGTTAGGTTAGTTTTAATTAGTTAATATTAAATCTATTTTTTCATTAGCTTAGGTTATTTTAAAATCTGTTTTAGTCAATCCTTTAGGTTAGCTCTAAGCAATCTCTAGTTCAATGTAGATTAAAATGAATGTGTTCCATTTAGTTTCAGCTTAGTTTTAATTAGTTTAAGAACTTGATTTCTAGGTTAGTCATGCATTCCTTTCGGTAAATCTGGTTTTGATTAGTTACAACCTAGACTAAATCTTTTTTTTTGTGGTTAACATAGATTAAAACTGATATGGGTTAGTTTCTTAGATTAGTTTCTTAGATTAGTGATAGTCTTCTAAGATCCTTTTAGCCGATTTTGCTAGGTTAGTTTAGTTCTGCAAATAATCCCTAGGTTAGTTTCCATAGGTTTAAAACTCTTTTCTAGTCATTAGGTGATTCCATTAATCCTAGTTAATTAAACTTTCTCCTTTTAAGGTAGTCCTTAGATAAACTCTAGAAACATTCTAAGAGAACCCTTAGCAAATTGGATTAACTATAGGATAACCTTAAATAACCATAGTTAGTTTAAGCTCGTTGCTCCGCAACGAGCCTAAACTACTATCCAAAAAATCCCAAAAAAATCAAAAAAAATTCAAAAAGACCAAAATTACTGACTTTTGACCTTTTAACCATGGTTAGCACCCCTAACCACGGTTGATCACCTATTTAACCTCGGTTAGCAACCCTAATCCTTGGTTAAAACACCCTGGGCCTACCGGGCTCATTCTTGGCCTACCGGGCCCAATCTCGGCCTACCGGGCCCAAATTAGCCTATCGGGCTTCACCCTCGGCTTACCGGGCCCCACCGTAGTCTATCGGACTTACCTTAGGCCTACCGGGCCCAATACCAAGCACTTGACCAACTCGGTCAACCACCCTTAGCCTCCCGGCTAGACCCTAAGCCATCTTTAGTGCACACACACACACTCCTAGCCTTGGCACGGGCTCATGTGTCAGAACTACGCTCGGTCTGATCTCACCCGTATGTGAGTACGTAGGCAGCCCAACCTGGGTTCGACCCTAGTCTAGGATTTTCTCCTTCTTAGATTAGCATGTTCTTAAATACTTAAGGCATTTGATTAAAATTGAGATTAGTTTGGCTCAATCCTAGCAAGTAGGGAACCACTGAAAAGTGGAAGTGCCGGGGTGCCTTACCCCTTCCCCGGACTTAACCGAACCTCTTACCCTGACCTCGGACCGCAGACCAAGACCTTATCCAAATCCCGGGGACTTATCCCTTCCGAATGAATAGGTGGCGACTCTTAACTCAACCCGTGAGATGCAAACCAGGGTTCCGCCAAAACCCGCGCTCACAGGGCCATCATCTGAGCTTGTTGGGACGCCACCCGGGTCTTCGTCTCCTCAAGTTCAGCACGCAACCTATGGGTCTCGGCAACACCACTACCACTAGCACCGAAACTCCTCGAAGATGACCCCCATAACCTGGTGGGAGTCGGGTCCATTCCATATCCACGGACCCGTCCAGGATGATCAGGCCCCAAGACCTAAGATAAAACATCATCTCGACCTTGTAAGCACCCTATTTTTGCACCCCCTATTCCTTTTCCCACTTCTTCAAATGCTCCAAGGTTTACCCAAGGCCCAAGCCCATTTGGCCAAACTTGTACCCAGACAACTCAATCAAACCCAATTACCTAATTTTATTACCCAACCCAAGTAGTCAAGCCCAAATACCCAATCACCCAATTGCCTAAGCCAAAGCCTATTTCCATAGCCCAAGCCCAAATGTCATAGTCAAAGTCCAATAATCATAACCCATACCCATATAACCCATAGTTCACTCAACCCACCAACTCTCTTACACCAACCCATACCCATATAACTCATAGTTCACTCAACCCACCAACTCTCTTACACCTCTCTTACACCCTATATCCTAGAACCCATACTCATATAACTCATAGTTCACTCAACCCACCAACTCTCTTACACCTCTCTTACACCCCTTACAATACTCAACCATCAACTCTCTTACACTCCTTACAACACTCAATCTATCAACTCACCTTACAACACTCAAGTCTTTACCCACTAGCTCCTTTTATCCCTCATGTAAAAGACACAACCCAACCTCTTAGTTTTCCTATAAATACCAATCCCTTAGCTCCTTAGATCCATCCCTCAAGACCCCTAGAAGGTTCCCACCCACTTGTGTTTCTCTTGAGTTTGAAGAAGGGAGAAGAAACCAAGGTTTAGAGTTTGGAAAGAATTCTAAGACTAAAAGCTTAGAGTTTTTCACTAACTCTCTTCCTTTGTGGATTCTAAAACCCTACCCCTTGGAGCATTGAAGGAGAATTCTTGGAGGAGTAGGCACTCCTTCTTTCATTTTCTCTTCTTTTTTATCTTTTTTTTTATTTGGTTCTCTTTTCTTGATCTCTCATTTCTCAAGCATAGTTGGGCCTCTCTACACCAATCTAATGGTGTAGAGGGACCCCATATCAAAGGCAAGGAGATGCTCATTTTTTCTTTTCCTTTCCATGTACATATTTTCTTCTTTTTTATGTACCCACAAGTGTGGATATGGGTAGGCCCATAGAGAGTGGAAGCTAAAGCTATACCTCTCTTTTTCATTTTGTTTTCTTTTGAGATTCTAGTCCTCTTTCTAGAATTTTTTGTGAAAGCTCATCCCCTCCCTAACATTCTTTAGAGCAACATTACATCATTAATAATGGTGTAAATGAACCACCTTAAAAGGGAGAGGATGAGTTTTCATTTTCTTTCATTTCTTTATTTTTCCTTCATCTTCTATGTTGAATGGGTATGTGATGGTTTAAGGACTTAAGATAAATGATGGTGTAAGGACTTAAAGAGGACATTCTTAAAAATGTTTCATACTAAAGACAATGGTATTTGATCTATTATCAACATCAATCCAACAAAATATGTGTTGGTAATAGACCATTTACTATTCATAAGGCACATCCATCTTTATGTCTTAAACTATAATCTTTTAGCCAAACTCTTGGACTAAATTTGACTTTAGTTAAGTTTGTCAAAACCTTACTTATATGAAAATTCAAAAACATGATAAAATCTCAAAATACCAAAAACATGATAAAATCTCAAAACACCAAAAACATTCAAATATAACCGAAATATAAAAAACATTCAAATATCCCCAAAAATCTCAAAAAATATAAAAAATACAAAAAGACCAAAAAGAGACTTGTAGGACCTCCTTAGCTTTGGTTAGCTCATCTAACCATGGATAAATACCCTTTAACCGCGGTTAGACTTAACACTTGTGCACTTGACCTCCCCGGCCAACTAAACCATAGCCTTCTAGGCTAGACCCTTTGACCACCCTATGCATACACACACTCCCCCCTAGCCTCGGCACGGGCTCATGTGCCAGAACTACGCTCGGTCTGATCTCACCATGTGAGTACGTAGGCAACTCAACTCGGGTTCGACCCTAGCCATCTAGCTTTATATTTTTCTTGGATTAGCACTCACTTAAAAACTTTGGACATTTTAATTAAACTTTGAGATTATAATTGGCTTAAGTTTATGAAGTAGGTAACCGTTATAAAACAGAGGTCTTGGGGTGCCTAATACCTTCCCCAAGACTTAATCGAACCACTTACCCTAACTCTGATTAGACCATTTGCCTTATCCAAACAAACAAATACCCGGGACCTATCCCTAAGAATGAATAGGTGGCGACTCAAGTCAAAACATATAATTGTGAAAGTGGGTAGGAAGATCCCATGCTCACAGGCCTGTGCTATCTTGTGAGCCATCCGGTACCTGGTCGAGGAGTTCCCTAATTTGGTGCTGCAAACATATTGAAACATTTACTATCTTCAATTCCAATTAAAGTGATATATATTTGATATAATGAAATATTTAAATTACTTACAATTTGCACTCCCGCCTGATCGTTGACCGGAAGGCCATTCTTCTTCGTGTGCGTCTTTATCCAAACTGCAGCACGACTTGGAGCGACTAAAGAGGGACTCGCCAATCGCTATGGTAGTAACAATAGTAGAACAACAAATATTTAATCCATATGCATGAAATTGTTAAATAAACTACTACGATTAAACCGAACATACCTCCTCCTCTCTAACTCTGGCGAAGCTCTTTGTGCCCGCCGTATGAGGAACCGTTTGGCACACGCGACTCCTTTTATTTGTGGCCCTCCGTTTCTACAATATTGTTGCATAAATCAGTCAGACGGGCTAAAGTAAAATCAAAACTGTATTAACCATAATTGATTTCAATTATCAAACTAGCGGAATGCATGTGCAATGCACGTGACTATCCTGTTCTAGTAAGTGCAATTAAATAGACAAAATAACTACAATTAAATATCTTATATCAATAAAGACACAGTTGAGCAAAGAAAATAAGAAAATCAAACACTTTTAACCCTTCCATTCTCTTTATAATAGTAGAGATATACCTGGCCCTCCTCAGAGTACCAGAAGTCGACGAGTACATTCCATTGTTCCCGAGGAATATCAGACGGGCACCGGGCATAGTTCTCAGCAGGAGGGTCCGTGAAAATAAAATGCTTGTTCCCCATATCGTGCTTATTGTCCCGCCATTTCTTATCTAGAGACATCAAAAGGTAGTCATCTAGGAAAGGTGGGTAGTCGAACTTGTCCTGTAAAAACGTTATTAAATTATTAATATTTGTGAAGAAGCTACATTAGTGAATGTTAATAATAATTGACCAACTTTTTTTGTTCTTACCCGTATCATACTCAAAGCTCGTTCTTTGTTGTCATCGCTGATTTCCTTCCAATTTTGCACATCTACTCGAAATAAATGGGCATCTCGTGCAATACCTCCCGCCCATCTAGCCATCAAGCCAGCCTCCTTCCCCACTGGCTGCCCTTCTTCATTTACTCCGACCTTCTTTTTCTCTCCAGGGCGCATCTTGTGCACCTCTTTGCATTTGGCCTTACCTCGTACCTTCCTAGGCGGCACCACGGCGGGTGTGGAAGTCCCCGCACTAGATGGGGGGGTAAGTGTAGGATCCATCTGCAAAATATTTGTATTAGCTTCTGATATAAATGAGACAAAAAAAATGTCAACATTGATCAATATTGTTAGTGATGAGAAACAAGAGTATGCCATTTTTAGGATTAAATTTTGAGAGATCTTAAAGCATTCATTGATTCATAGTATTCAAGTTTGATAAAAAGTAGAAACAGGAGTATGTTATATGTGATTGATATTATTTACAAAAGTACATACAGTTTGCTCTTTGGGACAGAGCCCAAGTGCAGGAAAGAATAACAACTTATTCGCAGTGCATCGAAGAATAAAATGTGGCAATATGTCTGCTCATTGTTATTGTTAGTGATAAGAGAACATGTCAATAGGGGATTTTCCAGGAAATTGGATTTTCTAGTTCTAAGAGTGATTAAAATTTGGATATATATACTTAACCACTGAATCAACCTTAACTTGTTGTTGGTAGTATTACCTAGGAAAAGCAAATTAAAAAAACCAACTAATGAAAAAAAATATAAAATTCGACATGCATTAGAATTTCATTTCTAAATCCTAATTTCTTTATTTTTTATTTAGCTTTTAGAAGGGTAAAAGAGTAGTGAGCTAACAATACCAAAATAACAGCATCAGCTGAGAGACACCTCCTTTTAATATAATTCCATTCAAATCAAGGTCCTTTTAGGTTTGAGTATCTTACAACAAAAACAAAGGAAAAGAGAGAGTTGCGAGCATTATCCTCGTTATAACCATAACCATAGAGGAGTCCAAGTCAGTTAAACTCCAGTAAAAAGTTCATATGCTCATAGAAGAACAATATAACGTGAGTACGATAAATCTACTGACTTGGAATCCTCTATGGTTATAACTTGAGTCATTAGAAGCCTTTTCAAGTGCTCTTTTAACTCCATGTAAAACTCATCATTCCAACCAATGGTTGAATATGCCAAGCAAAAGCCCAAAATAGAATTATATTATAAAACTAGGAGATAATCAATAGTCAACTGCTACAATAATCGAAACTTGAGGATGGAAAACAAAAACACAAATACATTTGTTGATTGTTTGGAAGTGTTGGACAAGTCCATGCTCACATTTAACAAACAATTCAACAATCAATACAACAATAAAGAATCATTATGTTTCATCGTTATATTCTGATTCAACGTCGTCATCACTAGATTCGGTAGAAGTAGCTTGTTGTTGCAACACTTCGGGAGGCGCATCAACAGTTGCACCGGTAATTCCAAATCTCACCCAACCTACACCTCTGTCATCATCATGTTCAGTGTCATCTAATTGTTGGTCGCTAAAGGCCTCGTTCTCCCTGAATGCATAATCGTTATATTCCTCATTCATGTCGAAGAAGTCTCGTGGTTTAGTTTTGATGACAACATTCCAATCTCCTTCTGTTGGATCTTCGACATAAAATACTTGTTCTGCCTGAGATGCCATAACATATGGTTCATGAGACTCAGCGTTTGCCGAGAGTACACGTGTAAAGTTGACAAGCGTAAACCCATATGGATCAGTCTTTATTCCTCTATCCAAATTAACCCAATCACACTTGAACAATACAAATTTTAGGCTATCAGAGTACGTCAATTCGACTATGTCCGTTAAGCACCCATAATAGGTTATAGGGCCTGCAATGGGGGTCTTGTCCCTAGAAGTTGAATAACTTGTAGTATTTGCAACAGTCGCAACACCACTATTCTGGCTTCTGCGTTCTCGCTCTCTATCCTTAGTACAAAACCTATATCCATTTATGATGTAGCCCTTAAACCGTTTTGCGACTTTTTGTGGACCGTATGCAAGCCATGTAATTTGATCAGAAATCGAAGTACGTGAATCTCGCAACCTTTGAACCTATTTCAAGACAAAATATGATTAATATATACATAACTATGTATCAAAACATAACTAATTAATGTGTTGCCTGGAAATCAAAAGGTAAGACTTACGTAACCCCTAAACCATTCAACAAACTGCTCGCTGTGCTTTTTCTGGAGTTCATGGGGGGACTTTCGAAGTCTTGGATGTGTCATTTTAATTAAATTCATGTGCTGCCTGCAAAGAACAAATCATTTCCCACTAATTTTAAGTTCAAAATAAACTACAATAAAATAACAAAATATATGATAATTGTGTTCTTACTCTATATATTTTCTGACTTCATCGCAGTTGAACAACACATAACGATGTGTCTGTTGCCATTCTAATTCACCTAGAGCGAATGGCTCTGCACCACCTATCACACTTTCATCGTCATTCCTCACCGGCCTGTTCAATCTCGATTCCACATTATTTAGGTATCTTGAGCAGAATGTCAAGCATTCTTCCGCCAAGTACCCTTCTGCAATACAACCCTCTGGTCGAGCCCCGATTGCGCACATAAGACTTCAGTGTATATAGGTACCTATTTGAATTAAATTTTCGTAAGACAAGGAAAAAACTATAACAAATATTTTAAACATCTAAAAAATTATAATTTATTGGCATACCTTTCAATGGGATACATCCACCGAAATTGTACAGGTCCACCTAGCCTTGCCTCTGCCGCTAGATGTATAGGCAAGTGTACCATAACATCAAAAAATGACGGCGGGAAAATTCTCTCTAAATGACAAAGCGTAAGTGTAATTTTGTCCTCTAACCGTCTCAAATCCTCGACCTGACAAACTTTGGAACACAATGTCATAAAGAAGTTACTCAATTTGATTAGGACTGAAGTTACATTCTTCGGCAATGCCTTCCTCACAGCCAGTGGTAGGAATTGTTGCATTATGACATGACAGTCGTGACTCTTTAGTCCATAAATTTTACGCTCTTTGATATTGACATGCCTACCAATATTTGATGAGTAACTATCTGGAACCTTCACACTCTTCAACACTTTGCAAAATAGTTCTTTGTCATTCTTGTCTATTGAAAAGTATGCAAGGGGCAGATAAACTTTGTTTGTGCCAGGTTGCAACTGAGGGTGAAGTGCACGTCTCACGCCCATATCAACCAAGTCTAACCGAGCTTTTAAGCCATCCTTGGATTTCCCTTCCAAACCCAACAAAGTCCCGCGCACATTGTCGCACACATTTTTCTCGATATGCATTACATCAAGATTGTGTCTCAACAAATTATGCTCCCAATATGGCAACTCGAAGAATATACTCCTCTTCTTCCAATTATACAGTATATCCACCTGGTCCATCTGCCTTGGTCGTTTGTTCCCAGTCTGCTTTCCAAGGGAGAAGGTAATACCCTCCAATTGACGTAACACATCGGACCTAGACATTGTAGTTGGCGCACAACCGGACTCTACGGTGCCATCAAAAGAAAATCTATTTTTTCGGAACCTGTGATCCGCTGGTAAGAAACGACGGTGCCCCATGTAGCAATGCTTTCTGCTTTTAGACAAGTATAAGTGGCAAGTGTCCTTATGGCATGAAGGGCATGCCAACTTTCCTTTCGTGCTCCAACCTGACAACATGGCATACCCTGGGAAGTCGCTAATTGTCCAGAGTAATGCCGCACGCATGACAAATGTCTCCTTTTTCGACGCATCATAAGTTGACAACTCATTCTCCCACAAGTCTTTCAACTCCTCGACTAAGGGCCTCATGTAGACATCAATGGCATTTCCTGGCCCGGAGGGACCCGGAATAAGCAAGGACAGAATGAAGTTCGGCTGCTTCATGCACAACCACGGTGGTAAGTTGTATGGAATAAAACAACAGGCCATGTGCTGTGAGCAATACTCATCGTCCTAAATGGGTTGAAGCCATCACTCGCCAACCCAAGCCTGACATTGCGCGGCTCTGAAGCGAACAAATGATACTTTTTATCTAAAATTTCTCAAGCCGGTGAGTCTGCAGGATGCCTTAACCTCCCATCCTTAGTTCGATCCTCATCATGCCATCTCATTTCAGAAGCAGTCTTGGATGACATAAATAATCTTTGTAACCTGGGTTTCAACGGGAAGTGACGCAAAATCTTCGCTGGAATTTTCTTTATTTTGTCTCTTGATTGATCATCCACTGTCATCCATCTTGATGCACCACAGATGTCACATACTTGCTTGTTTGCAGAATTTTTCCAATACAGCATGCAATCATTGGGACATGCATCGATTCTGTCATAATTAAGCCCCAAGTTGGACATCACCTTTTTTGTCTGAAAGTAAGTATCAGGTAGTGTAGACCCCTCGGGGAGTACCTCCCCCAATAACTCAAGCAATAAAGTGAATGATATGTTGCTCCATCCACTAAGACACTTAATCTGGTACAATCTTACGATGAAAGACAACTTCGTGTGATTCGAACATCCTGGATACAAAGGTTGTCCGGTATCCCTTACCAATTGGAAAAATCTATCCTTCTCAGTATTAGGATCCCGACTACTAGTACCCCCATCTTCATTTGGTATCCTGAACAAATCGTGTACCAAATCCTCCATCTCATTATGTCTGTCTTGCACAACAGGACTTTGAGTCACTGGCCCAACGGATGTGTGTTGTAATGTCTTCCCCGTGATAAAACCAGATTTTATAATTCAGGTCGAATCCATAACAGATCATATGGTCGTACGCTATACCTCTCTCTTGATAAACGACATTGTTGCATTTGGGACATAGACACCTTATACCACCATTGTTATCAGTCGCTCCACGAGCTAATGCAAACTCTATAAAATGCTTCACTCCTTCTATATATTCCTTTGACACCCTATTTCGTACAAAAAATGCATTCACAATTGCTTAAGTACTAACACTTTATCAATCGATGCTTAATAAAAAATTTTGGACATCAAAACTACCTTGACATTCCAATCCAACTCCTATCCATGAGGTATACGATTACTGTTTTATAGAACCTTCTTCGTTAGCTATTCTGAGAAATAGAAAAAATATACCACATTAGTCAATTACAATAACACATGTGTCAACTAACTTTACCATCTACACAATATGTATGCATGCATGCTTCCTATCATCAACAACTCCTCTTCTAATGGGTAGGGTGGTCCTATCCCATTCAAGAATGCATAATCCCCAAAAGTCACCAGCTCAAGTACTTTGATCCATTTCAAGGAAATTTTGGCAGCATTTCCCTATGGTTCTCCAAGTACACGACTTAGACTAGGGGCAAGCAAGCCACGTCATCTAAATATTTGCCTAGAGAACAAGAGAAACGGCTGACTCCAATTTCCTCAATCTAGACAAATCATGAGCAATTGACTGTACTGGAGATTATGCATTCTCAAACTGTCCAACCGGACAATTCAAGAATCATATATAGACAAATACACTTTATCACAAACAAGACCGAAAAGTTGTTAAACTGCATTCAGTCCCACTAGAGAACTAAATGTTATATTTACAACTGATCCGTCCAAATAGGTGATAACAAAAATGCATTTGTCACGCAATGATTCTTGAACGGGAGATCTATGGTTCAATGCATGCATGTGTATGAACTTAAGCCAATACAAAAATCCAACCATCATAAATACAAAGTTTAAACACCCCTAACCAGTTTAAACAGTTAACATAGATACTCTTTGATGTGGCCAGTATTATGAACACAACTACCAGAACTTACATGCCCGAATCTCGGAATATCAAGGATAGAGAACTAAACAACATATTTACAACTGATCCGTCCAAATAGGTGATAACAAAAATGCACTTATCAGATAATGGTTCTTGAACGGGAGATCTATGGTTCAATGTATGCATGTGTATGAACTTAAACCAATACAGAAATCCAACCATCATAAACACAAAGTTTAAACACCTCTAACCAGTTTAAACAGTTAACATATATCGATACTCTTTTATGTGCTCACTATTATGAACACAACTACTAGAACTTACATGTCTGAATCTCGAGTTCCAAGGATAGAGAACAAAGCGAAGCGAGTCTTTTATCTGGGCTTAAAGTTTATGAGCATTCCTTATCTGTGGCCGAAATATCCTTGCATCCGAGACATATGAAGCAAATGACTACTACATTACTTCCCTGATGTTTTTTATCTGTCTTCTCATACAGATGAACTTGTATTTCATTATATCGTGCTATAGGAGAAATGTCTATAGATTCGTAATACTTTTGCTAACTTCAGCTATGTACATCTGTGTACATTGTTTATTATATATTGCGTTGAATCTTAATTTCATCATTTTCTCCAAGGCTCAATACTACCAGGATCTGGGAAGTGTATGTTTATGGGGTTCAATTTCTTGATAAGGAGACTGGTATAAGATAATCTGGGTGGTTGTTTCCTGGCCCATGCACCAGGATCTAGGAAGACTTTTATGGCCGAAAGGAATCTTGTTAACATGAAGAAAGCTTATGACCATATAAATGTTTTCCCCATCCTAGCGCATGGACCAGGATACAATCACCTAGATTAACTTAATATCAGGTTCCTTATCAACAAATTAAAGTCCTCTAGTTGGGCTGGTTGACTTCACGGTACTTTTCATTCTCAGCACCAAACAGAAACATACAGTTGAACATCTAAAGAAGTTGGAAAAATTCAAGAGAAGTTCCATTGGGATTGCGTTGCATATGCATCCACACTTGAAACTTGGTTGTGGATTTGGTTTAAGACTTGAGCCCATGCCTAGGAAAGGGTTAGTTCGGTTAATAGGCTCAGGTCATTTGACTCTAAGAGTAGGGTTTTCAAATCCTCGACCTAAGAATCTAACTAGCTTTAGTTCTAGTGAGATGTTTTACTATAAATGATCATCCTGAAGACGAATGGGATTTCGATGGATGTTTTACTATCTTAAGTTCTGTTATGCACTATACAAATTAGAGCAGAATGGGAACATGTTGTTAACAATTAAGAATTACTTAATGCAATTAAATTGAATGAGAATTTAATATCAAAAGATCTAGCATGTTATTTTAGTCTATCTATCAAGTTATGAATTAACTATATATATATATATATATATATATAACATTTAACCCATAATATTAAGAAACAGTAGAATCACAATCATTAGTCCAACATCATTTATTGTATTTAAGGGTACTAGAGCTAAAATTTTCTTTTGAAACAAATGTTAAGCATAATTAAGGGTACTATTTTTTCTCCAGTTTTCTGGTGGCAAGGATATCTAGAGATACTTTCTCACTTCTTGGGTTTCCCTAACAGTAGTTTGCTCGACTTTGATGATTTCCAAGATATTTACCAAAACCAACAGAGAAACCCCATCTTTACAAATAACCAAAACCCCCAAAAATTATAGAGAAAGAGAGGTCTTACCAGTGACTGGAGAGGTGGAGCCACTGGAGAGAGTAGAGGTGGCTACCAGAGAGGGCGACCGGGACACAGACAGGTGGCAGGGAACTTCTACGGCTACAAAGGGATTGAGAGAATTGAGATTTGGTAAAATCAGATTTTACAAAAATCAGATTTGGTAAAAGTTAAATTAACCTAAAAAAATCCAAAAATCAGATTTTACAAAAGTTTAAAAAAAGCTAAACTAAAAATTAACCCAAAAGAGAAATTTACTCTAAGTTAATATTAATCTAACTAGATTTTATACAAAACTAAGCCTAACCTAGAAACTAACCAAAACAAACAAAATGAATAAAAGCTACAATTAAACCAAACAAAACAGATTGGGACTACTCTAATATACACACTAAAATCCAAGCTAAAAATCAGGTTATAATTTATCGGTAAACAAACCTAAAAATGAGATTTACATAGGCTAAACATATCTAAAATTAACTCTAAAACTAGAAGAAATCAGAGTTCTCCATTTAAAACTAATGCAAAAAAAAGAAGAGTTTTTGACAAGTTTTGGCGAACTTGTAACTTGTTATAAGTTTGAGAAATCGCTTTGATATTGGAATGTAACTAACTTATAAGTTTACTCAGTGATGAGTTTACTCTCAAACTAACACACACACATACATTCACCTAAAGAAATCATAGTTTTATCCACATAAATGCATTTTGTGAAATTAGAAACAATGAAACCTACAACTATTTAACACCCCTCAAAAAATGAAAAAAGATAATGAAAAAATATATCTATTTGTAAATTTCTCACGTCATAGAAAGGACACAATAATCGAAAAATTCAGACCTTGATCTTATTTTCACTTAAATGGAAACAGGTCACATTGGAAGAGCTTGATGCTCTCAAGCTCAACATTGTAGAGTTGGTATCATTCAAAGATGAAAAAAAAGTTAGAAATGTATAATCTATCAAGACAAGGTCAATCTAATGAATAGGTTGACTGCTACAAACCCAAACCATCATGTTCTCAGCAATTCCAAGTCTCTTCCTATTTGATTTCTTTAAGGTCCCCATAGTAAATCATGGTCATTGATACTTACAGAGAAATAAATTACAAGGGCTTGTAATTCCTTCAGCCAAAACCGACACTGCATTTTCACGGCAAGGAAAGACCACAAACCCAAACTTTCAAGCTGTAATATATAGCCGAATAATCTCAAATTCCAATTTCACACCATCTCCTCCACCAACCAAGGAAAAAAACTCAAAAATTTGAAACAATCACAGAATTTCGAAGAAGCTGGCTACTCAGTTGTAGATTATTTGTTATAATGTTTCTACATTCACTAGGAATTAAAGAAAAACAAAGTATTTTCATAGAAACAGCAAACCCTAAAACAAAGCATGAGGTTACTCAGTGAGTTTACTCTCAATTGGTGGGATCTCATTTTTACAAACTAACTTATAAGTTTGAGAAATCATTAAGCATTTACTTAAATTGATGAGTAAACATTAAGCATTTACTTAAATCCCACGTCCCCAATTGGTAAAGCATGATAGATTGGTTGAAAATTATATTTGCACAAATAAAGAACTTGTAAGTTTGAGCAATCTAAGCCACACATTGTCGCGATTGATGAATCATATAAATTCAATTCATATATATATTCAACAATCTATCACTAAAATAGCTTAGAGAAAGTACCTTCAATTTCTAGTAGATGCTAAGGTAACGGAGGCAAGATGGTGGAGCACAAGTGAGCTGCTACAACTACCAGATAAACCCTAGAAGAGAGAGGGTTAAGGTTTTAGGAAGCTTAAAATGCTTCGAGCTTAAAATCACAGATTGGTTGACAAAAACAAACATGCAAGCCAAACCCAAATCCATAAATTCATCAGAACTTAAAATCCTAGAAGAATGCATGAAAAGAAGGATCCGTAGAATACCAAAGCAGAGAGAGGAAGGTAAAATTTTTAACAGAAGACGCATCTCCTTCACAAAACCATAAACCTTTTGAAAAAAAAAATGTATGCTTACCATCAAACCTAAAATCGGAATAAGTTTTTTTTTTAAAATGAAAATCCACCAAGGTTTAGTGGGTTCTTAAAGAAAAGTAAGGAAGGGAAAACCAGAAACCTTGAAGAAATAATGAAAATCCACCTAAAATCTAAATCTGAACAAAACCACTTAAGAAATTTACAAATGGGCGGCTACCTGAGAAAGAGACTACAAGAGAGGAGAAGGCGGTTTTCAGCTTCGATCTTCGAGAGACTGCGAGAGAGAGAGAGAGTTAGACAGACTACGAGAGAGAGAGAGAGAAAGAGGAATTAGAGAGAGGATAAAGTTACAGAGATTACCTTAGAAAAGAGAGGATGAGGCCGAAGTTGAGGTGAGCAGTTCGCCGGTTAAGGTGGCCGGAGCACGAGTTGAGGTGAGCAATTCGCCGGAGAAGGTGGCTAGAGCACGATCAAGGAGCAGGGAGCTGTAGGGAGTGTGGAACAGGCAGCACAGAGCAGGAAGGAGAGGAAGAGAGGAAAAGTGGAGGGAAAGAGGAAAAGGTTCGTAGTGGGAAAAGATTGGGGAGCTAAATCCCTAAAACACGGGGTCTTTAATGGCGTTTTTTAAAATGCCGCTACTCCCACCATGTCTTTAACGGCGTTTTTTCTAAACACGCCGCTAAAAATTTACCAATAGAGGCGTTTTTTTAAACATATGCCGCTCTAAAAGGTTCGTTAGCGGCGTTTTCTTAAAAACGCTGGTATTGGTCATCTTTAGCGGCGTGTTCCTCTAAACGCCGCTATAAGTTTGCCACTAAAACCCTTTAGTTTTGTAGTGCCATTTGGGGAAAGGCCCCGGAACCACTGGTCCACCCCTTTGGTTTTACCATTCTTAGGTGTTGCGGGTATAGAAACAGAAGTTTTCTTGACTGAGACGATGAGGTAGCTTAGCTAACTGACAACTTTAACAAAAAAAATGTAGTATAATCAGTGAAGAAAGTTGTGCTCCCTTAATGCAACAATATATCACATTTGGAATGAGAGAAACAATTGAATTTTTAAGAACCAATTCAGTGATTCGTCTACTATCATAAAAGTAGTTAGGAATGACTTTAGAAGCCAGTTTTCTTTCTCCAAGCCAAGAGTGGAAGATACCCAAAGTAATAGAGTATTCATAAATCAGTGGAATTTGAAGGCTAATTTCTTTCTGAAATTAAAAAGGGTATGTTCTTGGGAACCCCCTCTAGCTAGATTTTGGGCCCTCAACACAAATGGATCCCTTCGAACATCAGGAGTAGGTATTTGAGGCTTCATTCGAAATCAAAGTCGAGAATTTTGTGTTGCTTTCGCTGAAAGTAGTACCTTTGAGCAAATTGACTCTCTTGAATTGCTGGCAATTTTGCGTGGACTTCAAGTGGCTTTGGACATAGGTGCCTCCCGTCTTGTTGTATTTTCTTATTCAAAAAGGGTAGTGAACGGTTTAAATGGGAGTTCTGGTCCTCCATGGCGATGGAGTCATGTCATAATCTTCATGAAAGTAGTAGACTTCTCATCTCCTTTGAGGTCTGTTAGTTTTCTCATGTGTGGAGCGAATCTAACCATGCAACTGACTAGCTCGCTAATTAGGGCATTGTAAACTCTTGTATCTTTCTCTCTCCTAGGCATATCCCTGAGGAGCTCTAGACTTCTATCCAAGAGGATAAGTTGGGAAAGTTGTACTTCAATATAATCTTCTCTTTTTATATTTATATCTAGTCGGGGTCTGCCTAACCCAGTTTACCTTCAAAAAAAACTTAGAACACCCTTTAACTCTAGTTAAGAAGTTTAACTCTTGTGATTAATTTTTTTTAAATAAATAAGATTAGATTTTTAACTCTAAGAGTTAATAAACCTTAACCATAGTTAAGGGATTAAAAAGAGACCTGTGGCGAGTTGGAGAGGTTGGGCAAGACAATTTTACTTTGGCCCCAGTAAGAGCAAATACCAATCCACTCACAATGCCCATTTAAATGCCCTTTTAATTATGGTTAAAAACTTTCAATTATTAGGTCTAATTTTTTTAATATTTTTTATAAAATCAAAGTTAAATTATTTAATGTTAAATTATTTAATATAAAGATTATTAGTGATTAAAAGGATGTGGATTGGATTGACACCAATGAACTAGTATCCCCCAATAAATGCAACGGATTACCTCTAGCAAATGCTCGAGATCCATACTTGAGCACCACTCTTCAGCTAACCCATGCAATGGTGTTCTACTAAAGAGGTGGTAGCATTCATCTTGCATGTTCTGTTGGGTAGTACATGCATATCTTCCCAACTTGCCACATGTGCTCTTTGACACCTGTTAACTGTGATTAAGATTTATCCATCCTTAGGGTTAAATAATCTAACCTTAGTTTTTAAAACATATCTTAAAAAAATTAACCACATGAATGAGTAAAATCATAACCGATGTTATTTTTTTCTAAAAACTAAGGTTAGATTATTTAATTATAGGTATTAGTAAAACTTAATCACGATTAATGGATGTCGAAAAGGACATGTGACGAGCTTGGAAGGTGTGCATGTACCACTCATTAGAATGTACAATGCATGACATTAAAAAAAACTTTTATTAAGTATAATATATTTTATTAAAAATATATTTCGAACTTATTTGATTTCGAAATCTCCTACACAGGATTTAAGCTTAATCGACTGTCTTACCCGGAACTTGGATAATCTCTCAATTTAATAAGTATGAATTTCTTGTTTGAAATTCATCATGACTCGAACAACTTTCTGATTATCCAACTGTCACCGTATCGTAGTTCCTCAGGTAGAGAATACTTAGGTGCAATCAAAATAGTCAAGTTACTGCTCAATTATAAATGAACTCATAAGATCTAAGGATCATCAAAACTATTCAATATGAATGAGAGACCAACTATTTGATAGTATGTTTATGCAAGAGGTCATTCATTGCATGCAATCAGTCAGTGTACATTTAAGCACCAATATACTAATGTGTAGTCTCCACTACAATAGTTTGAGATAAAACTACATCTCAACCATTGAGAACATCTTAGCATTGTGGCAACCATATAAGTGAAGTACCCAACTTCACTCATAGTTGTGACTATATAAGGTATAAGGAATTAGAAAGTTATATTGGCATGTGATAGTCCAATACCTATCACATTGCTTTCCTACAATATATCTTAGGGACCCTTATCGATATTTCATATCATATAGATCATCTCATGATCATGGTCTGAATTCACAATAGATAAAGAAAATGTCTTTATTAATCTAATAAATAAGAATCTTATAATCTAAATGACTTTTCAGGGCATAATGTCTAACACGGAGACCTGTGCAATACACGATAATAATTACGAATATCTAAAATTAAATAATATTATTTATTTATTTAAATATTAAGTAATATATTTTAAGAATATTTCATAAATTTATTTTCAATAGTATTAGTTTTTTATTATTTGATATATATTATTATTTGTATTAATTAATTAATTTTATACTAATAATTTATTATTATTTTAATAACATTTATAGGAAAATCATAAATTTTTTTAGTATTAAACTTAAATTAATACACCAAAGAGTTGGAGATAAGAGAGAACTCCACAATAATGGAGATAGATAGATCTCTAGGATGAGATAGTGGGTCCCAAACCTGTAAGAGTTTGAGATAAGAGAGGATTCTACAATAGTGGAGATAGAGAGGTCTCTAGGATGAAATAGTGGGTCCCAAATTTGAACGGTAGAGATTAAAAAGAAAAGCCACATGTCATCTCTAAAATAGAGCCTATGAGATTGAAGGGATTGAAGTTTAGAGAGCAAAGAGAAAAGTCTTATTTCTTTATATTATAGTAGTAGATTTGCAAGACATACCGTGTGTGGGGTTTTTTGGTTCGAATAGGGCAAACCCAACATGGGCGATCGATCGGCCAAGCATGACCGATCGATCGGTGGTCGACGATTTTCGACGGGCTAGAATTTTGAGTTGGTTTTAGTAACTCCTATTTTGTTAGGAAGTTGCCTTATTTTGGGATTCCTATCTTGGGGAAATTCTAAAAGGGTTAGGACTCATCCCTTGCCTATAAATAAGCTTAAGGTGGAGGCTTATAGAGATAACCTAGAAAGGAAGAACCTTAAGAGGAAGAGAAAAGGTTACGGATATGTGAGGTGTAGTAGGGCTTCCATGGAAAGCGAGAGCGTCTCCCATGGAAAGCCCTAGTGAAGCTCTTAGGTGAAGAAGAGTGTTTTCATGGCTGTATCTCGATGTGCTCTCAATGGTGGAGGGTACTGGTTTGGTGTTCAAGTGTTTGAGTTTTGAGCCTCCTTTACCTAAAAGGAGTATCGGCATTCGGTCAAATTCAGATTGGAGAGAGTGAACAAAAGATGGGGGCTGTGTGAGAGTCTTTCAATGACTGTGGTAGAGTCTTTGAGTGTGTAATCTTTGTTTATCTTTTCTATTGTAATCTTCTATTTAGTAATGAAGGTTTTCTGGACCGTTTCGAGTGTGGACGTAGCCCTGGATTGGGTGAACCATGAAATATCTTGTGTATTGTGTGTTTGTCATATTTTCTCGTGAATACCCCTTGATAGCAGTCGCTTCCGCGCACCCTTTTCCCCAACACCGTGTTCACCTTTGTTCCTCTCCTCTTCAACTTGAGTTCTTTGCTATTTTCGAGAGCCACTCTGGTCGTTGGAGATGTTGGAGTTCATCTAAATCGTCAAAGGTAAATCCTCCACCGACTCCTTTCTTCTTCCTCATTTTCCCTCTATTTTTTTTTCTTGATTTTTCTCTCATTCTAGGGTTTCCTTGATCGGAAACCTTTTATTTCCGTCTAATCGCCATGAAACTCTCGATTACAAGATTTCATTGATCGTTGTTCAACCCCCGAAGCCATTCATCTTGCCAGCGCTACTCTCTAATCACCCTCGTAAGTCACCGGATCATTCCACCTTCTCTTTTTGTTCTTTCTAGATTTAAAATATATATATACACTTGTAATGGTTGATGAATGAAGATGTAGAGTTTGATGGACAAAGATAGGGTTTCGTTATTGGGGATGAAGATTGATGGTTCATTGAATGGAGATGGATCTATTTTGTGAATGGTTTGAACATGTACTCAATTTGAGTTATTTTCTGAACATCTTTTTTTTTTTTTTTCTTTTATGATCTAAGTTGTTACTTATTGGAATTTGGATTTCAAGAAAGAAGAAAATTGTCGAGAAGGAATTTGGATTTATGCCTATAGCATTTGTGCCAAAAAAAAAATTGTCAACACTTGCAAAATTCACAAAAAATTGTCAACACTTGAAAATTTGGACCAACTTTGTTTGATGCTTTTTCCTTCATGGGACTAAGTCTGTGACTAAGATTGAGCATAGACCCATCAAGAATGTAGGTCTATTAAAATCCCTCTAGTACTCCTTTACTGCCCATTTCTAGTTGATAGCTGGGTAGTGCAAAAAAGGATTTTAACCTTGCTACCTATATATCATACAGTTAAGATCCTGAAGCCTGTCTCAAATTTTTTTTTAAAATTTCGAGCATGCTGTCCAGATGTAAGCTTGCTAATTGAATGATATTACACATACTAGCACTTACATTATGGGTTGCACTCACCCTACTCTCTTTAGTTACAGTTCTATAATTTTGAACATGTATTGATTGAATATGAATTGAACATTTATTACTGTGTTTCGACATGCTTTGGTTTATGGTATTTGATGAATGGTTGATAATTTTATATTTGTGGTTTTTTTTTTTTGTGAATAATTAGTTATAATTAAGTATGGCTTCAACCGAACAAATGAAGAAGCTTTGATAGCGATGAGGATGATTAAGCTACAAAAGTATAGGGAATCACATATTTTGAAAAAGTCATGCAAGACATCTAGATTGTGGCGAAATGAATTCGTATGGAACTCAATCGACCATGGTGTTAGATGTTGAGTTACTCTGAATGGAAATGAAGGTGTTTAGTGACCACCTTGCGTGACAATGTCGTACGTCATTTCAATGATGTTTTGATGTGTTTCTAAATTTTTGTAATATTTATAATTGAAGACGTGATGTAAGAACATAATACATAATTGAGGCATTATAATATGTTGTACTTGTAAATTTTCATGATAATTGTTTCATTCCTTTTATCTCCTCGCATATCTTCCAATATTGTTTGATAGTGCAAATATTACATATGAAACGGAGACGTTTATATGTTGTTTACAAGGGACATTAGCAAGGAATACACACTATTTGGGAAGAATGCAACCTCCAAACATTAGGATATAAAGGAGCATGTCTTGCCCTTTTACAATTGAGCGTTTCTAATTTTACCCTCGCACAACATGGCTTGCCCTTCTTTTTTTTTTTCCATGTGTACCCTTTTTTAAATCCCTTTAATTGTGATTAAGATTCACTAATTTTTTTAATTTAAATTTTTAACTTTGATATTTTTAAAACATCATGCTTACCAACGATTTAATAAGCTGAGAAGTTATTCTTTATCAAGGAAAGCCAAACACACATTTTGACTTATTGTATTAGGAAGTATTTCTCACAAGTATAAACCAAACGTTATTTTTTCTTTAAAATGATTTTTATCTACTCTCTCAAAGAGTTACTTTTTTAGGAAGTATTTCTGAAAATTTGCAGAAAAGTTTATTCAAAGAAACCCTAATAGATTTGAAATGAGTTTAATATCCATAAATATTATTCATTAAATAGTAATAAAATAATATAATATTAGAATTTTTTTCTCATAGTAAAAAACAGTTAATCAATGCCACATAGGCACTCTCTCGTTATATATTATTAGAAATAAAACTTTAGTGTCAAAAAAAAAAAAAACAACCAAAACATAGCAAAGTAAAGTGTTGGCGTCTAAGCTTAGACTTTTACTTGGTTGTTTTGTCAAACATAAATGTCGCAATGTAAGTACCAAATAGAATGGCAATCGGGATGAAAGTCTATATTTTATAAAAGGATAAAACGTTACTGTCCTCTCCGAAAAAAAAAAAAAAAAAAACACGTTACTGTCGAATGGAAACATTAAAAAAGAAAAAAGTAAACAAAAAAAAAAAAACCAAATAATGGACGTTAGCGTCCAAGTTTAGACTTTTACCTTTGTTTGTTGTTTTGTCAAACATAAATGTCTCAAGACAACGTGTCTAGGGGTGCTTGAAATGGTTTAATACTCGAAAGTCGGATTCAAGTTTGGCTCGAAGTTGAGTTCGAATTCAAATAGCTCGCCCTTAGTTCGAATTGATTCAAGCTTGAGCCGGCTTGATTTAGTTAAAAAATATATTTCTAAATAAAAGTAATAATATTTTATATTATTTGTATATATAATAATGATATATATAAATAATAGTTTATTATTTTTGAACTTTTTAAAATAATATTTAAGTTAATTGAGTTTGAGCCAAATCAAGCCGAGCTGAATCAAATAGGCATTGGCTCGAGCTCGGCTTGAATAATTTAAGTTTGAAAACTCAACTCAGCTCAATCGAGCAACTTTTCAAGCTTGATCTTAGCTTGATCGAGTTGAACTGAGCAGAGCCATCGAGCTAGCTTGGCTTGTGTGCACCCCTAAACGTGTCTAAGAGGGGTGACAACTAGGTTGGGTTGGCCTCAAGTCTGAATGTTGAGCTAGATGTTTTGGTGGATTGCGTATGTCTTATTTTAAACAAGATTGAACTTTGGGCTATAATTTAGGTTCGAAGTTAAATTCAGGCTGAACGCACACTGCTTTTAACTCAATTGGAATTTGGCCTGGTCTGAACTAACATACAAAAAATCCTTTTTATTTATTTGTTTACACATATCTCAACCAAAAATAATATATATATATATATATATATATATATATATATAATTATTAATAAACAATAGATTCATAATTTTTTATTAGAAAATTTATAATTTCAAAGGCCTCTCATGATTGATAATAGAATGTGATTTGTTTTCTCGTTTTCTTTTTAAATGTTTCTAAAAAACATATTAATGAGATTTTATGCTAGCCCAAAGCCAGATATTTTTTTTGCGGGCCAAGGCTAGGTTGAGGCGGCTCGGGTGAAATTGGGTAGGCCTTAGCTTGGATTGGGATTTTAAATTAGGTAAATTACACTCACCTCCCCCAGGTTTGGTGAAATTTAGAAACCTCTCATCTAGTTTCTGAAATTACACTATCCTCCCCTATCAAATTCTTAATATTAACATTGTTAACTAAAGTTACTTTTTTTACATTTTACCCCTGTTACTTAATTGAGGAAACACGTCTTTACCGTTTAAAAGCTCAACCAAAGAAAAACATAAACTCTCAAGCCACCATGTGTCCCTTTTAATACGCACTAACTATGATTAAGATTTACTCATCCTTAGGGTTTATCCATCTAACCTTAGTTTTAGGGAAAAAATAATCTTAGGTTGGTTATGCTTAACCGCAATTAAAGAGGGCTCTACAAGCCGTCATGTGTCCCTTTGAACACCCACTAACTGTGGTTAAGATTCACTCATCCTTAGGATTCATTAATCTTGGTTATAAGAAATAAATTAAAAAATATTAATCTTAGGTTAATTATGTTTAACCACAATTAAATTAACCACAATTAAATTAACCACAATTAAATGATCTCTATAAGTCATCACGTGTCCCTTTTAACACCACGAACTATGGTTAAAACTCACTCACACCGAGGGTTCATCCATTAAACGTTAGTTTTTTTTTTAAAAAAACCTTAGGTTGCTTATGCTTAACCACAATTAAAGGGAGCTCTACAAGCCACCACGTGTCTTCTTTAACACTACTAACTATGGTTAAAATTCACTCACCACTAGGATTCATCCATTTAACCTTGATTTTTAGAAAAAAAAACCTTAGGTTGATTATGCTTAACTACAATTAAAGGGAGCTCTACAAGCCGCTACGTGTCCCTTTAACACCCATTAATTGTGCTTAAGATTCACTCACCCCTAAGATTAATCCATCTAACCTTGTTTTTAAGAAAAAAATAAAAATATTAACCTTAGGTTAATTATGTTTAACCACAATTAAATGATCTCTATAAGTCGCCATGTGTCCCTTTTAATACCCACTAACTATGGTTAAGATTCACTCACCCCTAGAGTTCATCTATCTAATATTGATTTTTAGAATTTAAAAAAAAAAAAATATATATATATATATATATATATATACTTGATTTTGAAAATATATATTAACCTTAAATTGATATTGATATTATTAACCTTAGTTAGAAAACAATTATCATTTACTTTATTGAATTAACTAATCTTGTGTTGAAAAATGGTAATTTAGATATTTTAAAATGTTTAAATGATGACATCATCAAAGTCCATCCATAAAGTAACGGTAAACTTAAAGGAATGAGGTATCTGTAAGGGATAAAATTCGTAAAAAGGAGTAAAAAGAAGGGGTAAAATAGGAATTTCTCATGCTAACAAATTCTAACAATTTAGCCGACATAACCCCACTTGGGCTATGTGCTGGCTCTCTTGAGTGTTGTCTGACAGGTGACCTCATCATGACTACACAAGTCATGATGACTCCAAATGCCTATAAATAAGCAAGAATCACCAGAAAGAAAAAAAAGATGGTGCGAAAGGCAAGAGAGGAAATAAAGGGCAGAAGAAGAAGAGGAAGAAGGAGATCTGAGAAGCTTGAGTCATTCACACCCCTACCCCGAAATGCTATGCAGGCGGCCACTCACCTGATTCCCTTTGGTGTTATCCGGCTACTTGATGCTCTTTATGGCCTCACAATCTATTATGGCCACCGGATTCTCTCAAATAGGCCATGAATAGTGTCAAATCCGTTGTCACGTTGTCTGCTATGAATAGTGCTGAATCCGTTGTCACGTTGTCTGTTATGAGTAGTGCTGAGCTCGTTGTCCGTTGTGAGTTGCACAACGTACTCGTTGTCTGATGCACAACGTATACGTTGTCGGTGCCTTATCTGAGCTACGTTGTCAGAGCTACGTTGTCTGTGCCTTATCTGAGCTACGTTATCGGTGCCTTATATGAGCTACGTTGTCAGAGCTACGTTGTCTGTGCCTTATCCGAGATACGTTGTCAGAGTTACGTTGTTTGTACCTTATCTGAGCTACGTTGTTCGTGCCTTGTCCGAGCTACGTTATCTGAGCTACGTTGTCTGTGCCTTATCTGAGCTACGTTGTCAGAGCTACGTTGTCTGTGCCTTATCTGAGCTACGTTGTCAGAGTTACGTTGTTTGTACCTTATCTGAGCTATGTTGTCTGTGCCTTGTCCGAGCTACGTTGTTTGAGCTACGTTGTCAGAGTTACGTTGTCTGTGCCTTGTCAGAGCTACGTTGTCTGTGCCTTATACGAGCTACGTTGTCTGAGCCATATTCTTTGTGCCTCCTGAGCTCCAATCTCCAGAGCATAACACCAGAGCTCGTCCTCAAGTGCATATACCCAGTAACCTCACGATAAGTATCTCTATACTATTATGTTCATATGTTCATGTGCTTGTGCCTTCTAGTGACTTTATCATCGGAGCTTATTTCAGGGTGCACACCCGCCCCCTCAGACTCATTCACAGGTGGAGTTTTGCTATTATTTCTCTACCAGCAAAGCAGCTACAGACGTGTGGCATGTACGGGATTTTTCTCTTTCAGTATCTGTTACAGACAACTAAAGTTGAAGGAAAAATAGTATAATTTAAGAAACTAGAATGGAGGTTTTTCAAATTTCACCAAACCTCAAGAAAGGTGAGTGTAATTTACCATTTTATATTTCGAGCTGAATTGATGAACACAACCTAACCCGACTGACCCAACCCAACCCAACCCAACCACCACATACAAGACAAAACACGCAGAGCAAGGTTTTATGTCCCAAATGATTTTTATCAATTATAACCCCTCTCCCACTAATAGACTTTTAATATAAAAAGACAAAAGACAAAAAAAAAAGGACAAAAGACTAATAAGTGTGAAGTGTGAACCCACCCGGCAAAGCATTTTTCCTGTTTTGGGAAGCAATAAGAGAAGGGCGACTACCACTCAGGTTCCTGTGGGTTGATTCTTCGTGGGCTTAGGTTGCATGTGACTGTTTGTGTGAGTGGTATGTATTTTCCCTTCTATTACATGTAGCTTTGTCTTGTGGTATTGTTACCTTGACTAAAAAAAAGGACTACCACTCAGGCTAACACTCTTAATTCCCAAGTGCTTGAGCATATTGAGAATTGATAGTGACCTATTAGCATCTCACATGCTTTGATTGGGATGACACTTAAAATTTTAGCCACATTTTATATATATATATATATTTATTTATTTATATTAGTGGACGACACATTCGATACTTGTGAGAGAGAAGAAGGGGAGAGATTGGGAAGAGGGACCCTATTGAGGGTGTTTGGAAAGAAATTTAAGGAATATTTTAGGTATAGAAAATTAAAGGACATTTTGAATAAAAAAATTGTAAAAGACACATTGCATATTGAAATATGATGTTGGGATATTTTAAGAACTAAAAGGTTTTAGAGACATTTTGAGTATAGCAAAGAAAGGAGACAGTCGGGGCCTTGGTGAGACGTTCTTCTCTTGGAGCATTAATTTTATCAATAGAGTGAGGAGTCGATTACACTACTGAGATCACCATGTGTCCCTTTTAACACTACTTAACTATGATTAAGATTCACCCACCCTCAGGGTTCACCCACTTATCCTTGATTTTTAGAAGAAAAAAAATATGAAAAAAATGCAACCCTTAGAGTTAATGAATTTTAACCAAGGTTTAAAAGAAAATTTTTTTTTTTTCTAAAAACTAAGAATAGATGGGTGAACCCTTGGAGTTGGTGAATCTTAATCATAGTTGGAGTCCTGTTATGCCCTTGAGGTTGCATGTGCCTCTTTTGACACCCCTTAACTGTGGTTAAGATTCATCTACCCCAAGAGTTCACCCACCTATCCTTGGTTTTTAGGAAAAAAAAATATTTTTTTTAAACCCTAGTTAAAATTCATTAATTTCTAGGGTTATTTTTTTTATTCATTTTCTTTTTCTAAAATTCAAGGATAAGTGGGTGAACCTTAGGAGTGGCTGAATCTAAACTACGGTTAAAGAATGTAAAAAGGACACATGGCGACCTCAGTAGCGTACTAGACTCCAAGGAGTCCGGTTATTACCGTGAAGAATTTTAAGGGCAGTTTCTTATATAATGATTAATTATGATAAGGGTAGTTTGGAAATTTTGTAAAATATCATCTTTACTATTATAATGTGAAAGGCATGCATAGATGATTTTTCCGAAATTACCCCTATATAAAAAAAATTGATTTAATATTTTACTTTAATTCCCAAACTACCCTTACCTTTGATTTAATGTTTTACTTTAATTCCTAAACTACACCTTGCCATCTATCTATTTAGAATTACAGCCAATCGCGCTTGACCTCAGGGAGAGTTCAATCACACCCGTGGGTTAACATGTGTCTCTTTTAATTCCTATTAACTGTGGTTAACTCCTTCCCCTCGCTCTCACATGCATTGTACGTGCCACTAACGAGTTCAATCAATCGGGTGTCGTTAACTCCTTCCCCTCATTCTCACGTGCATTACCTGTGCCATCCGCTAGTTATATATAAGATAAGAAGAGAAGAAGATGAGAAAAAAACAAAGGATAGTTTTAGAAGTACAAAAAATTCAATCACCGTTTTAAACATGGGCATTCTCTTTATATTACAATAGATTCATGTTATTTTTCTAAGAGTAATTTATATGTCGTAGCACCACTGGCAATTTGTAGTATTTGTGCACGAGAATTATCCAACTTTGCAGCTGATCAAGTGGCTGAATACGTTGTTAAAGGCCGAGACAAATGCTGATGATCATTGAGCTTGATTGGTGGGGATATATCATCCTCTTAAAAAGTTTGAACGGTGCTAGTGGACTAGTGCAGCTATATCTATTTGTTGTTGATATCATGCATTGCACGTTTAGTTGGGCGGCATAAGCAGACCTCCCAAGCTCATCATGTGTCCTTTTGACATATTAACTGGGGTTAAGATTTACTCATTCTTAGGATTAAATAATCTAATCTTGGTTTTTAGAAAAAAATATTAAAAATAATTTAACCTTGCTTATAATTTTCACTCAAGTGGTTAATTTTTTTTTCTCCAAAAACCAAAGTTATATTATTTAATCCTAAGAATGAGGTGAATCTTAACTACAGTTAATGGGTATAAAAAAGAAAACGTTGCTTGGGAGGTTTGCCTTAACCGCCGAACCATACATGCGCATGCATGCTATCAACTCTTTAATTAAATGCTTTCTCATGCGTCATGCAAAGAGCGATGTCCGGGTGTAATACTCTAGCATCTGCTAGAGGAAATCCATTGCCAAATTAATTGGGACCGAATTTCAAATGGGTATAAGTTTTCACTTGGAATATTTACTATTGTGGTCTCACTCCCTATTATCTAATATAAACACGCTACGCATTGGGCTGTCAATGGATCCGGATTTGATCTGTATCCGATCCAATTAGCTGGACTTTGGACCCTATATGTGATCTAATAGTATCTTAATTAGAGTTAATTAAGATATTATTAGATTTTTATATTATTAAAATAGATTTTTTTTTATATTAACCTTAATCGGATCAGATTCGGATCTTACAAATATAATCAGATTTAGATTGATTAATTCATGATCCGGCGGATCTCGGATCGGATTCGGATATGTCGGATTCTTAATAGGATTAAATTCAGATCTAAGCAGATCCGGTCTGAATCCGACTCGTTGACGGCCCTAGCTATGCATAAAGGTGATTGATTTCTTTGTAATTATTTGAATAATAGTTAAAATTAAGACTCTTAATTAGTTAACATTATTTTAATGATAACTTAACTAAGATTTCAGAATATTTTTTAAATATTTAGACTTTATACATGCTAATTACTGATTGTATACACTTTCTAATTTTAGAAGGCCCACAAGTAAAGAGTTTTTTTTTCTTCTGGTGGGGATAATTGTTCAAGTAGAGAAGTTTTTTTTTTTCTTTTCTGGTGGGGGATAATTGTTAGTCCATTGTTCCTCTTTCTCTTTCATTTTCGTACAAAAAAATGATTTTGCTAAAGACTCTCATCCACATACATTCAAAAGCTGAAAACTCGTAGTCATTTGACTGAAAGCCTTGTGTCTCTTTGAAGGCAATAGCCAATCGCTGTCAATAAAAGAATGAATTACTCATAGCACTCAACCTGAACTTTCCAAATGTTAGGCCACCCTTGAGTTGATAATCCCAGCAATACGTCACGGAAGTAGATAATTTGAGTCAAAATATATGAGGGGTTCAAATAGAACCAAATCGTCTGTGCTCTTCCTTAAGTTCTTCCGTATGGCCGGGGTGTTTGATGACCAGATTTCTTGTATAGCGGTAAATTGGTACAACTATTTTGATCATCGTCTTCTTATAACACTCACAGCCACAGGGTAGAACTTAGGGATGAACACAAATGATTTGCTTCCTTCAAATTGGCTGGTTCAACCGAGGCTCAGTAGGCTCAGAGAGTTAAAGTGGCCAATGTTTAAGGGGACTGGGTTGATTTAGGGCACGAATTTGACCCTCAAAATTGAGTTTGGGGTAGCCATATCTCAAGTATAAGGGCTCTTAGTGCTTTGTTGACAAAACCTCACCTTAGCATTGATATTGATAAACCTAACCTTAGTTTTTAGAAAGAGAAAAAAATTAAAAATCCCTAAGTCAATAATCTTAATCACATTTAAAGGAGTTAAAATAAACATGGGCCAGTTGGCGCCCCTATTTTCAAATAGCAAATCCTGTCAAATTTAAAAGAGGCATATAATTTTATAAGGTACTCACAAAATATAAAAATCAAACTATTTTATAAAATTATACAACCCTTACAATTTCAAAACTTTTGACTCGTTTTTGCCATAAGTGATGTGACTAGCAGATGTTCCCTCCACTATAGTCTATAACCACAAAGAGGAGATAAAAGATGCTTTGTACCAAAAATAAAATAAAAAACAAAAGAAAAAAGTTATCACCCAAGGTTTGAATTCCCAACTTGCGAAATTTTGCAAAATCCTGGTTTTTTCCAACCCTAACGATTTCGTCCAACCCTAACGATATCAATACAACATGGATTTCAAAAAACGCGATTTCAGATGAGATTTTGGGTGAAATTTTGGATTTTTGGGTTTTCGGAATTTTGGTAATATTTCAGAAATTTATTTTTAAATAAGTTTTTTATTATTGTTTTATTAAAATTTTGAAATATTATGATATTTTTATCAAAATTTTGTGAAAATTTATATATTTATTTTTAAAATAAAATAATAAATTTATATAAATATATAAAATTTTAATAAATATTATTTTTTTAACATATATATTAAATAAAATATTAATAAATCGGAATCCGAAATCCCGCCGTCATCGATTTTTTTTGAAATTTCAGTTCGGGTTGGCTGACAGAAATCACCAATATTATCAGGATTTCAAACCTTGGTATCACCTCAAACATCTAATAACGTAAAGTATTGTATATAGTTAATTAGCATACCCAATATATATGTGTGTGTGTGTGTGTTTGTGTGTGTGTTTTGCTAATATTTACTTAATGTATGAACTTGTTAACCTTCATCAATATATTTTTACTTTTATATTAATTATCAGAACCCACTAAAGTTACGGGTGCTTTAGTCTTTTCAAAGAGGACCAGTAATTAAATATAAGAGAGAGAAAATATAATCTGACTTATACTCTCCTTAATGAAATGTCTCTTATTAAAATATCAAATACCCTTATATTTATAGAATGGAAAGTGATAAAAAAAAACTCTCGATAGTACGTACTATCGAGAGTTGGGC
The DNA here is from genome assembly GCA_015143295.1 of Tetracentron sinense. NCBI lineage: Eukaryota > Viridiplantae > Streptophyta > Magnoliopsida > Trochodendrales > Trochodendraceae > Tetracentron > Tetracentron sinense. Next base: position 10,412,373 of record CM026569.1, read on the forward strand.
TGGGCGATTTAAAATTTAATGACACCGAGACTCATATGCATTTAATGGTGGACCCCACTTGATGTCGTTGGATTTTAAATCAGATGGCCCAACTCTTGATAGTACATATTATCAAGAGTTTTTAATCACTTTCCTTATAAAATTATATTCAATACATAAGAGTAAAAAAGTCTGATGAAGGTTGACAAATTCGCACAATGAAAGATAGTATTCCCTTGGGGTGTTGATAACGTTTGCTCAGTGGGTGAATTTGTTAATCTTTACCAAAATTTATTAAATAAAGGAGACAAAAAATACAAGAAAAATCAAACTGTATTTATTGTTTTGTATTTATTGTTTTATACATTTAATGATTGGTCTCTTATGAGAAGATTAAACTATCTTTAACTTTAATCTATTTCACAATTAATAGAAGGATAAAAATGTCTTGGTGAAGGTTATCAAATTTACCCGCTGAGTGAATGTTAGCAATACTCTATATATTTTAATAAGCTGCAACCAAGTTAATAGTGTTAGTATTTGTTCATTTATTAGTGGTTAAAGGCATAACATCGAGAGCTAGGTCAAACAATGAGTTTTTCAATTGCCACACTAACTCATAGGAATAGATTTCAAACCACCCAAACGGGAATACACACTGCTATTGGATACCCTATTGGATCGAATTTGGTTTGGTCCTCAATGGACCAAAATCATTTGGCCCACTCACAAATCCTCTTTAATTGCTCTTTTAAATCTGGTTAGCAAGTTTTAACCCTTAGGGTTAATTTTTTAAATATTTATTTCTAAATTGATACGCCTCCTTTGCTCTATCAGTGAGGTGGTGATTATTTTTCTTTTTTTTTTTCCTAAAAACCAAGGTTAGATGCTTTAACCTTAAGGATTAATAAAATCTTAACCACAGTTAAAGGGAGATAAAAATGGACACATGGCAAGAAAAGGGGGGACAAGACGCCTTCCTTCACCTCTTTATTAGGCTACCTAAATACATACACCACCATGGCCCATATTTCATTTACTTCCTCTACTCTTTACCATCTCCAACTCTCAAAACATCTAAGAAGTCCTGAAGTCCTGATAAATCTCTCCGAAGACACGGTCTTTCCCACTCTGATGATCATATAAGCTCCTTCATATTACTTTCCCTCACTTTGTTTTGGTAACTCTTATCAACAAGTGTTTAATAAGAGTTATTTAAATTAGCTGTTTATTTATTATTTGAATAATATTAGCAACACTCCTTTTTAATTTGAATGCGCCTACAGAGACTATGTCTTCTCAGAGCAACCCAAGACTGTTTATGTTTGGGCATCAAAAAATTTGGGATGCCCTAAACATCCCAGTTACTTACTCCTGTAAAAGGCTTTTTCATCTCTAAGTAAAATATCGTAATTCAAGTTAAATAATACGATTTAGGCTATTTTACTTGAATCAGTTAATTTGTATGATTAATTTAATTAATTTGATTCATGCTATCGTGTTATTTTACCTAAATGAATCACTCAAAAAACATGATTCAATTAAAATAATATGAAATAAATTTTATGGGAACAAGAAGCAAGGACACTAGGACGTCCCAAAAATTTAGACGCCCTAGAATCCCGCATCTAGTCTCAGGTTGCCCTAGAATTGGGTGGTCTCACAATCATTTTTCTTTTAATATACTCTCTTTATGAGTGACTAGTATTAATACAAAACACGTGTCTTTCTATATTTCTATTGAAAGACAATTATACCGTCTCTCCCTTAATCAAGAGACTGCATTTAAAAGAGAGTGTAGCTAGCTCTTATTAGATGGGATAAGAGTAGCCAAAATCCCTTAGCCAAAACGGGGTATTTGATCTCCATGATAACAATCTGAACTAATTCCTGGTTTGAGTTTCCTAGACCTGAGCCAGAATCTCCTCTTTGGCTCCATTCTTCCCAGTTTTGGAGATTGTCTACAGATAGATTTTAGCCGAAGCCGAAGCCAAAGCCGTCGCCATCTCTCCGGTCCGATACCCTACGCAATTGAAGGTCTATAGAGCCTAATTCTTATGGATCGTAGTTACGGTCGCTTGCCTGATCGACTGTCACTCTCTCTTGGAAGCTTAAATTCTCTCTAAGCTTTGATTGTCAAAAAGAAATCCTATATGAAGTCTGCAACAAGTCCAAATGATGGGCATTTTGGGTTGGAGGATTTGATGATCTCGGTTCTTACAAACCAGAGGGCTTTTTTCCTTAGGGGCCGAGTCGGGCCTGATTTTCAATTTCGTCTTATTTCATTTGAGGGCCGGGCCTAATAAATACGTTACAAGCCCAGCCCTTCACTCCTAATTATGAATATTTTATAATGTACATACATTTATCATAATGTATAATATTCTATAAATTAATAATTTTAGTATGATACAACTATTTATTTCTTACAAGTCTGTAATGGTACTGAGTGGGGTTGTTGTAATTTCAACTAATCCCCACCACTATAAATAATAGATACCCAATTTAATCAACCCTAAATCCCTAATGAGCAGTGATTAGCCCACCGCATTCCCCTATCTAGTCGACTGCCATGTCCCTATGTCCCTTTTAACCTCCTTTAAACTATAGGAAGGCTTAAAAAAATTATGATTAATATATTCTTTTTCTAAAAATATGGATGAACCTTAGGGATGAGTGAATCTTAACCACAATTAATGGGTGTACTGTTGTCAGCTGGCTTTTATTTTGCATGTATGTGAAATTTGGAACCATATTTTCTGGATTCTTACCTGTAGCCCTCCTAGTTGTACAAGTAATCTTGGCCTTTAAACACCCCGGCGTAAGAACACAGACGATACGGTTATGTGAAATTTCAAGTTGGAAAAGTGTAAGTCCAGCAAAATCTCTGCTATCTGTTGTGAGGGTTGAGTAATCTCATCTCTAAGTTTTTTTTGAGAGTCAAAAGAAAAAAAATACTCAGCTCTAAGTATTTGATGTAGAGCGAATAGCAGATTATTTTTGGAGTGGCAGGACTACATCGCTATGATGGTTAAACAGTTCGAAAATGTTTTTAAAAAAAACCATTTATCCATTTTTACTTTTAAAAAAATAGTTACTATTTTTAGGTATCTGAGAATATTTTGAGTCCTTTTTTGTTTTAAATAGTTGTTTAAAGGATTTTAGTAGAGTTCAAATCGAATTAGAAAATTTATTTTGGCCAAAATTTTTCTTCTTTTTTCACCTATTCAGGGAGTGTAAGATCTCTCAGAGCAACCTTAACCTACACCACATAAGATCATAGACTCTAATAATAGAATGTGGCACATGCATGGACAAATTGCAGAGACACAAGTGTTTTGTGTGTGTACATCTCGTCTGTTGTATATTAATCTATAAATTTGGCCCCGAGTAGAACGTGTCATGATATGAAACCAAATCCTCTACAGTGATAATTGGATTTGGCCCCTAAGGCCGCCATATGTCCCTTTTGACACCCCTTAACTGTGGTTAAGATTCACCCATCCCTAGGGTTCACCCACCCATCCTTGGTTTTTAGAAAAAATATAATTCTTTTTTTTATATTAAAAAAATATTTTAAAGGTTTTTTTAACATTAAAATATTTGAGAAAGACTTAATATTTTTTTCAAAAAACCAAGGATGGGTGGGTGAATCTTAACCACATTTAAGGGGTGTCAAAAGGGACACGTGGCAACCTCAGGGTGATAACCGGATTTGTCTCATCTTATTGCCAATAGCTGTTCATTTTGTAACTCTTCTTTGGATGTATAGTCTCTTCCTGCACGGTCTCAATTTCCACTGTATCCAATTCTTGATCCAAACCTGACTGAGGTTCATGACAACACTCTCTGCTAAGGGCACACTGTTGTCTCAAAGATTTACCTTAAAGACTAGATGTCAGCAGTCTCTGTAGAAATTTAAGGAACGGGTCTACCAATATAATGAAGAAACTGAAAATACAGTTAGTACTCTTGTATAGAGTTTTCTTAGTCGTCTTGTTATTTTTTAAATCAAATTTATAGAGTATTCTTTCAGTGAGACTTACAAAGCTCGACACTTTACAAGTCTTAAGATTTTAGGTTCTCGGTTTTGCTAATTTGTCATTTGGCAATATTTTTTGTTCTTTCAACTTGAGGGCAAGATCTGGATATAACATAAATTCCTATAGAAGTCAAGTCCCTTCAATTTTTTTTACGAGAATTGAAATTGTGACTGTTTAAGATCCCATGGGAATTATAAACCTAAGAAATGAGAAGTAAAAGAACAACATAAAAAATGACAATTCTTAGGATTATGAATTCTTATCTCCAATTCATATCAAAGGACAGTGCCTAATTGAATTGCTTGGTCAGTACCAAAAAAAAATAAATTTTGATTTGCTTGTGAACCCATTGTCCTCCAAACCTGACATTGGACCTTGAATTTTAGTTACTTAGACATTCCAAAGTTTTAGGCAGTGATTATAGGCTCATGAAAGGTAAAGAAATGCCAAGCTTTAGGAACACTAGACTCACTGTAACTTCAAAAAGAACAAAAATCGTGATTGGTGGCACCAACTGATTGGCAATATGGTGTAATGTTGCTTTATTTTTAATTATTATTATTATTTTTGAATAGACAATATATGGGAGATCATAGAGTTGGTATCAATGAGAATGCCAAAGAAGTCTATACTTGCATATTCCCTATTACAGTTATTTGTTTTATTTTTTCTAATTTTCTTTTCTTTTTTTGCCTTCACCTATATATTTTCTTGACAACCAAACAGGGGGGTTAACACCTTACCCTTCTGCAACTTTATTTGAGGTTCTACCATGGAAGCTGAAGAATCCGATAATAAAAACACCATTGGTTGGGATTTTGAGGACATCCCTCCAACTATGATACCGAGTCTACCTCAGGATGGAGCTTGGTGAGAAGTTGTCATGAATTTTACCTTCCCCCCTGGCTGAAATTTTGACCCGACTCGTTTTGGGTATTATGACCCGATTTGTCACTTATGTTGTAACTTTAGGTATATAAGGTATTTATTTTGAAATATGTGAAGAAAGAGCCGTAAACAAAGTGCAAAGGGAAATAGGGTTGATGGGTGTTTTGTAGAAATCTCGGTGTTGATTTAGTGAATTAATCATTGTTGCCCATGGACGTATGCATCTTGCCGAATCACGTAAATCTCGTGTCTTCTCTTGTATTTTATTTTTTATTTCGCTTTGTCTATTTTGTTGTTTTAGAATCGTTTCATTGTCTTAGTACGCTTTCGCACAATTTTAGTTTTGAGGAGTAGGGCAAGCCAAGCACAAGCTGCATATTTCTTTTGTTTTTCACAATAAACACATTTCTGAATTTGTTTTAAGTCTTTCATTTCTTTCCTTCCAGATTTCCCAACCTGGATTTCATAAGATCTACGAAGTTCATTGAATTAAGTTATCTCATTTTACTGAGACCAGAGGCCAATTTCATAGAGAGTTTGCATTTAGAATTCGACATCTAGATTAATCTATCAATATGATTAGAAATTTGGTCAGAGAAAACATTCATATTCCATCTACCATCATCCCCACTTGCCTCATTAACGTGCTGCTTGAGATCTTGAGTAGTCTGTAAGCTCTACCAGAACCAAATATTGTATAAGAATTTAACATTCCCTTCCACTAACTCATGGTCTAATTTTACAAAACCCTCTTGTAAACGTTCACGGGCCAGGCCGGGCGGGCCTATTTACAAAAACTCAGGCCCAAGCCCAGCTATTGACACCCCTACTTTTGTCTACATACACATAAAAAAATGTCGGGGGTAGTGCAAGGAGGTAAACACCTGCATAAAGAAAAGTATAATATAATAAGATGAAAAATAGCAAGAAAAAAGGGTGTTGAACTTTGTGAAGACTACAACTACTTGCACTAGCAGTATTAAAATGGGAGAGAATCTGTGAGTGATGAGAAATGCTATGAGGAATAAAGTTGATGCATGATGTCTAAGCAACTCGAGTTCGTGGATAGAGAGAGGTGTCTTTCTTGTCCCCACAAACTGACAAGTCACTTTGGCCTAATTGCCGTACATGATTGAAACATAGTAACATACCCATATTCTAAATGTTTTAATTTTGCTTCTATAATGTCTTGATCTCAGCTCTATTTTCATGTCAAATGAGACTTTTCACACCCCGCCTCTTGCGCCAATGGTGGGGTGTGGTCTCTCTCAATACGGAGGTCTCGAGATACATTCCTCAAGTGATGGCTAACAAGAACTCCAATCTCCAATGCTAACCACTAACCCAACTATTGTAGGTAAATGATATCAAAGTGAGAGAGAGTTTTCACACAAACCTCACTTCTCCAACTTCTCCAAAATCCGAGAGGGTCCTCTTCATCTCAACTCAAATCCAAGAGGGGTACTCTTCATTCATCTCAACTCAAATCCAAAAGGGTAGTCAAGATAGTTCTGGCAATATTCAAATAGTATTTAATAGTTTAATTTTTTTTTTATTAATTAGGATAATAATACATGTCAACCAAAAAAAAAAATAATAATAATAATAATACATGCTCGAGAAGACATCAAAGATTAAGAAAAAGAAACCTCTGAAGTAATTTATTCTTTTAGATAGGGATATAAATAATTTCCGTACATGATTGAAACATACCCATATTCCAAATTTTTTCTTTTTTTTGGTTTAAGATACAAGGTTAGGACACAACTCTCTTTAGTATGATTAGTATTTTTTCTAGGTTAGCAAATAGGTGGATATTCCAACCATCACCCCTCAGGACTTGATCTCGAATCAATTGAGCTGTGGCATACGCACATCACCAATTGGTAAGCATTGTTTATATAATATTGTGATATGATCATCTTCATTTTCATGCCAAATGAGAGAGACTTTTCACACAAATCTAACTTCTACAAAATCTAAAGGATTTTAGTAGCCACAATCTCCCCTCAAAAGGGTAAGAAGATGAGGATTTTGTGATTAACCCAACTGCCAGTCATAATAGTGCAACAGGGGCAGTTAGGCTAATAATCTCAAATCTAAAAGGGTATATTCTGAGAGAATTCTTCATCTCGATTTTCATATCCAAAAGAGTAGTCAAGATGGCTCTTGCAATATTCAAATAGTACTTAGTACTTAACTTCTTTAATCAATTAGAATAATAATACATTTTCTAGAGGACACCAAAAATAAAAGAAAAAAGAACCTATGAAGTCACTCTTAGACATAAATAAGGAAAGTATATAACTCTTCCTGCTGTAATTAAAGTAGAAAAAAGAAAGAAGCAAAGTTGAATGACCCACCAAAGAAGAAGAAAAAAAAAGTGTTGGTGTAAGACATGGTGTCTCTTTGTCTACCCCCTTAAATAAGGGAGTTTTGACCTCCCATGGACCCCTCCCTCTCTCTTAGAGAGAGAAAGAGAGAAATACATAGAGAGAGAGAGTCATAGGATCAAGTGAGGAAAGAAGAAAAGAAGAGAAATAGTGTAAGGCGTGGGGGGAATCTGTTTGGGTGGTGGCACGCCAACTGAGTCACTCAAATAATGAGAGAGAGAGACTTTCGTTTCATTCTTTTGGAGAAGCTTTAAATTTTTAAAGGGGCTTTTTGCCCTAAAAGAAAAGGGTAAGTGAGTGAGGTTTAAGAAAGAAAAAGAGGAGAAAGAAGGGCAGAAACCCAAGGGGAGTGTCCCCTAGTGAAAGCCCAAGGCAGGGCTGTTTTAGCGCCGGTGTCTCCGCTTTGGGTTGGCGATTGTAAAGCGCGAAAGAGAGCTTTGTACGTACCTTCCGAAACTTCTTTCTAGACAATCCTTCGCTGACATTCTGCGTTCCTGTTCCCAAGATTCCCCCCCATCCCCATGACCACATCTCACCTTCCTAACTATTTTTACCTTAGATTAGAAGAAAAAAAATTCTATACTATATACGATTAGATTCTTGTTATTTGTACAAATTTCAATGTAAAGAAAGGATATAGATCCAATGGCCTAGCCTTCCGGGTTTGCTCCATGTGGTCATGTGTTCAACTCTCACTTTACGACTTATCTTGGTATCCGTCAGGAAAATTCTTAGTGGGTCGGTGTGGATATACCCCCCAAAAAAAAAATTCTAATAGTTTGGTTAAACACAAAGATTTTTGACCTATGATCCGATCAATGGGCAACCATAGTGTACCTTTTTTTAGTGTTGTTGAGGTTGTTGAAAGCTAATTTTTAAGGTAGGCCTAGCTTTCCAGAGCTTCTCTCAGCCAGATGTGAGTTTTGGTGGGGTGGGGGGTTGAAAAAAAAGATTTTTTTAAGGTTATAGCCATTAAAGCTATTGGGTAAGGGGACAACTGCCTTGTTTACAAGGAAAAACAATACCTGTAGTGCTGTAAGATATATACGAAGGCCTCGGATTGTCTCAGGAAGGGCTTGTCTCAGGGTTCTATAGAATATGGGACAAGTGGTGGAGAAGTCAAAATCATGGGGCCCATGATTTTGACTTCTCCACACATAATAAGACATGTGGCGATAAGTTTGTGAGAATAAGAGGGAGAGATATCAAGTGGGGAGAAGTAAAAAATCACAGGGAGAAAATGAAATGACTTCTCCCCATTTTTATGCCAACTGGCGCACAATGTATGGAACCTGAGAGCCCTTTCTGGGTTCGCCAAAGACAATCTGAGGCCATATACCAAATGACCCACGAACTCGGTAATTAAAAAAAGTTTTGGTACTTATCTAATCATTCTCCACAAAAATCCATCCACAATTACTACTTACAATTTTCAATCAACCTTGCCCCTCCTACTGGAAAATCCTTGCTCTGTCCCTGCTCCCAGCTCACATTACCCATTTTGGAACAGACAAAAAAGGAACCATTGTTTTCCATTTACTCTCTTCACTATAGATTCTGATAAATTAGACGAAAAATTCAACGGAATCCCACACAAAATATCATAATTGAATCTTGATCTAATGATTCATAATCCGAAAATCATTCTAATTGGACAATTCTAATCGTTTCATCCAATGAATGTTTTGGAACCATTCCGGAAGTGGTTACATTAACCAGTAAGTCCACAAAAATGTCTATCGATCTTACAAGTACGTTTCAAGTTTGCGTCAATATCCAATGACCCTTACCCGGAAACTCGCATAATTATCAGACTATTCAAATATTAAGATCAAATACCCATTTTCGCATTGGCGATATAATTACAATTTGATTCGAAAGGCTTGTTTGTATATAAAGATACTTATAAGCCAAGATAAACATATCTCTAGTTTGAGGGTCTAATCAATGTAAGCATGTATTTGTGAGATTAGAAGTGGTTAAAGTAATAGAAAGAGATGTACAATCAAAAGGGTTGTTTGGGTTTTTGGTGGAGAATAATGCAGGTGCATGCGCAAGAGGAGGGAGTTTGAATTTTTGAGTACAAACTAAGCATGACAAACCCTAAAGTAAGTGCTCCCTTTGACATCATTCCACTCACCTTCTCCACCTTACCATCCCGAGGCAACCCTACCCATTATACATTCCCTTTCCCATTTCATTCTCACACCACCTTCAACTTTCTTTCTACTCTTCTGATTCTCACACACATTTTCTTCTTTCTTGATTCAGTACTTAGTTTCTTCCAACCATGAAACCAGGCCAAATGAGGTATCTGTTAAACACCCACTATCATGGTGGACATGAATGGCAAAATCATGACTCATAATCATGATCTATAGGCGAACAACGTACGCCGGTCACACCTTCTGCCGCTGTCATCACCACCATCACTACAACTACCACAATTTCTAGTCTGAACTTAGAAGAAAGTGAACTACATAATCTATTAGGATGTTCATTAATTTTTCTCCAACGTCTACTAGCTAGATATATAGTGTTTTTTTTTTCATGATTGCCATATTTTATGGCTCCATGGCATTATTAAGATTTTCCACTGCTTTATCATCCCACTGTGGATCATCAAGTCGACGTGCTTCGAAACAGGATCTTGCCTTCTTTTTTTTGTTATTTTTTTTGGTGTAGGGCTAGATGTATAAAGTTGAGTGCACCTAAACCTTGTTATTTGCTCTTTGAGTTGGAGACTTAATCCTAAACTCCTACAACATTCGAAAGTGGCAGGCAAACCCTCAGTGAGGACCCCCCCTCCTTCTCCCTCTCCGTTGTGCCAGGATTCGATAGTTTAGGATAAGCAATCATGATTCAGGTTCCCCACTTCGCCACTACTATCCCAACCACCAAAAACAGTAGCATCACCACCTCCTACTCCACCAAGCTATCGCCTTTTGGATAATTCAAATGATAATCACATTGTCCTTTCGCGCGACATTTGGGCCATTTTCCATGTTCTTTATTTCAAATGTTTTCCCTTCTTGGTTGGTAAGTAGGTATCGAGGCTGTGACTTGACAACTACAACCTGTACGAACTATTACTTCACAAGATTCGATCCCATGGTGTGTTTCAAGTTGCATCCATGGCAGGATAAATTTATATTCTTTCGCTTATCTTAGGAGAAATCGGTGGATGTTGGGGAAGGGAAGAAAAGAAAGCGATGTTGGTGAGGTTCAATCCGAAGATGGATTTACGCATGAACCGTAGAAACAATCTCAGATTGAGCCGCGCCAATATCACTTTCTATATGGCTGTCAATGTTTCTTCCTCTTACTTTCAGGTACTTCTCCTCTGAAACAAAATTTATCTATCTATACATGTCTCTATATTTGTTTATCTATTCATGTACCTAATTACTAGTTACTACTACCTACCTATGTATGTTCCTCTCATTGTCCTTTTTGCATGGGTGTTACATGATATTATCTTGTCTTCTGACACAAAATGTTTTTTTTAATATTGGAACTAGTTCTATAAATGCAATAATCATATGTATTGAAGTTGTTTTTTATATAAGAAATTTGTGCTTCTCATAACAGTTTTTTTCCTTCTTCTCTCTACCCTTATTCGTTACATTCAGAATATGTTTCTGTTTTGCAGGTTAAAGGCAGCCAAGTACCCATTCTCTGGAGAGACAGGTTTGTTATTGTGAATGCAAGCAGTATGATGCTACTAAGCTTTTTATGTGTTGGAACTAAGAGAAGAGCTTATGATTTTATCTAAAAACTACTAAATATAGATATTATCTAAGGCATCTAAGCATAAACCCCAAGAGTAAAATGAATAGATCTTCTGATCTCTACATTGTTGATTCCTTAGTATGGTATGTGGTCATAAACTAAATATCTGGAAAAATAAATTAGGAAAAATCAAAACTAAGAGAAAGGGAAAGATATCCACTATATATAAATCAATTTTAATTAACATTCTTTTGGCATGTTTATTTCAGACTATAACCGAATAATCTGGTTAAGTTGCAAATGTCCTTAATTACAGTACCATATATAGAGTGAATTTCTTTAATTTTGTTGAAGGCAGGGGTTTGTGATTCTTTTCTTCATTCGGTGAGCAAGTAATTAAAAAAACTAAAAACTATAAAGAAAAAGTTCAAGATGAAAGTCTAAATGGGCATTTATTGGTTGAGAAGGCCACCTTGGATCTTTGATTCCCAGTTTCCCATTTTCATTTCTTATGTAAGAGTTGTTCATGTAAACTACATAGGTTATCCACTTAGGACATAAATTTTAGCATCCCCATTATATTTTAAAATTACACATTTTATATTCAAATTTTGATCACTTGCATTGTGCTTGATGTTATGTGCAATTCTCATGCTAACAATTGGTATTAAGGCTTTGGCAATCTGATTTAAATGGATAGATTCTTTTTGCTGTTGATCAGATAAATTTGTGTTGTATTATCTTCTTAATTTGTCCATTTAGTGATAATCAGCCCTGCCATGAAATTATGGAAGTAAAAAGGATATGAAATTTCAAGTTCGAGGGAGTTCAAACAAAATTCAAGAAAGGTGCCGCTACTATCGCCACGAAATTCCTTGTATGTGAAAGACTAGGAGATACCTCGAAATGAAAACGATAGGATTGAAATGAGTCTTTAGTAACAGCAATCACTTGGTATTATAAATTATTTCTTGTGGGGTTCATGAATTTTGTAATAACTATAGATATCAGGAATTCAAGATAGTACTAGCCAGGTTTCATACCTGCAGACTCAAAATATTTTCTTCTCATCTTTCTCATTTGGATCATCTGAGCGCTGCCTGCGATAAGTAACATTAATTGAATCTTTAAATGAAGTCTTTTTTACATTTCTCACTTGGTTCAGTTCTAAGACAGGTCGTTTTTGGAATACTAACAAAGTTTTTGAAAATTTCAAATTGTTTTCAATAATATGCAACTTTTTTTCTTGAATGATTAATTCTCCATGACTTTTGGAAACAAAAATTTGCAACTTTTTTAAAAAGTCACAAATTCAACAGGAATTATGAAAAAGTTTTGAACTAATATATGAATCATATTTGTTTAGAAATTTTTGTAATTAGTAATGTTATTATATATTTTTCATATCTTGCACGATATTTTCTTGATTTATTTCTGAATTTTGTTGATTTTCTGAAATTTTTCCTAGACAATAATTCCCGAACTCTGACTTGAAAACTATGGTTGTTGGCACCTTGAGAGAGTCTTCTTCTTTAGTTCTACCCAATCCATTCATGATCCACTGGTTCAAAATTATGTTATATTGAGAATGCATCTCTCATGCACCTTCCCTTATAGAAGGAAATGAAGATAGATGACCAGTAGCTAATCTTTGTTACACTTTTGAAATTTGAACCTTGAATAATCTCTCTACATTAGATTAATCTGTCATTGTATATCTGGACAAGAGTCCTTTGCAGTAGCTGAAAAGGCTATAATTCATGGAAAGGTGAAAAAGGGTCCATCTTAATACAGTTGGAAAGAAGCATTTTAATCCAGAGCTGGTGGGTGCAAAGAGATGAACTAATGGAGGGGACTCATCAAATGGTGGGTCTGGAGTCCTGACCCTGCAACTCATATGTGTTCCACATTTATGTGGAGGAGTTACATTCATATGCTGTATATGTGCCACAAGTGATCAGGGGCCCACGATTAGGTCGAGACAGTTCCGATCACCCAATCCAATTGCATGATGTAAACCTCGATTTCTTGTTGGATGATCACCAGATCAGTTTTTTTTTTTATCACTACCAGATCAATATAATTAGTTCAGATATAGCTCATTCAAGAGATGATCAAGTACACTTTTTGTTGTGTAATGCATCCTCATCTTTCAACAAAAACATAGATGAGGCATAAAGTCATTTTTTAAACTCCTTAATTAATCTCAGGGAAAAAAAAAAAGCTTCCAATGCCACATGGGACAGACTTGGGCTTGAGTTGGAGTCAGATTGGGCCTAACATTGCACTAAAGAACCTGAACCAAGGCCTGCCAAGGCTATTTTCAGGCCCAAAAACAGAGTACCTCATTAATTTAAGGCCAAAACTAAGCCTATGAATTGTTAAGAATTATGCCCAGACTCAACTAATTCATTAAGAGCATTCCTAGCAGCCTCACCAAAATAACCTTTGGTGAGCCAAAACACTAAAAAAAATGTCAAAATGGGTCCCAGCAGCCTCATCTGAATAAAGATTTCGGTTTGGTGAGTATACAGTACTCACCAAGTTTGGTGAGTACTGTGCACTCACCAAATGGTCCCACACAAATAATAAAAAATAAGGTTTCTCTTTCTCTCTTTCTTTATTGTGGTCCCATAGAAATAATAAAATAATGTTTCTCTCTCTCCCTTTCTTTTTTGTTTTCCCACACAAATAATAAAATAATATTTCTCTCTCTATTTTTTTTTGTTAAATTGGTGAGGCTGCTGAGAGTGTTTTTAAAAAATGGATAGCCAAAGTAGAAAAAAGTGCGTTTTGGCTATTTTGGTGAGTAAAATTTGGTGAGGCTGCTAGGAATGCTCTAACAAAGCTAAAAATTAGGCCCACTCCATTCCACGGGCTGGAAAGTGAGGCCCAGGTTTGTTTCAAGTACGCGGCCAAGCTAAAACAACACATTTGCGAGGCCTGTGTTTTTCAAGAATGGCCTTTACTGCCTCACATACAAAATTTTGAAAGATCCCAAAGGATTGCTCTAGTCCACCATGGCTGAAAATTGGCTGGGCTTGGTATAGCAAACAGAGCCCATCCTGGCCCGACGTTTAGCACAAGACGGAATTTGGGCTGGGCCACTAATTTCAGCTCAGACCTTACGGGTTGAAGAAGAGAGCGCCAGTCAAATACAGGGGTGGCAATGGACCCAGTGATGATTTGGTTCACCTAACCCAGTGAACAAATGCCCATCCCCACCCGGGAATATGCTTAATGGGGCGTTTGGATTAGATTTTTTTGGCCAAAAATCAATTCTGGTAAAATTGATTGTGTAGAAATTAATGGTCAAATATTCATTTTTTCAAATAATAGTGTTTGGAGAAAGGTGAGTCTCTCAACTTCGTATTCTTCGAACACTATTATTTGAAAAAAATGATTATTTTATCATGAATTTCTATACAATCGATTTTATCAGAATTGATTTTTGGCCAAAAAAATCCAATCCAAACGCCACCTAACCGATCGATCGGTATCTATCGACTGGTCCAAAATTTTGTATGAGAAAAATTTCCAGAGAGTGGTTTTTTGACCGAGAGCTCGGTCAAGAGCACCGATCGCTCGGTTGAGAACCGATCGCTCGGTCCTTCGTATTTTTGCAGAATTTTAGTAAGAGTTTTTTGGTCCTCAGACCTTGGGGCTATAAATAGGGATTCTATTTTGGGGTATTAGAATACTCTACCTATTTCTAACCTAATTTGGCAAAAAGGGAGAGAAACCCTAGGGTTTTGAGAGAGGGCTTTCTTGGGGAAGAAGGAGATAGCTTGGATAGCGCAAGGAAAGCTTGGAAAACTTTCCCAAAATCACTCCGGGAGCGTTTTGAATCCAATGGAAGGATTACTAAGGTCGATATACTATCCTAATCAACTCTATTTTTATGATTTGTGAATGTTAATATTATAGGAATGATAGAATAGAGATTATATGCATTTTTCCCAAATTTTCTATGAAGTAAGCTAATTATGGTTGGAAATGTGAATGGAAGTGTGGATTTGAATGTGGATAGAATGTATGGAGGATGTGATTAATATGTGGATGTGAATGGTGAATGGATTGTATGGATGGATTATGGTTTGATGAATGCTTGAAAATGTAGAAGGACAATGGATTCATATCTTGCATACTCAAGGTGTTTGTGAAAATGCTTGAGAGGATAAATGCTATTATACTCTTATGAAATTGTGGTAAATTGATTATGAATTGTGATATGAATTATGATAAGAAATGTATATGTGATTGTTTGTTAAGCATGTCTAATTACTTGCATGGAAATTGATAGTCGGAAAGGTAAGAACTTAGAGGAAAATCTCTCAAACTGGGAATTCTCTAACTATTTGGTATGAGACAGTATAGTGGAGTTTCTATGGTGGGAGATCAGAATCTAAGCAATTACCAACTCGAATGTTAATTTCGACACTTAAGCACATATGCACGTGTATGTTAAGACAAGAGTCTCACAAGTCACACATGTGGACCACAAGCATGAGCATGACATACGTATGACATTCTAAATAAGCATAAGCATGGCATGGTCCGTATCCGCCAAGAACGGCATGTCAATTACATTTGATTCTTAGGCATGGTCCGTATCCGCCAAGAACGGCATGTCAACTATATGATTCTTAGACATGGTCCATATCCGCTAAGAACGGCATGTCACATCATTGTATGATCTGAATAAGTGCATAAGCATAAGCATCTCACAAGTATGTGGTCTCATAAGCATAAACAGTTCATAAGTGTATTGTCTTCTAAGTCTAAGATTCTCACAAGTACACGAGTCAAGGTGATGATATGATGTATATGCGTACACGTTCTTTCGTACTCTAATTATGTTATCATGCTATTGGATATGTTTCTAACTAAATGCAGGTGTATTATTATTGTTGGTTGGATTTTATATACACCGAGTACTTTTGTACTCAGCTGGACTTTTGTCTTGGCAGGTTTAGAGCAGGAGTACACGGCGGAGCCGTGGGTTGAGGAGACTTACATCGAGGAAGGAGGAGAAGGTGAGCCCATCGAGGAAGGAGCCGGAGTCTTGGGTGGCTACACCTCTTAGTTTATGTTTCGTTGGTTGAGTAGACTTTTTATGATTGTATTTTTCATACTTGTTGGTTTATATTAGGTTGTATACGTTGACCATAGACTTGTGCAGGTTGGTTATAGTGTATATATCGGAATTTTATTACTCTCATTTTTGGAGACTCGTGTAGTAAGCCTTGAATGCATGTTTTTTTTAAATATGTTAAGTAATGTGACGATTCCAAAGTCCTATTTTAGCCTTGTGGGATTTTGGGGTCGTTATAGTAGTTGTCTCCCATGCACTGATTATATATCTGGGTTGAGATACTCCAACCATAACTAGAAAAACCCGGACAGACAGATCAAAGATTTGGGATTATCATCCTAATCCCAACCATTAACAGACATGGAAAGTAATGCCAGCTGTGGTTTGTAACAATTCCAAACAGCCCCGAAACTCACCTCCCTGACACTGAGTCCTTGGTTGCTCTTGAAAAAGAAAAAAGGCCATAAACTTGTGAACATCCTAATGCTGGGACCAAAGGAGGATGGGTCTGGGTGCCCATCAACTAGCCCGGCCCGGCCCGGCCCAAGTGCACAATGTAGCCGTTGCCCGTTGGCCTCATCTTGTCTTATCAAACGTCTCAAATTTGAAATAAAAAAAATGCATTAAATCACATAAGCCAAACAAAGCCCCCCAAATAACTGTTTCCGCTTTACCAGCCAAACCAACAAACGGAACGAAAGAGACAGAAAAGCAATTCCATTCTTTACCAAAACATTTCATTTCTCTCTCCCTCACTCTGCAAATCTCCCCACAGAAAATCAAATCAAAAAAGCCAAACCCTAACCCTAACCCTAACTTTTCCAAAGGTAGCTGAGGAATCTCGATCAAACCCTTTATATGACCAGAACTCCATTAAGGAGTCCAGGATCAATTGAATTACTTTTAGGGTTTTTTTTTGAGGAATCTCGATCAAACCCTTTACATGACCAGAACTCCATTAAGGAGTTCAGGATCAATTGAATTACTTTTAGGGTTTTTTTGAGAAGGGAAAGAGAGATTAGGGATATTATGCCAAGCATTGAGAAGGACGATATCCCTAGGGTTT
The DNA here is from genome assembly GCA_015143295.1 of Tetracentron sinense. Taxonomy (NCBI): domain Eukaryota; kingdom Viridiplantae; phylum Streptophyta; class Magnoliopsida; order Trochodendrales; family Trochodendraceae; genus Tetracentron; species Tetracentron sinense. Next base: position 10,429,569 of record CM026569.1, read on the forward strand.
TGCTGGAGAAACGTACTTTCTCTCTGCTTCTGCTCAACGATGTCGGTTGCCGGACGTACCACAAGCTTCCTCAGCAACTCATCAAGCTCTCTATTCTCAAATTAGATGGTTCTTTCTTTGGTTAGCAGAATTCCCTTTCTGTTGATTGTTTTAATTTTTGTTTTCTATATGGTTTGGGTTTGATTGGGTTGGGATTTTGCAGATGTTCAAGTTGCGAGGACAGCTTCGGTTGCCGAACTCAAGCAGACGGTGGAGGATGTCTTCAGTGAGTCGCCAAAGGAGGGCCAAGGCAAGGTTTCATGGTATGGTGACTGCTAATTGGTTCGATTTATTTATTTATGAATCAATTTATCGATAAAAAAAAAATTGTTCAATTTATTGGATTACAAGATAGAACAATCCTCAGAATGAAAGGGAATGGATATTGGGTTTAATATTCAAATCAATTTGATATCTTTTTTCTTATTACACAAACTATGGAAGAAAAATGAATCCGATGGTAATTTGGTCTTTAAGTACCCGATAGGTTATTCGTGGTGTATGTCATTTAAGTTGGTATTTTATAATGGGGATTGATGCAGTTTGCCATTTTTTTAAATATTTTTCTTATGGAAAATATTTGGCATTAAAGTTGTATGATCTTTTTCTCTTATCGAATCTGATGTATTCAGGTCACATGTGTGGGGGCATTTCTGCTTATGCTATGAAGGTCAGAAGCTTCTTAACAACAAAGCATGTATCCGAAACTTTGGGATAAAGGATGGCGACCAGGTGTGTGTCACGTGCAGATTCTCTTTTTCTTTATGGGAACCTAAGAAGATATCAGTTTTAAGGATGTTTTTTCATTCTCCTTCTGAATAACCATTTTACATGATACCGACATAAATATATACATTTGTGCTGACAGGATTATTTCCAATTAAAAGATGCCGTGCATTTGATTTTTTTTCATTGCTTACATGACACTGGTTTCAATTGCACACAGTTTCTAAAACCTGAATTTGACTCGCGACTTGGTTGAGAACCTTTAGATTTTGAGTCCTATTGATTCGTGACATGGATTTGTCATGATTATGTATTTATGTTGACTTGGTTAGATTGAGAATGTCAAAAGGATGGTTTGTGAAATATATAATTATCAAAGAAGGAATTGTATCAAATGTTATAACTAACTAGGAACATATAGTAAACTAATAATTAATAAATGGTGTTTTATAATGTTTTTGCAGTTTCTTTGAATATATTAAACAAAGAAGGAAAAAGAGGTCCCAAACAAGGAATAACAAAGTGAGCATATGATTATATAAGTAATCATTGAAGTAATATACACTGAAATTTGTTATTTGTCAGAATGGGGAATCCTTCATTATGAATGTGAGTGGCTTGACCAACAACAAAGTTATCTTCACCTTCTACAACTTTAATAGTCGTATGATCACAACATATTAAGGGTGTTCCCCTCCCCCCCCACACACACACACACACACATATATATATATGCTGGTGTTCATCTTTTCATCAGTATTGTGGAAGTTGAATCAGATTGGAAATCATAAGGACCAGGATTTGAATTGAATGGGGTTTTGAATAACAAGATTGCAGGATTCAGAAGGAATTTTCTTAGAGATTTAAGAGACTAATAAAATCTTAAAACTAGAAGAACATGCTCAAATAATACATATTCCATAATGTAAAGGCATACTTATGTTTTGCAACAGAAAAGATCAACATAACATGTATAACAGGCATCTTATGATCTTATCACTATATATTAACAAAACATGTTACTGAAAACCTATTATCTTCAGTTCCTGACCAACTCGAAACTACTTCATATGTATGTCCTCTCATGATTGGATGTATTTTTTGTGGGAGTTATATACTTTCTAGCAGGGTCTTGATCTCACATATGGGAGGCAATTGCTCTGCTCTTGAGCTCATATGCCCTCCCTTTCCGAACAGAGGGTCGATAGTTCAAGATGGGGAAAAGAAGGTCATGTCTTTGCTGATCTTATAATATCGACGGGATGTTGGTAACTCCATAAGAATGCACCTGTCAAAGGTGGTCGAGTGAACTTCTTCTCAGCATTTTTTTGTAGGTATTGGTCTACAACTTCATGTGGATCACCCTATGGTCTGGTTACACCACCAGACCCCTTGGTAACCGCTGGATCTGTACTCTTATCAAGGTAAATTTTGATGGAAGAAGGAAACTTGGACCAGGAAGTGGGCTCTCCTGGAGTTTCACATTGATAGAGGTACTAATATTTCTTAGATACGATACCGATCAGGGAAAAAAAAAATTCTTAGATATGGTAGCTATCCAGGCAGTGAGAACCCTTGAGGAGTCTGTAAGGTTTAGTTCCTTTTTTGTCTCCCCTACTATCATTTGGTGGTTAAGGAGTGTTTACCTCCCTTGCATGGAAAGTGTTTTGAATGTTTTGATCTTATGAATGCAGGGGCCCTTCTATGGCTTCTCACGCTTGTAGGAAAGCAAATTCTGTCGCTGATGAGTGGTTGAATTGGGAAGTGTCTTCTTAGTAATGAATTTGGTTTTAAATTTATTCTGGCCTTATAGTTGTGCAGCTTGTTATTTTTGTCATATAGTGGAATTTTGATTGCACATAATGCTTAAATTGCTGCTATGGTATTTTTTTGCCTGTACCATTCTTTCTTGTAAAGGGTTCATGGAATCATGGCTGCATATTTCATGGATCTGGTAGGAATGCCCATTTCTTTGTTATTCTAATTTTTCCTGCTATGGTACATGCAGCTTAATTTTATTCGGCATTTGTCAATTAACTACGACTCGATGAAGAGACGGTCTAAAAATCGAAGTATTGCTTGTGAACAGCAAACAATGTAAGAATTTCTGTTTGGATTTTCCTTTTTTCACGGTTATCTATTATCATTATTCATAATAATTACATATAGATGCTCAACTTTCTGTACAAATTAGAACACATCCTTGTCCAGCCTGTTTATTTAGCTGGTATAAAACCAAAACCAGGTCTGGCCCTCTGTAGCTGGGTGGAGCCAGTCACAGAGCAAGCTGGAGCCTTAAGTCTATTTTGCCAGGCCTGCCCATTAAAAGCCTTGTTGTCCTGGCATGAACAATCTACATTGTGGGAATGAATGGTGGTACTGTAGCATTATAAACTAATTAACCTCATTTTTTGAATTAATGGGCCTCGACTTGTAGATCTCCTAGACTGAAAATCAGCATGATGGGTTATCCTATTCCTAGCTACCTAGTCACTATTGGTAATAAGACATCAGAAATGCTCTAAAAACGTAGTCTCTTTCAAAAGATGCTGGGACCATCCAAATTAGTTGACTTAGGGCTCGAAGATCTGCTCGGCCATGTGCATTATGTGTGATGTAGTATCCTGTCCTTATCCCTGCTAATGTATTGAAACTGTGATAACTGAAACATAGAACTAAGATAATTGTCTAAAGGTCATCATCAGGATCAGATGACCGTGAAGAGGAAGAACAGAATGGTGGGTATGATGGTGATGATGATCAGGATGAAGATGAGGATGAAGGTTTCATTGGACAGTCGGAATTCAAGTGGGCTCACTTCTTGAGAGGCTGGCTCTCATACTCCAGACCATATGTGGGGAGAAAAAGATCAGAAGGCAAGGCTCGTCTATCAAGATTTGCCAGGCATTGCTTAGGAGGCGGATCAAAGATGATACGGCTTTAAGGACAAATGGACAGACACTCGTACAGACATGGAGAAGGGAATTAGTCCTCATCTAACATGGGGATAATGGATAATATTGGGGCTGTCCTAACCAAGTCCATAGTCCAAGTTGCGGTGTTAATCAGCCAATGATGATTCTGCCTTGAGATCCGTTTCTTCAAATGGTCCCAACACACTCTGGAAAATGAAAGCTCTGTCGGGACTTATTAAGAGTCAGGACAAATTTAATGTAAATGATTTTGGTTGGGTCCATCTGTTTTTAGATTTCTTTTCCTGATGAATCTGAACTTTCTGCAATTATAAGAGAGAAGACAATTGTGGGAGTATACTGTTGGTTATCATTCCATTTGGTTTCAATTATCTTATTGGTAGTTACAGAATCATTTTATATGTTTAAGTAATCAGATGTTCTTAGAAGAGGCACACCTAGAATTTGTAGTAATTTTATAAAGCATTTCAGCAGATACAGTTGTCTTCGTAGATCAATGTATCTTGCATATTTGCTTAATTAAATGCTGTTACAGAGTAATGATCATAGAATGCCGTTTGCAGCTATATATGAGTTTGATAGACGCTGAAAAATTGATTCACTGAATCTTGTATTTTGAATGGATTGTGATAAAACAAGGTTTATAGTTAATAAGAACATTTTAAGTTGAGAATCTGAGCCATAAAATGTCATTTGTATGATGGTTTCAATGGATATAGAACCATTTTATTACACCTATATTCTTATATCCAACCATAGGATGATATATTATCAATACTTGTATGCAGAGATCAGTACATAATTTCTCTATTTATGTATAGAATCACTAGTAATGGAGGAATAACAGCAGTACAAGTAACTCTCATCTCATGAGGCTTATTTCATTTACATCACTTTTAAGAACAACTCTATGCAGCTATAACCTGAGCAATTGTGGCATAGAGCTCTCTGTCTCTCCACAAACCCCAAAACAGAGGCCAAGAAGATAAGGAGAGAGAGAGAGAACAACAGGAATCAATTAAAAATCCTCAGCAGCGGCATTAGCGAAAACCCAATCACATCCTCATCTCTCTAAACCACCACTAAACCTGTTGGTTGTGATTTAAATCTTGAAACTACAAATAATTTTTGTAAGCACGACCGAAGGGTTGGCCCAATGGTTAGAGGTGCTCCTAATGGAAAATAATCACCTCCTTATGGGGTGCGGCGAGGAGATTAAGAGGCCTTATAGATTTGGAGCTCAAGCCGAATCGAGCCTCAAACGACCCGAGTCGAATCAAATGAGGTCTAGCTTGAGCCCCACAAGGAGATTAAGAGGCTCTATAGATTAGAATCTCAAGCCGAATCAAGCCTTAAACGAGTCGAGCTTTGAGCCGAGCTGAGCTGAATCAAACGAGGTCTAGCTTGTGCTTGGCATGTTTAAACATTTGAGTTCAAATAAAAGCTTGACTTTATTTGTTCAAGTTTGAAATGCCAATTTGAGATTGGCTCAAACGAGCCGAGCCGAATCAAGCCATCGAGTTAGCTTGGTTTGAGTGTAGCCCTACTTGAAAGTTCCATATTTGTAGAATTTTTACACTCTATAAAATGATATAGTTCTAGACATTAAGTAAGATTAGGTGTAAAACGATGAAAGTTCTGAAAGTTCCACCAAAAGAGTGATTTCTTCTAATAGAGAATGATTTCTTCTAATAAGTACTCCCACCTCTTGGGTGAGTGGTAGGGGTGTGGCTTTCAATGGAGGGAGGTCAGGGGTTCCAATCCTCCTAAGGGTATGAGTTGGAAGAGCTCTAATGCTTAAGCTAAACATTTGACATATTGACTATACTAATGTAGTAAAATGATACTATAAAAAAAAATTATTAACTCATAGCTATCTACTAACCCTAATCATTCACTAACTCTAATAGTCTAACTATCCAATATTCTTGCGCTCGGTATGTCTATCCGCAATAGATGTATAGATTAGGGCCTTGCATTGTCTCTGGCGAAGCCAGAAACTGGTCTCAGGGTTCCATACATTATGCGACAGTTGGCAAAAAAATGGGGAGAAGTCATTTCATTTTCTTTCATGATTTTGACTTCTCCCCATTTGATATCTCTCCCTTCTATTCTCGTACACTTATCGTCACATGTCTTAATATGCGTAGAGAAGTCAAAATCATGGGCCCCATGAATTTGACTTCTCTCCACCACTTGTCACCTATTCTATGGAACCCTCAGACAAGCCCTTTCTGGCTTCACCAGAGACAATCCGAGGCCATAGATTAGTATACCCAAATTATAGAGATTCCAACCGGGTCTTAGTCGCGTAACATAAATCATCTCCTTATAAAGGTGGCAACACGCACCATTCTCTGTCTCCTTCTGGATGAATTTTTTTAGGAGAAGTTTGAATTTTTTTTTTTTTTTTAAAAAGACAAATCTTCTACGGTAATAACCGGATTTGGCAAATCCAGTAATCACCCTTTGAGGTGGCCACGTGTCTCCCTTACACCCGTTAACCCTTAACCGTGGTTCAGATTCACCCACTCCTAGGGTTCACCCACCCAACCTTGGTTTTTAGAAAACTATATTAATTCTATTTTTTAAAATTAAAAAACTACTTAAAAGGTTTTTTAATATTAAAATATTAAAAAAATATATTTAATGTTTTTTTTCTAAGAACCAAGGATATATGAGTGAATCTCAACCAAATTAGAGGTGTCAACTCAAAGGGTGATAACTAGATTTGCCAAATCATAGAGGATTTGACTTGTAAAAAACAAAGAGCAATAGTTCACTCTACCGGAGAGGAGTGAACTATTGCTCCTCAATCTCACATATCTCTCCCTTCAACTCTTATTAACTTGGGTTAGTTTTTTTTTTCAAGCCTTTAGTTAAAAATATTTTATTTTATTTTTTTAAAACCAAAGGATAGATGGATGAACTCTAAGGTTGATGAATCTTAACCAAGGTTAAATGGGGTTAGAAAAGTGACATGTGTCAAGAAAATGAGAGCCGATGCGCTCCTCTTCGCGTCACCGACCGAGGAGGTGAATATTTTTCAAAAAAAAAAAAAACAGAGAATTTTTTAGGAGAAGTTTGGACCAAATAAAAAAAATAGGATTTTTTTTTGGATGCTGCAAACGGGAAATAACTGCTCCGATGTCCGAAGGACACGTTGCACCCTCATTTACCTTTCAAGTAACGTGTTACCACCAGCAGTTTCTCGCTCATGGAAGTTGGTGACGTGGCAATGAAGTGAGACTATTTTTACTTTCTTTCTCATTTTTCGGAGTGCCCGAGATTCCAAAATCTAGGATTTCTGCTACTTTTCCCTGTTCTCTACTCTTCTTCTTCATCTTCGATTTTCTAGGGTTTTGTTAAATTCTATAAATCTCTTGTTCTTGCAGGTTCGTATTTGCTTTCCATCACAAGATTACTACTTTCTAGTTTTCAGCTTCAATTCGTTGACATCTCAGAGCTTCAGTTCGAACTTATACTCTGTTATTCTTCTATTCTGTCTCGGTAATTTTTTTTATTGTTTATTTGTTTCTACTCTTAAAATGATATTCTGAATTTGGAATTTTATTTCTATTTATTTGATCCTGTGAGGGCTGTCTCTTAAATTACTATAGTTTTGATTTCTTTATTTTGCATATTTAATGATTTCTACTGTGCTTAATTGATTTCTTTGATCATAGTAGTTGTAATTACTAGGTTTTCATAGGTTCAATGACTTAGAGACTATAAGAATATTTTCATCTGAGCTTTGAATAATTGAATTTGAATGATAAATGAACTAATTTCTCAACCCTCCAAAAATAATGAACTGACTTAGCGAATTGCCTCTTTATCTCATAAAAATAGTATTTATTTGGGACAAAATAAATAAAAATGAGCCAAAAGAACTTTGAACTGGATTACTGTGGCAGATGATCTCGGAATTGAAGTTACATAACCCCGAGAGACCCTCTTAGGAAAGGAATTTATGGGGAATTAATGAAATACTGGTGGTTAACTTCTCTATTAGTAGCTATTGTAATTCATTGGGTTGGTGTAACTTGCACTGCTAATTAAGGTACTGGAATAATATGTGGGTCTGGGTTGTCTCTGCAGCCTCAAATTGATCCCAGAAATGCTCCACCATTAGATGGTGGGTCTCAAAAGCCCCAATTTGTACCAAGAATCCCATTTATTGTTAACACACATGTTCAAGTAACTCGATCTTTCCTGAATTTGAACAATTCTAGCACATATCTTGCAAATCAATCCCAGCGCACAGCTGCAGAGAAAAACACAAGAAAATTATTGTCTCTTATTCAGGATTTCCTAAGTGAAGATTACGGTGTCATTCCAAATCAATGAGAATGGAAAGGATCACTAAACTATGTCACAACATAACTCGATTTCTCTTGTTATCCGTTTTCCCCTTTAATGGTTGACTTTCTAGTAGCTATGTGAGGATTTTTATTTTATTTTATCGGTTGCCTTGTAAGGAATGCTGGATTGATCCCATGGTTATTTTATGGTTTGTGCTAGTTCAATAGGAGAAATGGATGGACAAGTTGGAGTAGCTCCACCACCAGCTTCTTTCGAGTATGAGCTTTTTGAGGGAGATCCTGATCATCTTACAACTGTTGTTGCTACACCTACTCAGAATAGCCCGTGGATTGATCCTGCCACATTGAAACTAAAGCACAGGATTGGCCGGGGACCATTTGGTGATGTTTGCTTAGCAACTCATCATCAGTCTGCTCAAGATTATGATGAGTATCATGAAGTGGTTGTTAAGATATTACATCCGATTAAGGAGGATCACATGCAGGCCTTTTTGGATAAGTTTGAAGATCTATTTTCAAAGTGCCAAGGATTACAAGGTGTTTGTTGGCTGCATGGTATCTCAATCAAAAGTGGAAAGGTGAGTTTCTGCATTGAAGCTTGTGTTATTTTCCGGGTATATTGTCTGCCTTCTAGCTTACTAATCCTAGTCCAGATCTTTCTTATAACTTCACTCACCAAATTAGTTTTCCTTGTGATGTCTTGGCAGATCTGCATTGCTATGAAATTCTATGAAGGATCAGTGGGGGACAAAATGGCTTGTCTTAAAGGAGGCAAGCTTCCGTTGCCGGATGTTTTGAGGTGATATGGTCTGGGCTCATATTTTTTCTTCCTTATGCATATAGAGCTGGACACATTCCTCAGATAATGCTAATGTCAGCAGGTATGGGATCGAGCTGGCCCAGGGAATTCTAGAAATGCACTCGAAGGGGATTCTGGTTCTAAACCTCAAGCCTTTTAACTTCCTTCTTAATGAACATGACCAGGCAATCCTGGGAGATATAGGAATTCCGTATTTACTGATTGGGATTCCATTGCCCAGTTCGGATATGGCTGTAAGACTTGGAACCCCAAACTACATGGCTCCAGAGCAATGGCAACCGGAAGTAAGAGGTCCAATCTCATTTGAGACTGATTCATGGGGGTTTGGATGCAGCATTGTGGAGATGTTAACTGGCTTTCAGCCCTGGTGTGGGAAATCGGTTGAGGAGATTTATCACTCAGTTGTCAGAAAGCAAGAAAAGCCACATATTCCAAGTGGCTTACCTCCTGCAGTTGAGAATGTTGTTAGTGGATGCTTTGAGTATGACTTCCGTAATCGGCCTTTAATAACAGACATTCTACATGCATTTGAGGGGTAAGATCTGTTATTTTGTCATTTCGAATTTCTCAGAATTTACTCTAAAACAATAAAGTTTTTCATAATTATTAATTTAACATGTTGGCTAAGTTCGATAAGATCCATTTGAATTGGTATCGTGATTGGTTGTAATTTTTAATGGGTGCACTCACTTGTCTGTGCTGCATTTGTTTGAGTATCATATTTTGAGATGGATTACACTAACTGAAACACAATCGCCACCAGTTTCAAAATTGTTTTATAAGCTGAACTAGTTGCTCAAAAGAGGAGGGGCGCTGAGAATTTTGCTAAGTGTCTGATTGTTAAACCTGGACTAGCCAAGAGGATATTAGGACTCATTGGTATTTGGTTGGCTAAAGACCTACCATTTATTTCATAGTTATTGGAAGCTAAAAGGGGAACCTAAAAGGGGACAAAATGATTGCTTTTAGAAACTAGTTGATAAAGGAAGGAACATGAAACTTAGAAACAAAAACTATAAGGGCGTGAGAGAAAATATCGAATTATACTAAAAGATTAGGGAAAAATAAAACAGGGGAACCTAAAAGGAAAAATCAATCTCCTAAAGAATGTGATGGTGGAGTGATGAGATTTAAAAGGTTGTTAGAGAGAAGAGGTCCTACTACAAGACTTAGCACCGAACTAGAAATGAGAACCTGTAAACAAAATTGTGAAAAGAGATGGCAATAAAGTTATATGGCAAGCCAAATATAAGAATATGATAACATATACATTAAGGGGGCAGTTGGCAACTCTATTATTAAGCCTTTATTTACTTATTGATAAATAAGTTTGTGTGATAACAAAAATAAGTAATAAGTAAAAGTGGTTAGAACCCCCAAAAAAAGTTCTTATAAATAAGTAACTCTACCTATTGAGAGGGTGAGAAAAATGTCATAAACTTATAAGAAATAGGAATAGAAAAAATAGTGACCTAGATCATCTTGGAGGCATAAGGCACTGACGATTAGAAATTCCTGATGAAGGATGGAGAGATAAGTGAGAGATTAAGATGATATTTTCAAAGATTACTAAATGGAGACTACACGTAAAGATTTGGACTTGGTGGAGCCTCTAACTCAATAGAGACTAGAGGACATTATTATTTTCATAGAATTAGGATTAAATTATGAAATGCTTTAGGACAAGATGATATTCCAATTGAAGTATGAAAAAGTATAGGAGTAACTTGTATGTCCTGAGTTATAAGTTGTTTAATAATAGTTTAAAGACTAGGAAAAGTATAGGAGTAACTTGTATGTCCCGAGTTATGAGTTGTTTAATAATAGTTTAAAGACTAGGAAAATGCCAAATGCATAGAAGTGTTGTGGTGCCTATATTCAATATAAAGGAGATGTTCAAAGTTGAACCAATTATCGCACGATTAAACTTATGAGTCATACTATGAAGTTATGGTATAAAGTGATGGAGCGGAGATTAAAACAAGCGAGTAGGGCTTCGTAACCAATTTGGAATCATACTTGGAGGTCTACTATTGTGTCTATCTTCTTACTTAGACAATTGATGGATAAGTTCAAGATGAAGAAGAAATTTATATATGGTATCTACTAATTAGAAAAATCAGAAGATAGAGTCTCCAGAGAAATCAGAAATCTGGTGGGTGTTGGGAAAAAAGGAGTTCCGAAAAAATTAATTGATATCATTAATAGATATTTATGAGAGAGCAATAACTACTGTTGTTATGGGCCTAAATCTATAACCCATGATGCTTGTGAGACTATTTATTGGCTTATGTTTTACAATCTAGTAAGGGCATTACTGTCCTTCACTATTATTTTTTTGGTAAAAGCTGTGGGTGTACAATAGAGTTAGTAGACTCACTATTCCAGCCCTAAAGAATATCCATTTTTTATTCTCCTCTTCTTCTTCCTCTCTTTTTCTTCAATTGTTATACAAATTTCTACTTGGTATCAGAGCTAAAGATCATCCAACAAATCAACACAGAGATCTGAAGACAGAAGGAGACAAGGTTACAGGCAAACCTCAACCGAGGTTGAGGCATGAGCATGGGGGGATTTAATCCTTTAAGAGCCTCTGGACATTTTCTTTGATCCTCGAGGCTTAAACCTCACACACCTTTTAGATACTTAATTTCTCCATGATGCCAATGGTAGGTTGACACTATGAGCAAGGGTGGGGTGGTATGGGACTGGAGTTGCTATTGTTGTGCTATAGTTTCCCTCTATATAGTTCTGTTTGGTGTTGTTGATTTTTTCCTCTTCTTTCTTCTCCTCTTCACTTAGCGTGGTCTTGTTTAGTTAGGGCCTTGGCTATGATATTGTGTCAAGTGATTATATATGCTGATGGACTTCATTAGAATCAGAGAGGATGATTATTCTTTCAGGGATACCAAAGTGATCAGTACCTTTCCACTATCTTTAGAGTTTTACTATCAGTCACAAGGTCCAGTGCTGCATTCAATAGATCTTCCTTGATATTGTTCCACTAATTGCTGAAGAACTAGCCTAAGTATGCATTCAAACCGACTGGGAAACTCATTTAGGACGGCTTTAAATGTTATTCTGGAGTTTCTCTTCGGTTACCATTTGGCGGCATGATCAATGAGACTGGGATACTTTCTAATAGGTCTTTATCATGTGATCAATGTAAAATATGTTGGATCTAGCTGAAGTGCTAGTGGTCTCCTCCCCTACAACATTCTGGTGTACAAGTTGGATGTGTGACTGTGTATGGAAAAGAAATCTGTAATTGTCTTTACAAAACCATTTATATATCTCTCGATTTCATCCTTTCTACATCATTGCATTGTAATCAAGAATGGGTTTCCATTCTTCTCAAGCTATTCTGAAAGTCTTGGCTTCTTTCCACCTTTAGGAGAATGGATTTGGTGCACATTCTTAATAAATTGGAGGCCCACCCTTTTCAGTTTCACAAAACATTGGTTAATGATAGATCATTCAGCTAGATCGATCTAAGAAATACTCACCACCGGAGTTGTCAAGGGGGCATGTGGTAGAATGCTGTCTTAGTTTGACCACAGGATTTAACAACATATTTTCTCATGTATGGAATATAGAGAAAGAACTATATGTGAATATTTGTTACTGTGTGTGCTTTGAAGTTGTCAACTTTTGGTATGAATTGTGTTCCTTTGGAAACTAAAACTGAAAAACTAAAGGAATGTTGACAAAAAATAGAAGGAAAATTATCAAAATAGTGGAGTACAAATGTTGACTCTTTGGAGAAAATCAGAAAACAATAGGGTTCTTGACCATTGTATAACATTGTGAATATTATATCGGATGTTATGCAGTGTTTTTTCTTCTAATTGATTTCACACAAGATTATTTAATACTATTAAAATAGTGTTGAGACGTTATAGCAGCCCTTATATAACAGGATTACAGATGTTACAACTAAGATAATCGTTCATAGCGGTTGTTAATAAGTGGGTGTCATATACACATATAACATAATGAACAATGCCCCTAAACTCTTTTAATACTATTTCCAATGCTTATAATGGTCATTGTTAAAACCATGCTCTTTGGTGCCACTTATGTTGTAATAATGCCTAGTCTTTCAATTCACAACTATTTACATGGTTTTAAGCAGAGCAAAAAGTACATTCATATTTCTTCACCCTGTGTTGTTTATATTATAATTTTCTACTAAATTTGCAGCTCGCAGAATGCTGTTTACAGTGATGGAGGCTGGATTGGTCTTGGGAATAGGAAACTTGCAGAAAAATCAAACGTTAGTGGTTATACTGATTGGTTCCTCTCAAAGGATAATCTGCAAGTGGGTGACACAGTGCGGTCGAGAAAGCCACTGAACTCGTGCAAACCTGAAAACATGGATGTCCCAGAAGGAATGATAGTTGGTTTGGAACGTGACACTGATCGGGATGGTTTTGTTCTGGTGAGGGTACATGGAATCCATGATCCTTTAAGAATTCACATGTCAACGCTGCAGAGGATCACATCTGGCTTTGCAGTGGGGGACTGGGTGCGGGTGAAGGAGGAAGAGAAGAACCACTCGCTTGTGGGTATTCTGCATTCTATACAGCGTGATGGCGGAGTAACCGTTGGATTTATCGGAGTGGAGACTCTTTGGAAGGGGAGTTCTTTGGAGCTTCAGATGGCAGAATCTTACTGTGTGGGCCAATTTGTGAGGATGAAGGAAAATGTGCTTAGTCCCCGGTTTGAGTGGCCTCGTAAAAAAGGAGCAGCGTGGGCCACGGGAAAGATTTGGCAGGTGTTGCCAAATGGGTGCCTTGTCGTCAGGTTCCCTGGGAGGTTTGTGTTTGGAGATTCATGCAGCAGCTTCTTGGCTGATCCAGCTGAAGTGGAAGTGGTGTCTTTCAATACTTGTCCTGGAATGGTAAAGAAGTACCAACATTTTGAGGATTTCCACTGGGCTGTGAGGCCGCTCGTAATTGCATTGGGTCTATTTACGGCCATGAAGCTAGGCTTCTTTGTTGGAAGAAAGATGGGGAGGTCAAGGATGAAGAAGCGCCGGAGCACTGGTATGCAGAGTGATGGACAACACCAGGATGGCCAGATAGGAGGCAGCCATGGCTTCCTCAAACAGTTGCGAACATCCTTTTCAGAGAAGGGGTAGCTACTGCCACTGCTAGGTAACTTTGAAGCTTATATATATATCCTTGGCCAAAGCTATCAGAGTCTGCCAGAATCTATACGGTACCGATTTAATGAAATTGTTACCTTGGAGGCAATTCACTCAATATTCCGGCTGAAATGCTGAAAGAGCTAGAACTGCCGCAAAATGGATACTGTTCATTAATCAATGGTAATATATATATATGTAACTGACCTTGTCACTTATATTTGCTTTTGATGTAAATATATTTACCTCGATGATTGTCTCAAGAACAACGGCTTATCATCTACAACTAAGGAAAAGTGAAAAACAAAGGCTGAAACTCATAACAGGTCAGTATTATGGAGTCTGTACCAAGGTTTAAAATCTCGTTGGGATTCCGGTTAAATTTTGCGAAATCCCGGTTTCGTTCCCACCCCCGAAATTGAAATGAAGCAGATTTCGGAATTTATTTTAAAATAGTTTTATTATTATTTTTTAATAAAATTTCAAATTATTCTGATCTATTCCGAAATATTTATTGATATTTCACAAATTTTCAATAAAAAAATTAAAAATAATAATTAAATTTATATAAATGTATAAATTTTTAATAAAATATTGTTTCGGCTGAAATTCTGTTTTGCAAAATTTTGTAATAATAATTAAATTTAACAAAATATTTAAAAATATAAATTCTGAAATTTTGCTAAGAAATCCGAAATTTGATTCGGGGTGGGGGACCGATATCGGAAATTTCAAACCTTGGTCTGTACTGCATAGCAATTTGTGGTAAGAGAGCGCATTAACTAATTATACCTTGAAAACTTAAATTGTTATTATGATCTGAGTAATTAGATTGTGTTTGGCGTGTGGGTTTATAATTTTTTTTTAATGAACAAGGAGAATTGTGAGAACCAAAGAAGTTCAAAGGTCTATCCATCAATCAAAAGCGTCCACGTGAAACCTCTCATCATCTATTATCTGAGTGCAATCTCACCAGAAGCGTGTGGTGGGTGATCCTTGACTATAAGAGTCAATAGTGGTAACCAAAGAAGTTTAAAGGATTAGTGGATTCACTAGTTAAGGATGCCAAATAAAGAATATACCATGTGAGATACGCCTGTATTCTATGTGTGGAAGGCCCGGAATGAAAAAGGATTGGGTAATCAGAGGACAGCGGAAACTGGAACACGGTTCTGAACTCCCCCACGTCAAGGGGTCAAGATCAACTCCGATGGAGCAACATATTTGAATGGACAGCGTGCTGGGGCAAGGGTGATTGTTCGAAATCACAGGGGCTCCATCCTTCATGGCCACATTCAGGCCTTATCGGGGCTCTACTTTGCTGGCAGAGGCTATAGCACTTCAAAACGTTACTTATTTGGCTCTCGACCATGGCTTCAGCTGTTGTTTTTGAGCTTGATTCCCAAGTCCTAGTTTAGGCTTATGAACAATCCAAGGAAATTAGAAATTCGGAGATTGCCGCCGTTGTGAGAGATATTCAATTCTCTTAAGAACCTCCCTCGGTATCAGATTCAACACACTTCTCATCAAGAGAATGCCCTCGCTTACAAGTTAGCACGTTTAGTCGACATCAAGACTTCATTCCTCACATATTATCTCTTGGCGAATGTAGGAAAATTTTGTTAGTCAAGAGGGGCCCGAATGTGTTTAAGCTCTATTTTTTGTAAGTACTATCTTCCATTTAAAAAAAAAAAATTGGATTAGGGAGAGAAGCAAAGCATATAAGCTAATAGACTCTAGGTAAGGGCTGTAAAAAGGTCTAGTCAGAGAGATGCATGGGTACCTCATGGTCCAGGACAACCGGTAAAGAAAGAAATAATGTACTTGTATTCTGTACCCACTTCTCAGAAGTCCGCGCCCGGGTCGTAATCAAGGTTTATGGAGTTAGGTCATGCTAAGAAGACTGCACCTCGGCTCTATGTTCAACTGATTCCGTGTTCACCCATGATAAATTATTTAAGATCAAATGATCATGATTCATGACCATGACTCTTAGTTGAGATATTTTTTTAGGGAAAATAGTCACTACCTCGGCGGTGACAAGTGGAGGGGCATCTTGGCTCCCATTATCTTGCCATATGCCCCCCTTCTAATCCTATTTAATTATGGTTAAGATTCATCTACCCTTGGGGTTCACCCATCTACCCTTGGTTTTTAGAAAAATATAATTAAAAAATTTAACTAAAGGGTTAAAAATAAACTAACCTGAGTTAAAAGGGAGTTAAAGGGACGGCTATGTAAGAGGGAGTTAAAATAAATTAAAGGGTTTTTCCTAATTTTTATACAAAAAAAGATAAAATAAAAGTAATGAGACCCATAAAAAAGTGTCATATTATATTATCTTTTTGTATAAAAATAGGGGAGAATGGGCAACCAGAAAGTGGACCTAGCATTGCTCAAATTTTTTTTTTTTGGCTGTAGTGTTGTTGGGTCTTAGTTTAGATTGAGACCGTAACGAATGCTTTTTCAGGTACCTTTAGAACTGATTGAAACGGTAACTTTCTCATTTGGAAAAAATATTGTTTTCTTCACTTATGAAGTGCAACAACCAGAGGTATTGTGTTTGAAATGTGTCTACATGGTAGGGGTGGGCACGAGTGCATGAGCCCGAGCAACTCGAGCTTGGCTTGCTTATCAAACAAGCTTGAATATGTTTTTGAAGCTTGTATAGTAAATGAGCCAAGCCTTTTGTACTTGGCTCGTTAAATGCTCGACTCATCTATCCATCTATACTAATTCTAATTGTCGGTTGGTTGCATGGTGCATGTCTCAACATCCTTCAGCTGACATTTTTAAAATTTTTAAGTCTTTTTTCATCCCAGGCAATGCACGGGGTGTTTTTTTTGTTTATATATATATATGGATTGCTATTCTTCACTTGAACTAGTGAACTTGTTAACTTTCTCTAATCTTTTTTACCCACATGTATGGAATACAATTATATTAATAATATATTGTTATTTTTTTTAACATTACATCTATTATAATTTTTTTTAATTAATCATATTTTAATTGATCTCGTCAAATGCGGAACCTCGATTTCCTCATCTATAAACGAGCCGAGCCGGGCCGAGCTGAGGTTGAACACCCACCCCTTGAACAAGGCTAGCAAGTCAGGTCAGTAAGTCAAGTTTAGCCCACCCAAACTTCGGGCCTGACAGTAGGGCTTGGGGCAGCCCGGCCCAATTGCTTCCCTAATTCAGTATTCACTAATTCATTCACATTGTTCATCTGTTCTGCCTTGACCGAAACCGCATATAAATGGGAATAGGAGCCGTCCAAATGAAATGAAAATTTCATACATGGAGCTGAAATCTCTCAAGAACCGAAGAACAAACCCTCAATCTTGACTTGATATATTATTATCTGCAATTGGATAATCGATATCCACAAATCGTTTCAGCACAATAATCTGTTTTTTGTTTTTTTTTTTTGTGAAAATTAATTTAATATGATAATCGGATAATTGATGCATGAACAATAGAAGGGGGAGAAGAAAGGAAGAGGAGAGAGCTGAATAGACTCAAACCAACATGTCTGCAATAGTGTGTGGGAAGAGATCTTTTTTCGAAGACCTTCAAACCCCTCCCGTTTCTAAGCGAATCCGTTGTTCTTCCACTTCTCCGATCCGATTCTCTCCCCCTCGTCCGGCCACCGCCGCTCCGTCGCCGTTATCCGCGCATCTGATCGATCATCTCAGAGCTATCTTTCCTGACATGGATGACCAGGTTTTGATTCTTGGTTCTTATTCGTTTACTTGTTTGATTTTGATTGCTAGGGTTCTTAGAATTAGGAGATCTGAAATGAGAAACCGTTTTTGATTGTTTTTTTTTTTCATTTGAATGCATTCTTCCAGGGTTTGGAATTATTATTTCTTGAAAGGATCTTGTGAGATGATGATTTTTTGTTTATTTTATTTATTTGTTGATGTTTTTATGTAAAATTATCTTGAATTTTGGTTGAGGAAGAGGATCAACGGTGATTGTAATTCGTAGGGATTTGATTTGAATGATTGAACGATGCACTAGGGTTTCTGATCTCTTGTTATTGTATATATATATATATATAATTAAAAGTATTTGATATACCTCGCCCGTGTTCCTGTAGTAATCAACAATCATTTGATAAAAAAAAAAATTCATATAACAGCATTTCAGGTCATAATCCCAGCTTTGCTCTGAATGGCGTCTACAACTGCCATGGTTATTAAGATTTAAAATTTATATTGGTAGATGAGCTACAAAGATCTTACCCTTGTCTCTTCGGAAAAACAGAAAAAAGGAATCTTGCAATACCTCTTCCACCTATTTGCAATAGAATTTGTTGAGGACCTAGTGCATTTTTCAGTTGGAACTAACATGGTGGATAGAAGTTGATAGTAGGCGCACCTGTTGGTTTTTTTATTTTTATTTTTTGACAAATCAACTTGATTGGTGCTTAGAGATATTTTAGCTCTAGGAGAAATCAATTGTCAAAATTG
Source organism: Tetracentron sinense (assembly GCA_015143295.1). NCBI lineage: Eukaryota > Viridiplantae > Streptophyta > Magnoliopsida > Trochodendrales > Trochodendraceae > Tetracentron > Tetracentron sinense. Next base: position 10,448,041 of record CM026569.1, read on the forward strand.
AAGTATATTAGGGTTATCAGCAGAACTGCACAAGAAATTTGTCTTTTGTGTTCAGAAATATGTTGCCTACGGTATGCCTAAAATAGTCTTGTTATTGCATTTTAACCAGTGTAGTCAAAGCGTCTAGGCAACGCCTAGGCGATAGGGGGTTCCCTAGGCGAGGCATTGCCTAAGGGTCTAAAATTTACTTTACCTATTTAAATTATATAAAATTTAGTAAATGCCCACCTAGATTATGATCTAGGCGATAAGAGCCCTGGCTAGGCGAGGCGGTGGCCTAGGCATTGCTTACAAGGTTGTTAAATCGTTATCGAATCGTAAAATCGTTTTAGGACTCAAATCGTAAATCGTAAGATTCAATCTTTTTTTTTTTTTAAATTGCTAAAAAATACATAATAATAAAGAAAATAGAATAATTCATTATTAAAAAATTCATTCATATCTATTGATAAAAGAAAGTAATGAACATTTCATCGCACACTATACAAAACACGGATGAACTTTATAAAACGAAACACAACCCCCAATATCATCAAAGATAAATCAACAAAAGTAAACTCATATAACCATGTTGTATGAGATCGAGTCCCTTCTCCTTGTTAGCCACCCTTCGGGATTTATCCCTGCTTAACTGGTTGTGTGGTATAAGGGGATCTGCACGGCCCGAGGGACTTATTGGGGTGCTTTAAGAGCCCCAGATACCCTCGTTCCAAAAAAAAAGTATCAAAAGACTTGTACAACTAAATAGACTAATAAAATAAATTATCAAGCTCTCCCAGAATCCAACTCTCCAACTCCATCTTCTTTCTTCTTTCTCATATTTTTTTTTTTTTTCCGTTTACAACAACAAAGAGAAAACCAAAATAAGGGTTTTGGCATGTCATAACAGGGGTTTTCCTGTTTCTTCTTAAAAGACATAAAGTACATTTAAAAGATAGAAAGAATAAAAAACATTAAATTTTTTTTTTTCTTAAGTATTGGTTCGCAATAGGGGTTTCTTGCGCGAATCAGATGAATCGCATGAATCGTACGATTTGAATTGCAAATCACAACCTGGATCGCAAATCGAATAAGATTTACCCAATTAAGATTTTCACTTGCGAATTGAATTGTTTTGCATGTGATTCGATTCAAATTGTAGGATTTGAATCGCAAATCTCAAGCAGTGTTACAAATTTCATTCTCAAGTTTTTATCGGGAGATTGTCAAATCTTAAATTTTTTCGGTTATATCTCGACAATGATTAAATAAATATATTAAAATTATAGAAAATAATAATAAATATCACCAAGTTAATAACTCATAAACCCAACAATATGGTGTATTTCTTACGACATTTTTAAAATCTCGGCTAAATTTCGCGATATTTACGGGATAAAAAGAGAAAATTATATTTTTCGCAAAAAATTTAAAATATTGGGATAAAAACGGAGTTTTAAACTTTAGATGTTTTTTTCGGGAGAAATTCTCGGGAGATTTGTAACAATGATTGCAATGATTTAACAACCATGATTGCTTAGGCAACATTTTGACCACTGATTTCAACATAGAGAGATTTGCGTTGCTTCACACAATAATTGATTGTCTGCTGAACTTCTTTAAAAATGGATATATCATGCAATTGTGGTCTTGTGGATAGAATATGCGATACATTTGCTTCACTTAATATATGTCAATATGTCGCTAATGAATTCATAATACTACTATTTCAGCAACTTGGGAGAGCACTTGAAGAATGTGGCAATGATTTGGATTCTACTATCAAAAGTCTGAATGAGCTTCGTTTAGGATCCGTGGAAGGAAACTTAGGTTCTGCTGTAGAAAAATCTGATACAGGTATGGAAGCAAATGTTGATTTGCGATCACCAATAGATGGGTATATGTCTGATGTCCAAGTAAACTTAAGCTCATTTAATTTTGGGCTTTATCTTTCCTGAGATATCCTCCTATCTCTTGCTTTCTGTTTCTTGCATGTGAGGATGCGAGATATCCTCCTATCTCTTGCTTTTTGTTTCTTGCATGTGAGGATGCTGTTTCTTTGAATTTGATCTTATCTAAATTTAAGTTGGGTTCTTTAATTGCATCATTTTAAGTCTGGTGGAAATAATGATATTAAAAATGGGCATAAGTTTTGTTGGAGGGTGGTTTTCATCATTTTTTTACCTAACCGAATTCTAGCATGTAGCCATAGTTGTTAAAGGCGTCGCCTAGGCGACCAGGCACTTTGTTGGGCTCAGGCGACTGGCTGCCTTAGGTAGTCATTATTAAAAATCTGATATATGTAATATCGTTATTTTTTAAGATTATAAAAATTTATTTTATTTGAATATGATTGTTCAGTAAACAAAAAATATGTTATTTTATATCCTTCTCATATCTTTTACAATATAATATGTTAGAATTTGTATATCCAACAAAAAAAGTTTGCAGATAGAAGAAGAAAGAAGAGACGAATAGTGTTAAGTATGTTTCTCTCATGTTAACTTGTTCTCTCTCTCAATGGGTGGACTAATTAGTCCCTCACCCTCTGTTTATTGGTGGACCATATAGTCCCCATTTGTGTTTTTTTATCTTGGTTGTTAAATTATAGCTAGCTCGGGCGGCCCAATAACAAATTAAGAGTCTTTAAATGCTCCAAATTCCTTCTAAGACCCCTAAAACTCTCAATATTATTTTTATTACTTATCTTGAGTATAATCGAGAAAAAGAAAGAAATGAGAGTAAGAGGTACGACATCTCCCTCCCCCCCCCCCCCCCCCCTACTTCTTTCTCCCCTGTTTAGCGTCACATCTGACTGTCGGACTATTTTATACTTTTTATTCAATCTTATATTCTCTCCTCTCTCTCTCTCCTATTGGGCTATCTATTTTTTATCCCTCACAAATCCCTCTCTCCCCCCTTTCAACAATAATTATAGACTTAATTTTTATTCCAACACTTGAAATCCCCTTTTATTATTCTTAGAACTATCTCTAACTATGGTTCTATCAAGGTGCATCTTGACAATGGTGTACTTTATATGATTGTAGGGTCTCTTATAAAAGAAAATGCATCATACATAGATCTCATATTCGGGGAATTTTTGCAACAAAAAATTCATTAGGCGACGCCTCGGGCGCTTCAGGCTACCGCCTCAGGCATCCATGGGGTCTATCGCCTCAAGTCACTTGATCGTCTTGACAACTATGCATGTAACATTTAAAAGATTCCTAATATTAAATTAGGATCTATGTCATAGTTATCGTATATGGATTCAGCCTATTTGCTTTTGGTAATCGCATGCTTTCAAAGCTAATTTAACTTGATATGGAAAACCTCATGGCATGAAAGTGGGTAATATTTAGCCTGGAGGTTCACTGAAATGTATTGCTTTTTTTTATTCTAATATATGTACCCCTGAGAAAAAGTTAGAGTTGATAGAATTTAGACATGCACAAATATCGAACGTAGTACTATGTCATTCCTTTTGGCTCAAATTTGCATGTAGAAAATTCAGACTGTAATTACCGGATTAAGAAGCGAAAACGAGAAGCAAAGCGAAAGTGAGAAGTGGGAGGTAAAGCTAAAAAAGATCTTAGGAAATGAGAAGCGAGAAATAAGATAGGGAGCCTCATATTCCTGAGATGTTTCCACACATGAGATGTTTGGAGAACTAGGCTCAAAATGTTCAAATCTAACAATACTTGCTCAAGGTCTACACTGAGTATACCCCGTAAATTCTCATATACATAGTTCTCTTTGACTACTAAATGAGATGTAATGGAAGTGATCTGGGGAAACAAGTTTCCTAAGAAGCGAGCATCCCACCTTGTTCATAGCTTCCGTGCAACAATGTAATTTAGATAGAGATAAAAATTATAGGAGATTATCATAATCTCCATTATTACTTACTGAATGTTCTCTTCATGAGGTATGACCATGACACTATGATAATTTGGGCTTGCAAACCTAAACATAGATTGTTGCTGGCATGCCACCAACCATGGTCGGAAATGAATGTATTTAGTTCTTTCGACTTCCCAAAGTGAGCATCCCACTTTGTACATATCTTTTTTACAATGATATAATTCAGATAGAGATAAAAACTATAGGAGATTATCATAATCTCCATTATTATTTACTGAATGTGCTCTTCATGAGGCCTGACCATGATGCTATGATAATCTGAGCTTGCAAACCTAAAATGTTGCTGGCATTCTACCAACCATGGCCGGAAATGAACGTATGTAGTTCTTTCGACTTCCCATGTTGGAATCAATCTGTACTATAATTAAACGTGAAGCCTTTGGCTTTTCATTGAATCAAAGTCCATTTTCATCTGTCAATCTTCTAAATTCCTAGCTGATGTTGTAGGCAACAAGGCGAGTCTTTGTGGATCATCTTCAAGCGATATGTAAGGGGCCAAAGTGTCCTTTTTTAAAAGTCAAATCTACTCTACTGGTTCTAATATTCTTTTTTTTTTTTGAAAGTCCTCCATGTTAAATACTTAATATCTACCCTATGGATTGTTTGTGATCACAGCCCATTTGACGCGTCTCATGTCCTTTTGCATGTGCCATTTAAGCGCTATCAAAATTGTAATCTTTTGACCTTCATTATCATCATGTTGATCTCATATGTAAAACCAGGTTGCTCTAGGATGGTTATTAGTTAATAAATTATAGTAAAATGCCGAGGGCAAATTGTAAGTTTTATAGGTCGTGGATAAGTCACTGGTCATTCTAGTCATTATTAATTAATAATTATTAGTTGCTATTACTAATACTTTCTTTGACAGTTTCTTAATTCTTATCTCTTGAAAATAAATATTCAAACTTTATTAAATCACTATATCAAAGTTCTTAGCAATGTGACTGTGGATGAGTCTTACTAGGCTTCATATGCTATAATCATGTAAAATTATATGAGCACTGAAATTAGAGAATTATAGATCATGATTCATGAAAGTAAAAATAGTATTATATGATCTACTTGTCCTTATTAGACGGTTAGCAATGGATTTCTTCTAGAAGCAAACCCAATAATGTGGACAGTAGTGTCTTGTGGTTTATAATCATGTCAAACTTGTAGAAACCAAACAAAAAGGCAGAAAAAAGAGAGGCAAACTACGTCATGGAAATAAAAATAGTATTATGTTACTCTTCTTTGTTAGATTGATAAAATGATCTTTCCGAGAAACAAATTCGAGAAAGCTTTAGATTGAGAAAATGGTTTCGCTGGAATGCGCAATAATTGTGCGATTAGGCTTAAGGTAGATTGATAAGATGAGCAGGGAAGAGGCAATCTGTAGATTTTCAGTGGCGCAATTTTGTAGATTCTATATATATATATATAGGGAAGGGATCGGGAGACATGGAAGTGAACATATATGTTCACACATGCACACAACCAACCATTGGATCCTCAAATCTAATGGCCATCATCACACCACCATTTATGTATAGACGGGCATTATAGAAAATTTAAATTTTCTTTTAAACCCGTCTCCATCTTCCTCGGGAGAGTTTATTCATTCGTGAGCTCTCTCTCTCTCTCTCTCTCTCCCTCCCTCTCCTATGTCTTTCCCTCTCTCTTTTCCTCCCTTTTCTCTCTCCAGCGATATGTGTGTTGATGTAGATGGGGCATCGAAAGCAAGGCTGGGGCTGAATGGAAGGAAATTTTGTGGGAATCAAGTTGTTGCTGTATTTTATCATGAGAATAAGTTCTTTCAAGGAGAGTACAATGGCTAGTTAGCTAGCTCTCTTATCACATTGGGACTCAGCTTCCCATTTTCTCTTCCATACTGTAACATAAGGGATTTTGGCACCTCTGGTTTCTTCAATTTAATGTTAGATTGCTTGCAGAATGGTTTTTTAGGTGTAATCTAATTGGTCTAGCACGGCTCTTGACTGAATTGTTGGTTTGCAAGGTAAAATGAGAGATTGAGAAGGACCGAATTGGATACCAAATTGGATTTTGGATTGGGCTACTTCAGACTCTCCACTGGTAAGATTTTCCAAAGAGGAAGTTGCAGAGATCTTGAATTGAAATATGGCCCATCCATTAGAGATGGGGTTTCACAATTTTATTTTCTAAAAACGTTGAAAGAAAGGGAACACCAGGATCCCGGAAATTTGAAATAGGTGATATCACCTCCGGCAGTCCAAATAGCTGGTTTTAAGGCTTGCAGAGAGGAGAGAAAAGAAGTCGCACCTAATTTTAGGGAGGTCGCCGGAACCCGTCGGAGGAAAAGCTTGAAATCCGTTGGAGAGAGAAAGAAGGAAGAGAGGGGAAGACGCGGGTGAGAGAGAGCTCACGAAGGAAAATTCCCCCAAGGAAGGCAACTGGATTTAAAAGAAAATTTAAAATTCCTAAAATGCCCTTCTATACATAAATGATGGTGTGATGATGCTATTGGATCTGAAGATCCAATGGCTGTGTGCGTGTGTGAACATATATGTTCACTTCCATGTCTCTCGATCCCTTCCCATATATATATATATATATATATATTTTAAAATCACAGAAAAAGAGTGCTTGAGAAGCAGTGCCTGATCGGTCCCACTTGGCATATAAATCAACCAGAAGATGTGATCTAATTATCGTAAACTGACACAATGCAATTAACAAGGCTTCCAAGTTCCATCTAATTATTAATCAGGGATTTTGTTGAATATAGTTCGACAAATAGGAGTATACTGCATAATTAATATATGATTATGTGATTCTGTATCTGATAACTCAGTTAGATAAGCTGAGTTTAAAAATTGCTTCTTCTGTCAATGATATCTTTTAACTGAAGAGCAAGAATCTCATGCGTGTATGGAAATTTAGCAGGTATGGTGAGCACTGATGGAGATGTTGCATCTTCTGAGGAACCATCAGTTCCAAACATCCCTCATATGGATGGTGCAGAATGGGTGGATTTGTTTGTTGGAGAAATGAAGAGTGCCTCTAACATGGATGATGCCAGAGCCCGTGCCTCGAAAGTTCTTGCGGTTTTGGAGGAGTCCATTAGTGAGCGTGTAGTTGCAGAGGGTGCACAAAGCTTTCACAAGGTGAGTATATATATGTCATGCTCAAGCCTACCTACCTCTGTAAATGCAGATGCAAGTAATTGTCGATTCTTATCTCTGAAGACTTAGTACTTATGATGTGTTGCTGTTAGGAAAATACATTGCTGAAGGAACAAGTGGAATTACTAACTCGAGAGAACAACATTCTTAAGCGAGCCGTGGCTATCCAGCATGAGCGTCAAAAGGAGTACGATGATAGGAGCCAGGAATTGCAGCATTTGAAGCAGCTGGTGTCTCAATATCAGGAGCAGTTGAGAACACTTGAGGTCAGTATCACAATCCATTCAGATGAGTATAACCATCTGCTATACTCAACTCCTTATTGTCAAGAAAAGGAAAAATAAATAAATAAATGAAATAAATCAAAGAAAAAAGGTCTTAGTAACCAATATTATTGTTTTCATGGTGGGTGGGTCATACCTTCCTATCTGGCATGGCGTGAATTGTTTTTGTTTGTCTGTCCATGCTGCCGATGTATGATAAACTTTTGTTTCGTCTTGTGGTGACAGTTGAATAACTATACGCTGATGATGCATCTGAGGCAGGCTCAGCAAGGCAGCTCCATCTCTGGACGTTTCAATCCGGATGTCTTCTAATAAAATGATGGAACATAGTTTTCTAGTGCAAGCTGAACCCTCAAACTCATTTGATCTGTTGTTTGTGAAAGGATCCTGTTATACATGTGATGCTGTCTGGTGCTGCATAATTTTGCAAGCTGCAGGTAGTGTCACTGCTTCCCTCTCTTTTGTGTGACCAGTAGACTATATAAATATAAAAAGGCTCTTCAGATTCATTTTAGTTTTAACACAAGCAATTCTAATCTGTCATCACTTCAATTACTACATGAGATTATACAGTTGGTTTTGAACTACATTTTTGTATTCTTTTAAGGGATATATGAACTTTAAGCCCATATTCTACAAGGATAATATATAATACAAGTACTCAAATTGTCCTTCAGCATTTTGTCATGGATGGGTAAGAAATCTACTGGTTCTGTTATCACTTATCAGCGTGACGAGATTATTTTGGGCCATCTTATTTGATTTTCTTCTTCACAAAGTAATAATCTTTATACTAGAAGTTCCGGGGGTCAATGTGCACAAATCAAATTGTGTAATTTTGGTTCAGAAAATTTTCTTTTGGAACAGGATTCTCTCAAGCATATTCTTTGAGAGAACCTCTTGCATGCGTATTATTGCCCCATGTGTCCCATTATTCTTAGTTGGTCAGCATTAATTTTTATGGTTAATGCTAAACCCAATTAGGGTTTTAGAATGTCAAAAAAAAAGAAAAGAAGAAGGATTGCGTTCTCTCTCAACTACATGTGATTGAGGGGATCCATACTCTTTCTATATTGGCTGGGTCCATTCAGTAGTAGGTCCTGAATCTCCTGATATGCTCATGAGGACCCTGCTTGAATTAAAAAAGTAGTATTTTAAAGGGTATGATAGGGGGAAGAGCTTCATGGGGTTGGCGTAGTTTGCTGCTTCTACTGCTTGGTCGCACAACTTTAAAACTGGGTTTAAAGTGGCAAGTGGGGTGGCAATGAGTTGAGAATCTAGCATGACCCATGGGTCCCGAACCATTCAAGATTTATCCCATACCCAGCTACAGGTGTTACCCAAGATGATTTGAAAGTGTCCTCCCTGGTGGATCCCGATTCTGGAGATTGGAGTCTTACCCATTTAGAACAAATGTTCCAAAGAGTTTCTGTGAAGGAAATTTCCCAAAATCACGCTCAGTCATATCGGAGCTGTAGACAAGCTAATTTGGCAATTCACGAAAGATGATCTAATCAGAGTAAATTCGGCTACCCATCTGGCTATGCAACAGTTGGAGTATCGCAGACCTTCGTCTAGCTCCTCCCCTCTGGGCGAGGACATACAGTGGAAATCGATCTGGCCTATGCCCAATCCCCCCAAGATCAAGTTGTTAGTTTGGCGCCTTTGCCATAATGCGGTAGCAGTGGCGGCCAGTTTGAATCGTAGACACATTTAGGTGGTGACCTCTGCCCTTTGTGTAATTAGGAAGTCGAGACGATTGAGCATCTCTGTAAAGACCCCAAAACCCTACCTTGGTCATAATGGGACTTTGGATCCGCCACATTACTTATCCCTTTGCTTAATCTCCATAACAATAAGGCAAAACTAAAAGATGATTATCCCAAAATAGCAATTATAAACATTTCTTTCGATATATATATATAATCCAAACTATCCTGAACAATTGAAATAAACCTATATAATCACCATGATCGGGTAGAATAAAATCATCAAATAACAGTGAACAATCTAAGCAACATTTGGAAATAACATGAGTCTAATACAATACTACTTAGAAAGTAAACTATGATCTACTAGCAGGGATAACGATCAAAATCTTTGGCTCCCTCATCTGGAAGCTCACCTGCTTCTCCTTCTTCAAAGTACTCATCTTCCACCCAAGGAGCAGCTATCTGATCCAGCGTTAGACCTGAACGACAATAACAGGTCGACTGAGCATTGAATACTCAACGGATATTCAAACTAACCAACAATAGCACATGCATATATCTAATATCAAAATCATGTAACAATTGTAAAGTCAATAACAATTTAATATAAAATGAACATAATCAAAGTGCGAAAACATATGAACATCATGACCTACCTTGACTCGTGTACTTGTGTGACTCTTGAACTTGTGACTCTTGGACTTGTATCATAAATGTCATGCATGCTTGTTTTCCATAAAAATAGTGACCGAAGTCTTTGTATTTAGATCCATGGAGGTGCATCGACAGAAGCGTAAGCCCTTAGAGCTCTTGAGATACTAAATGTCTATGATAATTATCCAGGACTTGAAATTTTATCCATGGAGAACATCAACGAATACCGGAGCTACTTGAATTTCGGGATCCTTGTAAAATCATGCAATGTCCTTATCCTTGTACTTGTATTTCAGTGTTCAGAGTCCTTGTACTTGTATTTTAGTGTTCAGAGTCTTTGTACTTGTATATCAATGTTCAGAGTCCTTATACTTGTACTTGTTCATATCCTTGTATTTAAGTATGTAGTGTCTATGCAGTGTCCGTGTTCATGCAATATCCGTATTCATGCTTGTGTACACGTGAGACTTGTAATCTATTACACATGTTAACTTGTGCTTAAGTGTTGTGATTAACATCTGAGCTCGGTCATCACCTAATTGCGGTCTTCCGTCAAAAAACTCCACTAGGTTACATCTTCATAGTTAGAAAATTCTCGACATGAAGGACTTCCTCTAAGTGCTGGCCTACTCGAATGTCAATCACCATGCAACATGAATAAGCATAATTTTATCATAACATATTCCATGTCTTGTCATGTTCATGCTAACATTTCTAACATAATTTCTAAGCATAATTCATTATAGTATATATCTTATCGTACTCATACAAAACTTCCAATATCATCATTTTCATACTTAGTGTTCCTAGGCATTTCAACAAACATCTATTATGCGTTAGTTATGTATACAATGCCTTTCCCATTTTCACATTCCATAAACATCACATACCCATTCGTGACCACATTCAAACATCCATAATCCATCATTTCTCCATTTTAGCCAATCCATCATCATTTCCATACATCCATAATCCCTAAGCATAATCCATAATCCCTAAACATATTCCATAATTCAATTTAAGCTTCTATCATACCTATTCATCCATAACCTTACTTAAATATGCAACTCCTATACAAATCCATCATTTCTTACTAGTTAAATAATCATACTAACATTGCAAGAGATAGATTAGATATTATATCAACCTCAATTCATATTTCAATTCCTTAATTTATGTATATTCATGTAAATCTCTTGATAATCTAAACATATTCTTATTTAAATATGCAAAACATCTTAATAAGGTTAATTAGAAGGGATATCGACCTTAGGGATTCTTCCCTTGAATCCAACTTGCTAGATGAAGCTCCTTCAAGCTTTGTTTTCTTCTCCAAGCAAACCCTTCTCCTCCAAGTCAAATCCTCTTTAAAACCTAGGGTTTTCTCTCCTCATTTGCCAAATTAGGTTTAATATAGTTTAGAACCCTAAACTCTCGAAATAGAACATCAATTTATAATCTAAGGGTTAAAAACCTCTAAATCCACAACCCTTTTAAAAAATTTCTGGGCGCGACTGCGATCGATCGTCAAATTGGGCGATTGATCATCTCTCGCCTGGCGATCGATCGTCACATCTGTTGCGATTAATCGTTGAAGAAACAGAAGCTTACCCAGCTTTTTTGGTCGAGGACGATTGATCATCACGTTAGTACGATCGACCGTCACACAAAACAGAGGCTTCTCTAGATTTCAGGTTATGGGCGATCGATCGTCGGACTCCTGCGATCGATCGTCAACTCTGATTTTTTCACTATAACAACACTTAAACCATTTAGACCACACCACACCACACCATTTAGGTATAATTAAATATGCATTAAAATATGCCAAAAGACTATTGTACCCATATTAATTATATTAAAGACATGAAAGAAGATTCGGGTCTATACAATCTCTTCCTTCATTGCCAGTGTTCTAGAGCTATTTGGTTGGGGTCCCCATTATCGTTTCGATTTCATCAGACAACTCCTCAATCCTACTCCTCAATCTTTTTCTCGATGGTGGATTGATTGGACTCGAAAACTAGAATTTAAAGCAGGGACGAGAGAAATGGCGATCCAAGTGAGTACTGTTCTTTGGAGTATATGGATTCTGAGGAATGATATTCTTTTCAAGGTAATGATCGGACCCAAATACCACTATAACAAACGCTAATCACCTTGCAGAGGAGCTCTTATCTGTGGATAACTTGAGGAGGTCGCAAAACCAATCTTACCATTTCTTTTGGAATACTGCTCTGTCAATAAAAATTTGGAAGCCTCCCAACAAATCTTGGGTGAAGATAAATGTTGATGGTGCCGCCCTCCCGTCGACGTGGCAGTGGGAGGTGGATGCGTGGTTCACAATCACGAGGGCAGATGTCTTCTCAAAAGAGCTCTTCCTCTTCTAGGTGGGTCAACAATCATGGCTGAGGCCACAACAGTTCGATTGGGACTCTCTTGGCAGTTGAACACTTTTCAAGAAAAGTCATCATCGAATCGGACTCGAAGGAAATTATTGACACACTCAACAATGAGAATGTTCATCCGTAGGGGTCTATCCATGAGATCCTTACCGACATCATCAACTATCACAACCGGATTGAGGTAGTTTCTTTCTAGTTTGTTCGGCGTGAACTAAATATGGAAGCTCATTGTCAAGCTCAGATAGCTTTGAAGCAAAATATCTCTATTCCCTCTTATGAGGATCACAAGAATATAGCGGAACCCATTGTGGGTACTGTAATGACCTTTCCTCATTAATGAAGTGATGCTATATACCGAAAAAAAAAAAATCTATTAAAAATTACTAATTAACTTATTTCTCAAGATAAAACATTTCTTTACAAATAAAAGTGTTTTTTGGTAGGTGACATCATTTATCTAGGTTAGTAGTAGAGGTTAGGAGTTAAGTTAGTCTAAAGGTGGGGAGGAGCGGAGGCAAGATTTTCTAGTAGTGGGGGCACTCATGCTTCATTGAAAATAGTAGTAATTGTTGATGACTTTTGTGGAGAAAGATTAGGTGAGTACGAAATATTATGGGTCTAGGAGTTTCGGGGCATAGCCCCTGAAATTTTTTTTGACAACTAAGTTCTCAGGTTGTCTCGTCCATACATTTTGTATATATCTTATGAGTATTGTTTCTCATTCTATACGGGATAGCTCTCCCCTACCTCATAGATATGTCAAGTTAAATAATTAAATTAAATGATATAAAATATATATTTTATTTTCAAAAGTCCAAAGACATTTCTTCATTGCCCTATAGCTATGTTATACTAAATAAATATTATAACTTTTTTAGGGGACAACTGCCTCCTTATCCCATGAGTATGCCTAAGTAAATTCTTAAACAATTTAGTATAAAAAAAGTCCAATTGTGATTTAATTCGAATAATTCAATCACACACTTACATAACTCCCCTTTAACTCTGGTTAACCCTTAGGATTAATTTTTTTCTAAAAACAAAGGTTAGATTATTGAACCCTAAGGGTTAGTATATCTTAACCATAGTTAATGAGGGTTAAAAGGGACACATGTGTGAACTCAAATATGATCTCAACTCAAAAGATAAATATTTCCCGAAGTTCAGTGGCACCTGTCCCCATTCCCATGCGATACCTAAAAAAATGAAAAAAAATAGGTTTTCAAAAGTTGAGTGGGGGCACGTGCCCCCACAGGCCCCCACCTGGCTCCACTCCTGAAGGTGGGCCTCTTAACAGTCACAGCATTTGAACTTGAGTTCTCCCCTAAAGGAGAAATGGCAAGCCACTGAGCCTTACTTATTAAGGGAATTTGAAAATTACAAATAAGTAATATGTAAAAGTTGCTGGAGTACCAAATAGAAAGTGGCCCTAGAATTGCTTTTTGAATTCTACCCAAAAAAAAAAGAAGAAAAAAAATTGCTTTTTGAATCAATCCTTGGAAAAAAAAATGTTTACCGTCAAGATTGGTGTTGGCACACTCCAATATTTAATAACTGCATCACATTATTATAAATTATTGGCCCATTAATTAAGGGTGGTGTTGGCACACTCCAATATTTAATAACTGCATCACATTATTATAAATTATTAACTACACATCATTAAATTTATAAATTTACTTAATACACACAAAGAACAAAAAATCACTTATAGATTTTATAACTACATACCAATCACAATGTTAGGTATTGTATTTATTTAGGATGTTTGAAGTTCACTGTTTGGTGGTTTTTGTTTTCTGAATTTGTTCCAAACTCTGTGGCTTTATGTAAAAAGGAAAGGAGTTAAATCTAATAGATATATTTTTTTTGATAAACATGGGGTGCCCGAAGCTTAAGACTATGACTAATCCCCACGTTGTATAAGGGGATTTGGCTTTTGGAAACCAAAAAGTCGGAACCATCCCATCCACTTTCTTCTCATCTTCTCCATTTTGAAATGGGACTTCCTCATGCAAGAAAAACACCTTAATCTAGTAATAGTTAATGGGCCAAAAATAACATATTAAATGAAAAGTTCCACTCTTTTCTTTTGTGAGCAGGTCATTTTTCGCAGTGTTTTAAGTATGAGTAGTGGTGGTGATGGGCAAGACAGCACAAACAAGGGATGGGATTGTCTCTAAGCAGATGCCAGTAATCTGCTTAGTAAATGGTCTCTGGCTTCCCGCATATCATCCAACATGTGACGATAAAAGGGGAGAAGTCATTTCGTTTTCTCCCCTTGTTTTGACTTCTCCCCACTTGATATCTCACCATTTTTTTTATCACCGTATGTGGATGATGTGCGGAGCCAGAGACCATTTTTCTGGCATCTACCCCGAGACAATCCCGTGCCCATAAATAAATGCTTAGCTCTAAAGTTATTAAAATTGAACCTACCACTCATGAAATGAAGTGCTTGAAATAAAATTGACGTATCTACTAACAGAAAGTTATTAAAATTGAACCTACCACTCATGAAATGAAGTTGTTGAAATAAAATTGACGTATCTACCGCATGATGATGTCATTGTAGTGATAACCACCTCCGGGCTGCATACAGAGGAGAGAGTGAGATTAAAGATAGGGGAATGAAAATGATAATTAGGCTTGGTAAGTATTAACTTAAGGTTAATGTATATTTCCAAAACCAATGTTAATAGTATCAACTTAACGGAAATATATATTTGAGTAGTGATAGGCGGACCCATGGTTCTCATTTGCTAACCTAAGGCATCCACCTATTGGGTTCCCTATTTTTTTTCCTAAGAACAAAGGCTAGTTAGATGAACTCTAGGGGCAAGTGAATCTTAACCACAATTAATGGGTGTTAAAAGGGACATATGGTGGCTTGTAGAGCCCCCTTTAATTATGGTTAAAAATAATCACCGTAAGGTTAATATTTTTTTAAAATTTTTTTCTTAAAACTAAGGTTAAATAGACGAACCCTAGGGGTGAGTGAATCTTAACCACGGTTAGTGAGTTAAAACAAGACACATGACGGCTTGTAGAGACCCCTTTAATAATGGTTAAGCATATTTAACCTGAGATTAATATTTTTTATTTTGTCGTAAAACCAAGATTAGTTGGATGAACCTTTAGGATGAGTGAATCTTAACCATTGTTGGTGGGTGTTAAAAAGGACACATGACGGCCTGTAGAACCCCCTTAATTATGGTTAAGCATAATTAACCTAAGATTAATATATATATATATATATATATATATATATATATATATATATAAATGGATGAACCTTAAGGATGAGTGAATCTTAATCATAGTTAATGGGTGTTAAAAGGGACATATGACAATTTGTTGAGTCCCCTTTAATTGTGGTAGAGTCCCCTTTTTTTAAATCCAAGCTTTAACGAAGCATTTCCTCAAATAATAGGGGTAAAATGGTAAAAGGGTATCCTCCCATTAGCAGCGTCAACCTAATGAATCTAACGAGAGAGGGTAGTGTAATTTCCAAAAATAAGAGGGGAGGTATCTCAAAGTTACCAAATCTCAGGAGAAGTCATTGTAATCTATCCAATTCTTTTTATGGTATAAGAAGTGATTTAAAACTCTCCATAGTAGGTACTAATGGATTGAAAATCCAAGGGTGTCAAAGCACCAAGTGGGCCCACCACTTAAAGCATGTGTGACTCGTCATCATTGAATTTTTAATCAAACGGTTCAACTTAGCTCTCCATAGTACCTACTACACCAGAGTTTTAAATCTTTCCTTTTTTTTTGTTTTCTGTTTTTGTTTTGGAGAGTAATCACTTTCCTTTTTTAATTTGATGCCAAACGAGTTTTGGTGAAAAAAAAGTCTTATTAAAAGAAGGGCTCAGGATCCTCTCGAGTTGGAACCCTAGAGGTCGCCACCTGTCTCCTTTGACACCCTTTAACCATGGGTAAGGTTCACCCAACCCTAGGGTTCACTCACCCTAGGGCTCACTCACACGTGACGACCTCTAGGGTTCCAATTCGAGAGGATTCTCTCGAGAGAATCCTGTGCCAGAAGGGCTCAGGATCCTCTCGAGTTGAACTCGAGAGAATCCTCTTGAGTTGGAACCCTAGAGGTCGCCACGTGTCTCCTTTGACACCCCTTAACCATGGGTAAGGTTCACCCAACCCTAGGGTTCACTCACCCATCCTTGGTTTTTTTTTTTTTAATTATTATTTTTAAAATTAAAAAAATATTTTTAATATTAAAAAACTCTAAAAACAGTTTTTTTAATTTAAAAAATAATAATTAATAAAAAAAAAAAAAACCAAGGATGGGTGAGTGAACCCTAGGGTTGGGTGAACCTTACCCATGGTTAAGGGGTGTCAAAGGAGACACGTGGCGACCTCTAGGGTTCCAACTCGAGAGGATTCTCTCGAGTTGAACTCGAGAGAATCCTGTGCCTAAAAGAAGACATTATATATTTAGAAAAAGCAGTAAATGTTCTTAAAGTTCCCACTTCTCATCACTATGCTTCATCCATAGTGTTCATCACGAGAGAGAGAAAAGTTCTGTGCAACTAGGGGGAAGCAAATCGTCTATGTTCTTCCCTCTGGCCATGAGTATTGGAAGGCCAAAATCAATTGGTTTGTACGATTTAACAGTTGTAACCGCAGATCATGGCCTTCAAAAACGTTGGCCACTGAGAAGATACCCAGGGAAGAACACAGAGAGGATATAGGTCACAACTAGGGCTAGTATTTCTAGGGAACCAAATTGTCTGCGTTCTTCCCTGTGGTCTGACTGTTTGAAGGTCAGCATCTCTTGTATGGCTGTTTACAGTTTTTTCAGACGATTTGATCCTGACCCATGGCCACAGGGAAGAACCCCAGGAAGAACACAGACGATTTGCTTCTGCCTTTCTGGGTGCAATAAACTTTGAAGTGCTTAAGCATGCTCGTGGATTACCGGGGTATTGAAGTGCTTAGACATAAAACTTGTGAAGTTTTAATATAGACGAATTAATCCAAGTTCATCTCAGCAATTGTCTAATGATATGTATTCCATGAGCAGGTTCAGATGGATCAATTAAGTAAAATCTAATGGATTTTTTTAAAACTATGAATTTGAATGAAAGTCCATGTCCCTGAGCATGGGTTTATGCTTGAGAAAAGAGAGAATGTTTCTTTCAAATGAATCATCTCTGTCAGAACTATGACAATAAAGACATACTTACTCAAGTTTGAGCTCTCTTTTAATGAATTTCTACCACTTACCAAGAAGAAGCTTACAAACTGCTAAGATTTTGATAATCAGCAATCTTGAGGCACGATCTGGTTATTGCCAATTTAAATGGGGTTTTTGCATATCAACTACTAAGTTTATCCTATTTTGCAAAGACACTGTTATGTATAAATGATTTGCAAAGTAATCATTTTAAGCCCATAAAAGCTTTAATTGATTACACCAACAGAGAAATGAAGGGAGAGAGAGAGTCTTGCTAAGAATATTTTGTTCACACTTCAAACCACAGACAGAGTACTTTGTTTTAGAACACAAAACTAAAAGAGTCAATATCTATCTACTAACTTGTGACCAAAAAAAAAAATCTACAAACTAAGCTGACTTGGTCAATGTTCTTCATTTGCAAGGAACTTCATATACTTCAGATGATCCCAACCATGACTTTGTCTACCAACTGAGGTTGAAATCACTCATATTCTAAAGAGGTTAGTGATTGTATTGTGCATCTCACTACCATAGTTCATGCTTCACCAATCTTTACTCTTCCTCTCTATGCATAGAGAGAGAGAGAGAGAGAAGAGAGAGAGAGAGAGAGAGAGAGAGAGAGATTAAACACAGCTTACTGGGAAAGAGATGAGCTTTAAGTTGTTGTTTAGGAAACAGCAACAAGCCTTGTTCCAGATTTCATCATCTGCTTAAATTCACTGAAATTAACCATACCATCTCCATCTATATCAACATTCTTGATCATCTCCTTGCAGTCCTCTATTCTCATCCCTTTCTTGAGTCCCAAAGAAGACAAAACCAAACTCAACTCCTCCACACTAATCAATCCATCACCATTCCCATCAAAAACATCAAAAGCCTCCTTCAAATCCTCTTCTCCATCATTTTCCTTCAACCCATCTTTCCCACTCGCTTCTCCTCGACTCCCCAAAGATTCATACAGCTCGAAGAATTCATCAATATCAATTAGTCCATCACCATTAGAATCCAACTTCTCAACCATGTCTGCAACTTCTTTATCTGTAATGAAAAGTCCAATGTTCCTCAATGATTCTCCAAGTTCTTGCTTAGTTATACATCCATCACCGTTCTTGTCGAACGTTGCGAAGACCCTTTCAAGCTCAGCCTTATCATGGGTACCTTTTATCTCCTTAGTTTCCATGACTGTGGTGGTAGAAATGGCTGAGGAATTATCTGGGAGGATCAAAGATCCAAACCATGCCAGGAACTTCTTAGGTGGGAGATAGAAGAAAGTGTTGATGAGACCAGCCATGAACAGAACTGCTAGCAATATCAAAGTCATCATCTTGATCTTCTTCTTCTTCTTCTAATTTACAAACGAACAAGAACAGCATAGAAGAACAAAGATCAAAGAAGAATGATAAATGGGGTTTGTTTTTTTCCATAAAGAAAACGTCTGATGCGTTGATTCTTTGAGCATTCGAGAAGAAACGCGTTGTTAGGTCACGGTTGATCCCCACAAAACCGCGTGAACTATAAAAACCGTAATGAATTATCATACTCATGATATAGATCTAATGATGTTATGTAGTGCCACCCCAGTATAACCTCTTCTGCTCCACACATGCTTCAATCATAAATGTCAATTAGGTGGAACATCTCTAAATGGGTCAAATCATGAACGTTGGACCATTGGAAGATATTTGTAAAGAGAGAGAGGGGAGTGGTTATTGACTTGAGATGGACTTCAATTGAGACTTGAAAGTGAGACGCGTGAAGGTTCCGAAAAGAGGGAGAGGACTGAGGAATTTTCATTGTATTCGTTTTTGGAAAGCAAAAGTTGTGAGGAATAAAGCATTGGATACCTTACTGTTTTCTTTCATAATCCAAAGTGAAAATTCTGAAAGGCTTCTAGCTAACATGATTGATTCATCTGCTTGTTTTGTGTAGTCCCTAGAGATTACAATTCATGGTCTTTGAACCATATTAGTGTAATCTCAATGGGTTTAACCTCAAGGGATAGCTCAGTTGGCATTGCACCATGCCTCAGGAAGCAGAGGTCCTGAGTTCGACTCTTGCAATCCCCTTGGGGCCACCTGCGTAAGGTTCTTTGGTTCTCATGAGCCTTGGGCTTACCCATTCATGTGGGTTGCAGGGTCTTGCATGCACCCGGGGTTTACCTGGTCTACTCAAAGGGTAGGCTTGGGGTTCCTCGTTACAAAAAAAGTAATCTCAATGGGTTTCTAAATCCATGGTGTTGAAACCTGTAAGAACATTCAATATGGTACCCCTGTGAGCTACCTCTTACAAAAACTGGCAATGGCTTTAGGGTTTTCATTTTACAAATGAAAGTGGGTGCAGTGCCAAAGACATCCCCCACTTGGAGGCAGGTATCATATTCAAAATCCCACATGGTAAAGGCTATACAAGATTAGGAACTTCTTCTGTAAACCACCCCCAAAAAAAAGAACAAAGAAAAAAGAAAAGAATAGTTCAGGTTCTTCTAGCCACAAGAATGATGTTATGACTCTTAAATGTGTTCGAAAAAGCTCGTGAAGATAAGAGAAAAACTTCTAGTTTCCCTGCATGCAATATGAACATATTCTTTTGAACGAGTAAGGTGAACATGTCAAATTTGGCCGGCTGATCTTGACATTTGAAGGAATCTCCTTCAGGAGTACACCATCCATCACATGGAGGCTCAAGAGTTCTTGTGGTTTTGATTGGATTGTTCTAAGGAAAGTTGTTCAAGTTGGATTAAAAAGTCTAAAGTAGAACTGTGAGGTTACAAGACAAGTTAATGCTTTTCTTGGCCTCTCTTATCTAAAGTAAAAGCGATTACCAAAACCTTGTTGGACTAATGATAAAGACACGTAGGGAAGACACAGGTTCAGGCCTGTAGAATTCTTGAGGTTAGAAGACAAGTTGATTAACTAAGAAGTAATTTTTTTTTAGTAGTCTCTTTTGTATAAAGTTAAAGCAACACTCATACCTTTGTCGCTGGACTAGTACTGATAAAGCTGGCACCGAACGAGAGACACATGCTCAGGGGGTCTCTTTGGTTGCTGTAATGGTCTTGGTCCCACCTGAACCGACTACTGACCTAACATAATTAGTGGTTAGAAAGTGATCAGTAACTTGCAAATGGCAATTCTTATTGAAGGAAACTTTGTCCCTTAACAAACTTAGTTGTTCAGCTGTATGCTAGGGAGATATATTAGGGAAATAAATGTAAGTTTAAGATACAATGTATCATAAGTTTATCTCATTGCAATCACAGACTTGAAATACTATTTTTAGTCGATTAAGATTATCTTTCTAAGTTAGGAGTTTTGAATTATCTATTTAAACCCTCAATAGGGTCATTGTAATTCATATAAGAATTATTATAAAATCAGTTTATAAATATGGTATCAGAGCCATCGATCATTTGGTGACCCCTTAGATCTTGTTTTCTGTTTTTGGGTGGTGCTGTCATCATCCGTCAGGTGTTTAAAATAAAAATTCTATCTTCCTCCATACCTTTACAATCCTTAGTTCCAACACTTAGCCTCACAGTTTCCTCATTTTTTTATTTATTGAAGACCTCTTAGAAGAGAATTTTTTGTTCCAATCACCGAATCATACTTTGTGTGCTTTTGGGAGAAGTCATGATAGCCTGATCTAGTGAGTCATTGGTTCCGACGGATTTATAAAAATGTGTGGGATGCGACGAAAATGGACTTCATAGGCTGGCGGTAACCACCATGCACGGTTGAATGTTCTAGCTATTCATTAACAAAGGGTGTACTCGAGTTGCGGCAAACCCATGAAGCGTTTCAATCTTCGTGTGTTTGAGGGGAAGTAATAGGAAAATAAATGTAAGATGAGCTACAATGTATCATAAGTGAACATCATCACAATCTTGGATTACTATCTTAAGTAGATTAGATTATCTTTCCAAGTTAGGAGTCTTGGATTATTTATTCATATTTCCTATATGATCAATGTAATCCATCCAAGAATTATCAATAGAATCAGTTTGTTAACAAGATATACATGTAATATGACAAATCCATGACAGCATTTTGATAAAATCTCATATGTCAGACTCGTGGTCTTACACCACATGTGTAGTTCACTCGTATTTCAACTTATGCTAGAATATTTAGCAACTCTTTCTGTTTCTAGTGAGAGATGGGCATGCTGGAAGTGAATTTTTTTTGATAGATATTAATTTGGAAGTAGATATATGTGCAACATAGGTTACAATATCCAGGTTTATTGCTATGATCACTGGGGCTAAGATCACAATCATCTGAGCATGCATGTAAGATGTTGGGTCTTGTCATCTAGGGAAAGAATGCTTTCATATGGCACCCCCAAATAGTCTCAACTCCCAATTTTCACAAGTAGTTTAAATCCTCCTTTTTTTCACGTACAAGATCTGGAGTATATTCATGTTACAAATGAAAATCTAATATCAAACAAAAAGTGTGAGTAAGGGAATTTACCGCATTTTCTTTTGGGTCAGGCCTTGCGGAGGAACGACGCTATATGCCTATAATAGAGAGTCACCACCTATTAATTATAAGAAAATAAGATCCCGGATATATAACAGATAAGGCCTTAGGTCAATGGTTGAGATTCTAGGTAAGTGATTTGGTTAAGTCACAGCGAAGGTGTTAAGCACCCCAGGACCCCCATTCGGAGATGGTAACCTACTCCCTATATATTTCTAAGCCAATTTTAGGGGAAATTCAAAAGAAATTAGGCATGCTATTTAATTATGCTAATTAAGAAAATAAAGCAAGTTTAAAGGAAAAAGGAAACTAATCCTAAGGGGGCTAGACCCATTAGGGTTGCCTACTTACTCGACTTGACATGATCAAGCCTCAGTAGTTCTTACAAAGGATGGGGGTTGTCATAGATTAGATTCGTTTCAGAGTGCTGTAGGTTAGGCTCATTTCAGAGTATCGTAATGGGGGTTGTCATAGATTAGATTCGTTTTAGAGTGCTATAGTTTAGGCTCATTTCAGAGTATCGTAGTTTAAGCTCATTTCAGAGCGGCGTAGTTTGATTGCTTTTTTGGTGTTTTTGGTTATATAATATTTTTTTTGGATTTTATGTTGTTTTTCGGCTTTTGACTTTATCATGTTTTTTTGAATTTTTTAATGGTAGTTTAGGCTCATTTCGGAGCATAAGGTGATTTAGGCAAGTTTAACCATGATTTAAAGTTAACCCAAGGAGGGTATCATTGTTGATCAAAAGAAAGAGATGATAAGATGTACGGAAAAGAAAGAGATGAATGCTCACCCTTTTTTTTTAATGTTGGGGTCTCCCTATGCCATTGAAAATGACATAAGAAGGCTCACCTAAAAAATGGGGCGTGCCTTCATGAATGTGCTTCTCTAGTAGCCAAAAAGAAAAGATAAATAAAAAAAGAGGTATTGCTTTGGGCCTACCCATATCCACAATTGTGGGATCATAAAAAAAATATTTATATAAAAAAGAAAAGGAGGAGCTCTCCTTGCTTTTGGGGTGGGGTCCCTCTACACCATTAGATTGGTGTAGAGAGACCCAACTATGCTTGAGAAATGAGAGACCCTTCTAAATGGTTCTAGAAAAGTGCAAGAAATTAAGAAAAGAGAAACAAAATGAAATAAAGAAAAAAATAAAGGATAAAAGGAGTACATACCCCTCCAAGACTTTTTTTCCAATGCTCTAAGAGGTGAGAGACTAAGTCTAAAGGAGAGCTAGTCCTAGTTGGGTATAACTTAGAGCTTTCACCCAAAAATGACTAAACTCCCTAAGGATCAAGAGATTAGGTGTAAAGGGGTTCTTTAAAAGAGTTTTGGGATAAAGATGATGGAGAGCTAGGGTTTCCACTTGAGGTTTTTGAAGATGGGAGAAATGACTTGTGGGGTTTTGTATTTATAGATTGTTTAAGGGGTTGTGGCAATTTGTTGATTAATAGGGGAGTTGGTGAGGAGAAGGGAGGTGATTGGTGGGTCAAAAAGGGGTTGTGGTAGTTTTGTAATTAATAGGAGGCTTGGTGATGAGAATTGAAGTGATTGGTAGATTAAAAAGGGGTGTAAGAGAATTAATTGCTTTGTAAGAGGTGTAAGAGAGTTAATGTGTTTGGTAGACTATGATTTATGAGTTGAGGGTTAAATGGATATGAGTTGATAGTATGAAAAAGGGTGTCTTAAATACCCTTGCGTCTACTGCATGGAGTATTTGGAAAGCTCATAACTACAAGTTTTATAATGGTGAGCTCATTGATCCGAGGCAGTCCATTGAACAAGCCAGTCACCTGGACTCGGAGTCAGAAGGTTGCCATTCTTCCTTGCCTGGGTGTGCTCAATCTGAACCCGAAGTCGAGTCTCACTTGGGTCAATGGTTCTCCCCTTCTCTTGGTTGGCTAAAGGTTAATGTAGATAGGGCCTCAGCACATGAGGGGTGATTTGCTGGTGTTGGGGCCATCGTCCGAGATCACAATGGGCGTATTTTGGAAAGCTTTGTCCATTCCATTCATGGGGGTTCTTCGCTTGTTGCTGAGGTGGTGGCTTTGCGTTGCGCTACTTCCCTTGCAAAGACTAAGGCGTGGCAGCGTGAAATTTTCATCGGACTCCAAATCTTTAATAGACACAGTTCGCGAAGGATCTGATGCTCCTCATTGGGAAGTCCAGGTTGTTTTAAATGATATCAAGCAAGATCTTGCTAGTTTGTTAAACTTCTGCCTGTCGTACACCTCTAGGGATCTTAATTCCTTTGCTGACTGTTTGCTTCCCACGACCTTTCTCTTAGCAGGAGTTCTTTCCAATATTTTGGTTTAGACCTGAGGGGTTGTAGAAGGTTGTTGTCTGATCGGAGGAATCGACCTCCTTGATGTACTTGGTTTTTTTGGCTCTTTAATATATATCCTTTACCCCAAAAAAAAAAGATAGGTCATGAATCATGGGCCATGGTTAGGGACTTTGGTTATGTGTAAATAGGTGTTGGGCTTTGATTGAATTTGGACTAGGCTTTGAATGGGCATGGCCTCAGATTTTGGGCTTGAAATGAATTTAGGTTGGGCTTGAAATTGGCTTGGCTTAAGAAGTTGATCGTGTGTTTAAGTTTCTTTAGAGATTAGAAGAGAAAAGGAAGAGGTGTACAGGGGGCAAAAATGGGGTTCTTACAGAAAGCATGCATTTATTTAGTAATTCAAGAAGATCATTCTTTAGTGGAATGAGCACGTTATTGATATTTTGAAGATTCCTTATTTGATATGCAAAAGAAAGAAAGTGAAAATCTATATATGGACTAGGCCTAGTACAGGGTGGTTCAAACTCAATATTGATGGTGCTTCGTAGGGTACTTCGGGATTATCTAGAGAAGATGAATTATTAAAGATCATATGGGCAAGTTTATTGTTGGAGTCTATAGTTAATTTTTATGATCATGTACTAATGTTTTAGCTGAATTCAGAGCTTTACTTGATGGCTTAAGTTTGTACTTCAATGAATACCAAGTATATTGAAATCCAATCCGATTCAATACTAGTTATAAAATCATTTGCTTCTCTCTTTACCACTCCTTGGTCAGCTTGATAGTGGAGGACATTTATTGATAATCGACTTTTTGGTTTCAGTTATAATATTTATTATATTTAAAGGGAATCAAATTCATTTGCGGATTGGTTTGCTAATAATTGTTCTTTTGGTAAAACTTTTCAAGTCTTAAACTTTCAATGTTCATAAACAATGAAAGTCCAGAACTTTAATGTTTTAGACCTCTTAAGTTCGTTGTTCTTTTGACATGAACTTTTTTCATTGAAAATCCAGACCTTTAAAAATCGTTGTTCTTTTTATAGGGAACACTGTTGGGTGGAACTTCTGAAGAAAAAAAATATTTACAAATCTACTATTAAATATAAGAGAGAAGTTATAAAATGATAAAAATATTTACCCAATATTTTATACAAAAAATAGTACCCCTCAGTTTTTTATTCCTAATACGATCCTCAAGTTTTATATCCAAAATGTCCTTATATCTTTCTTCCTAACTTATCTCTAAAATGCTCATAATTTTTTTATTCCCAACATATCCCTCAAGTTTGATTTTTAAACTACCCTTACATTATTTTCTTTATTTCTAAAATACCCCCAAAAATGCTATACCCAAAATGTCCCCTGAAACATTTTCTATACTCAAAATGTTCTTAAAGTTTCTATACCCAAAATGCCACTTAAATTTTTTCTATATCCAAAATACCCTCAAAATTTTTTAGTTTTTAAAATATCCCTTAAATTTTTATACCCAACCCCTCAAATTTTTTCCAAATACCCAAAATACCCCTCAAGTTTTTCTATGCAAAATTGTCTTTAAAATTTCTATACCCAAAATACCCTCTCAAGTTTTTCCTATACCCAAATTTCCCTCAATTTTTTTAAGTTCTCAAAATGTCCCCCAAGTCTAGTTTCTATACTCACAAAGCCCTTCATTTTTTTGTTCCCAAAATGCCTCTCAATGTAGACATCCAAGCCATCAATTTTTTATAGTCAAAATGTCCCTCAAATTTCTATACCCAAAATGTCGCTTTAAATTTTCCCAAAATAGTATTATCATTTGATAAGTATATGTGAAGAATGTGATCTTCTTTACTAGGTAATTCAAGTAGTGACTAGCGGACATTCAACTATCTCTACGTGTCCCTTTTAATGCCACTTTTACTTGTGGTGAAGCTTAACTAATTTGAGGTTCATGTTTTGTTTTATTAAAAAAAAGCATGGTTAGATGGATGAACCCTATGAGTGAGTGAATCTTAACCACAATTAGTGGGTGTTAAAAAGAGGACATGGACCAATGAAATGTAGCATTCGGCTAGCTTGTCTGCATGGTCCGTTATCTAAATCCCATTATTTTTTCTTGGAATATGAAATTGAATTTAGTATATATGTATTAGTTGTTCATGTAATTAGTACTCTAATTTGAAAAATATTTACCACTATAGTCATGATTAATACCTAGTTGGAATCAAAAATTAGTATAATGACTAAACTGTGTTAACGAACTAATTTATTAAATTACTTAGATGATTTACAATGACCAGGGTTTATATAGATATTATACATCTCAAGATAGAAAATTTATCAAATCTAATCCAAATCAAATCAAACTAATTGATTGTAATCTTTTTAAAATTCAAATCTATCTAGATATGAGTTATTACACTAATTTATATTTTCTAAACTATCTCTGATATCCTCTCATAATTGCATGGTCTTTTGAAGAAAGATCGTATAATTGTTATAAAAAGAAAAGAAAAGAGTAGCTCATGGTCATTTGAGTTTTGTTAACAAGTGCCGTGGTCACCGTCTATCTGTAAAGTCAATCACTGTCACATCCCGCTCATCTTAGAATCCGTTGGAGCCAGTGGTCCACTAGAGTAGACCGTCAGAACTTGGAGGTATATATTAATGATAAAGAGATTTCAACTAGAGTTTGTAATGTCTATAACTTTGGAAAAAAAAAAAAAGGTTTAGGCCGGATAGGCAACACTGACACCTACCGGAAAAACAAGATTAAAAGAAAAAGAAAATTCAAAATATCAACTTTGTATTCTCTAAACTATCTCTAATAAACTGATCAAATGAATTTTATGGCATTGATTATTTTTTCTGGAATTAATTATGTCATTTTACTATATATGCAAACCTTTTTTTTTCTCATTTTAAAGTTTTACTTATAGACTATGGAAGCATTTAGATTTACAATTTAGAGAAATAGCTAATTAACTACAAAGTTATTATTTTAAACAATTTTTTCCATCATATATTTATCTAATTTAAGTTTCTTACAAAGTTATTATTTTAAACAATTTTTACATCATATATTTATCTAATTTCAGTTCCTCCAATGTATCAGTTGATAAAAGAAATTTTCCATTTTTAAAATAAAAATCATTACAAAAAAATTATAAAAATAAAATAGCTAAAACATAACTAAACAAACAGAAGCTAGCTACTGGGAACTTGATAGTTAAACTATATAAGACAAACTGACTGGAAACTTGACAGTTAATTGTGATTGTTTCTTTTCTGCCTTTATAGATACGTATATATAAAACAAAAATTTCAATCACGGAATCCTTTAAACTTACACGCTAATTGCATACAAACACCTTAGACGTGATAGAATGAAGTTGGTGTGATAAGTAAAAATTACCCAAGAAGGGAAAAAAAAGGTCTAAGAAAATTGGTTCCAACAATTTGGAACATTCCAACCTTTAAGAGTTCTAATTTGATATTATTAACTGTAAAGTAGTAACCCTAAGAAGATTGGTTTTCAGCCAATCTGGACCGTCCCATCCACACGAACCATCAAACTAATTGGCTTTCTCTAAACGGGACAGCAAGTCCCTCGTATAAAGATCACCTCATTAAATTAAATTTACATACATATAGAGGTAATGAAAAAAAAAAGTAATGTGGAGGTCCAATGGTGGCTAATATTTTAGCTCAATTAGAGATATCTAAGCCGTTTTGATAAGGAGGAAAAATGTCCATGGGCTATGTCAGAAGCCCATGAGCTTTCTTTAGCTCAAGTCCAATCTGTATTGGCTGCGGTGAGGCTCACGTCGACTCACCAGTCCAATGGACCCATTTGCTCTCTTACCCACTTAAAAGATTGTAGAATTGATCAGATATATGACATTTTTTCCTTGCCCGTCCAAGAGAATGCAATAGATACCTTGACAGAGCTTTCGCCTTGTGATGTTGTTGCCTTAACCAAAAACAAATATACATTGACAGGGGTGATAGTGGGCTGGATTTGGGCTTGAATTTGGTGATCTTTGAATAGGTCACCCAAGACCGACACATTTACAAAGGTAAAGCCCGAACTTGGCACCCTTACTTGAACCCATCATCCATTTTGACAATAGGCTATGACTGCCAGTGCAATAGAAGCTTGAACTGCTTGTAGAAGCTGTTCCATTTTTTCTTGCCAATGGGTAGATTTTACTCACTAGAGCTTGTCCTAGTGGGTACCCATTTTCTTGGCAATGTTGGCCCTACAGGAATTCGATTGGGGCCATCTCTGTTCCACTTACGATGAATAGAATTGCTTCAACGGTCAACACCGTCCTCCCCTGTATGATACACCATGTGCTTCCTCTCCTCTGTTACACCATGAGTTTGTCCTAGTGGTAGTGTGTCTCAAGTAGTGTGTCTCAAGGGGTGCCATAGTTGTAATATTTACCATCTTCAAGCTTCAAATGCTAGGCATTAACTTACTAACCTAGACCAGATACTAACTCTACTAACTGGGTTGCAGCCTAACCATATGAACTTGTAGTCATTGGATTACCTTTGGCACACGCCTGAGGCCCAGCCTCGGGCGTCCACCCATCAACCGGCATGTGGCGCTAAAAGAAGAGAAATCATTTCATTTTCTCCCCTATTTTTTGACTTCTTCCCAATCCATATCTCTCCCCATTTTTATCAACACATGGCATATGTTGAGTGGACGCCCGAGGCTGGGCTTTGGACGTGCACCAGACGGTTAATCCGATGCCAAACTTGTACGGGAAAAAAAATCATTTCGTCTATTTAACGGACCCACAGTGATGACCACAACCTACTGACACACCTATGAAATAAAATTGTAAAATTATATAAAAAAAATTCTCTCTAAGACCATAAAAAATTGTCGTACACACTAAAATTATAGGCTCAATGGCAGAGAAGGCTCGGATTTGAGCACAAAATAGAAATTTCAAACATATTGACCCAAATACAAGGCTATAATGGGTCATGTACACAACAAATGGGTTAATTCATAAATGGTTCATACTCTCACCAATATGAGCCAGTGAGACACCTATTAAAACAAAAGCCTGAGTGTTGGCTTAATATCCAAGAGAATAGGCTAGGCTCATCCAAGTCTTCGAAGTCCCTTAAAGAATCAAGCTTTCTTCCACACAAAATGCAAATCAAAGAATTAAAGAGAAGATAAATGTAGAGACCCGAATTTCTTTCCCTATAATTACTCAATTCTTTAAGGACATTTTACTCTTTTGGATATGTATATGTGTGTGTTTTAAGTGTTAAATTAATGTTGTGAAGTGTTTAAGATGTTTAAAACAATTAACCATGGTAAGATTGGAATTTAGGAAAGAAAAGAAGTAAGAAAATTGAGAAAATCAGCACAGCCGGTCTCGATTGACCACCACCCTGGTCGACCGAATGTATGGAAATGGACCAAACAGTGGGTTGTGAGCACAGCCGGTCGATTGACAATATAGTCTAGTCGACCGACTGTATAAAAAATGAACATAAAGGGGACAGTAGCTTTTCGACCCAATCGGTAGATCGCCATTCTCAGAACTTGGGTTTAAAACCCATTTTGTGAGATTTTAAAGGGTATTTTGGATTTTCTTCACCATAGGTCTATAAATGGTCTTCTATTTCGGGGGTTTGAAATCCCTAAATATCCCAAACCCTAATTTGACAAAGTAGAGGAGAAACCTAGGGTTTCTAAGTGTTGCCTTGCTTGTGAAGGAAGAAATTGTTTGAAGATTGCAAGAAAAGCTTAGAAATCAACATCAAGTCTTCTTGGGAGCATTTTAGATCCAATGGAATGATCTCAAAGATCGATATACTATCCAACTAAACTCTATTATAGATTTATATGTGTTTAAGATTATTAAGATATAAATAGTGGGTTATTAGTATGTTTATGGTAACATTGTAGACTACGGAGTATGAATTATGATTTATTGTGCATGTAGATGATTTTGGTAGTATGAATTGGGGTTTTAAGAAATATTTTGTGATGTTTAATATTATGAAGTGAAGAAATGGAGAATGAGAGTATATGTGGATGAATTCATGGATGTATGTGGTTTGTGGATTGTGTGCAAATGGAGGTTGAGTTTATATGATGGAGGAGTATTTTAGAGATTAATACTTGTGCAATTACTATGAAAAATGCTATGAATAATGATAAGGTGATGTATGTGATTGTTGTGTTAAATTATGTCCTAATTATGTTGTATGATAATTGATATTCGAGAATGTCATAGGTTAGAAGAAAGACTTCCATGTTGAGAATTCTCTAACCAGGAAGATGTAATCTGATAGAGTTTCTTGACGGATGATTAGAATATAAGGGATGACCGATTCGAATGTTAATTACGACACTTATACACAAATTCACATGTGTGTTAATATAAGAGTCTCAAAAATCACACGCATGGACCATAAGCATAAGCATTGCATATGTCTTGTAGGATTGCATAAGGTCGATGAGAGATCCGAATAAGCCCAATGAGAGATTTGATTTAAGTGCATAGATATTGTTATGCTGTTCAAAGACTCATAAGCATAAACATTGCATATGCCTGATAGAACTGAATAAGCTCGATTAGGGATTGGATGATTATTG
Source organism: Tetracentron sinense (assembly GCA_015143295.1). Lineage (NCBI taxonomy): Eukaryota > Viridiplantae > Streptophyta > Magnoliopsida > Trochodendrales > Trochodendraceae > Tetracentron > Tetracentron sinense. Next base: position 10,478,749 of record CM026569.1, read on the forward strand.
TTAAGCTGTTCAAAGACTCATAAGTATAAGCATCTCACAAGTACGTGGTCTCATAAGCATTAACATCCCATAAGCATGTTGTCTCCTAAGTCTAAACTTTTCACAAGTACTCGAGTAAAGATAATGATATGATGTATATAAGCACATGTTCTTCCACACTCTGATTATGTTATTATGTTATTGATTATGGTACTAACTAACTGTAGAGATACTATGATGTTAGTTGAATTTTATATACACCAAGTGATTTTGTACTTAGTCAGACTGTTGTCTTGGAAGGTGTAGAACCTGAGTTAATTGCTGGGTGTTGGGTAGACGAGGTCTACGGTGTAGAGGAGAAAGGTGATCCTTTTTTTCCGAGGGAGCGAGAGAACTAGATCATTTCCCTTATTACTAGATAGTTGTTTTAGTTTAGAAGAATTATAATAAACCTTATAATAGTTTATTTCAGTTGGTTTTGATGTTGCTTAGTTGATCATTTTGTAGTTGGGTATCAGACTATTATGTTTATGGTGTATTATGTTTATATTGACCTTAAACTTGTGCATGATGATTTGGTTTTATATCGGATTTTATTATTCTTATTTTTGGAGACTCGTGTTAATATTCCTTGTATGTCATGAGATTTAAACAGTTTTAAAAAATGTGGCGACTAAGGTCCCATTTTGGTCGAAGTTTAAGAAATGTGGAGTTGTTAGACTAGTGTTTCCAAACGTCACCTCAGGTCCCATTTTGGTCGAGGTTTAAGAAATGTGGAGTTGTTGAATAACAACTATAAAGTATAATAATTTATACCAAAAATCTCCCTTTTGTTCTTCCTATTTTACTCTTCTAATGTGTCTTATTCCTAAGAAATGCCCGGTAGCTGTCCTAAGAAAAACCCTGTAGCAGTCAATTCCTTTCATTCTCCCTTGAGTTTACATATTTTTGACACGTACCATTGGAAACCGCTTACTTTATTCTTTTCTTCTTGGTTTTATTTTTATCACCCCCAATTATCATTATCGGCTCTCACTCCAGCCTCTCCCACTTCAGCTTTGCATCATGTCAAAAAAATTACTCCTCATGTGGATTAACTTTTTCTCTGTTGAAAAAGGAGTAGCACCAGCGCAACAATTTTTCTGTGGCTGACGGCACTGACTGACGATTAGTCTAAGCAATCCCCGTTTAGTAGTTTTTTTTACATGCTATCATGAAGTAACCCAAGGACACCATTTGTAAAGAGCTGAATTCTGCTATTCCAGTCCCAACCTACAATAACCAAGGGATTGAAGTGATACAACAAATCCGACTATGCAAATTTTTCTCTATACAATGCATACAAAAAATATTTTTTTGTTTAGAGAGACTTACAAGAAATTAAATCGTGTGCTAAGAAAATAATGGAAAAACAATCATGTTTTAGCTTGTAAGGTTGCAATGGACGGTCTCAGGGGCGGAGCCAACGGAGGAGCCTAGGGGGCACTGCCCCCCCTCATTAAAATCTTGAAAAAAAAAAAAAGAGTTTTTTTACCAACCTACCAGAGATGGATGAAGATCCCTTAGCATGGGGCACGGAGATGGATGAAGATCCAATCACAATCAATTGCAATTGAACTCGGTGAGAGTTCAATCGGACTCACATACCAACACGTGTCCTTTTTAACCCTATTAATTGTGGTTAAGATTCACTAACCTTTTTTTTTTTTTTCTTTTTTTTGGTATGCTCTAATAATTTATCTAACTATGTCAGGGGGTTAGGGGTCAGCATGGTTAGCACTCATGGTGGGCGTCAACAGCCACACCAAAGGTTATAGAGTTTAATATTTTTCTAAAAACTAAGGTTATATTATTGAACCCAAAGGGTTAGTAAATCTTAACAATAGTTAATAGGGGTTAAAGGGGCATGTGTTGGCCTATGGGTGTGTTTGAACTCTCCCCGAGTTCAATCGCGATTGGCTGTGATTTAATCTCAAATGAGTGCCCCTTAGATTTTGATTTTTCTTTTTTTTTTTTAAATATGGTTTACTAAGGATTTAAAATCCTTATGACTGGACTCCTTGGATTCGGTTCCAACCCACAGGTCAACACATGTCCCTTTTAATACCTCTTGATTATGATTAAGATTCACTAACCCTTAGGGTTCTATCACCTAACCTTAGTTTCTAGTAGAAAAAAAGTAACTCTAAAGGTTAGAGTTGTTAATGTCGCGCCCCAAAATACCCCCTAGGAGTTTAGGGATACTTTAGGCGTGACTATACGTACCTGCCAAACCATCCTGTTATGAACAAGATTAAATACAGTACCAACCAATGATAATCAGAGCGCGGAAGCTAAACATAAATGCGGAAGCATAAACTAACTTTTTCTTTTCTTCTAAGGTTTCCAAAAGAGTATTCCAAGTTAACATATATATATACAAAACATGTCTAAGTCTAAGGTGGACAGGCCCACCTATCAAAATGTGAAACCACATATAACCCTTTCGTACTCTCCCCTCAACAATAGTCGAGGTACGGCCACACGTCGAGGTCTCGGTCCGCCTGAGACTGCAGTGAGATAGACGGCTCTCTCTCCTCTATATACTCTTCCTCGACCCAAGGCTCCGGGTCGAGGGCTCCCTCGGTACCTGCCGACATGAAAGTACGGCTGAGCATGGAATACTCAGCGAGTACAAGCTGCTAGCTAACCATAACAGTAATATGCACCACAACAGGAATACAGTACACGGCAGTAATAGCATCGCAAGAGAAATAGCAGGAGGCATGGTACAATACAATCATCATAACGTGCGTGCATGAATGCGAAAACTTCGATAAAACTCATACTTGAAAACCCGTTTCCATGTCTCGGTATGCATTGTAAAAATCATGTATGCGTGCATGCATGAATGTCTTGTCATCATCTTGTAACCTTGCATCTTGTAACTTGTGAGCCAGAGGCTAGCACCCGAATCTCCCTGGGCTGCCAACCTCCTTAATATGTATGGTTTTCTTGTGAGCCAGAGGCTAGTATCCGAATGTCCCTGGGCTACCAACCTCCTTGACAATATGTGATTTTTATTACTTGTTTAGTTTTCTTGTGAGCCAGAGGCTAGTACCCGAATGTCCCTGGGCTACCAACCTCCTTGACAATATGTGTTTTAGGGGTTTTCTTGTGAACCATAGGCTAGTACCCGAATGTCCCTGGGCTACCAACTTCCTTGACATGCAATATTTTCTTGTTGGTTATTATATGCATATGCTCTTGAAATCTCGATTTATGCTATCATGCGTGCTCGTGTACATGTTCATCGTGACAATCATGGAATAAGGATAATAAGAGAGGTATGATATCACAATTCAATTCACAATATATGCATATGAGAATTTGAGTAATCAACATGGTATTTAAATCCATTCATCATTCATGAGAATACATGTATAAGGCCTATTTCCCTTTTTCTTCATTCAAATCATTATTTCATAGTTTAGGCATTTTGTCAAACACATCACATGCAATGTTCCTCCCTAGTTCATCTTCTTATTTTTAGTGCATATTTTCCATCCAATAATACAAGGGTAATTTTGTTATTTGTACAATACCCATCCTCCATTTCCAACTCACAACCCACACATATCATACATCACACATTCGGCATCCAATCGCCACATCCAATCTCTCATCCACACATCCATTCTATTTCCCTTATCTTGTTTATATTTGTTGAGTTAATACAAAGCATAGGGAAGGAAAGCATAATATAAAGAATCACCATTTACAATAGAAAACCTAGGTTATTGCTAGGGAAAGTTAGTAGGGTGTACTAACCTTAGATCAAGACTTGATCTTGGTAGGAACCTTGATTTGAGCTCCAACTTGAAAGGAGGAACCTTTCCTTGAGGGAGACTTGGTTTGGGGAAGAAAACCCTCTTGAAATACCTTGGAGAATGCTGCCCTAGCTTGAGAACGAGATCCTCCATGAGCTTGAGTCTTGAACTTGAAGCAATCCAAGTTTGGGGATGATCTAGGGTTGTCAAACCCTTTGATTTCCCCCTCCAATGGAAACCCTAGGTGAAAACCCTCTTCTTCTCCTCCCTTTCTCTCTAAATGTTCTAAGTGTAGTGAATGAGGGTTCAAGTGGTCGAGCAAGCCTTTATAGGTAAGGGTTTAACGCCCAAAAGACGAAAATGCCTTTACAAAAATTTCTGCAAAACACGGGGACCGAGAGATCGGTGGTTATGACCGATCGATCGGTTGCCTACCGAGTGATCGGTACTCTGACCGAGCGACCGGTCAAAAAACTACTCTCTGGAAAATTTTCCCATACAAAAGTTTTGACCGTGCGATAGCTACCGATCGATCGGTTTTGGACCAATCGATCGCTGACTGGACCGAGTGATCGGTGCTCTGCATGTCTGGACTGTTTTGGCCATATCTTTTGACTCGCTCGATCGATTTCGACGATTCAACTTGCATTGGGTTCGTCTTTTGAAAATGAACATTTCTGACTTTCGGAATTTCCGATTTCTCCCTTATTTATTAATTTGACTACGAGGAAGACTAATTAGGCACGAAAATGCTATTCATTAAATATAGAAAAGTTCGGGATGCTACAGTTAACTAGAGTTAAAAGACTTTTGTGATGTAACTAGACTCTTAGGAGTTTGGTTATAACCGTAAAGAATTAGTATATGGGACAGTTATCCCATGAAATTTTCAACAAAAAAATTTCTTTTAACTATTATTTTTATTATTTAATAGGGCATAATCATTGGATAAGGGAGCAATTGCTCCCTAAACTCTAAAAAAAATTATATTATATTATTTAATAACCATAGGGTAAGGGGACAACTACTCCTGTAAACAAGGAGAAAAAAATACCTGTAGGATATGTACATAATGGATGGATGAAATGACCCATAAACCTTTTAGTCATCAAAAAAATTTGGGAGCTGCGCTTTTGAACCCCGTCCCTTAAACTAATGTGCCCCTACAATAAATTCCTCGCTCCGCCCTGGACGGTCTTAAGGGCCTTCACTGTTGCTTTGTTCATAATCAGTTTGCTTGATCCTTATAAATTTTGGTCAAATTCCCCAAATTTTTCACCCAGTATTGGTTTCAAGGGTTAGTGATACTCTCTTTATTAGTGTTGTCAGAACCAGATTGGGCATCGAACCAATAGAGTGGCCGGTTCCCGATTCCATCGGTCAGGTTCGACCGTGTACTTTTTGCTAATTTTTTTTTTTAAAACCATTTTTTCCCCTAATTCTTCTCAGGTCTAATCGGTTCCCAACCGGTTTTGATCGGTTCCGCCGGTTCTAGACAGTTCTTAAAGAACGGTTTTGAGGGTTTTGGGAACCGGCGAAGGGGCCGGTTCCCGGTTCCACCAGTTCGACCGGCCGGTCCGGTTGTGACAACACTGCTCTTTATATGATGTTAAAAATTGTCTCTCTTCTCTTTACTATTTTTTTTTTCTTTTTTGAAGGAGAGTTAGCTGCTTGTTGTCCAACAGCTATCCAAGAACCTCTTATATACCTATACAAACTTTATTTCAAAATTTACCCTAGGTCTGATAATTTGTGTGTAAAGATTCTCCCTTACCAAACTATATAAAAAAAAAAACTTTATTTTAAGATTGTCCTCTACCCATTATTCTCTAATTTCTATTTACTCCACACAACTCTTTTATTTGGATTGCTTTCATTTGTATTTTCTCTTACATTTTTTGAGACTGTAGTTTTTTTTTCCTTCTTTTTCATTGACGATATAATTTATTTTTTAATATATATATTTTCGTTTCTCACCCCCTCATTAAGGAGCGTTTTGGTATAACAATACTGCCTTTTTTTAATAAACAATTGCACATTCTTTAAAACGATTTTTTTTTTCTTTTAAGAGTTTATTAGATAAGAATAAATTTGCACGTTTGCTCGTGCAGGGTCAACTAGTTTAATAAAGGAGGCAGTTAATTTGTGTAACAAAATCACATTCTCAAAATTACCCTTTAGTTACTGCCACCCAAAGTGTATTGCTGAAATATCTCAGTGATGGCTGGCGTTCAAGTTGCACCTGATCTCCTCAAAGCAAGTTTTGACACCCAGCTATTCGAATCAATGTTTCAACAAGATTCTGAATAGGGGGATTGTTTATATATATATATATATTATCGATATTCAATTGGGTTTTCATTGGAAATTTGGAAACCAAGAATATATATTACTGGTTTTAGCTGTAATTCATCTGTTTTTTTATTTTATTTTATAATGCTGACCTACCTATCTGTTTGGATATGTATTTCAAGTTTGAAATTTCCGAGATGCTGAACTACATTGCCATAAAATAATGTTTAATACGTGTTTCAGCGCACTATTGTGATGAAGCTCCTCTATGATGATATATCCTTGTAAACTGTTCCCTTTTAGTTTGGCTGCAATGTCTTACACTTGCTCGTTCTACTTGATCTATCCACAATTCTCCATTGTAATTTGTTAATATATCCTCATGAATGTACCCTGTTCCTTGTGTAATTGGGTGAGTTTGACCTCAAATCCACCAATTAGATGGGAACCTTCCTCATAGATGGACCATATACATAGTGCAAAGCAACAACGAAGGGAAAGAATCCTGGCTGCTAAGACTTGCATTTTCTTTGAATGGTCCATTAACACTATCAGCAACTTCTCAAACTCCATAGTTTCTTTTATGTTGTCTCTGATACTTAATCTACTTCTTTAATTATATTAAATTAATTAAGATAAATGATTTGCAGGCTTTGACTGAAGGTAAATGGAGAACTCAATCCATTTTAAAAAGCAAAAACAATGAGAGTAATTCTAGGGGTAGTTCTGGAACAAATCTATCTCTATTCTTATTTTTCGTGTGGCTTTCAGAATATTTTGAATGTGAAAAAATAAAATTCCATGATAAGATGTATCATGGGTCTGATTATATGATAGGTTTTGATGTTAGAAACATATATAAGTTCATTTTCGTATTCTCCATAAATTTAAAATTAAGAATCGTATGACGTATATGTATAATGTGCATGTATATTGTACATTTCAAAAAGAAACAGAATTAGAAACTTACACCCGCGTGGTTTAGATAATTGGTATGTGGGTCCATTTGTTTGTCTGCTTTGCAAATTTTGTAGCTTGAGTTTGTCACACTTTTCTCGTTTGGTCATTTTCTCTTTCTTCTTTTCTGTAATTTTTCATTGGTACAATTATGTTTTCAATTTACTTTTTCATTGCATCTAAATTTAAAAAGGGACGATTCACTTTGAAGCGACTATTTCCTAGATACATTACACATTTGATTCGACACTATGTTTAATGCCCTTATAATTTCTTGCTTATTGTTTATATAAATATGATAAATCAAGAAAAAATATATTTTCTCAAATTTAGGAGATGACCAAAGTCTGAGAACTCGACATATATTTGCTTCATTACTTATATGAGAGAATGAGTTTTTTCTCGTTTTCCTCTCCGAGGGATGCAAAAATGGTGAAGAAATTAAAAATCTCCACTATCCATTGCCTCATCACTCCTCTAGGGTTAGGTTAGTTGTGAAGCAATAATATTTTAAAGATGTCTCATCATTTTGTTTGATTTCTTAGGTTTATCCATTTTTAAATTACTTTATTTTTTCTCACAAACTTCTATGTTACATGGTTGTTATTAATTGGGAAAGTTCTTTTATTTAAATCTTAAATTCTACTAAAATGTATCATTTTTTTCGTTTATTAAATCAGAAAATACGAGCACAACCTCGTACGTGTCTTGCACCTGCCTAGGGTTGTCAAAAAAACCCATATCGAAGGGTACCCAGCCTGCCCAGCCTTCCAAAGCCCTCCAAAGCCCGGCCCTACCCCAGCCCTTGGGCCGGTCAGGGCCAAAAAATTGGAAGCCCTTGTTCTATTGGGCCGGGCTAGGGCCCCCCCGCCCGGCCCGACCCTACTTTATATTAAGATAGATATTTTTTAATAACTTTACTAATATGCCCCCTTAACGTTTCATTAACGTTATGAAAGTAGGGTTATTTATGTAATTATGCCAACTAAAGACCATTATAAAAACCATCGCACAAACCAAACCCTATCACTATTCACATTCTGATTGAAAGAAGAAAACGAAGAGTTTCGCCTCTTCAACTTCAATCGCGCAGACCAAACCCTAACACTCTTCGCCTCTTCAATCTCTTCATCAATCATCTCTCTCTCTCATATCTTACTCTCTACTCTCTTAGTTCTCACTTCTCACGGTCACCGTCTCACCAGCAGACGACAGAGGTCCGAGCGGCTTCTTCCTTCACTCCTCTGCCTTTTAGTAGTCTCTCAAGTCTCAAGCTCAAGCTCAAGCTAAAGCTCAAGCTCAAGCTCAAGTCTGGAGGCAACTACGGTCACGACCACGACTACATCGGCTAGGCTACCACCACAACGACACTACCACTCCACCGGACCACCAGCCACCACTCGATTGTCTCTTCCTCACGGCTATATATTTTGTTTGTTTTTTTTTGTTTTTTTTTTTTTTTTTTTCAGGCTTCCAGACCCTAAATTTTACTGATTCCCTTAGTCCCTATCCCTCTAACCGTTAGAAAAATTCTAAAACCCTATTTTCGAAACCCTAACCCTAGAAAAATTAAGAAACCCTAACCTAAGTCCTAATCCTTAGAAAATTCCGAAATCCTAATTTCAAAACCCTAACCCTAGAAAAATTAAGAAACCCTAACCTAAGTAGTTCATACCCTAAGTCCTAATCCTTAGAAAATTCTGAAATCCTAATTTCGAAACCCTAACCCTAGAAAAATTAAGAAACCCTAACCTAAGTAGTTCATACCCTAAGTCATAATCCTTAGAAAATTCTGAAATCCTAATTTTGAAACCCTAACCCTAGAAAAATAAAGAAACTTTAACCTAAGTAGTTCATACCCTAAATCCTAATCCTTAGAAAATTCTGAAATCCTAATTTCAAAACCCTAACCCTAGAAAAATTAAGAAACCCTAACCTAAGTAGTTCATACCCTAAGTCCTAATCCTTAAAAAATTATGAAATCCTAATTTTGTAATCTGTTTTGATTGTTTTAATATTAGTGCTTATTATTATTCTGATATTCTAATTCTATAACTTGTTTTGATTGTTTTAATAATAGTGTTTACTACTATTCGATATCCTAATTCTAAAACCCTGATTCTGTAGCTTAAATATGATTGATAATGTTGTTACTATTTTGATAATATTTCTTACTGTTTTGATATTAATCAATTCTAAAACCCTGATTATGTAGTTTAAATTCGATTGATAATAGTTCTTACTAGGGTTGATAATATTGCTTACTGGTTTAGTGATTTTGATAGTATTGCTTCTTATTGATTAGAATTCGAAAACCCTAGCCTAGAATATTGTTGATTAGAATCTATTTTTTTAATTAAAAATTGAATATTGTTGCTTAGTTTACTTTTGATTAGATTCTGTTTTTTTATTATAATTTGAATTTTAATCCACACATAGGTAAAATGTCAAATCTCGGTTCTAGTAGTAATGCGAGTTCTTCCTTAGTTGAGTCATCTATAGGTGTTCATCCAGAGGTCCTTATCCTTGTGGAAGGGGGGAATATGACTTCAACTCCTCCCCCTCTTCATCCATTAGTACCCTATTCCTCACAGCCATAATGTGAGGATCTTAACCCCCAAGAAAAGAAAATCTATAAATACCTCACCAATTTGGGAACATTTCATCCAAAAGGTAGTAAGTAGAAGATCCAAAGATGGTAAGAAAAAAGATGTATGCATTGCTATATGTAAGTTTTGTGACCAAGAATTGAACAATAGTACTAAAAATGGAATCAGCCACATCACAAGACACCTAAAATCTACATGTCTGTAAAGACCAAACCTTGACCCCACACAACCACTCATGACAGATTTTAAAAGTAGTGGTCCTATGGCCCATAAATTTGACCAAAAGGAGTGCCGAGAAGCACTTGTATTAATGATTATTCAAAATGAGTATCCATTTAATATAGTTTCTCATGAAGGTTTTATTTATTACAGTAACGTACTATAACCTCTATTTAAGATGGTGTCACGTAACACCATCAAGTCTGATTACATGGAAATTTACAAAAAAGAAAAATCTAAAATGTTAACAATTTTTAAAAGTAATTTATCGAGAATTAGTCTCACGTCTGATATGTGGACATTCAATCAAACATTAGGATATATGGCTATAACAGCCCATTATATTAACTCTGATTGGAACCTTAAAAAAAGAATAATTAACTTTATTAATATTGATCCACCCCATACAGGGTTGGCTTTAGCTTAAACTATTAAATCAAATTTAATAAAATGAAAAATTTCTGAAAACATATTTAGTTTAGTTTTAGACAACTTTAGTACAAATGATTGTATTGTAAGAGTAATGAAAACTCATCTTACTAGAAAAGAAGTTCTTCCATTATAATATAAGTTATTTCATATGCTTTGTTCTGTACATATCCTTAATCTTATTGTACAAATGGGTTGAGAGAAATAAGCCTGATTATTCAAAACATTCGGGAATCAGTAAAATTTATTAAAAAGTCAACTTCACGTACACATAAATTCCGAGAACTTGTTAGTGAATTAGGGTTAAATACTGGTAAGGAGTTACCCCTTGATGTTTCTACGAAATGGATCTCCACCTATCTTATGCTAGAGGCTGCATTAGAATTTAGGGAAGTTTTTATTCGATTAGAAATAATAGACTCAAACTATAAATGTAATCCTTTAGAAGATGAGTGACATCATGCAAAGATAATATACGAGCTTTTACAAAAATTTTATGAAGCTACAAATATATTATCAGGAACTAAATACCCAACTATACATTTATTTTTGGAAGAAGTAGTTAAGATACATATTGAATTAATGGAGAAAATACATGGTGAAGATCATTTCCTCCGTGATATAGCTAAAACAATGAAAGTAAAATTTGATAAATATTGGGAAGATTATAATCCGATTTTTGAATTTGCTATAATTTTTTATTCTCAGCATAAACAATTGTATTTAGAATATGTTTTGAGAAAGTTATTTGCGGATAGTGATATAGTGAAGACACGAAAGGATAGAGCCCTTAAGAATCTTAAAGACTTGTATAAGGAATATAGTGCTAAATTTAGTACCCCTAATGCCTCGAAGTCAAGTAGGGAGAATATTGTTGCAACAAGTTCAAAGAGAAAGAAAAATGATTTCTTAAGATTTGAAGAAGAAATGAGTCAAAGTACTGATTTAGAGGTAATGTTAGAATTAGATTTGTATTTCGAAGAGCCAAGAGATAAATCTGACGACTTAGATATATTACTTTGGTGGAAAGTTAATTCAAAAAATATTCAATTTTATCAATGATGACTCGTGATATTTTAGCGATTCCAAACATACATATAAAATATAAAATATTAAAGCATTTATATTTACAATATAGAAAATTAGCTAATTAACGACCATATTCCTATTTTGAACAACTTTTATGAAGAATGCATTTAACTAATTTTAGTTTCCTCTAATATATCAATAGAGTAATAGAAAATTTTCCATTTTAGAATCAAACTTCATTACCAAAACAATATAAAAATAAAAATCGAAAACACTTAAAAAAAATATCCTACAAAATAACTGAACAAACAGAAACAAAAGCCATGATAACACAAGTTGGCTGGGAACTTGATAGCTAATTGCGATTGCTAATTTCTTTTCATCTTTATAGATACATATAAAACGAAAATTTCATTCAAGGAATCCTTTGTACTTAAATGCTAATTGCATGCAAACACCTTAGACGTGAGAGAATCAAGTTGGTGTGAGAAATAAAACTTATATTTGCTCAATTTGAGAAACCTTAAACCATTTTGATAAAGAGGGAAAATGTCCATGGGCCATGCCAGAAGAGAGGAAACCCCGATCTAGCCTGGCCCATTAGCTTTCTTTAGTTCAAGTCCAATGGGTAGGTAGGTAGGGATGAGGCTCACGCGGACTCATCGGTTGAACAAGCCCAATTGCTCCCCTACCCACCTACAAGATTATGTATGCAGAAATTGATCAGATATATGACATCATTTTTTTTTTCTTACTCCTCCAGGGGAATGCATAGATTGAATGGTTATGATCATTCGAGTTTCCCTATCATGAACTTAAAATTAATGATTTTTTTTTAGTAAAGTAGAATTAATGGTTCAGTATTGAGTATTTAGAAACTTTAGATAGTCCCCAAATCAATATACCTTGACAGAGGGGTGGCAATGGGCCAGGTGTCGGCTTGAATTTTGGTATTGATAAATTCGCCCAGCCTGAAGCCCAACACATTTATAGAGGCTTTGAGGCCTGAACTTGGCCCAATTGCTACCCTAGTTGAACCCATCATCCATTTTGAATATAGGATATGACTACCATTGCAATAGAAGCTCGAACTGCTTGTAACAGCAGCAGCAGCTCCATCCTTCCAGGGGCGGAGCCAGGGTGGGGCATGGCCCCCCCAAATTTTTTGCAAGTTCTTCATATGGTAGTAAGAACTAGTGGGCCCCTCAATTTTTTATTTATTTATTTTGTATAGTTGGCCCCCCCAAAATTTTGGTTTATATAATATTGTGGCCCCCACAATCTTTTTACCTTATATATAGTGGGGCCCCCCATGGAGTACGGTTATACCCTTGAGGTTAGCACATGTCCCTATTGACACCCCTTAACTATGGTTAAAATTTATGCACTCTTAGGATTCACCTATTTATCCTTGGTTTTTAGAAAAATATTAAAAAAAATTTAACCTTAAGAGTTAGTGAATTTAAACTAGGGTTCGAAAAGAAATTTGATATATTTTTTAAAAACAAGGATAGGAGGGTGAATCTTAACCCCAGGTAAAGAGTATTAATAGGGACACATGGCGACCTCAAGGGCATTACCGAGAAAAAAAATTCTCAAAATAAAAAAAACTACTCCAAAATTAATGGGGTTGGGGGTATGGGGCCTTATTGGGTGTTCAGGGTAGGCTCTGTGATTTTTTTTTTTTATAGTAACTAGTAAGCGGCACGTGCATCTAAGAGGGAGAGATGGGAGGGGAGAGAGACTGGGAAGAGAGACTCTAGTGAATGAATTTTAAAAAATTTTATCTTAAAATTTAGCTTAAAACGATGGAATAGTGGGTTGAAACTACCTCATAACACATGTCTCTACTTTTGCTCTTGAAAAGTAGTTACAACGTAGAGAGGCTGTGCCTCTTCGTTGAGAGACCAAGAAGGGAGCATGAGAGCAGATAAGGATAAGGATTTGAGGGTATTGTGGAGATATTGAGGGATTATTGTTAGTTGTACAATACTCCTACTAACTTTTCTCATATAAAATAAGATAACATAATATCTTAATTTTTTTTATACGGAGTTATGGGCAAAATAAGAAAAATATAAAAAATTCACTCTTATATAGCATAAAATTGGGACTCATTAGGAATATTATAAAAAAATCAACCAACTTTTTAACCTTGCTTCTCTCATTATATTAGTAGAGAGTATGGGCAAAATAGGAAAAATATAAAAAATTCACCCTTATAGCATAAAATTGGGACTTATTAGGAATATTATAAAAAAATCAACCAACTTTTTAACCCTGCTTCTCTCATTATAATAGTAGAGATTATGGGCAAAATACGAAAAATATAAAAAATTTACCCTTATAGCATAAAATTGGGACTCATTAGGAATATTATAAAAAAATAACCAACTTTTTAACCCTGCTTCTCTCATTATAATAGTAGAGATGAGTCCATCATAGTAATAAAATTCATTAATGTTGCATTCCAAAAAGGGGTCTAGTATAGTTGTGGGAGGTCAGGGGATCGAATCCCCTGCCCAATGCTAACCCCTAACAGCCTAATTGATTCAAGATTACTAACGTAGGTACATGATAACTCCAGTAAAAAAAAAAAGGGGTCCAGTAACAAAAAAAATGTGAAAAACATGGACCCGTCTTCATTGGTTCATGCCTACCTTTTTAATACCCACTAACTGTGGTCAAGATTCACTCACCTCTAGGGTTTATCCATTTAACCTTAGTTTTTAGAATTAAAGTAGTAATAACTTTAAGTTAGTTAAGCTTAACCATAGTTAAAAGAAATGAAATAGGAAGGCATTTGATTATGTAGCAAATGCCAAGTGGGCTAATCACAACTCTAAAATTACTATATATATTTTTATATTATGAAAATTGTTTTTTCACACACGTGTTCCTTGTTTAGTGGAATGTGCACCCCTCCTCTGCTTGACACATGTCCATTTTAACACCGATTAACTATGGTTAAGATTAATTCACACCCCTAGAGTTTATACATCTACCCTTGATTTTTATTAATAAAATTAACTACTAAGATAATAAATTGTAACTAGGGTTAAAAGGGACACTTAAAAAATCAATCCCTTTATATTATATATATATATATATATATAAAAATGTATAATATTTTTTGAAGGGGCCACTATATACAAAATTTATATATTATGTATTTTTTAAAAAATTTATAAGTGTAATTTATTAAAATTTCAAAAAAAATTGTTGGGGCTAGGGTACCATGGCTCCCCTCACCAGCCCCCTGGCTCCGCCCATACATACATATATATATCTGGCATGTATCACATTCTGCCACAAATGTATGGATATCATCCTTCATCCCCTTCCAATAAAAACAGCGAGCAATCCACTCATATATATTTTGCACCCCTAAATGTCCAGCCATAGGACATGAGTGAAATTCCTTTAGTACCGTTTGTTTGGCGGTAAAGGAAGAGCTAAGCACCAACCGGCCTTTGTAATGAAGAATGTCATGTTCCCAAGTGAAGTTTGGAATCGAATGGGAGTTCTCTTTGAGCTTATCTACAATGGAGCATAAGTCGGGATCGAGCACCCATCCCCTAGTAGCGTTGTCCACCCAAGTAGTATAGGGAAAGGAGATTGCCATAGCCATACTGCCTTCTTCAAATTGGCGAGAGAGTGCATCAGCGGCAACGTTGTTTGCTCCTTTTCAAAAAATAATTTCATAGTCATACCCAAGAATTTTGATAACCATTTTTGTTGAGTGATTGTGTAACGACCCCAAAATCCTACTAAGGCTAAAATAGGACTTTGGAATCGTCACATTCACTTAACCTGCTTATAACCATGCATACAAGGCTACTACACGAGTCTTCAAAAATGAGAGTAATAAAATTTATGATATATATAACCCAAACCAACTAAATAACACGAGTCTATAGTCAACAATTACAACTACTAAATCCAAAGAGTCTGATACATAACCATAAAAGTCTACTGAGCAACATCCTCAAAAAGTCAATTACAAAACTCTCTCAATGAAAAGAAATGTAAACTAAGAGGTGTAGCCGCCCAAGTCTCCGGCTCCCTCCTCAGAAGGCTCACCTTCACCTCCTTCCTCTGTGTATGCATCCTCAACCCACGGCTCTACCGTGTACTCCTGCCCTAAACCTGCCAAGACAAAGTCCGGCTGAGTACAAAGGTACTCAGTGTATATAAAATCCAACCAACAATAATGATATACCTGCATTTAGTCAGAAACATATCCAATAGCATAATAACAAAATCAGAGTGCGGAAGAACGTGTGCGCATATACATCATATCATCACCTTGACTCGTGTACTTGTGAGAATCTTAGACTTAGAAAACCATACACTTATGAGGTACTTATGCTTACGAGACCACGTGCTTGTGAGATGCTTATGCTTATGCTTATGCACTTATTCAGATCATACAGTAATGAGACATGCCGTTCTTGGCGGATACGGACCATGCCTTAGAAATCATGTGGTTGACATGCCGTTCTTGGAGGATACGGACCATGTCTAAGAATCAGGTTGACATGCCGTTCTTAGAGGATACGGACCATGTCATGCTTATGCTTATTCAGAATGTCATACGTATGCCATGCTTATGCTTGTGGTCCACATGTGTGACTTGTGAGACTCTTATCCTAACATACACGTGCTTATGTGCTTAAGTGTCGAAATTAACGTTCGAGTCGGTAATTGCTTAGATTCCGATTTCCCATCATGGAAACTCCACTATATGTCTCATACCAAATAGTTAGAGAATTCCCGGTTTGAGAGATGTTCCTCTAAGTTCTTACCTTCCCGACTATCAATTCCCATGCAAGTAATTAAGTATACTTAACAAACAATCACATATATATTTCTTAACATCATTTATAATCCATTTACCACCATTTTATAAAAGTATCATAGCATTTATTCTCACAGACATTTTCACAAACACCTTGAGTACACATAATATGAATCCATTGTTTCTCTACCTTTTCATGCATTCATCAAATCATGATTCCATCCATACAATCCATATATTCATCCACATCCACAAATTAATCCCATCCTCCATGCATTTCCCATCCTCCATACATTCTATCCACATTTAATCCACATTTCCAATCCACATATCCATCCATAATTAGCTTGCTTCTTAGAAAATTAGGGAAAATGCATCAAACATCTATTTCTACCATTCCTAGCATCTTAACATTCACAAAACCTTAAAATAAAGTTGATTAGGATAGTATATCGACCTTAGGAATCCTTCCCTTGGATTCAAAACGCTTCCGAGATGATTTGGAGAAGCTTCCCAAACTTTTCTTGCAATCTCCTATCAATCTCCTCCTTCTCTAAGAAAACCCTCTCTCAAAACCCTAGGGTTTCTCCCCCTTTTTGCCAAATTAGGTTAGAACTAGGTGGAGTATTTTAATATTTCAAGTAGGACCCCCTATTTATAGCCCCAAGGTCTGAGAACAAAAGACCAAAAAGCCCTTACTAAATTTCTGCAAAAACATGAAGGACCGAGCGATCGGTGGTTATGACCGATCGATCGGTTCTCAACCGAGCGATCGGTGCTCTTGACCGGTCGATCGGTCAAAAAAGCACTCTCTGGAAATTTTTCCCATACAAAATTCTGGGCCAGTCGATAGATACCGATCGATCGGTTTTGGACCGATCGATCGCTACTTCTGACTGAGCGATCGGTTCCTTCAGATTTTGACTCCCTTTACTGTTTTGGCCATAACTTTTTACTCGTTCATCGGATTTTGACGATTCAACTTGCGTTGGATTCGTCTCTCGAAAATGAACATTTCTGGCATTTTAGAATTTCCAATTTCCACTTAATTTATAGACTAAAATATCCCCAAAGTTGACTGATCTGTAATTCCATTAGACAAAACTCACTATTGACTTGACTTAAACTCAAAATGAGGAAAAACACTAAACATGAACCTCGAAGAGGGTTCCAACACCTTTCTAATGGTTCAAGAATCACTCACTTCCCGTGAACGGTGCCAAAACTAGCGCTTCCTAAAGTTTAGGATGTGCTATGACATCCATCCGTTACAAGTTGATTAAGCCTAGTTTACATCACCATAATTAGATATACATACACACACTTTAACACCTTATAAAGACTAAAATACCCTTAATGCAATGCACTAAAAACATGAAAAAGATTCGGGTCTCTACAGATCGTGGAGATACGTTGTTCTAAGAGGTACTTCAAGCTACGGTGATCTGTTCTAACCTTGAAGTGTCGGCCAATGAGGTACGGACGCCTTTTAGTAATGGCGTGCACAATAGCGAGTATCTATTTCTCGTAGGTGGATAGCCCCATGTGCTGCTCAGAAAGTTTACAGCTAGTGAAGGCGATTGGTCGACCTTCTTGCATTAACACACCACCAATACCATTACCCGACGCATCACATTCAACCACAAACAGTTTTGTGAAATTATGGAGAGCTAGTACGAGAGTTGTAGTCATGGAGATTTTGAGGTTGTCAAATGATGTCTCCGCTTCAAATGTCCATATGAATGCGTCTTTCTTGAGCATAGAGGTAAGTGGCCCATTGATCTTTCTGTAATTTTGAACGAACCGCCGATAATATCCGGTAAGGCCTAGGAAGCCTCGCAATGCCTTCAAAGTTCTTGGTTTCGGCCATTGGACCATGCTAGAAATTTTTTTTGGATCTACTGCAAGTCCCTTTGTTGAAATTATATGGTCGAGATAATCGAGCTCCATCCTACCAAATAGGTATTTTGGAAGCTTGACAAATAATTTGTCACTATACAAAGTGGTTAGCTTGAGCCTTTCATGCTCTAAATGGTCCTACCATGTCAAACTATACACAAGAATATCATCAAAGAAAACAAGACTTAACTTGCGTAAATACGCTTGAAATGCCTCGTTCATCAAGCTCTGAAATGTGGAGGGAGCATTAGATAAGCCAAAAGGCATTACCAAAAATTCGTTGTGACCCTCATGTGTCCGAAATGCTGTCTTTGGAATGTCGGGTTGGTGCACACATATTTGATGATACCCAGATCATAAATCAAGCTTGGAGAAAAATTGTGCTCCATGAAGATCATCTAGCAATTCATCTATGACGGGTATTGGAAACTTATCTTTAACAGTGGCCCGGTTCAAGGCACGATAGTCAACGCCCATCTGTCACGTGCCATCTTTCTTACAGACAAGAAGAATAAGCGAGGAATAAGGGCTAGTACAAGGACAGATGGTTCCGGCTACAAGCATCTCTCGTACAATTTTCTTAATCTCATTTTTCTGAAAATACGGATAGCGGTACGGCCTTACGTTCGTCGGTAGGCTGCCTGCTACTAATGGTATTCGATGGTCATGTGTCCTTGGCGGCGGTAATCCTGATAGCTCTTCAAAAACAGCTTGTAAAATCTACAAGGATAGTCTGCAAATCCGGTTATTCAAGTTGGTTCTTAGAGGTTGGGAAGATGGAATGTAGTTGAGCAACCACACCTCTAGATATCTTTTGGAGCAACCGCTCCATATTATGGCTGCTAATGAATTTGACAGTGCTCCCATTTGCCCTTCTTAACGTGTAACGTTTTCTATGAAGTTGGAATTGCATCCAAAGCTCTGCAAAGTCCCATAAAATTGGGCCTAGGGTCCTTAGTCATTGAGCACCCAAAACAATATTGCACCCATCGAGAGTGAGAAGGTGTACATTAGTAGAGAATGTAGACCCTTGCATGATCCATGAAAAATTAGTGCACTTACCATAACTTCAAACGGCTCAACCACACACCCCGTACGTTTAGCAACCCGAGGGTCGAGAAAATTATGGGTACTTCCTGAATCAATGAGAATGACTATGGGTTTTCATTTGGAACCCACGTGTTTACATTGTTTGTGGTGAGGCTGCCCCTGCTAGTGCATGCACCTAAATCTCAAGTTTCTCTGTTTTGATCTCTTCTTCCTCGTTTCCAATGATTAGCTCGTCATCGGAATCATCCACATCACATGTTGCATCAAGGAAGAATAGTTTTTGCTTCTTGCAGCAATGCCCAGGTGTGAACTGTTCATCACAGTTATAACATAGGCCCTTATCACGCCTCTCCTTCATCTCCGACAGAGTTAATCGTTTGATAGGAGGTAAAGGTGGGTCCGAGTTTTTAGGCGCTGCTCTGCTCGTCCTTGGTGCACTAGGTTAGGCATGCCAATTCAAAGATGTCATTTAGTCTTCTTGCAATTGGGCCAAGCCAATGGATTGGGTAAGTGTCATGGTTTGAAACATCTGTACATCACGACGGATCTCATCTTTCAACCCACTAATGAAACAACTGACGAAAAATGGTTCCAAGAGGCCAACCGTCCGATTTGAGAGTTTTTCAAACCGTGATTGGTAATCACGAACAATAGTTGTTTGCCGTAATTTGGTGAGTGTGCCCGTGCAATCCTCAAAAGCGCTTGGTCCAAACCCGATGTAGAGGGCATCAATGAATTCAGTCCACGTGATGGTAGCCTTTGTTTTCTCAAACCAGTGGTACCACTGAAGAGCATCTCATTCAAGGTGTAGTGCCGCCAACTCTACCCTTTTTAATTCAACCATGTGGTAAGAATTTTTCAGCCCGATACACCCACCTCAACTGGTCATCCCACGAAATTGAGGGAGGTCAATCTTGGCATACCTGGTTTGAATCATCCCATTCGAATTGTTACATGGTGATTCAGCTGAAGCACATGATCATTCGTTTCCAAAACGGTTGATAGTTGCCTCCTCATGTTCTCGCCCAAAGGATGCCGACTACTGGTCGTATTTCATATCAATAGCTGAGATTAATGCATAGATGTCGGTTAATGCCTTAGCGTGCATCTCTGATTGTTCTTTGATCAATTTCAGCTCTGCTTCAATATTTTTCGCTTCTTGTAGTCTAGTCTCGTCGGCCATTGCAGCGTGATAATCAGGCCGGCCGGGAAAGAGCTCTGATACCAGTTGTTATGATCCTGGTGGAAGAAGTAAAGAAAAATGAAATTCCACTTCCGAGATACCTCTTTGAGAAGTTTAAATCTTGTGGCAAAATATTCATGGTTTATTTCATTTCTATCCTTTCAATAAATAACCATACATGTTGCCTTTTAAGACTAGAGTTCTAATTTAAAGAAAATTCCTATTTTTAGACAATCTCTATTACCTTCTAATGCTAACAGAATCCAAACAATTCCCTATCATCTTATAATTCCTAATGCAACAGAATCTAAGCAAATCCCATCCGGTAATCTGCAGGAGCTATTATATGTGTGCTCAGAAAATTGATCAAGGTTGTTGTGCAAAAAAAAAGTGCAAAGAACCTTGGATATTTAGCACTGAAGATATCCTCCTTCTGGCTGTGTTTTCTCCACGCAAAGCTGTCGTCCATCAGAGTAGGAGAGACCATTTTTCTTTTTTGATCATCTAGAGTGGGAGAGAATTTTGTCCCATGTCTCTGAAGTTTTTCTAAAAGCAAAAAATTGCAATTATATGTTAGTAAAAGTACATCACATTACCAAAAACAAAAAAAAAAGGTAAATTACATTAACAAAATCTAAAATTCTAAAATAATAAAATGCCGCCCCTGTTTGGTATGGCCGTTAATTCATGAAGAAATCAGCAAAATATTTGTCATTTACAACAAAGAAATCGATTTTGTTGCTAATGGCTTAGAATCTGGCAATTGGATACTCAGAATATCATTTAGTAAAAGAAATAACTACTATGCCTAGTGAGATCCTGTCAATCTCAGACTTTGCCAACACTGCCGGTAAAATGCATCAAGCATTCAAAATTTCCTTGTAAGATGCACCAAGCATCCATTTCACGTAACTTAGCAAAGTTGCTAGAAACATTTTTGTGTTTCTCTTGCTTCTCATGAACATTGTATATTTATCCCCTTATTTTATCTGCACAAAATGGTCGTTAATCTTAACCCTTTCAAACTCTGGAGAGACATTATAGGAGCTATCTAAATTACACTTGAGCTGCATGAAATATATTAATATTTTATCTTTATAATGAAACTACCTCTAATTTGAAAACGACTTACCAATTTAGCACTAAACTTATGCACCTAAGATTAACCGGATAGTATTCAAGAATACTTGAACAACAACAGATTTGAGAAAGTAGTCAATTTTATAATAATATTGTATATATTTTAGGATACTGCCCATTGATACTTATAAGGTGGTGGACTCATTATTATTAAATTTTAAGTAATTTAATTAAAGTGAGAAATGACAATTAAAGAACCCTAAGTTGTTTAATTACTAAAATAAATTTATATATAATGTAATAATATTATATAATATAAGTTAATTGGTTTACTAAAAATTTATTAAAAACAATTTTTGTTAAAAAAAACATTTCAAATTCTCATACTTTTAATAGTAGAATGATATATTAACATATACATAATATATAAAATATGAAAGCATTTATTTTTACAATATAAAGAATTTCTCATTAACAAACTTATTCCTATTTTTGACAAATTTTCTTAATCATATATTTTATCAAAATTTAGTTTCCTCTAATATATCAGTAATAGAAACTTTTCCATTTTAAAATAAAAATTTATTAACAAAAAAATAAAGCTAAAAATTCAAAAAACTTAAAAAAAATATCAACGCAAAAAAAATACAAAACAAAAAACAGAAGCTATGATAAGACAAGCTGACTGGGAACTTGATAGCTAATTGTGATTGTTAATTTCTTATCTTCTTTATAGATATACATATAAAAGGAAAATTTCATTCATGGAATCCTTTAAACTTACATGCAATTCGGTGTACTTAAATGCTAATTGCATGTAAACACCTTAGACGTGAGAGAATCAAGTTGGTGTGATAATAAAACTTATGTTTGCTCAATGGGCCATGTTAGAGGAGAAAAAACCCAATGTTGGTGTGAGGACTATGGTAATAGCTAGTTGTTCGAGTTTCCTTAACGCGAATTAAGAATTTATGCTTCAGTACGAGCATTGAGAAACATGAGATAGACCCACATCAATATACCTTGACAGAGGGGTGGCAATGGGCCGGGTTTGGCCTTAAATTTTGATAATTTTGAATTGGCCCAGGCTGAAGCCCGTCACATTTACAGTAATTTGTAAAATAATCAAAAGGTCCAAAATTTACAGTAATTTTGGTAGTTTGTTTTTGGACAGTAATTTGTATTTAGCTTCACACAGTCAAGCTTGTTAGGACAAAAAGGTTCAAAATTTATAAAATAATCAAAGACCAACCAATTACTTACTAGTGACACATGGCAGTCCCAAGAATGATTTGGCAGTTACACCAATTAATTAACGTATATTTCTCTTTAATATTGACAGTTACACCACTAACATAAATTCTCTCTCTAATAAATGAGTGAAATTAGTTAGAGCAATTTAATTGGAGAGGTGTTTTAGGGTATTTATGGCAATCACTAATTGGGAGATGATGATGAGAGCGAGGATTGTTGAAAGCATTGCAAACATTGAATTCTAATCACTAAATCTTAGACGTTTCTCCCTTTCATCTGCCTTCAATTTGCAGGCTCCCTTTGAGAAGTTATAACGACTTCTTTTTTGCTCCCTCTTTGTTTTTAATTTTTTTACCTCTCCATTCTCTCTTTTTTTTGGTAACCGTGGGCGGGGCGGAGCCAGGATTTTCATTCAGGGGGCTAAAAATGGGGTGCGGCTGTGTAGTAGGGGTTTTTTTTGGGGCCAATTTCTTAAGCTTAACCAAATTAAAATAACTATTTTTCTTTCTTCTAAAAGCTAAGTTAACTCTAGGGGTGAGTGAATCTTAACCGTATTTTTAGTGTTAAAATGACCCACGAGGATTGCCATTCGGTTAAACCTTTTCTTCTTTTTCCCCCCAAAAGTTTTTTTTTTTTTGGGGAGGGGGGGGGGCTAGAGGCCCCCATCCCCCAGCATTGCCCTACTCCAAAAGTTCCGGCCCAACTACCCTCATTTATTTCTCCAAAGTTGAGGGGGGCTTCAGCACCCCTTGGGCCCCATGTGGCTCTGCCCCCTAACCGTGGGGTGTCTGTAGTTCAAGACTCCAACAAATCCCCACGAGTCATCCAGAGATATCCCCCCCCAAGTAGATGAGATACTCAAACGCATCCAGAGTTGATGGTAGGACCTCTGGGTCTGTTGAAGATGTAGCAGCCAAATATTTTAACTACCTCAATTACCTAAGCACAAAGCATAAACACCAAGCATCAAGGTTTCACTATATAGAAGAAAGAAAACTAAAGGCTTTATTGATAAAAAGAATATATAAAAAACCAGCCACCGCACCATTCACGTTTTCTCCTCTCTCTATATATATAGAAAACAAACCTCCTACTTAAGACATGATAAGGACTCCTAAAAGAGATAACTACAAAAGACTTCTATCAAGATAAAATTATTTTAACCATATCCAACTCAAGGCTCTGTTTATCTTGTGGATAAGTTAGAGTTTGATGATGACTCTCAACACTCCCCCTCAACGCCAAATCTCTACTAGTGACGCCAAGTGCATCTCTGAACTTTGTGAATTTTAACGAACAAAGCTCTTTCGTGAATATGTCCGCCACCTGCTCATTTCTATTAACTGGCATAAGATCAATTTCTCCTTGAAGCACTTTTTCTTGAATAAAATGATGATGAACTTCAATATGCTTCGTTCTAGCGTGAAATACTGGATTTTCTGCCAGTTGAATTACGCTTTCATTGTTGCAATACAGTCTGATCTCATAATTTGTGGTTTGATGCAAATCAAACATTAACTGCATTAATCACGCACTTTCTTGCGCTGCCATAGCTGCAGCCCGATATTCTGCTTCCGTTGTTGACAAAGATATAGTTGATTGTCTTTTGCTGTACCAAGAAATAACACCCGAACCAAGACTAAATATATAGCTTGTAGTTGATCTTCGAGTCAAGAGATCACCTGCATAGTCTGCATCACAGTATCCTACAATTTTGCATTCGACAGCTCTTCCATACCAAACACCATGATCCATTGTTCCTTTTACATATCTTAGAATTCTTCGAACAATATCAAGATGTGGTTTTCTTAGACTATGCATAAATCTGCTCACGATCCCTACTACTTGAGAGATATCAGGACGAGTTAGAATTAAGTAGATCAAACTTCCCACTAACTGTCTGCACATGCAAGAATCTTTAAGTTCTTTAACTTCATTTATACGAACTTTAGTGTTGACATCCATCGGGCGTAGCCATCGGTTTGCAATCAAACATTCCAAACCACTTCAATAGGTCACTGAAATATTTTTGTTGACATAAAAATATTCCATATTTATTCCGAGCTATCTCGAATCCTGGAAAGTGCTTCAGCTCTCGAAGTTCCTTCATCTGAAATCGAATTCCAAGATTCATGCAGATTCTTTTAATTTTGTCTAGATCATCTCTAGTAATAATCAAATCATCAACATAGACTAGCACAACTGTAACTTTGTCTACTAGAAATTTTACAAACAAACTTGAATCAGTTGGGGCTAGAATATAACCACTGATTGTGAGAAACTTAGCAATCTTTCTATACCATGCTGTCGGAGCCTGTTTCAACCCATATAGAGCCTTTCTCAATTTGCAAACATATTGAAGATAATGAGGATTTTTAAATCCCTTGGGCTGCTTCATATAGATTTTCCGGTCTATTTCACCATGAAGAAATGCATTCTTCACATCCATTTGCCACAACCTCCAATCCTTGGTAGCAGCGATAGTAATCAGAACCCGTACTGTTGTTATCTTAGCCACAGGACTGAAAGTCTCATTATAGTCTATTCCATACTGTTGTGAAAAACCTCAGGCAACTAATCGAGCCTTGAATCGCTCCACTAAACCATCTGCTCGGGTCTTGATCTTATATACCAATTTGCAAGAAATAGGTTTTACATCATCTGGTTTTGGCATTAGATTCCAAGTATCATTCTATTTTAAAGCTTGAATCTCATCTGGCATAGCATCCTCCCATTCAGGAACCCCTCGAGCTTCTTCAAATGACTTTGGCTCTTCAATCACCAAATCTTTGTCAATCATTACTTATGCTAGATCTGCATTCACATTCTTCAATTTCGCCTTTTCCGTTGCATACTTTGGATTAGGCTTTGGTATTCGTTGTGACCTCCTTAAGACATGCTCATCTTCTTGTTCAGGCTCTTCAAGTTATGAGGGCTGATTTTCTTCTATAACAGTTTGTTGATAAGTTCCAGTTTTCCAAGGGCTTGCACTAGATGTCATTTGTGACACATCCTCATCAACCTGTACAATTGGTTCAAGTGTCTTATGATTGGAAGGACACTTAAGTCTCGTCTCCTCTTCTACTTCCTCTTCAAACTTTTGATCAATTGGAAGATTGACATGATCGACCGACCACCATGATGATGACTCATCAAACACAACGTTTCTCGACACATGTACTCGATCTGAGGTTGGATCAATACACCTTCAGCCTTTCCTTTCCGAATCATATCTCACAAAGATACATCAGATCGCCTTCTTATCAAATTTGCTGCGAAGATGGTTAGACACAAATACATAGCATACACAACCAAATACTCGAAAGTGATTTACTGTACCCTTCATCTCATACAGCTTCTGGAAGGGTGAAAGGTACTCGAGCTTTGGTTGTGGTAGGCGATTAATAACATGATTTGCAGTCATCATGCATTCAGCCCAAAAGCAAGCTGGCACATTTTTCGAATGTAACAGACTCCTGCATGTCTCGGCTAGATGCCTATTCTTCCTCTCCGAGACCCCATTCTGTTGTGGCATATAGGGGCAAGTCAGTTGTCTTCGGATACCATGCTCTTGTAGATACTTGTTGAACTCTTCTGAAGTATACTCTCCCCCGTTGTCTGATCTTAGACATGTTATCTTATGTCTAAGCTCATTTTCCACCTTACTCTTAAGATCCTTGAATTTGTTGAGTACTCCCCCTTTCTCCTTTAGGAAGTAAATCAAAGTGTATTGTGAGTAATCGTCGATGAATGTGAGCATGTATTTCATACCTCCAAATGAAACATCTTTCACTGGACCGAACACATCTGAATGCACCAATTCAAGAGGTTTCTTGGCTTGAAACTTCAACTCAATATAGGGAAGCTGATGTGCCTTGTCATACTAACATCCAGCGCATACTGAATCATATCGAATCTCCAGATCAGGAAGCCCTTTCAACATGTTCTTCTTCATCATAGCCTTTAACTTGACAAATCCAATATGAGCAAGCCGAGCATGCCACAAATCAGTCGTTTCACTCTTTCGAGT
Source organism: Tetracentron sinense (assembly GCA_015143295.1). NCBI lineage: Eukaryota > Viridiplantae > Streptophyta > Magnoliopsida > Trochodendrales > Trochodendraceae > Tetracentron > Tetracentron sinense. The sequence goes on from CM026569.1 coordinate 10,505,369, forward strand.
CTTGTCTACATAAGCAGCCTCAGTTGGCATAACATAGACGGATTCAATTCTTTTGTCTTCCATGATGGGAGTACCTTCGATCTGGATCTCTTTGTAGATCTTCACATCATCGGGTCCGAACATGACGATGTTTCTCGATGTCACCAACTGAGAGACAAACACCAGGTTCTTCTTCATCATTGGGACATGGAATACGCCTTGAAGTAGGGTTGAATCCTCACTTCCTTTTGGTATACATACAACACTGCCTACATGAGTGATTGGCAGCTTTGCATTATTTGCTGTCACTACTACTTGTTGGCCATTATATTGTTTCTTTGAAAGAAACTTTTGATCATCTCCAGTCATATGATTTGAGCAACCTGAATCAACTATCCAATCACTAGAATAGTCTATTTAGTTATTATTGCTTGTGGGCATGGTAACTGTAGTAGTCAATCCGAGTGCATCGGATTGTTATTCAGTGATAGACAAATAAGCACTCCACCCCTCTTCCTCGCTATCAATTTTCTATGGTAGGTTTTCAACTTTCTTCTTCTTGGGTGCTCGACAATTTCTGGCATAATGGCCTGGCTTGCCGTAATTATAACACGTTCTTGTTCTAAGATCCTGAAAGTCACGTTCCTTGGAACTATCTTCGCTCTTCCTTAAATTCGAGTTCGGTTGATACTTCAAATTCTTTTGTTTTCTCCTGTCATTAAAAGACCTTTACTTTTATCAGTGTACAAGGCTTCTTCTTTCTCATTAGTAGAAAGACCAGCCATCTGCTTTGCTAGAATCTCCTGGTTTGCTAGAAGGCTTTCAAGCTCCAAGAGTGTTGGTTGAGTTGGCCATCCACAAATTGCTGTCATGAACCCGTGGTACTTAGGCTTTATGTTAGACTTGATGCCCAGAAAAGTCATTTAGATTGTTAGATTCTTATTAATTTGATTAATAAAGACTTCTTCTTAATCTATTGTATATTCATTATGGATAATTGACCATGATCATGAGATGATCTATACGATATGAGATATCGATAAAGGTCCTTAGGATATATGGTAAGAAAGTTATGTGATTAGATTATCACAGGCAGATATAACTTTCCGGTTCCTTATAACTTATATAGTCACAGCTATGGGTGAAGCTGGACACTTCACTTATATGGCTGCCAGAATGCTAAGATAGTCTTAATAGTTGAGATGTAGTTCTATCTCGAACTATTGTAGTGGAGACTACACATCAGCATATGGGTGCTTAAATGTACATTGATTGATTGCATTCAAAGAGAGACCTCTTGCATAAACATACTATCAGATAGTTGGTCTCTCATTCACATTGAACGGTTTCGATGATCCTTAGATTTGATGAGTTCATCTATGACTGAGCGGTGATCTGACTGTTTTGATTCCACCAACGTATTTTCTAACTTAGGGAATACAGTGACAGTTGGATAGTCAAAAAGTTGTTCGAGTTATGATGGATTTCAAATAAGAAATCCATGCTCATTAATTTGAGAGATTATCCAAGTTCCAGGTAAGACAGTTGATTAAGTTCAAATCCTGCGCAGGTGATTTTGAAAACAAAATAAGTTTTTAAATATACTTTTATTAAAAAGTATTATACTTATAAAATGATTTTTTCAAAATATTTTTCATGAGAAATTGTTTCTCATGGCTTAATCATAAGTCTTGGAAACCCGGATGATTTGCAATGGGCTATGAGTTAGATAGTATGTCAATCTCGAAGGCCCATTAGGGATAATGTATGTGGAAGGATAAATCGAATTTAAAAGTTCATATGGCGGGATCCGTAATGGTTAATGTTCATACACTGGGATTCAATTGCAACATGGATATCTCACGTCACTTGCAATTCCGATGTAATTCCCGTTTAGGGTCAATGGGATAACATTGGGTAAGTCAGGGTAAGAATGTCCCAGAGCAATCTATGAAGGTGCTCACATAAAAAATACAAGCTCAATAATTGATTAAAAGTTAATCAATTATATAAGTGATTAAAAGTTAATCATTTAATTAAATACATCAAAAGTTAATCTATTGTTTAAATTAATTGTTAATCATTTAATTAAATACATTAAAAGTTAATCTATTGTTTAAATTAATTGTTAATTTAAACATACGGATTATTTTAGCAATTATTTAATTAACATAATTAAAGGGGAAATGCGGTTGACCCATATCCATAAACCCATTCATATGGACCTTTAATATGGGCCAAAGCCCATAGGTTTAAACCCTAGGGTGGGGCGCCCACTTGAGGAATCCTAATTGGATTAGGATTATGTTAATTGAATAATTGTTGAAATATAATTCCTATAATTATGGAATTAAAATCCCATTGTTGGATTGTAACTAGGATTAAGATGCAATTGTAATTGGATTACAAAAAAGAGTTTTAACTCCTCAAAACTCATGCCTCATAAAAGGTCACGCCCCTAGGGCTGTCAACGGATCGGATTCGGACCGGATCTGCCTAGATCCGAATCCGATCCGATTAAGAATCCGACTGATCCGAATCCGATCCGAGATCCGTCGGATCATGAAGTAACCGATCCGAATCCGATCCGATTATATATCGTCCGATCCGATCCGATCCGAGTAAGGTTATTTTTTTAAAAAAAATCTATTTTAATAATAAAAAATCTAATAATACCTTAATTAATACTAATTAATGTTAATTTTTTTAAAATTAATATTTTATACATAGAAAATCTAAATAATATATTTAAAATAATTAAAAATTATTATTATTATCGGATCGGATTTTAATCGGATCGGATCACCCTATATCCAGATCCGATCCGATTATAATCGGATTCCACCGATCCGATCCGAATCCGATCCGACGGATCACATATAGGGTCCAAAGTCCGGCTAATCGGATCGGATTTGGATCGGATCCGGATCATGATCCGGTCCATTGACAGCCCTACACGCCCCCCCCCCCCCCCCCTGGAGATGGTCTCCTAGTTTCACTAGGTTTCCTCATTGTGTAGGATGTTGACTTATCCCTTTAATTAAGGAACCCTTTTATTAGAAGGACTCCTTAATTAGAAGGTCTTCTATAACTAGAGTAGTTATAGATAAACTAGGAAATTATTTATTAAATAATAAGAGTTATTATTATTAAATAATTCCTTAAGAGATAAGATCAAGTTGGAGTAGGATTAGGATAGGATCCTAGTCTATAAATACCCCAACACCCTAGACCATTAAGCACTTTTCTCCAGAATTTTTTCTCTTCTCTCCTCTCTCTCTCCAAACAGTGAGACCTTAGGGAGACCCCTAGGGATTTTTGTGAGCTATATAGGTGGTGCAAATTGGGTTTTGCTTTTCTAGGATTTTGAACCTTAGTACTTTTGGTGATAGAAAGCCTACACCATTACTCCATCTTCTTCCTCTTGCATCTATAATTCCAAAGGAGATTCTAAAGCTTCGTGAGGATAGCGAAGAACAAGGATCAAGCTTCTAGTATTTTTTCAGAAAAATCTCTACAAGAGTTCTGACGGTTCGAGTGGATTAAGCTTCACTGGTGAAAACCATTCACCGAGGTGATATGACTAAAACTCCAAGATAATTTTGATGCTTTCTACGGTGTTAAGATCTAGGGGATCCAGTTTCCACATAAATTTTTATCAGGATCCCCCTACACTTTAGACCTCGAATGATAATCCTTCTCATATGAGCATCTGTAATTTTCGACTCCTCATCAAGTTGAGATATCTCAAGACAAATTCCTTTTATTTTCGTAAAGTATTGAAAAATCGACATGCTTCCTTGAGATACCGAACTGATCTCGTTTTTCAGCAATTGCAACCTTGCATCATTAGATCTGGTGAAAAGTGTGGATATCGCATCCCACGCTTCATTCAGAGACTTGGCCTCTCGAATATATTCGAGCAATTCTTTCTGAATTGTAGCTTTCAATACGAACAAAGCTTTGCCTGCCTTTATCTTCCACTTCCTTAATTTTTCAGCATTCTCTTCAGTTTTGGGTGATGCAATGATTTCTTCGCCATTCATCACCTCCCAAAGATCTTGTCCCTGCAAATACGATTCCAAATAGGATCTCCAATACTCATAGTTAGTATTGTTCAACTTCTCTATACCGCTTACAGAATTTGCATGCTCCATTGATCTGAGTTGGTGAATACAAGGTATTTGATGAGATCTTTAGACTCACTGTTGTGACGTCTTCACACCCGTTCCCTGAACCTAACTCTGATACCACTTGTTGAAGTTGTAGCAGCCAAATATTCTTAGTACCTCAATTACCTAAGCACAAAGCATAAACACCAAGCATCAAGGTTTCACTATATAGAAGAAAGAAAACTAAAGGCTTTATTGATAAAAAGAATATATAAAAAAATAGCCACCACACCATTCATGTTTTCTCCTCTCTCTATATATAGAAAACAAACCTCCTACTTAAGACATGATAAATACTTTTAAAAGAGATAACTACAAAAGACTTCTATCAAGATAAAACTCTTTTAACCATATCCAACTCAAGGCTCTACTTATCTTGTGGATAAGTTAGAGTTTGGTGATGACTCTCAACAGAGTCTACGGTTCATCCCACAACCACTGAGCTACACCCACGAGGGGTCATTCTCTCTTAACTCCTATTAAAGGGAGAGACTACATGAGGAAGTAGGCTATGCGATGCCAAAACATTCCTCAAGACTCTTCTCTCGGCAATATCTCCTCCTCTTCTTCTTCTTCTTCTTCTTCTTCTTCTTCTCTCCCTATCTCATTTCTACCCTTTGAAGAATAAATCGATCTCCAAGTCTTCAAAATATATCATTTCTTTTCTTTTCTTTTCTTTGGCGTGCTACCAGAAATCTTCAAAAATCGCCAAAAATACTAGGATTGGGCCGTATGTCCTCACAGCCTACCCCCAACAATACAGTCGTATGGCCTGTATCGAAAACGTAAAGGGTATCATTGCCACAAATCCATTAAACATCTAACACATGCTCAAGAACAACTTTGAGAACTACCCCAAAGGTGATTGGTTTATATTCTTCTTAGAAGATATCCTTGATCGGAGAATCTCCTACTCTTACCGCGATCAATGGAAATATAGTGTAATTTTGTGATTAATGGAAAATACATAGGGAAACTGTGATCTACGAGTTCAACTACAATGTATTTTTTTAATTTTGGGTTTTTTTCTTCTTAAGACAATCGTTACAGGTTTTAGGTTTCTAGGTTTGCTTTCTTTTTATTCGCCATGGCTTTGATAAGAAGAAAATATTGCAACTTGCCAATATTTATTCAAAACTTGCTGGAGTATCTTTTGATTTACGAAAAGGACGAATGAGGTTTCCATGCTCCATTTATAGTATGAGTCTGTGTTCCCCAAGGACGATTTTAGATATCTTCGTCTCTAGAATGATGTCAAATATCATCGTCTAAAGGATGATACCAGATATCGTCATCTCTAGAACGGTGTCAGATATCGTTGTTTGAAGGACGATTTTAGATCTCGTCATCACCAGGACGATTTCAAGCATTGTGCTCATGATAAAGACGAGCTCAGACCCACTTTGAGAACGGAACCACCTTGTAGGACGAAATAATCAGGAGGCGATCTATTTACTCTGTTATTAGGTGAAAAGCACTGTCTTAGCATTTAATGCTGGTCATCTTAGCCTGTTTTTGACCCAAGACCGACCTTAGAAATAGTAGGCTCACATGTGTGACACGTATGCATGAAGATCTGTCTGACATATTTAGTAATAATCATAAAGCAAATTGCATGGGCATGAGTTGGCATGATGAGGCATCCGAACTCAAGCCTATAAATACCCCAGACCTCCCCTAAGGTAAAGACTACTGAATCTCAACCATTCAAACCCCTCATCACTAAGAAAATCATACTTGAAAGCTCAAAGTCCTTAAGACATTTTCTTTCTCAAAGATTATTCTTGGAACCTCATGTTCTACGCATACTGACTTGATCGTTGGAGGACTTTGATAGGAGGGCCCCCCACCAGCATCAACCAAGACGTGTTGTGACCTACCTTCTTTCTTCTACCAGTCAACCAGAAGCTAAGGAGCAAGTGACACATGGACAACCCAAGAAAACCCACTACAAAATTTATGCCGTCTGTGGGAAACTCATAATCGACCCCACCATCTTTCATATACCTTGCTCATTATGTCTGATAGGGCTCAGATTCCTCTCGCGGAAGAGGTAGCTAGGCCAACAGTCTTAGAAGCTGGACAAACATCAAGGCCAGCTCTTGAGGAAGATCTATCTCAGGCCAACCAAATCATTGCTCTGTTGTAGCAGTAACAGTCGACGTTAGATTGGTTAGTAAGCAACCAACAAACGTTTCAGGAAAGGTTGGATGCTTATGAGAACGATATTTTTGAGTCCCAACTCGAACTCCCCTTGGATTCAATAGATGGTGCCTACTCTTCTCGATATCTGGCTTTGCAGCAGATTAACCAAAACGATCCTCAAGATGTAACCAGGCGGCCAGAGTCTCCACGATGTGACACCCGATGAGAGCCCTCTCCAAAGCCTAATATGTGATGTCAGCTCTTCCCATCCCCTCCAAGAGGCCCAAGGGCACGGCTAGCCTCCCTGTCGATGCATGGAAACCTTGATAAAAGGTTCGTACATTTCTCTCTCCTCCCCGTGATGCATTTAAACTCCGTTCTCCTCCTTTTCAGTTTGCTTGTGCTGAATCGCGAGAGCTTGGATATGCCCGTGTTGAGCCACAGATTCATCATGTCTATACCAAGCTATGAGAGCTATATGCTCATAATGATCTATGAAGCTTCCAGCACCCCCGTGAGGAGCCATAGGTTCGTGATGCCCGAGAGTCTAATGCCCACATGCATTACGGAGACCAAAGGACATGGATGACCTCTAAGGACATGGAGGCCATGATCAGTGCGCATCTCGGAGGCACGGGCGGAAGTATTCTAGGCTATTTTGATAGGCAAGCAAAGCTAGATGTTGGATCCTCTCCTTTCTCAGATCAGATCAATCAGTCCTACACCCCCTCGAAGTTCATGACACCGAACTTCATCATGTTTGATGGAAGGACGAATCTAGTTAACCATCTGTTTAACTTCAAGCATGCAATGGCTCTCCGTAATCCTGATGATAACCTTCTCTGCAAAACTTTCCCGAACAGTCTGGCAGGAGCAGCTGCGAGGTGGTTCCGTAACCTCCCCTTGAGATCAATAAAAGTATGGCAAGACTAAGGTCAACCTTTATTGATCAGTACTTTGTTAACAAGAATAAGAAAGCAAGCACGGATTCCCTCTTTACCCTAAAAATGAAGCTCTCGGAGTCTCTCAGGGATTTCATTCAGTGGTTCAGTGATGAAGTCTCGAATATTTACAAAAGCGAGAACAGCAGTAGCATAGCTGCATTTAAAAATGCATTGCCAAAAAACTCTAAGATGTACGAGTCTCTCGCTCTCGACTGTCCCACCAACTTGACGATATGCTGGTCCGTGCAGCTAAATTCGGAAGATTCGAAGACGATACCGCGATCATAGTACGACCAAGGGTGAGAGGAGTAGGAGTTGAAGCCATGGAAAGGGCAGACGGAGCATCCACCTCGAAGAAGGGGAAGAGACCGAGGTATGATTCTTCTGATGATGAGAGATCACCACGGTATGAGCCAAGGGAGAGGATTGTCTATGTAAATCAGCAGGATCAGCTAGATCAACACCCGTATGAAGTAAATTAAAGTCAGAACCAAAATCAGTACCAACAACAATAGCCGAATCGGTGACCTATTCAGTCTAATCAGCATCAGCAGCAGCAAGGATGGCCGGATAGGCGCCTTTACCAGCCTAACCCATATCAATCCAGATCAGTGCAAGGTCCTAGGGAGTGGGGCAATTAGACGACGGAGAGGCGTTCATATCAAAGCCGAACTAACCAAATTCATTTTTTAGTTAGCCCGGCAACGATAATGTAGGCTATGGTGAATGAGTCTTACTTTGAGTGGCCAACCTGAGCCGTCACAGACATCACTGAAGGACTCCGAGCTCAAGAGTATTTCCATTATCATAAGTGTCAAGGTCATACGACCAATTGATGCAGGATCCTGAGAGAGTACCTGGAGCGGCTCGTACGGCAAGGCTATCTGGGAGTATGTGGTCCCTGATCCTGCCGTGAGACAAACGCAAAATCAAACTCCCCCGAACCTTCTACATATGGAAGGGCCCATAAATCCAAATGTAAATCATAGAAGAGAGGGAGGGGATAGAGCACCAACTGGAAAGATCAATGTCATTCATCGTGCCTGTTCTCTAGTGGCAGATTTGGAGCAGGATTTCCGTGCCAAGACGAGGAAGCTATCTCATGTAGCTGAGGTATGTCAAGTACATCCAGCATTAAGGGGCATCGAGCAAACTCTGACCCTTGTTGACCACGACATGGTAACCATGGTTCAGCCTCATTATAATGCTCTTGTCCTCAAGATGAGAATAGGAGAATATGATATTAAGAGAGTGTTTGTTGATTCAGGGAGCTCGGTGGACATTCTGTATCTCCTGTCCTTCACCTATATGAAGTTGGACCACTGCTTGTTGGTCTCATCATAGACTCCCTTGGTTAGATTCGATGGAAGTTCAATGCAGCCTCTCAAAGATGTCATCCTACTAGTCCAAGCCCGGCCGATTGTGCTGTAGACACGATTTGCCGTCCCTAATGCTCCGTCTCCTTACAATGCTATTCTTGGCCGATGGTGGACGCATGAGATGAAGGCTATCCCCTCATCTTATTATCAAGTTTTGAAGTTCCCCACTCAGGATGGACCGATGGAAATCAGGGGAGATCAATTAGCTTTCCAGAAATGTCACTTCACCACACCAAGCACTTCAAAATAGCAATTACAGTGCGGGGTGGCCGAAGAAGAAGACGTGGCTGAAGTAATTGAAAGATTATTTGTTGAACCCATGAAAGCTGTAAACTTGGGGACAGATGTAGAGCCACGGGTGCTGCTAATAGGGACGAGTTTGACGATGGAAGAAGAGGTCGAGTTGTGGTGCTTTTTGAGAAAGAATCTTGATGTCTTTGCTTTGTCGCACAAAGACATAACAGGGATAAGCTCGGAAGTCATTTTTCATCACTTGAATGTTAATCCCACTCTCTGTCCCGTTAAGTAAAAGCCACAAAGACTTGCTCCTGCTTATTATGATGCCATCAACGAGGAGATTGACAAGCTCATCCAGAACGGATTCATTCGTGAAGTCCAATATCTAGAGTGGAAAGCAAATATTGTGGCAGTTCCTACGAAGAGTGGAAATATCAGAGTCTGTATAGATTTCATCAATCTTAATAAAGCTTGTCCAAAAGACTCTTTTCATTTGCCTAGGATTGATAGACTTATTAATACAACTGCTGGCCATGAGATGTCCTTCATGGACGGGTATTCAGGGTATAATCAGATTTTCCTTGCTAATGAAGATCAAGACTTGCTCCTGCTTTTATTATAGAGTGTGGATTGTTCTACTACCGAGTGATGCCCTTTGATCTCAAAAATGCTGGTGCCACTTATCAAAGGTTGATGACGACGATTTTTGGACCATTGCTCAGTAAAACGATGGAAGTATACATTGATGACATCGTGGTAAAAAGTCCAGCACAGAGGACCCATGCAGCTAATTTAATTGAGCCTTTTTCTATCCTTCGAGCTTTTAATTTAAAATTGAATCTAGAGAAGTGCATATTCAGCGTCACCTCGGGCAAGTTCTTGGGTTATCTGGTTAGTCAGTGAAGGATTGATCCAGCTCAGATCCATGCTCTTCTTGATATGCCCGAGCCTAGGACAAGGAAAGAGATTCAGAAGTTGACGGGATGGATTGCTGCCCTTAACAGGTTTATTTTGAAATGTTACGATCATTGCAAGCCCCTCTTCGAGTTATTGCGTAAAGATTCCGTCTTCCGATGGACAAAAATTGCTTTCAAGCTTTTGCCGCTCTGAAGGAATATCTGGGCTCTACTCCTATTCTGTATGTACCTAATCCTAGTGAAGTGCTTTATCTTTATCTTTCCGTCAAGGAGTAAGCAATTGGTTCCGTGTTGATCTGAAGTTGTGAAGGTACGGAAAAGCCAATATACTTCACCAGCAAAACCTTTCTCAGGACGGAATCTCAATATAGCAAGCTCGAGAAGGTATGCCTTGCCCTTGTATTTTCTGCTGAAAAATTACGTCCTTACTTTGAAGTATATTTTATCGTCGTGATCACGACGTATTCACTTAAAGTTGTGTTGGGAAAACCCGAGCTAGTGGGACGGATTGCAAAATGGGCTCTCGCATTAAGTGTGTTTGATATTCAATACCGAGCACGGATATCTGAGAAGGGGCAAGCTATGACAAGTTTTCTGTCTAATTTTCCTGTGGATGACTCTAGGTTAGAGGTAGATCAAGATCACCATGAGCTCTCAAACGAAGTAGAAGACAAGGGAAATGAAGTGGACAAGATGCCCGTATGGAGTAATTGGCGCTTGTATGTAGACGGATCATCTAATGCGAGTGGGGCAGGACATAGTGTTGTGCTCATTAGTCTAGAAAATATCAAAGTAGAGATGGTGGTAAAGCCAGGCTTCTCTGCCTCAAATAATAAATCTGAGTACGAAGCATTGATACTCGGCCTCCAAGGTGCAAAGGAGTTGGGCATCTTGGAAGTTATGAGTGTTCTGTGATTCTCAGCTCATCGTTAATCAGATGAATGGTGTCTATGAATGTCAGGATGATCAAATGCGACGTTACGCTGCATTCCTCTTTGGTCTATGTGAGGCAGTCGACATCATAGAAGTTAAGCATATTAGGCGAGACGAGAATAGGCATGACAATCCACTGGCCTATATTGCTTCTATGTTGCAAGCCAATGAGCCACGAATAGTCCTTGTAGAGTATAAGGAGCGTCCTCTCTCGAGCAGCAGCCAGGACGAGAGAGCTTTGTCATCAACATGGTACCAAGCTGGATGATGGGACTAATAACTTATTTGAAGGATGTAATACTTCCTAATGATAATCTCGACGGATAAGATATAAGGCACCTCGGTATGTTCTCTTGCATGGAGAGCTCTATAAGAAGTCATTTGGGGGACCTCTCCTGAAGTGTATTCATCCTGTTGATGTTGAAAGAATCTTGGTTGAGCTTCATGAAGGAATTTGTGGGATTCATTCTAGAGGACGGACAATAGATCACCGTGCTCTTGGGCAGGGTTATTTTTGGTCATAAATGCAAGCTAATGCAGAGAAGTATGTACTGAGATGTAGTAAGTGCCAACGTCATGCTAAGATGATCCACGCTCTAGCTCAAGAGCTCAATACTATCTCTTAGCTTTGGCCATTTGCACGATGGGGACTTGACATCGTGGGACCACTTCCTAGAGTCCCTAAGAACATGATCTTTATCCTGATAGCAACTGATTATTTTACTCGATGGATTGAGGCCGTCCCTCTCGTAAGGATCCGTGAACAATAAGTGAAGAAGTTTATGTGGGAGCATATCATTTGTAGGTTTGGCATCCCTCAGTCTATAATTTTTTATAACAGGAAGTAGTTTATAGTCAAAGTCATTAGTGAATTTTGCAAAGAGCTCAAGATCAAGCATATCTTCTCATCTCCCTATTATCCTCAAGGGAATGGGCTTACCGAGACAACCAACAAAATTTTTCTTAGTGCAATGAAGAAGAGGTTAGGCGAGTCCAAGGGAAAGTGGACGGTGGAGCTTCACAACGTCCTGTGAGGTTATCGAACTACACCCCGAAGTCCTATAAATGAAACTCCATTCTCTTTGGCTTACAGGATGAAATCCGTAATCCCCACGAAAATAAGCTTGCCCATGATTCGTTCACAACGGAAGGCCAACACGAATGAGAAAGAAAAGAGCAAGCAACCCGAGCTGATGGATATTCATCGGGACCTAATAGAAGAACGACGAGAAGAAGCTAGCATACAAGTAGAGCGCTATCAACAACAACTCAAGAATGCTTACAATAAGAAGGTACGAAGAAGAGTTCTTCATGTAGGAGACTATGTTCTATGATGGGTATTTTAGAGCATGAGAGAAGTTAACAGTGGAAAACTCGGACCAACATGGGAAGGACCTTATATCGTGGATCAACTCGAGAGCCCTGGAGTATGCTATCTCAAAGACCTAAAAGGTAACGTCCTCCAAAATTTTTGGAATATAATGAATTTAAGGCAATTCTTTCAATAGAAAACGTGCTCTATCATGTAATCATCCTCAAGGACGGAAGGCTTCGTCTTATGAAGTGTTCAAGCGAATGATCAATGCAATGTCTGATGAGTGATCGATGAATTGTCAAATGAATGGTCAAAAGAATTGTCTAATGAAGTGTCTTCAATAGAATAACAAATGGTTTTTCATATGAGCACGGTACCTATTACGGGGCACGAATAGCTCAACCAAATGAATTGTCATCTAAGCAAATGTACCCACCACGGGGTACCGATGGCTTATACTAATGAAATGTCATGTGAGCAAGTGTCCTCATAACAATGAACCTAAGATTCAACTGATGACATGTCATTTGCAAATTATATTAATGATGTTTTGCATTCGAATTTTTCCATGCTCAATTACTAATGTTTCGTACTATTCTCGTACTCTATAGCCTTAAGACATAAAAGATTGATTTGTTTTCTAATTAGATGTGTTGTTAACTTATTACATTGTTTTAATGACTTATGTACACTCTCATGCTCTACATACTTGGAAAAAGAGTTGAACAAAGTAAGAACGATATACAAAAATATATTTCTATTCATAAAGCATCCAAAGGCCGGACGAGGCGATTACAAGAGAGAGAAAAAGGAAAAATTACAAGGCTTATCCAAGCTAAGCATGTTCATTACATCAGGGCGCAGAGGAGACAACCAAGTTTGCTGCGAGAGCAGATCTTACTCATTTGCAGGAATTTTCACGCAGCAGACAAATGGATGTGCCACAAGAAACTATTCAAGTTCTTGAGCAAGCTCGATAGGCTCAGTTGGACCAGCAGGCTCGACGGACTCGCCAGTCTCAACGAGAGGCTCGGGTTGTATCGGTGCAGGCTCTTGAGGAAGAGAGGGATTATCCACGGTTTGATCCCTGTCCTGGGAAATCTCCCCCTCTTCCTCAAGGATGACGATATCCTCAAGAGCACGGACGGGGTGAATATCCTCATCTCGTGGAGGAGATGGAGTACTCGTCAGACGTTCTGAGTCTCAGAGAGCCCTCAGTTGTTATTCAAATTCCTTCTCCATCTCCTCTTGCTCGGCCTTGATCATCTTCTCAACCTCAGCCTGATAATATTCCTGAAGCCGAACCTTCATAGCCTCCCGCTCGTGCTCCTCATTCTCGACTCGTCCCGTTAAAGCTTCGATTTCGACCTCCAATTCGTTGACGCGGGCCTTAGCTATTCTAAAATCCGTGTCAAACGTCCTAAGGGTCTCCACGGTTATGCGAAGTTGGCCCCGAGTATCATCACGCTATTTCTTGTAGCGTTCCACGTCGGCTCTACTTTTCTCGACCTCGTCCTTGCTCTTTTCGGCCCCGGCTTTGCTACTTTCAGCCTCAGCCTTGGCTTGCTCTGCTTGAGCTTGAATTTCTTTGTTCTCTTTGAGCATTGCCGCCTTCTCTGCTGCTACTACTGCTTCCATCCTCTCCGCCTGAGCCTTGAAAAACTCAGAAGAGTTGCCTAGACGATCACAATGATTAGACAACTCCCAGAACGTCGTGTGGTAAGAGAAAAAAGGTGAATGACCATGGTATAAAAAGATAAACAAAATGAAATCAGGGGAAAAATGAGAAGTTTTACCGTTGCAACTGCCTTTGCATGGTGGAGGTCCAGTGCCAACTTATTGGCGTTCTTCGCCAAGGTCTCTTCTGCAGGGAGCCAAACCTCTTGACTCCAGACGGTGGCCATCTGCATGTTCTCCATAGACACATTGGTGTATGTCAAATGCCGTGCACCAGCTTTAGTCCTGAAGGACAGGATCTAGACTCGATCCGTGCCCTCGACCTAGATGCACTCCTGAGGCAGAGGCAGAGGCAGAGGCAGAGGCGGTGGAGGAGGCAAAAGTGAAGAAGACGGAACAGTCATGCACACCATCGGTTGAGTGACCTCGGGTTGTTGCGCCTTGGTGACTGGATCTCGGACAGTTACCTGTTGAGTTGGAGGATCGTTGACAGCCTTGCCTTTTTCTTTGGCATCTTTCTTCCTCTTCTTGGTGGCCACTAGTGCGGCCAGCGTCGCCTGCCTTTTTCTTGAGTGAGCCTTCGACACAGAGGCATCACCAGCAGAATCAGCAGCATCAACTGCTTCTGGTATGATCGACGGAGCAAATTCATGCTGCCATCCCGACCACATTGAAGTACGAGCAGGACGGACCAATGTGATAGGGTTGTCCTCTGCCATCTCTTCCTCGAGCTCAACACTGGCAACAAGAGATATCACTATGTCGGCTTCCACTACAGAGGCTTGTAGCGCAGCTACCTCGTCAATCTTGGCCTCAAGGTTGTCAGCAAGCTCGGCCATAATATCGCCCCGGGACCTCCAAGTAATGTACTCGTCCCCTTGTCGGCTCTGATGGCCTTCAGACGATGAACTTCCTCCGAAGACAGGTGTTTGTAGTGCACCTTCGATGGTTCTACAACAAAAGATTAAAAAAGATTGAGTAAAAGAAATGAAAACAAAAATCTAGAGGATGGAAGAAGAAGGAAGAAAAATCATTATAAGAAACCTACTTGGCTAGAAGACGTTGGGGATGGGGTGAGCACTCTTTGTCCTCCATCTGCCAGAAATGATGAGGGCTCTAGACCTCCACTTCCGATCCACATCTGGAAGATCGTTAATGAGGTCGGAAGTTCTGGCTTTAGATGCCCACGTATAGTAAAGCCCCTCTTCCTTCATCCCAAGGCTTAGGACAAGATGTTTGAAATAGAAGAGGTAGCGGGGTTCTATGATGTATCCGTCCTTGATGAACTTGATCACCAAGGACATATACTTATAGAAATTGGGGTGCATCTGCCCTGGAGCAAGTTGGACGGCGGTAAGCATCTTCTCGATGATGGGTTCAAGAGGAAACCGAAGTCCGGCCTCCAGCTAAGCAAGGAAGACTTTAGTCTGTTTAGACTTGCGGCTAATGATATACGTGTTTGCCATAAAATGGATATGGACTTGAGGAGGAATGTCAAACTGAACTCGACATTGGGCCAGGATGTGGTAGTCTTGGAAATTCCTAGTTCGAGGAGAAGAGGCAATATAAACTCCTGGAGGGATGCTACCTGAGGTACTAGGTCCTTCCTCTGGGTTCATGGCTACTGGTTTTAGGGGTTTTCGAAAGACGGAATGACAGAATAGGAGAATAGAAGGACGAACAGAAGATAAGGCACAATAAGAATAAAGAGAAAAGAGTCAAGAACTTACCAAGTTCTTGAAGAGTTCTGGATGCTGAAGTAGATGAGATTGTACAGAATGGCTAAACTTGAGTCTTGATTTCGGCAGAGTAACAGTAGGAGTATGAATCAAAGTGAGGAAGATGAAGTTTATCTCTCCTTATTTATAGAACAAATGAGAGTATGACAGGATGGGAATCACCTCCATCTTCACCGTCCACCAACGCATGCGCAAAGGCACGATGATCATTTACAAGATTTGAATTGGCGTGTCAGAAAGAAATCTCATCAGGGCGAATTTAGCTTTCATCTCCCTCGTACACGTATGCAAAATCAAGGGTGTGATCACCTTCTTCAGAAACAAAGCTAAACCGTCGCTCATTTTTGCGTACCTCAAGTCCCGCGAAAAGCAATGATCACAGCTTGCCAACATTAATGAGAGGCGACGGTTCGGCACACGTGCGAAACATCTGTATACAGCAGTCACAACGATCCATATACGCATAAACTTGTTCAAATGTTCTGTCTTCTATGGAGTAACAGGTATTTTTCCATCATCAGTTGGTTTACGATACTTTGGACTAAGTTCAAAGCATCGTAAAGAGACAAATTGTAATTGATAAAATTCGTAAATTGATAAGTGTTGCAAGGGCGAGTAGAATCCTCATCCTCGAAAAGGACGAATGCGGTTTTCGTGCTCCATTATAGTATGAGCTTGTGTTCCCCAAGAACGATTTTAGATATCATCGTCCTAAAATGATGTCAGATATCGTCGTTCAAAGGATGATGTCAGATATCGTCGTCTCTAGAACGATGTCAGATATCGTCGTCTGAATGACGATTTTAGATCTCGTCGTTACCAGGACGATTTCAAGCATCGTGCTCATGATAAAGACGAGCCCATAACCACGTTGAGGACGAAACCGCCATGTAGGACAAAATAATCAGAAGGTGATCTATTTACTCTGTTGTTAGGTGAAAATCACTGTCTTAGCATTTAATGTTGGTCATCTCAGCCTGCTTTCAACCCAAGACCGACCTTAGAAATAGTAGGCTCACACGTGTGACACGTATGCATGAAGATCTGTCTGATATATTTTGTAATAACCATAAAGAAAGTTGCATGGCCATGCATAGGCATGAGTGGGCATGATGAGGCATCCGAACTCAAAAGCCTATAAATACCCCAGACCTCCCCTAAGGTAAAGACTACTGAATCTCAACAATTCAAACCCTTCATCATTGAGAAAATCATACTTGAAAGCTCAAAGTCCATAAGACATTCTCTTTCTCAAACATTATTCTTGGCACCTCATCTTCTACGCATTCTGACTTTATCGTCGGAGGACTTTGATAGGAGGGCCCCCACCCGCATCAACCAAGACGTGCTGTGAACCTACCTTCTTTCTTCTACCAGTCAACCATAAGTTAAGGAGCAAGTGACACGTGGACAACCCAAGAAAACTCACTACACTTTGTATTCTTACCATAAATAATAATTACTTTTATAATTTTTCTCAAATTTCCTTTCCTTTCAACTGAACAAGAATTCCCAAAAATCATAGTAGATGAAAAACCATTGTCGCTTGCAACAACTTCGATAGAGACAGAAGCAGCTGGAGGGTTAATGGATTCTATATAGGGGGGGGGGGGAGGTTTTGTTAATGGTCCTGTTGGTTTTTTTGGCTTGAATGTTGTAATGTCGATCTAGCGATCAGTATCAAATGGGTCAATTTTCAGCCCCATCCACACAATGTTGCTAATGGTCCTAGATTTGGGTTGCTTGATTCGATTTTTAGTTACAGTATCTGTTAGGCATTTATATAGCAAAATTGGATAAATAAAAGTCTCAAACGTTGTTAGAGAGATGAAATTGAAAAAAATATATACATTTTTTCTTTTATCTGAATTCATATATGTCTATTTTGAAGCATTCAATGAGTTTGTAAGGCCATAGAAATAACAATATATTCCTTTGGGCTCATACATTTGGAAGGATGACTAGAGAGTCAAGGTTGTATTGGGTGAGTTTTTATTTACTAAATTAGTGGCTAAGGAATATAATGAACATGAATTTTTTACTTATACGACCTCCGAAGACAATTAAAATTATTTTTTTTGGAGAGAACAAAATTTGTTTAATACCAATATCTTTGATTATGTCTATTATATATATATATATTGTCATTTTAGTGCATCACACAGGCTTCTTATTAGTTATTATTAAAGTCAAATCATTAAATTACAAAATAAAATAGATGGAGAATCTGACCAGTCATCATCATTCCTATGTATAATTTAAATAAAAAACACTTAAAAGAAAGAAACATGTATTTTCTTGCCTTTACCCACCTTCAATTTCTTTTGAACTTTTTCTCTATGCCACCAACAGGTTTTAAGGAGCCTGACTTATGGTGATTTGAGATTCCACCATCAACCATCTCCACATCCATACATGTAATGGAGGTAGAGGTGATGGTGCTGGTTTCCACTGTAGCAGTGTTGGTACGTACGTGAAGGTTCAGAGTGGTAAGGGCAGCATCTTGAACAGCCAGCTTTGCTGCTTCTTTATCGCCATGGAAAGGCTCCATGATTTCTCTCTAGATCTAAATCTCATCGACTTAGCCAACACTGCCCGTAAGATGCATCAAGCATCCAAAACTTCCTTGTAAGATGCATCAAGCATCCAAAACTTACTTATAAGATGCATCAAGCACCCATTTCACGTAACTTAGCAAGTTGCTAGAAACATTTTTCTTATTTCTCATGAACACTGTATATTTATCCCCTTATTTTATCTGTACAAAATGGTGGAAGACCTTAACCCTTTTAATTCTGGAGATATAGGTATAGAGCTATCTAAATTACACTTAAGGTACATGAAATATATTAATATTTTATCTTTATAATAAAACTACCTTTAATTTGAAAACGACTTACCAATTTAGCACTAAACTCATGCACCTGAAGATTAAACGGATAGTATTCAAGAATACTTGAACAACAACATCTTTGTTTTTTCCAACTTGGGACTTTAGAAAAAGTAGTCAATTTTATAATGTTTTGTATCTTTTAGGAGGCTCCCCATAGATATAAGGTGGTGGGAGTCATTATTATTAAATTTTGAGTAATTTAATTAGCGTCTGAAATGACAATTAAATAAATCTAAGTTATCTAATTAGTAAAATAGATCCAAATAAAATGTAATAATATTATGGGAATTGATTGTTTGGGGGCAAGAGTTGATACAAAAGGAACGTGATTTTGTTCGGATGCTTACACGTGTGTCTATTTCTTTTTACTTAAAAGTGTTCTCGATATATTCTACTCACTCATCTCTTATTTCTCTCTCCTCACCCCCTATTTTATCTCTTCTCACCCTTACCGCTCTCTATTCCTTGCAAATAATCAATTTCTTTTACAGTTTACGCCTCCATTTTTGTTCTCCATTCAGTGCAAACAATCAATTCCTTTTCTATTTACCCACTATTTTGGTGTTCCCATCAGGCTCATTCACTACAAAACTTCAAGAAATTTCAAAGGATTTGATCAGAATTCATTTTTATTAAACTAAATTTCTTTTAGAGATTTAGTGGAATTCTTAGTTCATTCTCTGAATTTAATTCTTAAATCTTCAAAATGAGAAGTTTTCACTTAACTTCCACAATTATGGAGAAATCAATATGTTTTGGAGTATTTGATTGAACATTTTGAACATCTCGACCACTGAAAGATTGATCACTGCAATCATTTTCTATAAAAACCTTTCTCTCTCAAAGAAATCTACTTAAGCTTTTGTTTTAGTTTGAATACAGAGAAATTGAAAAGGATCTCATCAAGGTCTTCGAATTGCAGAGAGGTTTGATGCTTCGATTTCCACGAGAATCTTTCAAAGAAGAAACAACATCAACCTTCCAAAAGAAACAAAAAGAGCTCCAGTTTTAGCGTTTGAATGCGTGAAAGGGAGCTCGAGAGCTAACGAATGGGACGGCGACATGCTTCAAGCCGGCGATATTGTCTGCCAATATCGTCGAAGAGCTTAAGATCAAGACACTTGTTGACATGCTTCAAGCCGGCGATATTGTCTGCCAATATCGTCGAAGAGCTTAAGATCAAGACACTTGTTGTGCGTTAGAATGCCATTCAAGAACGGCAAAACCAGAGTGTTGAATTGTCTCACGCTCTTTTAAGAGGAAAGACACGTCAATCCAAGTCTGAGTCCGATGTGGCCAAGACGACTTCATTGGTGTGTAGGCCTATATCATCCCTAACGAGTGAGCCGGGAGGGTAAAGTTTTCCGAGAGATATAAACAAAGATAAGACAAAATAAGGTAAAAGACAGCAGAGAGAATAGGAGATAGAATAAGGATAAGTGGGTAGAGTTTCTCGGGAACACACCTTTTCTCTTTTAGGTGTTTACACACGAAGGAACGTATCCGCGTAAACTATTAATCCTCTAATATTATATAATGTACTACTAAAAATTTAATAAAAATAATTTTTGTTAAAAAATATTTAAGATTCTTATACTTTTAATAGTAGAATGGTATATTAACAAACAGATATATAAAATATATAAAGTATAAAAGCATTTATATTTACAATATAGAGATTTAGCTCATTAACGAACTTATTCCTATTTTGAATAAATTTCTTAGAACATATATTTATCAAATTTTAGTTTCCTCTAATATATCAGTAATAAAAACTTTTTTATTTTAAAATAAAAAATCTTTAACGAAAATAATATAATTAAAAATTCAAAACACTTCAAAAAAAAATCCTCCCGAAAAAAGAGAGAAGCTATGATAAGACAAGCTGGATGGGAACTTGATAGCTATTGTGATTGTTAATTTCATATCATCCTTATAGATACATATAAAAGGAAAATTTCATTCAATGAATCCTTTAAACTTACATGCTGCGGAATTGTTTGTACTTAAATGCTAATTGCATGTAAACACCTTAGGCATGAGCGAATCAAGTTGGTGTGATATTAATAAAACTTATATTTGCTCAATTTGAGGACATCTAAGCTTTTGTTCAGGAGGAAAATGTCCATAGGCCATGTTAGAGGAGAGGAACCCCAATCTATTCTGGCCCATGAGCTTTCCTTAGCTCAAGTCCAATGGGTCCCAATTGCTCTCCTACCTACCTACAAGATTATGCAGAAATTGATACAATATATGACAATTTTTTTTACTACACGTCTAAGGGTATGCGAGATTTTGAATGGCTATGATCATTTGAATCTACGATGGTAATAGCTAGTTGTTCGAGTTTCCTTAACACGAACTAAAAATTTATGCTTCAGTATGAGCATTTAGAAACATGAGATAGACCCACATCAATTAATATACCTTGACAGAGCGTTGGCAATGGGCCGGGTTTGGCCTTAAATTTTGGTAATTTTGAATTGGCCCAGGCTGAAGCCCGTCACATTTACAAAGGCTTTGAGGCCATCATCCATTTTGACTATAGGGCTATGATTGCCATTGCAATAGAAGCTCGAACTGCTTGTAAGCGCAGTTCCATTTTTCCTACCAATGGGTACCCATTTGTCCAGATTTACTCACTCTTGGAGCACATGGCCATGTTGGCCCAACAGGAATTTGGGACCATCTCTGCTCTCCTTACTATGAATAGAGTTGATCCAACAGTCAACACCATCCTCCCCTTTATTACACACCATGGGCTTGTTCCAGTGGTAGTATGTCTTCCCCTTTAGATAGGTTTCGGATCGAGCCTCAAGGGGTGCAATAGTTGTAATATCTACTCTCTGTCAAGCTTTACATTCTAGGCATTTTGACCTACTAACCTAAAACAAATTAAGACTACTAACTGAGTTGCACGGCAACCATCTGAACTTGTACACACACAAAAAAAAAAAAAAACCTTCCCTCTATTTGTTACAAAGAAAGGGTGGCAGCCGTAAACAGACTATTAACGGACCCATGACAATGACCACCCAATTGGAACACACGACTTAGTGACACACCTATAAAATCATAGAAAAGATCTCTATAAACTTGTAAAATTATATTAAAAAAATCTTCTTGACCATAAAAAAAAAGGACTCAAAGTTCTCTCAAGTTGTAACTGAACTCCAAGGAGTCCAGTTACGTCTACGCCCCATAGGTCAACATGTGTCCTTTTTAATCCCCTTAATTGTGGTTAAAATTCACTAACCCATAAGGCTCAACCATCTAACCTTAATTTTTAGAAAAAAAAAAATCCACTCTAAAGGTTAAGTTGTTAACCAGAGTTAAAAGAGTAGTTAAAGAAGCTTTTGTGTTGTAACTGGTCTCTGGAGTCCAGCTAATTAAAAAAATTGGTGTACACACTTAAATTAGGCTCAATGGCAGAGAAGGCTCATATTTGAGTACCAAGCAGAAATTTCACAAATTCTAACCCCAATTCAAGATTATAAGGGGTCATACATACACAAAATGGGTTAACCCATAAACGGGTTATACACCCACCAAGTGTGGTGAAAGTGTACCTAAAGAAAGGAAACAGAAACACACAAGAGCACACAAGATATACGTGGTACACCCAACTAGGTTACGTCCACAGAGAGATCCCTTCTTCACTAATAATCAAAGCAAAGAGATACAATGATTTCTCAACCTCTCAAATCCTCTCTCTCTCTCCAAGAAAAGTTTGGCTTCAATTATTATATCTCTCCTTTTGAAACCCTAGTTCTAAAAGGCTTTAAATAAGGAAAAATCCCGAAAAATAAAATTTCCGGAAAAATTCGTGTTTTGGGCGATCGATCGCCCAAGGGGGGAGATTGATCGCCCCTTCTGAATTGAAACAAATTCTAACACTCTCCACCTCGGCTTCAATTCTGCTCTGCCTCGGGTGAAGGATAACTGCATCTCCAAAGATGCCTTCATACCCTCCCTCAAGGGTGTGGACTTCCATCTACCTCATCGAATATTAACCAAGTTCAAGCAATGCTTAAACTTGGATACAGTGACCGGCTTCGTCATCATATCTGAAGGGTTTTCATCCGTGTGAATTTCTTCAACAAAATCTCCTTCTCAGATATCGCGTCTCTAATGAAGTGGAAGCGCATATCAATGTGCTTCGCTCTTGAATGGTAAACATGATTCTTTGCCAAGTGTATGACACTTTGACTGTCACAGTGAAGAATCATCTTCTCCTGCTTTACTCCTAGTTCACCAAACCAAACTTCTCAAGCAGATTGCTTCCTTGGTTGCTTCTGAAGCTGCCATGTATTCAGCCTCGATCGTTGACAATGCTGTAGTAGGCTGCAACATGGATCTCCAACAAATTGGTCCTCCACCCAGTGTAAACAAGTACCCTGTAGTAGAACTCCTCTTGTCCAAGTCCCCAGCATAATTGGAATCGACATACCCAACTACCACACAATTGTCATTCTTGTCAAACAAGATTCCGACATCAATGGTACTCTTCAAGTACCTTAGAATCCACTTCACTGCCTGCCAGTGCTCTTTTCCAGGATTCACCATGTACCTACTAACAACACTGACACCTTGTGAGATGTTAGGTCTAGTGCAAACCATGGCATACATCAAGCTGCCCACGGCACTTGCATACGGAAATTTAACCATCTCTTCATTCTCTTCATTTGTCACTGGACATAAATACGATTATAACCTCAAATGTGCCGCCAATGGAGTACTCACCGGTTTTGCATCTTGCATATGTAAGGACCCTCCTTATGTACTTCCCTTGGGATAGAGATAGTCTTCTCAATTTCCTATCTCTATGAATTTCCATGCCTAGAATCATCTTTGCTGCACCTAGGTCTTTCATCTCAAACTCACTACTGAGTTGCTTCTTCAATACATTCACTTCTGACATGCTTTTTGCAGCAATTAACATGTCATCCATATAGAGTGCTAAGTATATGAAGGAACTATCTCTAAGTTTTCTAAAATAGAGACAGTGGTCATACTCACTTATGGAATACCCATTCTTCAGCATAAATGAATCAAACCGCTTGTACCATTGCCTGGGTGACTACTTCAGACCATACAGAGCCCTCTTCAGTTTGCAGACCTGATCTGCTTTTCCCCTCATCTGAAATCCCTATGGCTGTCGTATGTATATCTCTTCATTTAGCTCTCTGTGCAAGAAAGTTGTCTTTACATCCATCTGTTCGATCTCCAGGTCTTGCATAGTTATTATCAACAACATTGTTCTGATAGAGGTATGCTTTACAACTGATGAGAAGATTTCATTGAAATCTATTCATTCTCTTTGTGTAAAACCCTTTGCAACTAGTCTCACCTTGAAATTTACTTCGCTGCTTCCAATAGTAGGTTCCTTCTTTCTAAAAATCCACTTGCAGCCAATGACTTTCTTCCCCAGTTCTACAAGATCCCAAGTCTGGTTCTTGTGTAGTGATTTTATCTCTTCATCCATAGCCTTCTCCCACTTTCTATGATCACCATTTGACACCGCTTCCTTAAAGTTGGATGGCTCTCCATTCTCAGTCATGAGAGCATAAGCTACCATGTCTGTGTCATCATCATATCTTTTGGGTGCTTTTCGAACTCGTTGTGATCTCTGTGGCTATAGTTATTGGTCGACTCTCTCGACTTGAGGTGATTCTTCATCACTTTCATCTGATTCAGATCTATCCAACTCCACCTGAACTGAATGCTCACTACTGCCGGTTGCATCATCACAATGCTCTTCCTTTTTCATCATGGCAGTCTCATCAAAGATTACATCCTTGCTCACAACAATCTTCCTTGTTTCGAGATCCTATAACCTGTAGCCTATAACTCCTTTCTAGAAACCCAGAAAAATGCACTTCCTTGATTTTGAATCAAGCTTGCTCCTCAAATCACCATGTACATGTGCATATGCTGGACAACCAAAAATTATTAAATTAGAATAATCATAGGGTTTACCTGACCAAACCTCTTCTGGTGTCCTCAAATCTAAAGCTATAGAAGGTGATTTGTTGATCAAAAAATTGTTGTGTTGATTGCTTCTGCCTAGAAGTCTTTCTTCAATCCAGCACTAATCCTCATACTCCGAGCTTTCTCTAGGAGTATTATGTTCATTCGCTCTGCCACTCCATTCTAATGTGGAGTTCTCGGTGTGGTGAAGTTTCGAGCAATACCCTCATCTGTACAGAATTTAGTAAATTCTGCAGATGTATATTCTCCTCCATTGTCTGATCTCAGACACTTCACCTGTTTTTCTGTCTGTTTTTCAACCCTAGCTTTCCACTGCTTGAAAATGCCATAAACATCAGACTTTATCT
Organism: Tetracentron sinense; assembly: GCA_015143295.1. NCBI lineage: Eukaryota > Viridiplantae > Streptophyta > Magnoliopsida > Trochodendrales > Trochodendraceae > Tetracentron > Tetracentron sinense. The sequence goes on from CM026569.1 coordinate 10,530,037, forward strand.
TTATATAATAGACTCAAACTTTTCTCGAGAAATCATCTATAAATGTCACATAATATAGAGATCCCAACAGTGACTTCACATGGGCTGGCCCCCACGCATCTGAATGAACATACTCTAAAATTCTCTCATTGCGGTGTAAAGAGGTCTTGATTCTCACTCTCGACTGCTTCCCAAATACACAGTGCTCACAGAACTATAGCTTACAGGTTTTGATGCCCTTTAAGAGCTTTCTTCTATGAAGCTCCATTAAGGTCCTCTCGCTCATATGACCCAGCCTCCTGTACCATAATTTGATCTCATCGTCCCCTTCTGATAGACTAGTCGTGGCTCCACCTGTTACTGTATTCTCTATCATCTTGTATAGGGTTCCAGTCCTTATACCCTTCAGGATAACAAGGTCTCCCTTGATTACCTTTAGAGCTCCACCTAAAGTTATGTATTTACACCAAGCGGCTTCCATCGCACCCAAAGAAATCAAATTCTTTTTTAGGTCTAATACATGCATAACATCAATTAGGGTTCGAATGACACCATCGAAAATCTTTATCCTGACAGTACATATCCCTACTGTCTTATAAACTGCATCATCCCCCATCAAAACTATACCCCCATCATAGGTTTTATATATGTCAAACCAATTTCTATTTGGACACATATGGTATGAACACGCAGAATCTAAAATCCAAGAGTCAAAGTAGGATTCCTTACTTGTATGGGTGCAAAAGGCATCGTCGTCGCTACTTTCTTCCGAAGCTGCATTAGCTTGGTCTGAGGCTTTCCCTTTCCTCATTTCCGGTTCCTTTTCTTGTTCCTCCTTTAGGATTTTGCAGTCTTTCTTAATGTGACCATATTTCTTACAATAGTGACATTGAAGCCGAGTCCTTCCAGACTTTGATTTCGACCTTCTTCTTCTTTATTCTTTCTCATTTCCCCTTTCTTTTTCTCTTCCTCTAACAAACAAACCCTCAGCCTGAGTATTTTTCCTCTTCCTGATTTTTCTTTCTAAAATCGTTTGAGAGTAGGGTTACTACTGTGTCTTCTAACTCTATAGAATCATTCTCATTTAGTAGGATTGTAACGAGATGTTCATAAGAGGGCGGAAGTGAAAAGAAAAGTTGTAGGGCATGATCTTCATCACTGACCTTCTCATCAATGCTTGCTAGGTCATTGACTATCCTGTTCAGAGCATTGATGTGCTCTATGAGATCCCCACCTTCCTTTATCTTATCTTGGTAGTATGAAGTTTCTGTTTTACGAATAGCCTCTTTGACAACGATTTTGTCATATATAGGCTCTCATGCTTCATCCAAAGCTTCGGTGCTGAATCTTTATTGACCATGTGATAGAGAACATCATCAGATAGGCTTAACCTAATGGTGCTCACCGCCTTCAATTCTAGATCTTTCCAATCTTCATCGGATATTGACTCCGGTTTCTTTTCTTTACCTTTTAGGGTTTTTTGTAAACCTTGTTAAATCAATAGATCTTTCACCCGACTCTACCATAATCCAAAGTTACCCTTCCCATCGAATCTTGCAACATCGAACTTGGCGCTATAACTCTTCGATACCATTGCTTCGAATCTAACCTGGCTCTGATACTAATTTGTGGTGAAAGTGTACCTAAAGAAAGCAAATAGAAACACACAAGATATACATGGTTCACCCAATTAGGCTACGTCGACGGAGAGATCCCTTCTTCACTAATAATCAAAGCAAAGAGATACAATGGTTCCTCAACCTCTCAAACCTTCTCTCTCTCTCCAAGAAAAGTTTGGCTTCAGTTATTATAACTCTCCTTTTGAAACCCTAGTTCTAAAAGGCTTTAAATAAGGAAAAATCCCAAAAATTAAAATTTCCGAAAAAATTCGCATTTTGGGCGATCGATTGCCCAAGGGGGGCGATTGATCGCCCCTTCTGAATTGAAACAAATTCTAACACCAAGATGATCAGTCTATAAATGAGGCATGTAAGAGAATAAATTATGCTCATCAAAGTTTTCTAAGTCTCTTAAATCACTAAATATAATAAGTCTCATAGGATCACAGTCTTAAAGAGTCCATAAATAATATTGAAGCGCACAAATGAACAACAATACAAGTCTAACATTCTCTAAAGATAAAAAAAATCAAGCTTTCTTCGAGAAAATGCAAATCAAAGAATTCTAAAGAAGAAAAGAGAAGATAAAGCTACAAAATACATAAAAAGAATATCGAGAAATAAGTTTCAGCTCTTATATTCTTCTTTAATCTAAAAAACTGTGACAATTATTTAGAGAAATTTTGTGAGAATTATCTTATTTTCATTAAATCATACATTAATTAAAATTCAACTGGGACAACTATACTTTGGCATAATACTAAGGAGGGCCCAAACCTTAGCTAATATTTGGTGCGCTCTCTTGCCCCTCTATTATTATTCTTGTAAGTGTAATGCTCCCCATCTAACGGCTTAAAAAATGTTGATATGGTGGGTTAAGGAGGGTGCAAACCAAGAGGGTTAGGCCAGGTTTGTAGTTTTCATAGCAAGATCCAGCTAATTCACTTGAACACGAAACCATTGTATTCAAAAAATATATCTATACTATATTATCTTTACTAATATAAAGAGGATATCTGGGTGTTCAAACCGTTGATTGAACTTTCCTTTAATTCTAAAACTACAATTTCCTTGGTTTAAAAGTTGATTGAATTTTAGTTAATTCAAAAATTGTCCTTATACATATGGGTTGAATTTTAGATAATTTCAAAACTACCCATACACATATGGGTTGAATTTTAGTTAATTTCAAAACTACCCTTACATATGGGGTTCAAAATGTTGACTAAATTTCACTTAATTCCAAAACTACCCTTTACTTTTAGCTTTTATTAATATGGATGACTTTTTCACCAAAAAATATAGGAGACTTAAAAAGTTGATTGGAATTTAATATGTTCCAAAAATTACCCTCTATTAATATATAAAGCCAGTAATGTTTTCATAATCAGATCGACCGTCAAACTGGTCATGTGACCAATTCCCAGTTCGACCGGTCCAATTGGATCATGCCTTTTTATTATTAAAATTATATTTTTTTAATTTTCTTGGCCAGAATATCCCTAAAAAAAATTATTTTCATAGTACCCTTAAGTTAGGTTTCTATTCCTAAAATGCCCTCAAAATTTTTTTCTATAGTCAAAATGTCCTGAATATTTTTTAGTTCCTAAAATGTCCCTAAGTCAAAATTCTGAACCCACAATGTCCCTCACAAAATTTTTAACCCTAAATCCTCCTCAAGTTTGCCCATCTTTTATTTTCTTTATTTCTACAATATCCCTCAATTTTTTCTATACCCAAAATATATTTAAAGCTTTTGGGTACTCAAAATGTCCCTACGTCATATTTCTATACCCAACTTATCCCTCAATTTTTTTACCTAAAATGTTCCTCAAGTTTTTGTTCATTAAATTATTTTTTTTCCAAAATACCCCTCATTAAGGTCCCTCTTCCCTATCTCTCACCCTCCCCTCTCTCTCACGTCACATGCGGCCTACCAGTATTATATAAAATGAGCAAAATTCACATAAAGACAATCTTGCACCCATGTTGTTTTTCTTATAATGCCCTTTTCCAATTCACACAAGGACAAAATCCTTCACCCAAATATTTTTCTCATAATACTATTTTCTATAATCATAATAGCATCTTATAAAGTTCTCCTAATACCCTTTTCTATACCCATAACACCCTATGAGATTTTTTTTTCTATAATACCCTTAGTTACAAGTTTCTATTTCCTAAAACATTCCTATTATTATTACTAATCAAAATTTTATTTTTTTGTTATCCATGTTAATCAACATTTATTTTCCATAATACCCTTTTTAATAGTGATTTTAGTATGTACAAGTTTTTTCTATTTTCCAAAAACCTCTATTATTATTGTAATCAAAATTTTATTTCTTTTGTTATCCCTATTAAGCAAATTTTAGTTCTCAAAATATCTTAATCAAATTTTTTACCGCCTCTATATTAAGCTTACATGTACACACGCAACTAGTAAGATACTAAGTAGCGTTTGACTTAATTGTTCATTTCATAAAAACTAATTGAGAAAAAGCGTTTATACACTTTCGTAATATAATCTAGTTAGGTGCTTTTCACAGTGTTTTAATAACACTTTTATTGGTTTGGTCATCATTTATCTAGGTTAGTAGTTTGGTTAGGAGTTAGGTTAGGTTAGTACACATGGTAGACTTCTCAGCTGTCACACTGAAACTCAAAACTGAGTCACATCCTATCACTGAAGAAAACAATGAAGGTGTTAATAAGAAATATTTTACGTGCCTTAAAATTTTTAAAACAATTGTTTCCAAAGAACACTAAACTCATTTAGACGATTTAGAAAGTTTGCATTCTAGAATAGAATAAAGCATGGCTAAATCGCATTCACTTTTTATCACATAAATGAGACAAACGGAAAATCTATAAAAATAATAGAAAATATATCATGTTTTAAGAAAAAAATATTATTTTAATATATGCGTGTGTGTGTATGTGTGTTTTAGTGGGTGGTGCTTACGAGAACCTCTAGAAAGTGCCCCTATAAAATTTACAGGTGACCGATTATCTTCATTTCCGACCGATGGATGTCAATATGAGTTCCTTGAGAGGCACGCGACAAAATTAGATCGACCAAATGATGATAAATCATCCGATCGACCAAATGTTGATAAATCATCCGATTGAAAATCAAAAAATCAAAGATTTGTTAGATCTTGTAGATCTTGTGGTCACACAATGATCACGGGATTTGATTTCAAAACTCCGGATCAATCTTCCCGTTTGATCGAAGCATACCGGTAAGAGTCCGATCATGCAGTGGTGATCATTAAGGTACACCGGACTCAGTACACCCTAGACACATACTAGTGTGTCATATTTAAAATGGTATAATCACCATTTAATGTGTGGACCAGAATCCTTGATGGGTATGATTTTGGGACCCTATAAATAGGGATGGTCCCAACTCTCGCTCCCTAAGGTTTCTTTTGGTTTTCCAAAAGAAAAGGCTCCCCATCCAGCCAGAGGAGGAGAAGAGAGTTGAAGATCCATCTTTGTAAAAGAGGACTTCAAAACTATGGCAGGTATACTATTTAGTTATATTAGTTGAATTATTTTCTATACAAAAAGCCGGATGATCCGATTTATAGGTGGTCGTTGTGACCACTAACAAGTGGTATCAGAGCTTCGTTGATCGGCTTTTGTGTAGAAACAGTGTTCGTAAGCTGTTTGAGGCTTTTATTTAAACCCAGAATTTTCATTCTATGTCTGAGACATAGGAGGTGCAGAACTTCTGCTTGGGGAAGAAGATGATCATCATCTTCTCTTTGAGGTGGCATTTCACGTCCACCTATCAAGATTACTAACTCTTGATCCATGCAAGTTGGCTGCTAGTGCCACATGGCAGTGATCCATGCAAAGAAGCTCCTTGCGGTTGATATTTTATTGCAAGCCTTAATTAGGCATGCAACTATGGCCACGGAACAATAAATGGTTTTCTATTTTTCCGTGACCTTATTTGTAGACCTGTCCATGGGACTTGTCCACGATATTTGCTTACGGACTTGTCCGTGAGACTTGTCACTGCCTTGTCCGTGAAGCTTGTCCATGAAAATCGATCTATGAAAATCAGTCTGTGAGATAAACATGTCTATGAATTAATAAATTTAATCTATCCACGGGTATAGTCTGTTTGTGGGTTTTTTTTATCTGTGGATCTCTTAGTTGTCGATAGAGCAATTCAACAAAAAAAAATCAAATCATGCATTGCATGTCTGTGGGTTTCTATCCGTGGGTTTTGTGTTTTGTCCGTGAGAATCTTTAACACTTATCCACGGACAGGATAATTGTCCGTGGACAAAATGCTTGCCCAAGGTATCATTTGTCCACGGACAGAATGCTTGTCCGTGAGTGGAATGCTTGTCCACGGCATCATTTGTCCATGGACAGAAGACTTGTCCGTGAGTAAATACCATGGGTTTCAATGGCACTACAAGTAAATACCATGGAAGTTCTAAGGCATTTATATAAATCAAAAATGAAAACAATGGTTGTTCTTAAACACTCATTAATGTCATGTAAGAAGAATGCTAACATCACTCTTCTTTGAGATAAGCTTTGAGATAAGCTGATTCTTTTCATTTAATAATAATGCTAACATCACTCTTCTTTGACACTTCTTTGTTTTGATCTTAGAAAATGTTAGTGGAAAACATGTGTCTTCCTCTTAATGGAAAACAATAATAATGTCTTGCTAATTAATGGAATAATTATAATGTGATCCATAAATTAGGTTTTGTGGGGGCGGATTACATATAATTTGGATTCAAGTATTGTCGTATAACTCATTGGGGTTACTTATACTTCTTTCCCACACAATTGTTTGTGGCTTTCAATTGTTATAAAATAAGTGATCAAGTCCAAAGGTGGATCACTCTGTTTTGGACAATGTGAAAGGGTAAGGTTATTGGTTAGGATATCGAGAAATAGAGATTTCTTTCTGCCCAAAGGTGATAAAATCCTCAAGATTCTGATATCTATAACTTACTAGCCTTATATTGTGAAATATTTTTCATTGTTAAAATATTTTTGTATATTGCAGTGCTTTCAATTGTTATAAAATAAGTGATCAAGCCCAAAGGTGGATCACTTTGTTTTGGACAATGTGAAAGGGTAAGGTGGTCGGTTAGGGTATTGAGAAATAAGAGTTCTTTCTGCCCAAAGGTGATGGAATCCTCAAAGTTTCTGATATCTATAACTTACCAGCCTTATATTTGTAAAAAGTGTTTATATCTTCAGTAATTTTTGTATGTAAATGGTTAAATTGTTGCATGCAGTTGTGAATCCCACTGCTATTATCAGTTATCTGTCAGGCATCGAACCTTTAAATGGTTTGAACTTTTTAGAATGGAAACAAAAAATAGAATTGGTTCTAGGATGCATGGATCTTGACATGGCCATATGAGATGTTAAGCTGACTGAACTCACCATTGAGAGCACAGTTGAACAACGGTCTAATTATGAGAAGTGGGTAAGATCCAACCGACTGTGTTTGATGATTATAAAATGCTCCATCTCTAAATCCATCAGAGGTGCTATTCCTGATGTTGACAATGCCAAAGACTTCATGACTGCAGTACAGAAACAATTTAAGATTTCTACTAAGACAAAATGAAGTATTCTATTGACAAAGCTAGCCAATTCATGGTTCTGGTAATGTGTGAGAGCATATACTTCGAATGTCTAATATGTCAACTCAACTCAAAGGTATGGATATGGAGGTTTCTGAAGGTTTTTTAGTATGGCTTGCACTTCAGTCTCTTTCGCCACAGTTTGAACAATTTAAAATCACTTATAATATGCAAATGGAAAAATGGAGTTTAAATGAGTTAACTGCTATGTGTGTTCAAGGAGAAGAAAGAATAAAAACCTATAGGCCAGAGAGTGCTCATCTGACTAGTAAGAATCGTTTTAAAAGAAAGTTCATCTGTCATAGAAAGGGACATATGAAGAAACATTGTTATCAGTACAAGAACTGGTTGAAAAAGAGAGGTAAAGATCCGTCTCTTGTGTGTTTTGAATCAAAATTGATAGATGTTCCAATCAATACTTGGTGGGTTGATACCGGTGCTGCTGTTCATATATGTAATTATATGCAGGGCCTTTTAAGAAGAAAGATGGTAGAAAACAAAGAAAGAACATTGGTGATGGGAAGTGGAGAAAATGCGAGAATTGAAGCTGTTGGTATCTTTAGGCTAGTCTTAGAGTCTGGTTTTGTTTTGGACTTAGTCGATACCGTGTATGTGCCTAGTATGAGGCGCAATCTTTTTTCAGTTTCAAGGCTCGATTCTAGTGATTTCTAGTTCACCTTTTGTACTGAGAGTTTTACTTTGTTATATAAAGCTCAAGTTGTTGGATCTGATTCTTTGTGTAATGGCCTTTATAAACTTAGTATTGATGTCGTGTATGCTCAATCTCTTTTATCCGCATACATATGTGAGAGCTCTAGATCAAAAAGACTAATAATAAATGAAAATTCTTCTATATTGTGGTATAAGTATTTGTGGCATATTTCTAGAGAAAGAATTGAGAGATTAGTCAAAGAAAATGTTCTTCATCCTGTTGAATTTACAAACTATGAGGTTTGCATTGATTGTATTAAGGGCAAACACACAAAGAAGACGAAGAAGAAGAAAGGTGCTACCAGAAGTTTTGATCTCTTAGAAATTATTCATACTGATATATGTGGACCTTTTTCCACTCTCTCCTGAGGTGGTTAGAAATATTTCATTACGTTCATTGATGATTTCTCCCAACATGGCTATGTGTATCTCATTCATGAAACATCGACGCATTAGAAGTCTTCAAGATTTATAAAGATGAAGTTGAAAATCAACTTAATAAAAAAATCAAGGTTGTGAGATTAGATAGAGGGGGAGAATATTATGGTAAATATGACGCATCAGCAGTTGGAAGTTAATTTATAATATGGTATGCACCTATCCGGACATAGCATTTGCAGTTGGCATGTTGAGTAGATATCAGACTGATCCTGGTATGGATCATTAGAAAGCAGCTAAAAAAGTAGAGCCTCGAATTTCACATGCACTGTTCATGTGAGTATGGTTGTGAATAGTGCTGTGAATAGTGCCATTAGTGCAAGTCTTATAAAGGTCAATGGTCATTTATATAATTTGGTTTATGAGACATGATAAGAAAGGTTTAAATTAGTTGAAATGTTGTTGTTAAGTGTTTGGGATGAAGAAACAAGAGTACAATATACTCTAAGTGTCGAGAAAGAGGGGTGACTTTACAATCCCTCAACTTGTCAGAACTCTAGTTTTGTCGTCACTTATCAGAATTGAGTGATTCTTGAATTTTTGGAAAGATATCAAAACCCTCTTCGAGGTTCATGCTTTACACTTTTTCAGATTTTGAGTGTAAGTTATGTCAAATATGAGTTTTCCAAAAGCGGGTCTGCTATCAATTCAGCAGTCAGTTTGGACCAGTGATGCTTTGTTGTAAGTTATTTATTCAAAGTATGGTATGAGAAATGGTTTTAATTGAAATATGGTTTTTTTATGAACAAAGTAAGATGGAAAACAAGGCTTTTGACGAAAGATGAGTTTTATTACAAGTTAAAGAGGAAAAGCAATTGTTTTAATGGAAAAAGTATGTGAGTTTGGGGTTTTAAACATGTGATGAGTTTGTTATAAGCAAAGGGAAATTGAAAAAGGGAGTTTTGCTATATGTGTTAAGTGCTCAAAGATGATTTGTGAAAAAGGGTAATTTCCTACCTCCTTGTAAAGCTTTGTAAAGTCTGGTTTTTGAAAGGGTAGTTGATACCCCTTGTAAAGTAAGGTTTTTGAAAAGGGTATTTACATACCCCCTTTTTAAGTGCAAAGGTTTTGAATGAAGGGTATTGGATACCCCCTTGTGAAGTGAAGTTTCTGAAAAAGGGTATTTAAATGCCCCCTTGTAAAGCTGAATAAGATTAATAGGTATTGGATACCCCCTTGTAAAGTGATGTTTTTGAAAAGGGTATGTTGATGCCCCCTTGTAAAGTATGGTTCGGAAATGGGTATTTACATACCAAAATTGAATACATGTGCGTAGAAACTTAAACAATTTATATACATACTTTAATCAGAGCGTAGAAACCATACTTTGAATCTTACTTTCAAAACCTTACATCTTAGAGCAAAACCAATACTTAGAACCAAATCATACTTTGAGCGAACCGTACTTTTCAAGATGTACTTTGAGATCATTCTTTACAAAATATACTTAGAGTTCTTTCCTTAAAAACAGTCTTTACAAGGGGTTATCACATAGCCTTGTCAAAACCTCCATTCTTTCAAAACATATTTCACAAGGGGATATCACATATCCTTTTTCCAAAACTTGCTTTACAAAGAGATATCACATATCCTTTTTCCAAAACTTACTTTACAAGGGGGCATACAAAATACCCTTTGTCAAAACATTCTTTACAAGAAGACATATAAAATATCTTTCGTACATTTCAGCTTTACAAGGGGCATCAAATACCTATTGTGGAATATCATACTTTACCAGGGGGCATCACATAACCTTTATTCTTATTCAGCATTACAAGGGGGCATGTAAATACCCATTTTTAAATCATGCTTTCCAACTTTCTCAAGGGGTATGTAAATACCCATTTCCAAACCATACTTTACAAGGGGGCATCAACATCCCCTTTTCAAAAATTTCACTTTACAAGGGGGTATCTAATACCCATTAATCTTATTCAGCTTTACAAAGGGGCATTTAAATGCCCTTTTTCAGAAACTTCACTTCACAAGGGGGTATCTAATACCCTTCATTCAAAACCTTTGCACTTAAAAAGGGCGGTATGTAAATACCCTTTTCAAAAACCTTACTTTACAAGGGGTATCAACTACCCTTTCAAAAACCAGACTTTACAAAGCTTTACAAGGAGGTAAGAAATTACACTTTTTCACAAATCATCTTTGAGCACTTAACACATATAGCAAAACTTCCTTTTTCAATTTCCCTTTACATATAACAAACTCATCACATGTTTAAAACCCCAAACTCACATACTTTTTCCATTAAAACAATTGCTTTTCCTCTTTAACTTGTAATAAAACTCATCTTTCATCAAAAGCCATGTTTTCCATCTTACTTTGTTCATAACAAAACCATCTTTCAATTAAAATCATTTGTCATACCATACGTTGAATAAATAACTTACAACAAAGCAACTAGTAGAAGGTATCTACTTATGAAATCATAACAAAGCAATTTAGTAGAAGGTATGTACCTTAATGGAAGTTTCTACCAATGATGTTTAGGGCCATTTTGGACCAAGAATAAAGCAGAATCAGGACTTTTGCAAACATGAAAGTTGTTCCCCTTTAAATGGAGAGTCCAATGCAAGTTGAATCGTCAAAATCCGATAAGCGAGTCAAAAGTTATAGTCAAAATACTAAGACAGGAAAAACAGGAAAAATGGGGACCAATCCTGTCGACTGGATTTGTGACCGGTCGACCAGTCACCTGTGTGTTTGTGCTCTGGCCGACTCCCAGAGATATTTTAAGGGTGGTTTGGGGTTTTGGCAACCTCCAAACACTTATAGAAGCCCAAAATTCGTGTATAAAGGTTACACAAACCCTAGAAAGAGTTAAGAGAGATTTTTAAAGTGGAAGAAGAAGAGAAGGCTTGGGTTGTTCTTAGCTGGGATTGTGATTAAAGGAGGAGCTTGAATCTTGCTCTTCAAGCTTGTTTCTCATTCTACAGAAGGGTAAAAACTTCCTTTAAGGTACATACCTTCTACTAAATTGCCTTGTTATGATTTCATAAGTAGATACCTTCTCTTCTTCTTCCACTTTAAAAATCTCTCTCAAATCTTTATAGGGTTTGTGTAACCCTTATACACGAATTTTGGGCTTATATAGGTGTTTGGGGGTTGCCAAAACCCCAAACCACCCTTAAAATATCTCTGGGAGTCGGCCAGAGCACAAACACACAGGTGACCGATCGATCGGTCACAAATCCAATCGATAGGATTGGTCCCCATTTTTTTGGTTTTTCCCGTCTTAGTATTTTGACTATAACTTTTGACTCGCTTATCGGATTTTGACGATTCAACTTGCGTTGGACTCTCCATTCAAATAGGTTTAGTTTATATTTCAGTATTTCGTTTATATTAGCACATGGAAGATTACACTGTAAAGAAGAAATTTTCAGGTTGCCTTTGGGTGTGACTAGTATGCTCTTGAAAGATAGTATGTACGCCTTATGTGTCATGACTGGATGGTATGACATGGCGGTCACGAGCCAAAAGTCTCCTAACTCTTAGGGGGGATTTTGAGTCGCAACAAAAAAGGTAATGCGATATTTGAAGGGGACTAAAGATTATAAACTCACATACAAAAGGTCTGATCATCTTGAGGTGACTGGTTATTCAAATTCCGACTACGCTGGTTGGCTTAACAGCAAGAGGTCCACATCTGGATTCATTTTTTTATTAGCTGGTGAAACCATTTCATGGAAAAGTGTAAAGCAAACACTTATAGCCTCATCCACCATGCAGGCAGAATTTGTGGCATGTTATGAAGCCACTACTCATGCAATATGGTTGCGTAACTTCATCTCCGGCCTTCAGATTGTTGATTCAATCTTCAAGCCGTTGAGAATATTCTGTGATAATCAAGCGCGTAGCAGTTTTCTTTTCTAAGAACAACAAGAGTTCTGGCAGTTCCAAACATATTGATATCAGATATCTTGTTGTAAGAGAAAAGGTACAAAATCATCAAGTGTCAGTAAAGCATATAAGTACAAAGCAAATGATTGTTGATCCTATGACTAAGGGTTGGAACCCTAAAGTTTTTCAGGAGCATGTTGCTCAGATGGGTCTTGTAGACAATTTTGACCTATTTGGCTGAAGTGATAGTCATGACACTTGTTTTGATAATCATATTGCATGTTGCTCTATTTATATATTAAAATGTTATGTCCCCAGAGGTATATAGACCATTAGGTGAGCATAATGACTCAAAAGCGCTCACATGGAGATCTAGTTGGTTGTTGGATCCTCTAAAAGGCTTGGGCTAGACGTGACTGGACATCACAATCGGTAAACCCTCGTTTCAGATGTGAAGGGCGACGGGTCTCAGTCGCATGACAGTAATAGTCGTAAAAACATCATAAAGACACACATGAGATAATGTGTGAAGCAAGTAAGGACGATTATGGATAAGCATGAATTGATCACCATAAGGTTTCATGCTAGTTCCATGCTGCACAGATTATACCAATGTGGTGACTTGGACAAAGGATTCTATCAGTATTGTGCTATGGAAGGTCTTATGTTGATATGATAATATAATGACCGTCATAATTCAATGTTGACGGTATTTTTTCTAACCAAGTTGTTGGGTGTTGTGCGATCTTGACTGGGAATATAAGTTTTTCTTCAAGAGTGGCCACTTGTCGTGTTTCATTAAAATGTCTTCATCCGGGTAATTTTCAAATAAATGAGTCACCGTGATCATTGTAGACCAAGTGGGAGAATGTTAGATCTTGTGGTCACACAAGATCTTGTGGTCACATAATGATCACGGGATTTGATTTCAAAACCCCGGATCAATCTTCCCGTTTGATCGAAGCATACCGGTAAGAGTCCGATCATGCAGTGGTGATCATTAAGGTACACGGGACTCGGTACACCCTAGACGCACACTAGTGTGTCATATTTAAAATGGTATAATCACCATTTAATGTGTGGATCAGAATCCTTGACGGGTAGGATTCTGGGACCCTATAAATAGAGATAGTCCCAACTCTCGCTCCCTAAGGTTTCTTTTGGTTTTCCAAAAAGAAAGGCTCCCTATCCAACTAGAGGAGGAGAAGAGAGTTGAAGATCTATCTTTGCAAAAGAGGACTTCAAAACTATTGCAGGTATACAATTTAGTTATATTAGTTGAATTGTTTTCTATATAAGTGGTCGTTGTGGCCACTAACAAGATTTTAATAGTTGAGGTAGGGTGTAGAGAATATTACAAGATTAATGATGACCACAGTTTATTCAGACAATCTGAAAATATTTGATGAGGCTTTTTCCCTTTTTTTTTTCTTTTTTTGGTCGAGTGTTTGTTTAAGGACCCACTTTAACATCTAAAAAGTCAATTTCCCAAAAGTATGCCACACGACCAAGCCGTGTTTTTAGTGGAGGCATTACAAGAAGACAACGGATTACCTCTGGCCTCGGGCGTCCTTCATGTGGCGAAAGCAATTTCATTTTTTCTCTTTTTTTTACTTCTCTTGATATCTCTCCCCTTTTTATCACCACATCACATATGATGAATGGACGCCCGAGCGTGCACCAGAGGTAATCCGATGCCTACAAGAAGCTCTAGTGCAGGTGACCCATTGAAACTCTTTTCTCTCTTCTAAAATGTTTTTATTTTAGACAGAAGCAAATGCAACATGCAACAAAAAGTGATTACCTGCCAAGATTACACAAGTATGTGGATTGATCATATTTCCGGATCTCCGCAAAACTTGCAAAACACCCATTTAATGATTTTTACTACCGAAATTGTTTTTATTATTTTAAAAAAAAATGTTCCACAACAAAATTTAAGTAATTATTTTCTATAATCACGTGCAACAATATAAACACTATTTAATATTGTTTTCTTTGGTAAATATTTAAAGTAATGTAAGGATGTTTCTATCATAAGTTTTTGCATGCAACCTGTCATTTACCTAAACATCGATTGCATTTCTGATGTTGGTACCCATTTATAATCACGACAATATGATGATATCAGTAACAGGGCTTTTAATTGCACCTAGACCGATATTTTGAGCCCATAGGCTAGCAAGCCATGCTCGAGCTTGGCTTGAACTTGATTTGTACTCCAATGTTTAGTCTTTGCCTCAGCTTGAGCAAGTTTGTTCAAGTTCATGCTTGGGCAAACCAGATCAAACAAGGCCTGGCTTGAACTCGATCGACTTGTTTAAATGATCGAACTCAAATAAAATAAAAGATTGGCTTGGTTGTTTGAGCCTGAAACGCCAGCCTGAAACCACAGCTCCATTTCCATAGTAAGTAACAGTGTCAGTATTTAGGATATGTGGGCCTAACTACCACAGCACTCAGGAGGATGGGTATCATTCTGTTAGTAGTTCTCCCCATCAGGACTTATCCAAGACCTCCCTTAACAAGGAACATATCATCACCACATGAGCCAAGGGATGGGCGTCCGAGAAGTAGGGTTTACATAAACGCTATGTATAAAATAAACGGTAATACTAAGACAACATGTGAGTAGCTGGATGATTATTAACCGTTACATTTATTATAATGTCAATATTCTGTACATCCTCAAAACTTTTTTTTTTGGTTCATTGGAGGCCACATGGACCTATGGGCTACACAATGAGGGTTAGCTCTCCCCTTCCCATAAACCCTCCAAACCTGATGTAGGTGGGATTTGATCACAAGTCTCTGGTACGACACCAAGAGACTTTACCAACAAAACTAGTTGACACCTACTATTGATGCTCAAACTTCACCGATGCTTAAACACCTCCCTGTTGTGACACTAGTGGTTGTGTGTATCCCCTCAATGGGATGACCCAATTCTATTCTCATTATTCTGTGGTAGATGAGATGTCCACTTTTAGCCTAACTTCAAATGCTAGGCAACTAACTCTCTTACCCTTAAGCAAGTACAAACCCCACTAACTAGGGTACCCCTCAAAAAAAATCACATGCTTCAACTACAACAAATTTCTTTCTATGAGTAAATTATTTGATGGAACTACTCAACACTGATCTGGTCCACCTCTTATCCTAAGTAGTTTTGATCAAGGACGTGCCTAAATGTTTATGAGGCGGGGTCATCTTGAAGACAGTTAATTTTTTAGATTAATTAATGTTTTCCCAATTAGGATAATCTAAGTCCATTCCCCCCAAAAATGTAAAAATTATTGTTGTAACTGCCAGGATTACTGTCTAGCGAAATGGGCCACGAATTCTCTCTGGTAAATGCTCGAAATTTGCTCTCATGCACAGCACTTTCCATGACGCGTGTGGAGGCATTTAATAAGGGGAGTCATAGCATGATTTGCACATTCCATTATGTGATACACACACTTTCTCAGCTCGCCGCATGTCCTCTTTGTGACTTTTAACATTCATTAACCGTGGTTAACTCAAGTCCAGTTTGAACTCGAATTTTGTTCAAGCCAAGCCGAGCTCAAGTTAGGTCAAACTTAATTCATGAAATTATTTTGTTTAATTTTACATGATTTTAATAAAATTATTTATTAAAAACTAAAATTACAAGAAACTATAAAAAATATTCATTTATTCATATACAAAAAAAAAATTTATATATATATATATATATATGAGGATAGTCTTTCAGTCTAAAGAGTAAAGAGTTAGATCTGAGTTTCTACTTTTAACTTTACCTTTTATTGTTACTATTATATCTTAAACGTATTTATTAAAAATTAACAATTATTACAATCTATTATAAAGAAAATTTAAAATATTACCTTATATTAATATAAATAACCTTATCAAAATATATTTTATATATAATATTTCAAGCCCGAACTGAGCCTTAAATGAGTTGAGCTTCAAGTTAAGCCGAATCAAACAAGGTCTGGCTTGAGCTTGACTTGTTTAAACATTAGATTGAGCTCAAATAAAAGCTTGGAATGATTCGCTTGAGCTGAAATCCCTTCTTGAGCTTGGCTCAAATCAGCCGAGTTGAATTAAGCTGGTGAGCTAGCTTGGCTTGAGTATAACTCTAGTAGCACTAATGGACCAAACAAAGTAAATCATGAACCGTAAAAAAAGCTGTATTTTGAAAATCGGTCCGGATTGGCCGGTTCGACCTGTAAAACTAGGAACCAGCAAGTTAACTGGTCCTCAAAAGTGTAAGAAATGGCCTATATTAAAAATTGACCTAAAACCAGAAAATTTAAAGAACTGACTGGTTCAACTGGGAAAATCGTAAAAATTGACCAGAAAAATAATAATTTTAAAGATAAAAAGCTCACGGTTCATCGAGTCGGTCAAATCAGGAACGGGTCACCGATTCAAGTCCTGTTCCAGTTATTAAAACACTAAAAAAAAATGGTTTGATACTTTTAATTTGATTTTCGGGTCATTCCCTTTCCACAGGGGGAGTCCTAGATGAATGGTCCAAATCAACGAGTGAAAGGACACTTGTTTTAGTATGACAGTAGGCTCCAAAATTGCTAGGGCACCCATTGTGGACCGTACATTGCCTCTTCATCTGAATAATGTGTAATAAGTCCATAAAAATCCTTATTAATTGAATGAGCAATAGTCCCCAACATCATATGAAAGGAGTTAAGAGGAATTCAAACTACTTATCTCTAAGAGTATTCTTTTCACTCATGGGATTCTACATCATATGAAAGGAGCTAAGACGAATTCAGACTCCTTAATGAGCATGGAATTAGATATGAATAAAGCCTATGATAGACTTGAATGGAATTGTATTGAGAAGGTGTTGCGACGGTTTGGTTTTTGTGAGAGGTGGGTTGGGCTACTCATGCAATCTATTAGTATGGTGCGGTTTGCGATCTTAATCAATGGAGAAGCCAAGGGTTTAATAACTCCCTCCCGTGGCCTCAGGCAAAGTGACCCTTTATCCCCTTTCTTATTTATCCTTGCGTCTAATTGTTTCTCTTATCTTATAGATGAGGTGGAGGGTAAAGGCATCCTGACTAGTATCCGCATGAAATGCCGGTGTCCATCCATCTCACACGTTTTTTTTGCAATTCGAGTTTTGCATCCTGACTGGTATCCGTATAAAATGCCGGCGTATCTGCATAAAAAGCTGGTGACCCTTTATCCCCTTTCTTATTTATCCTCGCGTCTAATTCTTTTGCAATTCGAGTTTTACCAAAGCCTCCTTGGAGGAAGTTCGAGTTTTGCATTCGATGCTTTCCAAATATTCGCAGCTCTCTGGCCAAGTGATCAACTATCCTAAATATGGTTTAATTTTTAGCCTGAGTACTCTTTGAAAATTCCAAAAGATGATATCGAGGGCCCTTCATATGTGCATCCTTAGGAACCCGGGTATATATCCCTGTTTTCCTTCCATGGTTGGGCGTTCCAAAGTTCAACTTTTTACTCACATTCGAGATAGAGATTTAGCAAAGCTTAGTAGTTGGCTAGGTCGGTTCCTCAACAAAGCTCGTCGAAGTATTCTGATCAAGGCGGTTGTTCAGGTCATCCCTTCTTATGCCATGGGTTATTTCAAGCTGCCTATGGCCTTCTGCGATGAAATTGTGGCTAAAGCCGCAAACCTTTGGTGGGACCAGGATGATCATCAACATCAAGCTCACTGGGTTAGTTGGAAGACCATGTGTCAAGGAAAAGACGTCGGTGGAGCTGGTTTTAGACACCTTGCATCCTTCAATCTAGCGCTTCTCGCCAAACAAGGTTCAATTTGGCTCAGAATCCTGATTCTGTTTGGGCCAAACTAGCTAAAAGTCTACATTTCCCTTGGACGGATTTCCTCAATGCTAAGGTGGGGTACCGTCCTTCTTTGGCTTGGCGGAGTATTTTGGCTAGGAGGCAAGTTCTTCTCTCTAGTTTGAGATGGGGGTAGGCTCGGGTCAGCACATCAATGCTTGGGAGGATTGCTGGATCCCCGTATTGTACGGTTTTAAACTCTACTCTTCCAAACCGTTGGATTGTCCATGGACCAAGTTGATGGATTTTATTTATCATTCGGGGCATATATGGGATCTTTCCCGTTTATCACAAGTTCTTACAACCGCCGAAGTTCAAGCTGTTTATTGATTTCTAATTCTTTTGTTCTGTATATTACTTTAAAGAGAGCTTTCAACAATGCGATCCTGATAGCCAGTAACGGCCTCACCCTCAAAACACTTTTTTGGGATTTGAAATCTCTATTTCAGACTATGCTTAGATAATAGTCTCCTTTTTCTTTTTTCTTTTTTCTTTTTTCTGTTGCATATCTCTTCTTCTTCTTTTTTCTGTTGCATCTCTTCTTATCCAATCAAATATTGGTCCTGGAAGCTTGATAGTCGAATAAATAGAAGGAATATGAACTCCAAATAGATAATTTTTTCATATTTATTTTTCAATTTAAATAAATAAAGATTTAGCAGGAATTGAAATCAGAGCAAGAAACCATAAGTAGTTAAATTAAGAAAGTTATCTGCTCTTAAGAATTGCCTATAGATTTAGTAGGAATTAAATATTAATAATAAAAACAATCAATATATATCTTTCCCGTTTATCACAAGTTCTTAATAAAAAGAATAAAAAAATCATGAGTACTTAATTTTATAGTGTTTTATATCTTTTAGGTGCTCCCTATAGATACTTACGAGGTCGTGGGACTCATTATTATTAAATTTTAAGTAGTTTAATTAGAGTAAGAAACAATAGATAAAGAATTCTAAGTTGTCTAATTACAAAAATAGATCAATATATAATTTAATATCTTTTAATATTACTAGTAAAATCTCACGTACTAATTTTCAATAAATTACCTTTTAGAACCAAGTTAAATTGGACTAATTATGAAACTTAAGCTAATTATAATAATTGGAGAATTATTAATGGTGTAACCACCAAATAATATTATCTTTAACCAAACTTTTGGATGGAGATCGATACATAAAACTTAAAAGGTGCACGTATGTATTAATTTTTCGTTAATGGAAAGTATAATAAAATAAAAATAGAAAATATTATTTATAATTTTATGACCTCGATCAAATGAGATTAAAAATAATATAATTTATCAATATATAATTAGTAGTAATTTATTTAATACATAAATAATATAATCATAGAAGAAATTTTAAATAAATAATTTTAAGTAGTTTATTTATGTTAAAAATGATATCTTAAATTTATTTCTTAATTAAATTAAATAGATTGTTAGCATGAATTAAAGATTAGTAATGGGTCCATCAATAGGTTCTCCTCGTAGATATGTATGAGGTTGTGGAATCATTTGTTATTAAATTCTAAGAAGCTTCTGTTTTATAATGATTGATTTTGATACCTAATAGTCTAATAGTAAATACACAAAATAGATTATATGAACATTGTATCCCATACTAATAACAATTACTCACTTATTTGTATCCAAAATATGAAATAAACACAAAATAGGAAGGATATCATATCGGCAAAAAAATTATACTTGCAATTGTAAAATAACATTATTAAATTCTAGAGCAACCAAATAAATATGCTATATTTATTTATTGTGTAATATGATAAATACAAATAATGAATATATATATATATATATTTTTGATGATGAATTGTATATGTCAAACATAACATGTTGTTTGCCACTTGTCAAGAATCCATTTAAGAAATTATAATCTAAACTCTTACTTGCATTACAGGTAATTAGTGTCTTGATCAAAACAATATAATTCTAAAAAAATATACAATGTAATTCTTATTATCAAAGAATCTATTTAATAAAAAAGGAACTAACCACTCGAATCCAAGTGTACATATAAGCAAGGGTACACGACCTTGCTTATTTGAGGAATAAGCAATGCCGGGAATAAGTAAGGACACCAAACAATGATTTCCTCGCTCTCATGCATGTTCGGTAGATAGGAAATTATGGAGATGAATGTGAAGCAGTGAGAGTGTGTAGATATTGCAGAAAACCTCCAATTCTTCTGTCACTCCCTTTCGAGGTATGTCTTACTGCAACCTTTCGATGCCTGTGAGATCTCATAAATAATATTTATTACACAATTGACTCCACTTGACTTTCTTTTCAAACATTTTAAATGATTGCAGGTCATATAGCAAAGCAACTCAGTGAGTCAGGTTGAGTATTGGCCGGGTTGTGATTTTTCAGGTCAATCGAGTTTACCCCGGAATGTCTTCTCTTCAAAAACCTTAAGCTTAATTGCATTATAAAAAAAGTATTGTATTTTAATGTAAATTTATACTTTATCTCTAAGTGATTGATTATCACTACAACTTGTAAACACTTTATTAATACAAGAGGGAATAAAGACGTAAGTTTTCAAGTTGAGAAGATCTCCTCCGTTGAGAAGAGCTTTCTCGCCGCCGATCTTGTTCCCCTTGCAGTTTCAAAGAGGAGATCTCCTCCGTTAAGAAAGATCTGGTTTCTCGAGAGGTATTTCTGGTCTAAAAGATTTCCGATCCTTGTTTTTTTAGATGTTCTTGGTAGTAGAACTGAAGCTCCAGATGTGAATACTCGAATTTGATTTCTGAACTGGTTTTTCCACGGTATTTCTGGTCCAACAAGGTTTTTGATCTCTATTCTTTTAGCGATTTCCGATACTGGACAAGGTGAGCAACGTGTTGAATGAGATTGATCCAGAAAAATCACAATTTCTCACCAACCCATCTCTCATATTCAATAATTGCAAACCTAGAGGCCATTCTTCTTCCTGAAAGCCAGAAACAAAGAAAACATTAACACAATAACCCAAAGAAAACAAGAATAATGAAGAAGAGAAAGCTCAAGAGAAGAGATCTAAAAGAAAAATTACAGAACTACTTTCAGAGACTAAGAAAGAATTCCAGAAGCACACACCAAAATAGAAATATCTAAGAGAGAGAGTACAAACAGATACTTGTTTATAACTGCCTAGTGATTTGACATTGGTTGATTGAAGTCTAGTGTGGTCACCTCATAAAAGGAAAGGTCCTTCACATGCAGCCCAAGAAGATGGGCTCCCAAAGCAGAGAGGGGGAGGGAGAGGAAAACAGAGGTGCCACCATTCATATACATTTCTTCCTCTACTTTCTTTAGTTTTGTCAATGAAACCAATAAAGAAGCAATAAATATGTGAAAAGTTCTTGTAGAGAATGAAGTTCTCTACTTAAGAATAATAACTTAAAAATTCTATTTATTAAAATTTTTAATTTTCATTAGTGTACTAATTAAAATTTGATTATACTCTAAGCTATGTATTAAATAAAATAAGTTAAACGGTATTTACGTCCAAGTAAAGTTTTGCATACTCATTCTACTTTTATCAATAGAATGATATAATATAAAGGGTAATATGATCTAATAAAAATGTATTAAAAATTATTTAAAATTCTTATAGTAATAGTAGAAGGCTAGATTAGCATATATATAATATATAAAATATTAAAGCATTTATATTTACAATTAATAGAACTATTTAATTAACAACCATATTCCTATTTTGGACAACTTTTCTTAATCATGTATTTATCTAATTTTAGTTTCCTCTAATATATCAATAGAGTAATAAAAACTTTTTCATTTTAAAATAAAAAATCATTACCCAAAAAGTATAAAAATAAAAATCCAAAACACTAGCAAAAATATCCTACCAAATAACTAAATTAAAAGAAGCTACGATAAGATAAGCTGGTTGGGAACTTATAGCTAATTGTGATTGTTAATTTCTTTTCGTATTTATAGATACATATGAAACGAAAATTTCATTCACCGAATCCTTTAAACATACATGCTGGAAAATGCTTTGTACTTAAATGCTAATTGCATGCAAACGCCTTATAGAGAATCATTGGTGTGAGAAAGAAAACTTATATTTGCTCAATTTGAGACATCTAAGCTTTTGCTCAGGAGGGAAAATGTCCATGGGCCATGTCAGAGTGGAAACCTAATCTAGCCTGGCCCATGAGCTTTTTAGCTCAAGTCCAATGGGTAGCGGCAAGGGTGATGCTCTCATGGACTCATCGGTTGAACGAGGCCAATTGCTCTCCTACCCACCTACAAGATTCTGTATGCCGAAATTGTTACATCATTTTTCTATCTTTTTTTTCTTACTCATCCAAGGGTATGATCATTTAAATCTACGATGGTAATAGCTTGTTGTTCGAGTTTTCCTAACACGGACTTAAAATTTATGCTTTAGTATGAGTATTTGGAAACATGAGATAGTCCCCACATCAATATACCTTAAAAGAGTGGAGGCAATGAGCCGGGTTTGGGCTTGAATTTTGGTATTTTAGAATTGGCCCAGCCAGAAGCCCGACAAATTTACAAATGCTTTGAAGCCTATACTTGGCCCAATTGCCACCTTAGTTGAACTCATCATCCATTATGACTAAAGGCTAAGACTGCCATTGCAATAAAAGATCGAACTGCTTGTAAGAGCAGTTCCATTTTTCTTACCAATAGGTACTCATTGGTCCAGATTTACCCACTAGGGGAGCAAAGGTTGGCCCAACAGGAATTTGGGAGGAGAGTTGATCCAACAGTCAATACCATCTTCCCCTTTATTACACACCATGGGCTTGTCCTAGTAGTAGTGTGTCCTCCTCGGGGTAGGTTTCGGGATCAAGTCTCAAGAAGTGCAATACCTGTAATATTTACTCTCTTGTCAGGCTTTAAATGCTAGGCATTTTAGCCTACTAATTTAGAACAGATATTAACATTTAACACTACTAACTGGATTGCGGGCTAACCATATGTACTTGTACACAAACAAAAAAAAAAAAAGGTCCTTCCCTCTATTTATTACAAAGAAAGGGTGATAGGCGTAAACAGACTATTAACGGACCAATAACAACGACCACTCAAATGAAACACACAACCTATTGACACACCTAAAAAGTCATACAATAGGTCTTTCTATGCTTGTAAAATTATAAGTTTGCACATACACACGCAACTAAGTAAGATACTAAGCAACATTTGACTTAATTGTTCATTCATAAACTCTAATGGAGAAAAAACATTTATACCTAAGTAACCAGAGCATAGAGCGGGAGCGAGCGAGAGCGGGTGCGGGAGCGAGCGAGAGCGGGTGCGGGAGCGAGCGAGAGCGAAAGCGTCAAATTTCAATTTAGGATAGGGTCGGGAGCGCCGATATATATACATAAAATATATATTAATGTTCTTAAAAATTACTTGTAAATGTAAATATATCTTTTTTAGTTTTTTAAACTTTAAGAGAAAATTGATAAAATCATTCATAATTCAAATTTTTCATCACAACAAACAAGATGACAATTGAATTATTAAATGCATCATTCTAAATTCAATTACAAGATCACTAATAATTAACAAATCTTATATGAATCTTGTACCTTACAAAGAAAAATAACAAAATACACTTCATTTCACATGAAATTAGGATTAAAAAAAAAAATTACACAAAAACCGCACCCTTAGGTGAGAGCGAGATGAGAGCGAGGTTTACAAAAGTTGAAATCGAGCTCCCGAGGTAAAAGCAAGGTTTGAGAGCGGGAGCGGGTAGCAGGTTAGGAGATTTGGGTTACTAAGATTTATACACTATCGTAAAATAATCTAGTTAGGTTCATTTCATAGTGTTTTCATAACAATATTCTTTTGGTTTGGTCATCATTTATCTAAGTTCATAGGTTGGTTATATTAACCGTCCATCCCTTGATTATAGCATTCCAAAGATAGCTCTCCTTTATTGTAGCCTTCCCAAGATATCTTCTCTAATCAACAACCTCAAGATACAGAGAAAGAAGATCTTATCTAAATCTCCAGCCATGTATTTATTCTTGTACATAATCAAATCCATTAATTGTAACTCATACAATTGTAAACACAAGCATTTATATGAAATACAACCACAGATCAATGAGTGTGAAAAACCTTTCTACCAATATGTATTATAGTTCATTCATGGTATCAGACTAAAAAACTGGTTAACGTACACCATTGTTTTTTATCCAATTTTTTGCTTCCACATTTTTCACTTTTATATCTGATGGCTATTGCTTCTTCTACCACTTATTTTGTTCTTCCCAACATCTCACATCTCATATTAGTGAAGCTTAACAGATCAAATTATCTTCTTTGGATATCTCAGTTTCTCCCCGTTCTTTGCAGTCATGATCTTATTGGGATTGTCAATGGGTCTGAAACCTGCCCTCCCAAACAAGGAAAGCACAGAGGTTAATCTGGCTTATCTGCTCTGGAACAAGAAGGATCAATACCTCCTTAGTTGGCTCAATGCAACACTATCTAAAAGTGTTCTCTCAACAGTGTATGATATGAACACTGCTTGACAAGTATGGATTTCTTTGGCAAAACGTTTTGCATCTCAATCTCGTTCAAGAACCAATCAACTGAAACGACAATTTCAGAATTCTAAACAAGAAAATCTTACTTGTTTGGAATACCTTCATCAGGCCAAATTGTTGGCTAAAAATCTTTCAGTTGTTGGAAAGCCGGTTGATGATGATAGTATGATCTCTTATATCACGAGTGGTTTGAATCTAGCATTTAACCCTTTCACTATATCGGTTTCCCTGACATCTTGTGATAATCTCATTTCTTTTGATGACTTTCAAGCAGAGTTGTTTAGTTATGAATTGCTAGCTGCTCGAAAATCAGCACTCTAATCCTGTTTCTGAGACAGGAAGTTCAGCCTTGTATACTTCCAAGTCAGGCTAAAATAGAGGCAAGTTCAAAATGCCTTCATCCAAGTTGAGTTCAGGCTTTAATCGCAGTCGTGGAGTTTCAGCAAATTCTCAATAGAAACAATCACTGGCTTCTCCAAATGGCAACATCTCTCAGCCATCCAAAGGCTGGCCCAAATGTCAAATCTGTGGTAAATCAAGTCATAACGCCCTTAACTATTATCATCGGATGGGCTTTGTTTATCAGGGGCGTCATCCACTTCAACAACTTGCTGCCATGATTGCTCAGATTAATGCTTTTCCAAAAGTAGTATATACACTTGGTAGACTTCTCAACTGTCACACCGAGACTCGAAATCGAGTCCTCTGTCTACAAATAGATACATCGTATCACTAGATCAAACCATGGAGATCTTAATAAGAACCATTTCGTGGACCTTAAAATTTTAATAATAATTGTTTCCAAAAAAATAAACTTAATTAGATTATATAAAAACTTTGCATTCTAGAATTGAATAAAGCATGAAATCATAAATCTCATTCACTTTTTATCATGTAAATCAGAAAATGAGAGGGATGGTTGTTTTCATTGTATCTCTCCCAAAACTCATAAAAATATAAAATAAAATGTTTCATGTTTTAAGCAAAAATACAAAAAATAATAATAATAATAAAAAAAAAATTGTTTTAGTAGGTGGTGCTCACTAGAACCTTTAGTAAGTGCCCCTATAAAATTGACACGTGACAGGTTATTTTTCGTTTTGGGCTTTTGAATGTCAACGTGAGTTACTTGAGGGACACATGACAAAAAATTGGATTGGCCAAATGTTAGTAAATCATCTTATTGAAGATCGAAAAATTAAAGATTTTGATAGTTGAGGTAGGGTCTAGTGAATATTACGAGATTAATTTGATCAAACAGAATCTATTTAGATGGTCTAAAACATATAAGATGGTGCATTTTTCTTCTTCATCGAGTGTTTTTGTTTTTTTGATTCAATGGGTGGGAAGACCCACAAACTAAATACAAAGAAGAGGGATAGTAACCCCCCATTACATCATTTATGAGAAATGTTAAAACACCGGGGTGAGATCTAAAAAAGATAACATCAAGAGGCCCAGAATGGCTAAAGTTAGCAATTAATCCAATTTTCAGCTTGGTTTCCCTCCCTAAAAACATGCTCATGCTTGCACTCCCAAATTTTTCTTAAGAGTGCTTTACAAACTCTAATAAGAGATATATGGATTACAACTATCCAAAATCTTTAGTTACAAGATTCACCACCGCACTAGTCAGTTTTCCAAAAGGTATGTCAGTTTCTAGCGGAGGCATTACTAGTGCACGCAGCCCATTAAAACTCTGATAAAAGGATTTTAGAAACACAACCAAATCCAGCATGCAACAAAAAATGATTATCTGTCGAGATTACACAAGTATGTGGATTGAACACATTTCCAGACCTCCCCAAAACTTGCAGAACACCCATTTAAATGATTTTTATTACCGAAATTGTTTTTATCATTTAAAAATTCTCCACAACAAAATCTAAGTAATTACTTTCTATAATCACGTGCAGCAGCATTATAACACTATTTGATTACCTAAAGGTAATTAAATCCTTCTTCTTTTTTTTTTTTCATGTCCCCAACCCTTTGGGTCAGGATTAATCCCAGAGGATGCCACATGAGCCCATAACCCGCCATACCAAGTAAGTCCGGGTAAACCCGTGCGGGGCTAGCTCCAAAGGGAGAGTGAGAAATTGTCGTGTCTTCTCTATTATTTTTCTTGGTAAATGTTTAAGTAATGTAATGTTTTTATCATTAATTTTTGCATGCTAACTGTCATTTACCCAAACAACGATTGCATTTCTGATGCTGGGACCATCTATAATCACGACAATATGATGATATCAGTAACACCAAGCCATTCCCTTCCATTTATTTGTCCTCCCTGTACTACCGCACGCATGGGTGGCTCCACCTCATATGCATGTTGCCAAACTATCTACTATTCCCTTAGTCCTTTTGACATGATAGTCATGCAGCCTTCCCCCACCCCCCACATACACACACACAACGGACCCGGATTTTTTCATTGGGAAGAGAGGAGGGGAGCGAAATAATAAAAAATTAATTGACTTAAGGGTACGGAGTTTGGGGCGTAGCCCCAAGAAATTTTTTTTGGGTTTTTTCCTTTTTGAGAATTTTTTTTCCCGGTTATGCCCTTAAGGTTGCCACCTGTCCTTATTGATACTCTTTAACTATGGTTAAGATTCAGTCACCCTTAAGGTTCACCCACCTATTCTTAGATTAAAAAAAGTATATATCAAAAAAAAATATTTGAACCCTAGTTAAAATATATGACAAAAAAATTGGACCGTGGGCCACTATCTATATAAGACAAAATAATTTTTTTTTTGGGGGGGAGGGGGGGGGGGGGGGGAGGAGGGGCGCAACTATACTATAAAAAAAAAAAAAAGAGTGAGGGGCCCACTATTGCATACCACTTCAATAAGAAATTACAAAAATTTGGGGGGAAGGGGGGAGGGGGACATGATCCCACTGGCTGTGCACGTACACACACCAAATTGGATCACATTCAATTGCAATTGTGACTGATGTTGATTGGATGAGAGAAAATGGGGGAAAAATTCAAATTCAGAATTTTATTTTAATCTTTCAATCAACATCAGCCACATATACAATTGCATTGGCTTGAATGCAATTGCAATTGACTGTGATCATATCTCCACACACACATACACCCAATAAAAAATCTCATTCTCATATTTATCTCGCCTCGGATGTAGCCCTTGGGAATTTTTTTTATTTTGAGTAATAGGTCCATTGTGGTCATAAATTATTGCATTCCAATCCATAATAGGAAAAATAAGGTTCTTTTTTTTTTATAAATCCATTATATAAATAAAAGTAACTATTTTTTATATTATAAAGATTGATTTTTCCCACGCACGTTCCACTAGGTGGAACGTTCATGCCTCCCTTGCTTCACACGAGTCCCTTTTAACACCCATTGATTGTGGTTAAGATTCACTCACCCCTAGGGTTTATACATTTACTCCTTATTTTTAGAAAATAATAAATCTTGAGTTAATAAATCTTAACTAGGGTTAAAAGGGACACATGGACGCCTAAAGAATCAATCTCTTTATATTATACATATAAAAAATTTACAAAATTTTTTTTTTTTTTTTTTTTTGGGGGGGGGCACTATACAAAATTTATAAAGTATTTCTTGAAAAACTTATACATATAAAGCATGAAATTTAAAAAAAAATTGAGGGGCGCATGGACCCTACCCAACCCTGCATGGCTTGAACATGCTTGATCTTGGCTTGAGCTTGATTCGAGCTCCAATGTTTAGGTTTAACCACATCTTAAACTAATTTGTTCAAGTTCATGCTCATCCAAGCCAAATCAAACAAGGATAGCTCGAGCTCGGCTTGTATAAGCGATCGAACTCAAATAAAAGATTGGCTTGATCATTTGAGCCTAAAATGTCAGGTTGAGCTTGGTTTGAACGAGCTGAGCTAGCTTGGCTTGAGTTCAACTGTCGTTGCAACCACAACTCCATTTCGATAGTATCAATGTTATTATTTAAGGTAAGTAGGCCTAACTGCCACCACAACACCGAGGGGGATGACTATCATTATTCTATTCAGGGGCGGAGCCTAGATTCTCTTGCAAGGGGCTAACAATGGGGGTCGGGAAAAAAAATTTAAGGGTCAAGTTCATTAGCCATCGCGTCTATTTGTATCTGTTTATAAGGAATATGATTTTTCTCAGAAGTTTAGTGGGTCTCGGGGCTAGAGACCCCCATCCGCTGCTCCACCCTCTCCCCAGCTCTGCCACTATTAGTACAATAGGATCTTTTTGGGGTTTTTTTTGTAAAAAGCCCCCTATCTTTTCAATTATTTGTAAATACCCCTTGTGTTTTGTGATTTTATATTATGCCCCCACTAACTTTTAAAATTTTTGCAAATTCACCATTTCATCCAAAAGTTAGTTAACATATGTTAATTTTTGTATGAAATGACATTTTTAACCTTTTTTAATAGGTTGGAAGGAAACGCACGCCTCTATAAGGCATCATGTGTCCCATTTATCCCCCTTTAATTAGGTTTTTTTTTTTTTTAAATCTAAAACGATTAGATGGATGAGCCCTAAGGGTGAGTGAATCTTAACTACAATTAGTGAGTGTTAAAAGGGACACTTAATAGCTTGTAGTCTCTTTTAATTATGGTTAAGCATAATCAACCTAGGGTTAATATTTTTTTATTTTTCTAAAATCCAAGGTTAGATGCATGAACCCTAGGGGTGGGTGAATATTAACCACTGTTAGTAGGTATTAAAAGGGACACATGGTGGCTTGTAGAGCATCCTTTAATTGTGGTTAAGCATAATCAATCTAACCCCTAGAGGGTGCGTTCTATCCAACCCATTTAAAAAAAAGGTTTAAAAGGTCATTTCATAAAAAAATTAACAACCCTTAACTATCTTTTGGATGAAAGGGTGGATTTGCAAAAGTTTTAAAAGTTAGTGGACTATAATACAAAATCATAAAACACAAAGGGGTATTTACAAATAGCTGAAAACTTAGAGGGTTTTTCACAAAAAACCCAATTTTTTTCAAACTATCAAGGGGACGGGGGGCTTCAGCTCCTGGGCCCATGTGGTTCCGTCCCTGATTTATTGCTAGTTCTCCCCCATTAAGACTTGATCAAAGACCTCCCCCAATAAGGAGCATACCATCACCATATGAGCTAAGGGAGCTTTCGAGAAGTGGGGTTGGACAATATGAGTGTAGCTTGACGATTATTCACCCTTATAAGTATTATAATGTCAATATTATGTACATTGTTTTTGGGTAACAGAGGGTGTCCCAAACCTTTCGAGGCGAGAACTAGTCCATTCGGGTGTATGCACCGACCCACTCGGAAATTTCTCTATGGACATCGGAATAAGTTGAGGAATAAGTGTTGACCACACAACCACAGGAAGCAAACCCAGGGTATGCTAGCCAACCGCACCAACCCCTAGTGGGTCGATATTATGTACTGCTCAAACTTCATCAAACATAATCCAATGCTTTAATAACCTACCTATTGTGACAGTGGGCCAAACTTCAAATGTTAGGCACGCAAGCAACCCTGTTACTCCTGAACAGATACTAATCCCACTAACCCACTAACGAGTGCCAAAAAAAGTAACTTTCCTTGCTTCAACTACAACAAATTTAGGTACTAGACTTCGGAAAGGTTTGTAAGGGTCCACAACTCCTCCATTAGTCTGGAACTTTTGGAGTGAGTGCGTGGGGAGCTTTGAGGTTACCTTAGGTCGGATCATGTGTGTGTTTAGTGTTCCCTTACCTATACCAAAAAAAAAAAATGATGGAACTACTCAACATGGCTGATCCGTTTAGTCCACCTCTTATCCTAAGTAGTTCAAATCAAGGACGCTTGAAAATGTTTTTGAGGGGGTATCATTTTGAAGACAGTTACTTAATTTTCTAGATTAATGCTTTGCCAATTAAGATAATGTAGTCCAATATTCTCCAAAAAAATAATTAATAAATGTCGTAACTGCCAAGTTTATTGTCTACCGAAATAGGCAGCTATTAAAAACTGTTCGGGTGTTTAATTTTGAGGAATTAGCCCAAGAAACTAGTGTGGAGTTTTTTGGCTCGAATATGAAAAAAAAAAAAAAAATCTGTCGTGAGAGATCAATCAGCCATAGAGTGGTGGATCGATCGGTGGTTATAGCGATCGATCGGCCATTACTATGTGGTGGATCAATCGGTGGTCTATAATTTTGTTGCTGAATTTTGATTTTGGAGAGTTTTCTCTTTTAGGAAAGCTCTTATTTTGTTAGGGATTTGTTTCTTCTTTGTTTGTGGTCTCTTTTGGCTATAAAAAAGAGACTTGGGGATTAGGGTTTGTTACGTCATAGTTAGGGTTTAAGTTGAGAGAGCATGAAGAATTTTGTAAGAGAGAGCATTGTGGACTTTCTTTGGGTTTTATCTTCGTTGTGGGTTCTTCTCTTCTCATTTGTAATCTTCTCTTGAATTAGTGAAGATATTTGATATGTTTTGACCGTTGACATAAGTATTTAAGCCAAACCACGTAAATCTTACTTTGTGGTGTGTTTACTTGTTTGCTATATTTATTTATCTATTGTCGTTGATTCTATCGTAAGGAGTTTCCACACAACAAACTGGTATCAGAGTTATTGGTTTAGAATGATGACAAAGACTACGAGTTTTATATCCAAAGAGAGATTCGATGGAAGAAAAAACTTCAGATTATAACAAATAAAGGTTCGTGACTTGTTGATCTAACAAGGCTTGAACAAAGCATTGAAGGGAAAGGATAAGAAACCCAAAAATCTAAAGGATGAAGATTGGGAAGACTTTGAATTGAAAGCGGTGAATGTGATCCATCTATGCTTAACAGATGAGGTATTATACAAAATTCTCGAAAAGGAGATGTCTTCAGGACTTTGGTTGAAATTAGAGATCTTCTACATGACGAAATCGCTCACTAACCTATTATATTTGAAGCAAAAATTGTTTACACTCAAGATACTAGAAGATATGAAAATTTCTGACCATCTTAGTGAATTTAATAAGATTATTGCTGAGCATTGGTGTGAAACTTGATGAAGAGGACAAAGTCCTACTCCTTGTTACTTCCCTACCTCATTTATTTGAGCATCTTCGTACAACGTTGCTCTACGCAAAGGAGGATATCAGTTTGAAAAATGTTATTGTCGCTCTTCTCTCTAATGAGTTGAGAAAGAATGCGCAAAGTAATGAAAGTCATGAGCAAACTTTACTAGGAGAAGGGAGGACCAAAGGGTAACAGGCCTAGAAAGGGGTCCAAATCATTGAAAAATGTTGAGTGTTATTACTATCATAAGAAATTGCATAATTAGATATTTTCGTTTAAAGAAAAATGAGGAGGAGGAAGAAAAAAAACCCTCTAATACAACCAATGTGGCTAATGAAAATTTTAAGGATCCGGATGATGATCTCATAGTCGTTTCAGTTACCACAACTAAGGATTGGTGTAAGGACAAGTGAATTTTTGATTCTGATTGTTCTTAATGGGTAATAATGCACCCTGCAAAATTCTTAGGATATGGACAATCAATATAGGAATGCACAATGGTGTAGTGAGGACATTGATGAGAGTAAGGCATATCCCAGATCTGAAGAAAATTTTGATATCTTTGAGCACTTTAGACTTTCGGGGGTGCAGATTCTATGCATAAGGTGGAGTGCTAAAGATTCAAAAGGGGGCCTCGATTGTGATGATAGGTAGAAGAAGCAGAAACTTATGTGTTATAAGAAAACACAGCTTTTGGTAGAGCATTTAAAGCAAAGAAAATTCCTACTGTTCTTAATTCTAGCCCAACAAAGAAGGTGTGAGTTTAAGCAAACAAACAGGGTTTGCATTCGAATATGAAGGTTGCTGAATATATGACATTCAAATTTGATGATGATTTACAAATGGAATCAGGTATTCCATATCTTTCGCAATAGGGTGAAAGAGTTTGGGTGGAAAATTGATTAGACTTACTCCAAGTTCGGCAAGGTGGAGCTTTGCATTCTGTTTTTGATTATGTTGGTGAAAGCGAGATAGCACATCAAAGGGTATTCGCGGGATTCTTGCCAAGGTAGAGATTTGTGGAGTTTCTTGGCTCGAATATGAAAAAAAAAATTCAGCTGTGAGGGATCGTCGTAAGGGATCAATCGACCACTACGTGACAGATTGATCGGTGGTTGGTGATTTTGTTGCAGATTTCGGTTTTGGAGAGTTTTCTCTTTTGGGAAACTCCTATTTTGTTAGGAATTCGTTTCCTCCTTGTTTGAGATCTTTTTTACTATAAAAGAGATGTTTGGAGGATTAGGGTTTGTTAAGTCATAACTAAGGTTTAAGTTGAGAGAGCAAGAAGACTTTTGTGAGAGAGAACATTGTAGACTTTCATTGGGTTTGATTTCGTTGTGGGTTCTTCTCTTCTCCTTTATAATCTTCTCTTGGATTAGTGAAGATATTTGGTGTGCTTTGACCGTGGATGTAGGTATTTAGGCCGAACCACATAAATTTTGCTTTGTGGTGTGTTTACTCGTTTGCTATATTTATTTCTTAATTGTGGTTGATTCTATCCTAAGGGGTTTCCGCACAACAACTGGATCCTGACTCCATCTTCTAAGTTTTATGATCTGAATGACCCATTAGCTTAATATAGAAGCGCATATGCAAGCCTAGTATGCTCTTAATCAGAGTATTCTCTTTCTGTTTTCTGCAATCGGAGGTGGGAATCCTTAGTTTCTGTAATTCATGTATTTTCGTAATGAAATTACCCTTTGTCCAAAAACAAAAAAAAATGACCCATTAGCTAATAGCAGTTAATGGTCATATCTCGTTATGACATTTTCTTAATAATATTTTTGAAATAGATCGTTAAGTCACCATTTAGTGGAGCCAATAACTAAGAAATTGATTAATCTTTCTCTTAAGGCAATTAGTAGTTGACACGATTGACGCTGACATTTTTCCCTTAGCCTTATATCGCTTATATGAACCATTATCACATTATTTTACGACCATATATTTTTTTAATATATAACTAAGACTATTTATCATTTGGACAATATTTGAATGGTATGTTTCAAATAAAATAAATATGACGCACCGTTAAGCTAGGATGGCAAAGGTGTGCCCAGTGCTAGGATTGGTAGAAACTTTTTCAGAGAGCGAGAATTTTTTTTTTAGTGATGTGGCAGACTGCGAACTCAACCCCACCCCAATGTGAAATTGGATCACAGCCAATCGCAAATGAACTTTGGGTGAGTTCAATCACATCCAACGTGTCTCTGTTAACACTTATTACCCGTGGTTAAAATTCACTAACCCTGAGGGTTCAACAATCTACCCTTAGTTTTTATTTTTAAAAAAAATATTAACCCTAAGGATTAAAAATTCTTAATTGGATTTAAAAGTTTTTTTAATATTTTTTTTCATCTAAAAACAAAGGTTAGATTATTAAACCTTAAGGATTATATATAAATCTTAACAACTATTAAAAAATATTAACCACATTTAATAGGGGTTAAGAGGGACACGTGTTGACTTGTGGGTGCGATTGAACTCATCCCGAGTTTACCACGATTGGCTGTGATCCAATTTCCCCTAATGTAATACAAAAAGGCTAACTACTAACCAAGCTAACTAGAGATCTGATCACAGCTTGCATTAATTGAACTCCGGATATGTGGCGTTGGACTACTAATAGAGATTTTGTTTTCAAATTTTCATTTTCCCGCCTCTTTTTTTCTCCTCCAATAGTCAATAGCCACAAATGCGATTGAACTTAATTGGCTCAGCTAACCATGACCCGTGAAAAAAGTTGCTGCTTTTGATTTTATTCCCAGGCTATTCCCCTTTCACGAGGGAGCCCTGGATGAATGGTCCAAATCAACGAGTGAATGGAGACTTGTTTTAGTATGACAGTAGGCTCCAGCATTCTTAGGGACACCCATGGTGGACCAATGACCATACATTGTCTCTTCATTCAAATCATGGGTATTAAGCCCATCAAAATCCTTATTTATTGAAGAAAAATGATACCTCCTCTGGCTGAGGAATTTACCATCTGGTCCCCTTTTTTTTTTTTTTTTTTTTCATGTGTCCCCTTTTTACTGTCTGTGGTTAAGATTTACTAAATTTTAGTGCTAAAGCATTTAATCTTGGCTTCATTTTTAAGGGGGCTATTCCTCCTCGCCCTCACAACGCCCCTTCGAACTATGGCTAACAAGTTTAACCCCTGTGATTAAATTTTGTTTTCTATCTAAAAGTCAAGATTAGATATTTTAACCCTAAGGATTAATGAATCTTAACCACATATAAAGAGAGTTAAAAAGAGGACACATGACACAAAAAATGAGGGTGAGAGCGTAAATCCACTCCTCGCCATGAGGGGGTTATTTTCTTTGTGAATTAAGCCCAAGATTAGGCTACTGCTGCAGTAATCGTACTCAAAATTCATTGAATTTTAGGTCCAGCAAATTGAACTGATTATCATGAACCAAAATTCATTGAATTTTAGTTCCAGCAAATTGAATTGATTATCATGAACCAAGTCACGAGATATATATATTATATATATATATGGAAAAATCTAGAGTTCACGTAGTGGGTGAAACTCTTAAAGGTCATGCAAGTATAAAATCAATGGTTTTTTTTGTAATTAAAACCAAATAGGATGACATTATTGTAATTATGAAAGATAATTGTTGTTCAAAATGACTACCACTTCACACCATTATTACGGGTAGGCCATCCCAATACGAACATGCGTGAAGTTTTAGTGTTTCACGCGCTGCGTGAACAGTAGCAGCCCCCTATATATATATATTTTGGTATACCTAGGTATCCTAGGGTCAGGCTCATACTAGTTCACCTGATATATATATATATATAGATAAACCTTCAATCCATACATCTGATATTGAGGGGAGCCCAGGTCCAATCTCGAGACCTCTAGATTTACGGTTCGTCCTTTGACACAGCTCAAACTTGATAGTCAATGGAGCTAGTTAGAACATCGTATCAACGAAGCATTTAAGTGCCTAACACGAATCAAGCATGCCATGGAACATGCGTTAATACAACGCAATGTCGCATTTCCTGCAACTGTGCCACTAGAAGCCTGAGATCTGTCACCACCATGTGACCTGGGCACACGTCGCCATCTCAGCAGGACACCATGGAAGGTAAGCTTTTGAGAGTATTATTATTATTATTGTTTTTTTAACCATGAGCCATGCGATAAATATTGAATTGGATTCCGTTAATACTTCAATTCAGAACAATTATCGCATGTAATAATGGATCCTAAAGGCCCACTCGGACCTGACTGGTCGGGATTCAAAGGCATGGGATTGTGTCTGGCAAACGCCAAAAAATTGGTCTCCGGCTCCACACATCATTCGACATGTGGCGATAAAAAGAGAGATCAAGTAGGGAGAAGTCAAAATCTTGGGTAGAAAATTAAATGACTTCTCCCCATTTTATCACCACATTTCAGATAATGTGTGGAAGCCCGTGACCAATTTTATGGTTTCTGTCAAAGACAATTATATGTAGGGTCCAAAATCTAGACCTAAATAGAGGCTATATCCAAGCTGAGCAGCCGAGAGCTAGTTTTTCAAGTTTGAAATGTGTTCAAGTCGAGCTCGAGCCAAGGCCTGTTTGATTCGGCTCAACTCAAATATTATATCAAAGAATAATATAATTATATATAATAAAATATTATTAATATTTTGTTCTAGATTTTTAATAAGTGAAACCCAGCTTTCGAACTTGAGCTTGGATCAATTCGAACTCGAGGCCGAGCTGTTGTATTTGAGCCAAGCTTCAAACTTAACCTAGCTCAGCTCGACTCGGCTCAAATACACTCTTAAACGTAAGGGTAGAATGTGCTGGTTTGGGTCAGGTTGAGGGCACAATCCGTGCATACCCTCAACCCGAACCTGTCACGTTTTATAAACGGGTTAGAAAGAGGAACTTCAAACAGCCAAATAAATACCCTTGAGAAAATTCAATCCGAAACTTACAAAAAATTCCGAACTGACCCACATGCCCAAGACCTCCACATGCAAAATTCGCTGGTTTTGCATGTCGGCTCTGAATTCGCCCCCTACTTCTAGACCCACATTTATTTGTCATACTGTAGAGTGTAGACCCACTTGGAGAGCGGATTTGGCCTGGCCCCCACCAGACCAAAACCGTTTAACCTCACTCACATAGTCCTTTTAAATGCATTTTAAACCACAGTTAAGAAATTTATACTATTGTGATTATTTATTTATTTTTTGGAAAAACCAATGTTACATATTGCTCCGTTTGTTACAAAGTAAAATAGAGGAAAATAAATTAATTTTGCGAAAAATGTCAATTGTAAAATACACTTAAAAAATGATATTTTTCGTGGAATTCATTTATGTTCCGTTTGTTTTGATGTAAAATAGGAGAAAACAAATGAAATTAATGGAAAATGTCAATTTTCCTACAGAAAATACACACGAAAAATGACATTTTCTGTGAAATTCTTTTGTTTTCCTCTATTTTACCTCAAAACAAACGGAGCATTATTTTCCCCTATTTTACCTCAAAACAAACGGAGCATAATTGAATCATAAGGGTTAATAAATCTTAACCATAACACGGGTTGATTTGTGGGATGACTTGGGATTTAATAAGATGGGTTAGCGGGTCAATCTCAGCGCACAAACCCAATATGGAGCGCCGTATTTGACGTTTGAAATGGGAGGCGACACTTGCCGTGTCCGGTAGCATACAACAATCTCTTCTAATAGTTCTAAAAATAGCAAGGAAAGAGAGGGAAATCTGATTTGCAAAAGCGGACATACTGTGCAGTACGTCACGAGATCCATCCGAGGCCAACCTAATCTCGTGGACGTGGTAAAAGTCCAATAATGTCCACAAACTACCAACTGCCCGGTAAAAAAAAGTAGAAGCCAAATCCTCAACTGGATTTGGCAAATCTCGTTATCACTCCGTGAGGTAGCCACGTGCTTCTTTTGACCCCCTTTAATTGTGGTTAAGATTCACCCGTCATTAGGGTTCACACACCCATCCTTAGTTTTAAAAAAAAAAATTAATTCTTTTCGTAAATCCAGTTATCACCCCTTGAGAGAGCCACGTGTCCCTTTTGACACCCTTCAGCTGTGGTTAAGATTCACCCACCCATCTTTGGTTTTTTTAAATATTAATTCTTTTTAAAATTAAAAAAACTATTTTTAAGGTTTTTATAATATTAAAATATTTAATAAAGAATCAATATTAAAAAAAATAAAAAAAACCAAGAATGGGTGGGTAAATCTTAACCACAGTTAAGCGGTGTCATATGGAACAGATGGCTACCTTAATGGGTGATAACCGGATTTGCCATAGAGGTTTTGACTTCAAAAGAAGATGTGATTTGAATTTGAGATTGAGTTAGTAATTCACAACTTTAGGGCGAAGTTAGGGATAGGATGAGATAATTACTAAAAATCTTCCAAAGATAAAAACATAAAAAATAAAAAATAAAAAAAAAGATGGTGGGAATAAGTGTCGAACCATCTCTCTGTCAAAGGATAATAACACTAGGTGGTGCACCCACATGGTATCTTTGGGAATAAGTTAACTAAGTGTGTATGGGCTAAGCACCCTCAATAAATCATATCTATAATGTTAATAAATTCTAAGTATAATAGTGGACCATAATCATCTCTTATAAAATATTTTCTTTATTTTTACTAAGAATGTTTCAACATTTTTCCTCTTTTATTACTGTTTTGTTTGTTAAATTATTGTTATAACTTACATATATTTATCTTAAAAAGTCATACAATTGTCCTATTCGAATCTTCGACCAACTTTTTTGAATTTCACGATTCTTTTTATAAGTTTTGTCAAATCCAAAGATTGGGGTTAGCTCATTTTCACGAATGAAGACAAACCCTACCGTTCACAGTTTGATATAGTAGGGAGTAAATCCGGTAACCTTGGTTAAAACTAAATGAAAGAAGAGGGTTTGTTGCTAAAATTTTAACTAACTACAAAAATTGCTGAAATTTTAAAGACACGTGTTCCTTCCACATGATTAGCTCATTTTCACCAACCAAGACGAACCGTACTGCGAACCGATACGAACCCACGGTTTGATATAGTAGGGAATGAATCCGGTAACCTTGGTTAAAACTAAGGAAAGAATAGGGTTTGTTTGACAAAATTTTAACTAGCTACAAAATAGCTAAAATTGTAAAGACAGGTGTTCCTTCCACAATGAAAGTATGGAAGAGAAAAATTAGGGCTAAACATGCCTAGCATTCCCCAAAGGAAGAAAATGTGGTGTGAAGTACATAGTTCTGTAGCAGTGTACAACATAGTGCAATCTCTGATTTAATCTCCCACTTAAGCCGTACAATCCAAAAAAATAAAAAAACAAACTGAATATCAAACTGCAACAGAATAAGTGTGGTACTGACACTAGTGGGTCTTGACACCTAATATCGGGCGTAGGCGGGACGGTTGGACCCATCCCCACCGCCCACCACAGCAACAAATACGGGCGATGTCCCTCCACATTTAGTTAACCAGATATTCCATTATCATATCTTTGTTTTTTTTTTTTTAAAAAAATCTTATCTCTTATTAGACCCATGCCCATCACTTATCCCACATTACATTATGTGGTAGAAGAGATAGATCAAGCCAATTGCAATTGCATTCGAGGCAATTCTATTGTATATGTGGTTGATGTTGATTGGATGAGAGAAAATAATTAAGAAATTCAAATTTGAATTTCAAATTCAATTGCATATGTGGTTGATGTTGAGTGAAAGATTAAAAAAGATTCAAATTTTGAATTTCTCACTCATTTACTTTCATTCAATCAACATCAGTAATATATGCAATTGAATTGGTTGAATGCAATTGCAATTGGCTGTAATCCTATCTCGTGGTAGAAATATCCAAGTGGTTAGAGAAATTTGATCATTTTGATTTTTCATGTGACACAATGAATGAGGGAGATGGAGATGGTGGTGGCGGTGACAATTCATGATGGACCCGCCAAACTGACCTAACCTACCTTTTCATTGGTTAGGGTTGAGGTTTTGGACCCCGGAGAGATTCAGGTTTATTTTTGGATCATTTGAAATTTGTCCATGTACGTTCCGAATTGGCTCTCCTGATCTGATGGATCATAATAGCTAGTTAATTTGTAATAGTTATGTGTGTTTGTATGTTCGAACAAATAAATAAATAAATATTTCAATATTAACTAGATGTTACCTTCGACCATTATTTTTTATTTATAAAAAATTAGATATTATCAAATATCAACTCATCTATATGTTCATGGAATTAGTATAACCTATACTAGTGGAAGGCACGCGCGATGCACGTGAATGTACAGTCCAAACAATTATAAGACATTAAATTAAATGATAAATAAATTTTTATGTGAACGGGAAGTAACCGGAAACAATGAATTTAACTATTGTAAGATTTAATAGATTATTATTGTAAGAAAAAAATTAGGAGAGAATAATGGTAAAACCATTTCCTTTGGAACGGAATCCTTATTAGGATAAGATCTAGGAGAGTTACCCTACACATTTAAAACACTCTCATGTCCTCTTATCCCAATCTCCTAAAATAGCTCCTAATTAGTAGAGATGTGGTTAGTTATTTTTAAATTAATATAATACCTAAAAAAAATTTAGGAGAGAATAATGGTAAAACCGTTTCCTTTGGAACGGAATCCTTATTAGGATAAGATCTAGGAGAGTTACCCTACACATTTAAAACACTCTCATGTCCTCTTATCCCAATCTCCTAAAATAGCTCATAATTAGTAGAGATGTGGTTAGTTATTTTTAAATTAATATGATACCCTAAAATACTTATCTAATCTAGAAATATAATTTAAGGATATATTTTTAGGTAACGCTATCCACCCTTCTTGCATTATAATAGTAGAGATAAGCAGGTTAAGATAAATGAATGAAAAGACAATGAAGGATAGAATCAAAAATAGTGTCTTGGGAGAATTTAAGAGTTTTTTGGGGGTACAAGGTATCATTTATGTAGGATTAGTGAGTGTGTTTGTTTAAGCATTCTACAGATAAAAAAATATATATATATATATATATTAGATTAGGGATACACTCCTATATACCTCGAGAAATCAAAGGGGTGTTTAGAGTAACTTTAATAAGAATAAAATAAGAAAGAATTAATTGGAATTTTGTAACATGTACAACGAAGACGGATGATATGACAACATTAATGAAAATCAATTATTTAGTGTAAATTAAGGGAAAAACCCCAAAAAATGACATGGATAAAGATACTAAAAAGATTTGATCACTCACATATTTACTGGAACGATGACTTATAATAAAATAGCATCACCAAACAAGAGTTTTGTGGCCTATCTTTAATAAATTAAATATAATTAGGTGGGTAAATTAAGGTTAAAGGGTTTATAAGTTCTTGCCAATAATTAAAAAAAAATATTTGGGGATGCATGGGTTTACCATTTTCAATCCATTATGAAAAGGTCAAGTCAAGCTGAGGGTAGGGTTGCACAAAGCCCGATCGGCCCATTAGTGCGGCTCGGCTCGGCTCGGCTCAGTCTGGTTTCGCCCGAGATCGGCCCGAATTTTAGGCTCGAACGGGCCAAACCAAGCATAAAAAAAACCCCGAAAACTCAATCAAGTCGAGCTCAGGCCAACCCTTGTGCAGCTCGACTCGGCTCGATTGAGGTTCGGTTCGGCCTGAACTCGTCTCGGATCGGCTAGAATATTATTAAAAAAATAAAAAATAAATATAAATATTATTTATATATATCATTATTATATATATAATAAAATTTTATTATTTCAAGAAACAAAGGATTCAAGCCGAGCTCAAGCTAAGCCAAGCCCGGCTCGAGCTTGAATCAATTCGGGCCTAGCCGAGCTTCGAGCCACGATTTTGAATTCGGGCAGAGCTTCGGGCCGTACTTTCAAGCTCCATTTCTGACCGAGCCGGGCTTTGAGCCTCGATCAAATCCATTCAAACCGAGTCGGGCTTGGCCAAGCTCAGTCAAGCCCAACCCAAAACAACCCTAGCTGAAGGTAGGGCTGTCAACGGATCGGATCCAGACCGGATCTGCCTAGATCCGAATCCGATCCGATTAAGAATCCAACAGATCTGAATCCGATCCGAGATCTTCGAATCATAAAGTAATCAATCCGAATCCGATCTGATTACATTTGATCTAATCCGATCCGATCTGAATAAGGTTAATTTTTTTTAAAAAATTTATATATATATATATTTTTGGAGACCCGGGGGTGTGACCCTATCTCTTTTGTTTTTGCATGGACATTGTCTTCTTTATATTTTGCTTAGTGGATGATAGGATGACCTTCTTTTTTGCTTAGTGGATGATGAGATGACCCTATTTCTTTTGCTTTTGCATGGACATGGTTTTTTTTATACATAAACAGAACTGTACCAATGGTTAGTTTGTAATTATAATACAAAATATAATATTATTATTTTTTTAAAGAAAATTACAGACATATCCTGATCGTACCCGTATCCTATTTTTTTAGGTTCTGTTGTACTCGTGTCCCGTATCCGTATCTGTGCTTCCTAGGGCCAAAGTATATGTATTAAGAAAATTAGCGGGTTTGGGTTTATGTGGCCTGGGGTTTGAGGCATAGCCCCTATTTTTTTTTCATTTTTGTAATAGGTTGATCGTGGTCATAAAATTCGTTCATCTAAATCTAAAGTCTATGCAAAGTGAAAAATTAAAGAGTAAATAATTATAATTAGAGCAAATTTTCAAAAATTATAATATATCCTTATAAAATGGCTTGCTTAAGATTGAAAATTTTATATTTAAAGGACTAAGGATCAAAACATAAATATTATATAATTAAATTATAAAATTCAAAATTTAAGGGGCCATATATAGATAAAGTAAGTTAAATGGAGAAATTTGGGAATTATGTAAAGAAAAAAAAAATTGAGGATGCCCCCCTCCGCTCCTGGGTGCAACATTCTCTGATTTATAATTCTTTATTATTTAAGAGTTGTGCTATCACTACTCTCGGAAATTTCTTACTCTGGCCAAAAACCAACATTATCCTGCTTTTTGTTGAGAGTAGAGTTCACTAGCCTCTTTATTTAGAGGAATGCTAGCCTTACTATCAGCCAACCCATACTCTTACCCACTACCAACCATCCGGCCAAATTAATTTTTTTTTTTTCCTGAGGAGTGCAAAATAGACAGATGGTTGGTTGAGGGTGAGAGTAGGAGTTGACTGAGATTGGTTGAGGGTGGGAGTAAGAGT
Organism: Tetracentron sinense; assembly: GCA_015143295.1. Classification (NCBI taxonomy): domain Eukaryota; kingdom Viridiplantae; phylum Streptophyta; class Magnoliopsida; order Trochodendrales; family Trochodendraceae; genus Tetracentron; species Tetracentron sinense. The sequence goes on from CM026569.1 coordinate 10,572,960, forward strand.
TGATTGGGAGTAAGACTAGCACTCCTTTATTTAATAATATGTGTAGAGAGACAATATACGGGTTGGGCAACCATAAAACCACCCATACCATACTCACACCTTTAATTTCCAATAATTAAAAAAAAATCCGATTTTGATCACATGGTTGCATGTGATGAGGATGGGATGGTTTTGAGACTTTTTAAAATCTTTTATTTAATTTAAATTATAATTTTTCTCAACACCCATGTCACGTTGCGCATCTACCCCACCGCGCACTCACTGCTAAAGTAGGTGTTTTGTAAGTGATGTGCGCCTTGTGTGTGAAGTGAACCCTAGACCTCCCTTCCTCCCCCCCATCTACAAAGCTGCTTGGACTTGGAGTGATTATATATGGTAGAGTAGTGTCCATCACAATTGTATGGGCTACGCTTCTTCTTCCTCTCTCCCTGTGGTTGTGTGTTCAACTCCCACTCCACGACTTACTCCGGTGTCCGCAGGAAAAATTCCGAGTGGGTCGGTGCGGACACCCGAAGGGACTAGTCCTTGCCTTGAAGGCTTTGGGACACTCTCCGTTACAAAAAGATAAAAATAAAAGGGTTGTGAGATCTGAGGAGAAGAATTGGTTAAAGTCCTGTCATGCTTTTCCACAGCTTTCTTGAACTTCTTCTTCAGTTTAATCTCTTGGTTAGGCCTAGAAGCTCAAGAAAGCTGTGGGAGAACATGGCGAGCCAGGACTCTTTTGTTTGGTCTATCGATCTCGTTACAGACTAGATCTCGATCTACATTCGTCGACCATTTTACAACGCAATTCATGGTAACCTCTCGCGTAAATGTGGTAAATCAGACGGCTTATCTTCATGCATTCATGGTAATTCTTATAATTATGTACATAATTCTGACTCATGTCAGCATTTTTTTGTTCTTTAAGCTTGGCCCAAGTTGAAAATTACTCATTTGAAGCTACATTTCTTCATAGAATTTGACATTATTCTCATAAAATTATATATACTTATAATTTGATCCAAAATATTCAAACTAGATTCTAATGTGGGTTCCATGTCTTAGGAATTATTTTATTTAAATTTTCATATTTTTAATAAGATATTTGTATGACTGTATATCATGAAGAAAACCCATAAGACAACAATGGAAATTCTTGAATTTTTTTAAAATTTTATGTTAATTTATACTGCAACACGTTTGAGTCATGCATGGAGGAGTTTTTTTTTTCTAATTTTAATTTGCTTTTTGAGTAGATAAAAAGGATGACAGTGAAGATACTTTTACATTCTGGCTATCAAGTTAAATTGGTGAAAACTCTGCTATGTTGCAGAGAAGATTCCTTCCCTTTCCCCCTTTTATTTTTATCATCAAAATTGTTAGTTCTTCTGTTGGGGTTTTTTTTGGGAGGGGGGGATTTTCTTCTGTGTTTTAACCTCCTATAATTCTGTGTAAAAGGTTAAACTTTGTCACTATGTGAAAAAGTTTTTTTTACATCTCTCTCTCTAACAAATCCACATAGTTCAGCTTCACTGCATCTCTGACTGTATCATTCATGGCATACTTCCATGGATCTGAAATGTCTTAAACTGAAGATTCCCATCATTAGCACCAGTTGGTTGATCATAACTATCCTATCAAACTGCCCATAACTTCATTAACTGTTGATGATTAGAAAATTGTGGTTGGAGAGTTTTGGGCTATTCCCAATCCAAAGAGGTAGACCAGCCATAGGACATGCAGCCCCCATTGATGGATAAGTGCACCAATTGCAACCAGAGATGGGCCAGACCATGGGGTCTGACCAGTTTGGTACACCACATTACTATTATTGCATGAGTTGTAGTGACCCAGTGATCAGTTTTTCATTATTGAGAAATTCTGCAAGTCTTCTTACTAGCCCACTTGGTGATCTGATTTCCACAATTTGTTGAACTCAAACTCAGTGAGTCGACCCGTCCGACTTAGGCTCTTAAAGATATCAGAATTTCTGTAGCTTGTCATATCTAAAAATTGGCCCACCTTACTAAAATGTATGAAGTTCTTTGGTGGTTTGCACCTTTATAGGCTTTATTGCAAACCGTCTGTTTGCAAAGCCAGTAGAGAAGCAGAAAAGTAGATACTGATCTCTTATGTCGTTTCTCTTCAAATGTTTGTATGTCAAAAGAGACATTTTCTCCATTTTTGTTGTAGCTATCGCAGTGGCTGAAGCAGCTATTGGCCCAGCTAAGTTTGAAGCACCGACAGAACCGGAAGCGCCCCTTGTTTCAAATAGAAGAGGATTGGTTATTCAAGAAATATAGAGATCTGTTTGATACAAATTAAAGCTGAAAGTAAACTAGCAAATGGAGGAAATGATACAATTTACACCTTTTTTTTTGTAGCTTTCAACATTTTTTTTTTTACCATTGAATTGCCAGACCTCGTTTCGATCTGTAAACCCAAATGAGACTAGTCTAAAAATTGGAAATGAGATATCTATAGCTGCTTACAGAAACAAACTACTCAGACCTTATGGTTGTGCAATTGCCATGACTGAATGCAGATAACCTTGTACAACTTAACAAAAGTAGTTCATGCTAAATTTCGACAGTTAACGGATTTGGTAACAAACTAGAAAAGAAGATGCAGCTTTTTGTGGAAATTTAGCCTTTTTTTTCTTGGTAAGAGGCATCATTCACATTTGGTTATTATTTAGTAGGTTAGTTGGGTTGGATTCAGGGCCACACAAACTACTAAAATTTACCAACTAGGATTGCCCCGGGATCAAACCAGGATCTCGCCTCTATGAGGGGGACGGCCTAACCACCCACCCATAAGGGGGATTGGAAATTCAGGTTAATTCGCTTCATATCAATCCTTTGAACTAGAAAGGCAGATAGAGTTTGGGGGATGTTTTAGTAAAGCTAAATTTAAGTGCAAAACCACTCTACTATAAGTAACTGACCCCAAATCTCCAGACTTTTCAAATGTGCCCTTTGGTGTGGTTTTGGAAAATCTGTACTTCAGAGAGATATTTATAGGAATGCCACCAGTTATCTTACAAAAATTCCACTTGGTTCTTACAATGTAGTATTCAATTTAGGTAACTATTTTTTTTTTTGCTATCGTTGTCATTTACCAACTGTTAGTATCAAGGTTAGTTGTTAGTGGTGGGGAGTGGCACTCTTGCAAGATATCACCCATTAGGATTAGATCCCTGGCGTCTCTCATAAGAGAGGCCACACCATACCTTTGGAGCAATCAATAGCGGCATCTAGGTACCTATTGAAAAGCTAGACATTTGAATTAATAATCAAATTGAATTTGAAGCATATCCTAGCTTTTTGAAACAAGAGACCTTATGATGCTTGAGGTTTTGATACTAATGCAAAAGGCTTGTGAAGAATATTTGCCAAAAGCTGCACCTTGGGAACCATTAGGAAGTGAAAGGGGAAAGGCATCCATGAAGAACCAATAATTAGGCCCGAGATGTCGGGCATGGAATAGTCACGTCGCAGTCGGCACTTTAACTGATGCTCAAGCGTTAAAGCAGCGGGACACCATACACAATGAAAAATTACATGGCGATACTTAGAACCCAGAAAATGGAGTGTCTACAAATTCCCTTCTGTGTGATGTGTGTAGGTGCGCAACAAATATAAGTGACATCTCCTTTGTCAGCCATGAAATGGAATTCCGCAAAAAATGGTTGAGAAACATATATGATTAGCTAGGAACTACCTCTCACAACTTGATCCATGCTTTGAGCATATAGGTTGGAAAAGATGAAAGGAAATTAAGTGAAAAGGAGTCGAGGGATCCACCATTAGCTGTAGGTACTTTAGTCTAATTCACACGATGCGTTTAACCAATCTTGTTATGCCAACAATATTCCACATATGATATTGATCTTAGGGCAAGGTGACAGATAGTTTATTTTCCATGAAAATAAAATGGAGACTGGATTTAGCAAATGGAAAATTTTGATTTCTTTTGGCCTGCCTAATGAACTTGGCATGAAATATTGAGGGCATACATATCTATGAGAAATTTACAACGGCCTCAATTGTATGGGAGAAATTACTTATCTAAAGAAATAACAGTGGGAATGCAATAATTCTCTCCTATGGGTTTATTGGTTTATAGTCCCCAAGTCTATACATATACAAAACAACTTACATACATCCAAGCATCTATATATACATATAGAGAGAGAGAGAGAAACATATGAACTGCATCAGATTTACAGAAAAACCTTGTTCAGAGCAATGATTTCTACAAGTTCTCAAGCAAGGGGCAGCTTAGCTTAGTTGGTAAAGTCCCTTGGCATGTCGTACCAGCGACTTGGGATCAAATCCTGCCTATGTTTCTCTGGTAGGGGTCTACCTAACCCTAGCTTACCTTCCAAAAAAAAAAAAGATTTAGTGAAATGATATTCCTCTCATGGCTAAAGGTTTAAGGAGGTTGTTTTTTTTTTTTTGGAAGGTAAGTTGGGATTAGGTAGACCCCTACGCCAAGGGACTTTACCAACTAAGCTAGCTAGCACCCATGTTTAAGGAAGTTGTTCTTTTAGCATGGATTCATTTTAGATCCTTGAAATAACTAGAATCATCACCCAAACTGCATTAGAAAATGGTAATTGAAATGATAATTGTAGAGTACATGGACAATCAAATCAGAAAGATTGTGTTTGATACACTAAGTTCCTTTCTCTTAATATACACTTACACCTACCTTTTTTCCATTTACCATATTTACACAAGACAAAGGAATCTACTCTTAATCTTTCTTCTCCATCTTTCTCCCCAAAAGGAGAGATATAGATCAACCTTTTTTTGACTTGGAAGAATGGAAGTAAAAGCAGAATGGCTAAATCAAAATTTTGATTTGATATGTTTGAGTTTTCATCTTACTAGGTACCTTTGAGGTGTTAATCATATGGATACGAACCTTTAAAAGAAAGTAGATAATTATTATAGTTAAAGGATACCTAAGATAATTTTAAAAAAAACAAAGCCAAATCTTAAAAAAGCAATCGCGAAATCCTGGATTGTCGTTCATGATCACAAATTTTAGTCTACTTTTAATTATGTCTTAAACTATAATTACATAATCTAATGAACAAACAAAGATTGATCTTTCACCAAAAAAAAACAAAGATTGATCTCATTAAGGAACAAAAGAGGTGGCCTGCCAATTGGACAATCCAGTGGTAATTGAGCTATTGAAAATAAAGACGCATCAAATCAAGCAAACACATACAGGGAAAATGGATTTTAATTACGTGGTTCACCCAGTGTGGGCTACGTCCGCGGAAACGATTGTCTTCTTCAGTCACTAGTCACAAAAAACCTAGGCCGAAATATCAATATAAACTTGGCCTAGTCCCGTACCGGAAATACCACCAGCCCCACGAATTGGGTACTAGTGTAAATCAAAGCTGGGTGAAACTAATCAATACTGGAGTCCAACTCAAACTGAATACAAGACACCTCTGCACAACACGAGCGTGGGCACTGGTTGGACAGCCAGTGAAATTTATGTAAAGATTTTGACTCTTATAAGAAGTACACTGAATTTTGTTCGAACCGTATCATAAATTATTCAAAACCAGACAAAAAACTAACTGTTTATGAAAATATATATGATTTGTATCATACTTAAACTAGAGCCCATCTCATTCTGCAATGATTTTGGCATTGGCACACTGACTCATCCTTGGTACATGTAGGTTTGGTTCTTTATTAGAGCATCGACCCACCACTTTGTCATAAATAGTCTTGTTACTACAACCATCTAAGGAGAGTGCATGAAAACCATGACTTGATCTAAAGGACTCGGTCTCGACAAGACAAAACCACATGTCTCCAGCACTTTAGCTAAAGGACCTGGCCTTACAACTCAGCTGTCTTTAGAGTGAAACGAGGGTTAGTGAAGAAACCCTTTTTTGTAGCTTGAATAATCAAAGCTTTCTTCTAAGGGTCCGTTCTTTGGTTAGTGAAGAAACCTTATTTTTTTTAGCTTGAATAATCAAAGCTTTCTTCTAAGGGTCCGTTGTATCGATGCTTTTCATCTATTGGGTTGCAATTCCCATATGACTTTAAATGCAACAAAATGAATGATTTGAAATATCATAAAAAATGGTATCACTTGAAATCTCACGATGACATGGTAAGAATTAATATTGTTAGAAACCTTGACAAAGTAACTCAAATTTCCTACTAAATGTCATGACAAAGTGTAAGTGTCAAGTTTTATAAGTCTCACCAAGAGCACGGACCCTAAGGCTCCGTTCTTTTGGTGAAACTTTTAAAGTCCGGAACATTAGTATTTTGGAATAAGAGGCAAGTGTCTGGGAGGAAAGAGGAGATGGTTTCTCACTCTTTTACTCAATGGTATCTCAGATTTATTGGGTTCAACAAAATTAGAAGCTCCAAATGGATGGAACTCAAAACAATTTCGAAATTTTGGATAGAACTTGAAAGTTCCATATTTGTAGAACTTTTGCACTCTATGGAATAATATAGTTCTAAACATTAAGTACAATTAGGCATGAAACTAGAAGTTCTAGACTTTAAAAGTTCCACATAAAGAATGGTCCAATAGATTTCTTGTGGGTTTTCTTTTCTAGAGCTAAAACAACAGTGGAGCATTTCTTGGTCTTTATGTTTATTTTGCCTTTCATGAAGGCTTCACCTAACCTCTAGTCTTAGTCTTCATTATAGGCGTAGAAGGTCGTATGAAGAACCAGCTTGGTGGGGTTCCGAATGAGAGAAAGGCAAAGTATATGAGTAATCACCAAACCTTGTGGTCCATATAGAAGGAGCTGTAAATGGAGATAATTCACTATTATAGTTTTTGTGTCACACTTTCGTCAAGTATCTTAGCTCATCAAGTGTACGGTGGGGTGTTCTACTGATACAGATTAGAGGACCGCTTAGATCTTGCAGCACGCGATAGAGGGTGTTGTTCATTCTGATTTCTGTCTATAACATAGCTTCATATATGGAGTACTTCCCTGAGAAATATATTAGAAAAGAAATGATTCTGATCTGTTACTACTTCATGGATCGGTACCATGTGGTGCTTCACAAATGCTTACTGAATTTTCCCACCGGCGATATGAGGAAGTTATTCATGGTGATTCACAGATGGAGATTTCTGTGTTATGGATATCTCATGCTCCATATTGGTTTTTAATTCAAAATTAAAGTGATTAACTTGCCCATAATGGAATCTATGTGCCAAGAGAACACAAAATATATCCACAATAATTGCTACTTTGTCAACCATTACAGCATGAAAATCTACAAATACAGATCGACTGGTCTGCAAAAAATGTATGGTAGGTTATGGTTTTCAATCCATAAAATGATTTTATCTACCCTGTAATGGAATCTACAGATGGGAGTGTGTATAAAATATGTCCATAAAAGTTAAGAAAAGTTGAGATAATGCCATGCATCTCACCATTTAAAAAACAGACAATCAAAAAACTCAGAAAATAGTATTCCTTCATCAACCACAACTATTCAAATGCATATTCCTTTTCTGTGAAATCATTATCATTTATTCATGAACTTCTTCAATCTAACATATAAAAGAAGGAAAATGAAAAATGATCAAAAGAAGAAAGAAAGGAGAAGAAAAATACTAAAATATGGAATTGGATTGCACCATAGATTGCGTAGTAGCTCCATACATGGAAAATCATCACCAATGATTTAATCTCTTACTAGAAAATTAGGGTTTTAAATTAAAAGAAAAAAAAAACAAAAGACTAATTGATCATTTAGTTAGTCAATGAATCATCTAATGAGTGACAAGACTAAACTACTTTATGGCTAACTGCTCATCTGTCATCGCGAAAGAATTGAGGGGTTTTTTGAGTTCTTCATCTGATATATTAAGATGGGGAGGTTATCCATTGATCTCCTCCATGAGCCACCTGCATTAACACGAGAAATCATCAAATTCCTTAACTACTATGTGCAAGAATCCAAACATGAAATATCACTAACACCAATCCATCTAATTATAAATAGAGAACATCAAAAATCAAAAGATTTATTGATTTATCAATGAGAGAGATCTCAAATTAATGACTAAAATTATCCAAATAAAACCAATACTGAATCCAACCTCACATTTGATACCAATGAGAAACAGCAAAATTATGTCGTGACCCTCTCCATATTTTCCCACAGCTTTATTGAACTGCAATTTCTACATTTTTTATTCAAATTTCTAACACGATAATTCGCAGTTCAAGAAAGCTGTGGAAGAGTACAAAGAGAGGCATATGTAAACACCGCTAATGATTACATCTCCTCATCCCATCTAAACCACACCCTATGGGTTAGATCCCTTTAACCGATCTAACCCTAATGGACCTAGCTGTGGGAGAGAGAGAGAGAGCGAGAGGAGGGGGGGGGGGCGGTGGTATAGTTTAGGGATGGGGAGAGGAATGGCATTTATAGAAGAATTGAGAAGTTTGTGACCCAATCCCAAGAAGAATATTAGCCCAAACAAAACAGAACCCTACCTTTTTCCCACCTATTAAAAAGCTGACTATTTATGCTGTCATTAATGCAAAGGAAATAAATTCAAAATTACATCACTAATAACAGTGTGGCTGTGATGCAACCTTCCGAATCCAACGGTGACTGTAGCCCTAGTGGGGCACACCATCTGGGCCCACATTAGAACTGTCCAGTTTCTATGACTTGGAATTCTCTTCAATCCAGTTGTGCCACTGAGGTTACCATACGACCCTTTTTACACCTCTTAATTGCGGTTAAAATTTATCCATCTTTAGGATTCACCCACCTACTCTTGGGTGTTTTGAAAAAAAATTCTTAATATTTTTTTAACTCAAGTTAAAATTTACTAACTCCAATGATTAAAATTTTAAAATATTTTTTTAAAAAACCCGAGGATATGTGGGTGAACTCTAAGGATGGATGAATCTTAATCATAATTAAGGGATCTCAAAAGAGACATATGGCGATCTTAATGGCATAACCGTACTCTGGCAAAAGATTAGCTTTGGCGGCTGCCCGAGCTGGGAGCTCGGGCATCCATAAACCAGTGGGCATGTGCCGTGTTAAGATATCAAATGGGGAAAAACTCAAAATCATGGAGAGAAAATGAAAGGACTTCTCTCCTAAATTATGGTCAGGTGCCCAATGTTTTGTACCGAGCGCCAGCTCGGTCAGCCATCAGAGCTAATCTTTTGCCGAAAATTTCAAGTAGTTTCTGACCGTCCTGCTTCAAAACCTCAAATTAAATTTGAATTCCCTCAGATGAATGAAAATTACGGGCCACATGCTTGCATGTGGTACCGGTGTGTGTGGCTTACAACCTCCGTTTGTTTCGGACAAAGGTCGCGCTGTCGGGAAGGTCTGGCAGACAATTCTACTGGTACGACGCGCTTGAGGGGTGCGTAGGTTAAACACAATTGGGCCATGAGAGTGAGTGGATTCTCGTTTAAGTTAGCTGGCAGACACTTATTAGACCAACTTTTTCACTAACCTAAGCATTATTGCTAATAAAATACAAAAATTAAAGCGAGTAGGACCGCACTCCAAACATGAATTGTATGTCAAATCAGGACCGCACTGGTTTGGTGCCCTAATTAGGGTTGGTCTAATTAAGGCATCAAACCAGTGCGGTCCTTATTTGGTGTGCATCTAAACAAAATTCTCTCTACAAACATGCCCAACACAATTAAATAGGTTTGTCGAATTGATTTAACCCACAATTTTGTCTTTCCCTTCCCCCCATTAGCAATATTTCTTAGAGCACGGTGCAAGTCCCTTTATACTACACAACCAAGAAAGTCGGGATAAATCCCAAAGGGTGGCCAACAAGGAAAGGAACTCGAACTCAAGACCTCCGCTTCTTGAGACGTGATCTTAGCAACTAGCCCAACCCCTCGGTGGTTACACCCCATTAGCAATATTGCTCTTTTTTTTTTGTCAAAATTTTCTAGGGTGGGCAACACATATGTGTGTACACAAATAAATTGTCTGTCTAAGAGTGGCAATAGGTGACTAGAGTCAGGTCAAGTATCAAGTATCGATCCATTAAAATAAAGAAATTATTCATATTCTAAATTTTAACAATTTTAAAAAAAAATTTAATAATCTATTATTAAATTGACTCAATTAATATTGACCAACATCCTTACTTAAAAGATATTGACAAATATGGAGTCAGCTAGAATGTTATTTGGTTTGAAGGGTTGTAATTAAGGAGACCATTTCTCCATAAATGTAAACCTAAAAATAAGAGAGAAAATGAAGAACTAACCACAATGTTGACTACCCGATTGAAATGTGGCACACATGACAGTGTGATGTATAAATGGGATTAAAAAATAATAGAGGTAATTGGATTATAACTGGATATAAAATGTAAATAGTACATATAGGTAATTTTTTTTTTTTTGGTAGGTGTACATATAGGTAATTGGCTAGATGCTTATCTAATATTTTCCTCATGACATAGTCCAATAGAAAGTTGTAGTTGGTTATCAACCTCCTGACCTTGTGGTCTGCTAATCAGGCGCAAATAATAGTTGATATATTAAGTGAATTAATTAATTAACGAGTTATTATGATCCCACTTTGTCCAAAGGCTTAGCATTAAACGACAAATGAAAGTTGGGCCGGCTAATGAATTTGGGTCAGAAATTCCCACTTTATGTAGTGTAAAAGGGCCCACATGTTGATTGATGATGAATTGACTGATTTCATATTTATGGGATCCCATTTGATGACTAAAGACTAAACTTAGTTTGATCTGCTGATCCTCGTTTGGTTAAAACCCTTTTTCAAAAGAGGAGTGCTATTCCCAATCGCATTTACTCCAAAAGTTTCCGTAGACACAAGGTAAGCCATGTCACGTGTACAGGTTTGATATTTTAATACAATAAAAAAAATAAAAAAACAGAAATTTTGTGACATTTGTAGCCACCAAGTTGTGTCAATGGAAGACTTGCGACTGGGGTTAGCAAAATCCTTTTCAAAAATGTTGTATGATAATCTAATATTCTTGTGATTTTCTAGAGTCAAGGTTTGGCTTTTCTCCAAATTTCATGTTATAGGGGTGCCACGACGGAGATTGACATGTGAAATTGATCATTGTCTCTTTGTCCAAGAATCAACCTTGGATCTATAAAGAAAAACTGAGAAAAGTCTTTTAAGGGTCCATTCATTTGTGGAACTTTTAAAGTTTAGAACTTTCATAGTTTTATGCCTAATTTTACTTAATGTCTAAAGTTATATTATTTCATAGAGTGTAAAAGTTCTACAAATATGGAACTTTTATGTTATATCCAAAATTTCGGATGTTGAACCCAATAAACCTGAGACACCATTGTGTAAAAGAGTGAGAAACCATCTCCCCTCTCCTATACACTTGTCTCTTGTTCCAAAATACTAATATTCCGGACTTTTAAAAGTTCCATCAAAAGATCGGAGCCTAAAGGAATTGAAATTATTTATTCATAAAAAATTAATAAAAACAACAGTTTAACCTCATTCTACTGAAACTCTCCAAAAAGAGAAATTTACCACACAAAAAAAAATGTAAGTTTTCAATAGTAGAAAAAAAAAAAAGACAATAAAAATGAACAAATCACTTGCTAAACTTTTAATTAAGGGTTTTTAAACCTAACTAGACTTTGAGAACCCAAAATAGACATAAAAATAGCAAGATAAAATTCTAAACATAGTTTTAAAATGACTTTAAATTGCATTCTAACCCTTTAAACAATCTCCGATTGCGATAACACTCTAGAGTTCGATAAGGCTCCGTTCTTTTGGTGGAACTTTTAAAAGTCTAGAACATTAATGTTTTGTAACAAGATGCAAGAGTCTAGGAAGACAGGGGAGAGGGTTTCTCGTCCTTTTAGTCAATGGTATCTTGGATTTATTGAGTCAATTTAATTAGAAGTTCCACATGTATGGAACTTAAAAAATCCAAAATTTTTTGTGGAACTTGAAAGTTCCATATTTGTAGAACTTTTGCACTCTATGAAATAATATAGTTCTAGACATTAAGTAAAATTAGGAATGGAACAATGAAAGTTCTAGACTTTAAAAGTTCCACCAAAAGAACGGAGCCTAAATTCTCGTCGACTGGATGTTCATAGGTCTTGTCGTTAGCTTTATATATGATGACAACATTTTTGACACCCCGAGTGCAAAACTACACCCATTAGAAGCTAGTAACACATAAACAAGTCACTTCTTTTGGCAGCCGATTTCTTCTTATCCAGTTATTCCAAAAATTTACCAGCTACCTGTTCTACATCATGCCCTTTGGATTTTTTTTTCTTCATAAAGTCAAAGGAATGCCAATAAAAGACTAGTAGTTTTATATTGTAAGTAGGAGATGATCAAGTGTGCAAGTCATATGATACCAAAATAGTGTGATCAAACGCTGATAGGATATCAAACTAGGAATATATAGTAGCATATGTAGGTTGGATCGTAGTCGTCTAACGAGGATTGGATGGGGGAGGTTTATGAATAAATGGCCGACGTACAAAGTCCTATTGTGTGCATCTTTTACATAAAATCATAATAGACCATAAAATCATTATTTTATGAAGTAATTATGAGATGAGAGCTGGCAAAACACTAATTAGAGTTTAAATTGATTATTTTACTCTAGTATTGCTCAAAATGATTTGAGTCTTGTTAATGGACGATCTAATTGATTTTGTCTTTTTCTATTTCAAATCATTTTTATCTACAACTTCTTTGTTTCTTATTAATGACTTGATAACTAATTGAGAGTAGGAACTTAGTAGAGTTTAATCCTAATTGCATCTCAAAGTTAGAGTTCAGTCATTAAATAGAAATGATCATATTGTGAGAGGGTTATGGCTTTTTTTTTTTCCTTACAAAAATAAATATAGTGGCGTTGATGCAATTTTTTTTGTTAATATAGAAAATTAATGATTTGATCAATTTGTTTGTCAAGATTGGGTCTTGTATTTTGGTTGATCATCGGTTTGGATTATACACCAGGTGCTACTTTGTAATTTTTTGTACACAACCTTTTACGTCTTTGTGCGGGATTAATAACCGTGTTTTTGGTTAAGCTTTTTCATTAAAAAAATAGAAAGGAGATAAGAGAGTTTTGTAACCCCGATTTTCACAGGACATAGTGAAAAGATCTCTCTCCAGCCATGGATGTAGGCATATTGCCGAATCACATAAATTTGCATTTTTTAAAAATCTTGTTTGTTATTCTTTACTATATTGTGAACACGAACTAAGCCCAAAAAAAAAACCATTTGATCCCGTCTTGCCTATAAGGCGAGGCGTACCCTCTAATGGGGGTGGTCTTGTAGCAAAAAAAAAAAGTGATTTCACACCCCCATTCAAAGAGAAAAATGCAACCCCTCTAGTGCTTCAAAAGGATTTGGAATCTTGGTAGTTGGTAGATGAGAAATAATATATGTTAATGAAGATAATTGATCATTTCCTTTTCCTTTTTCACCTACTTTCTCCTTAATCAACGTTTAATCGATGTCGTGGTCTTTAATTTTGATTTGTGAGATAAAGCTCAAAGTTGAAAACAGAGTGAGAAATGAGGATGGTGTTAATTAGTCAGGTTTGTGAGATATAAAGCTATTATTTTTCACTCTCCTTTATTGTATAAGAGCTTATTACCTTTTCATATGCGACAATATATCAGTAGCTATACTACAAAAGGTAGAAGCTGATTATTGTCAAAACTTTCCGAGAAAATCCTCTTTTAACAACATGCCTATACTTTGCTATAACATACTCTTTTTAGTATAATGCATAGTTGAGGGACTCACCTTATCATTATTCTCTTGAAGAATTCTAAGCATACTCTTGCAATTTTCAATTTGAGGCTGCAACATGTGTTCCAGGTACCTTTAGAATTGGTTGAGGCCATACTTGTTGAAGGAGTAGCAAAGAAATTTGTTACACCAACTGTGAGACTTCAGGAAAAAAATTTGAAATATGCACCCGTATGGGCTAACACTCTTTTTTGCTTGACATAAAAAAGGGGATAAGAAAATGAAATTGCGAGTAAGCATAGCATTTCTCTTATTCTCTCATGAACAACTCATTTGGCACAAATTTAATGGCATTGTACCCCATGAAAATAAAGAAAAGGAACACCTAACTTCTTTTTTTCATTTTTTTTGGTGTAGACATCATTTATCTATGTTAACACGGTTAGTGTGTCAGTTGTTAGTGTGGGCATTGGAGCTCTTGCAACTCATATCCCTCAAAAGCGATTGGATCCCCTGACCTCCCTCCATTGAAAGTCACACTTAACTTAGTTTAGTTATTTTGAACTCATATACTACTTTTATTGTGGGTGGTATATTTTAATGAACGGTAATTTTTAAAAGGTTGACTAGCATAGAATTCTATCTACTCAAGTACCATGCACCTTGAATTCTATATGATTTAGGGTACATGCTCTAGAGTTGTAGGATAGTACCCTAGAATTTCCAGTTTTGGATGAAAGAATCTTTCTTTTATAGCTTCTCATGTATCAAACTTTGTGAAGTAACTAACAACTAACCTACTTTTGTAGCCTATCATACTGTTTCTAATTCTTTCCACTCTCTTGAAACCATGGGCTGCCATTTTCTTTTTCTCCTGCATTATTTTTTCTTAGGGAGAAAAAAAAAGGCATCAGTCTGGCGGACGCTCGAGGCTCGGGCACACCTTCTACGTCCACTATGTGGTGAGAAAAGGGGAGAGATATCAGAAGTGGGGAGAAGTATGATAAAATTTTAGGGTTATTAGGTGTTAACTGATGTGAATTTCACTAAAATTAATTACCACTAGATCAGTGTTTGACAAAATTGTGGAAAATGGGGTTTTGCTCGAGACTGGATTGTATCGATAAAACTTCAATGCTTTTCCTCGAAAATCGCACACAGTGTGCCGGTCGGTTATCGGGACGATCACCCATCGTACTAGTTCCGTTGCGCATCGATTCGCAGGACCGTGGGGGCCTTGTATGTAAGAAAATCAAGAAAACCAGGAAATTCACATATTTTTGAAGTTCAGTTGGAACTCGATATTTATCGAGTGTTCCAATAGAAATCCACGAAACTTATACCATTGAGTGTCGATCAACCGTGGGGATGACTATCTGTCATTTCGACAGTTCATCATCTCAAATGAAGAAACCATAGTATTTTTGTGTCCAAAATTAGGAAATTTGTGGGTTTTACAATTTTCTTCCGGACTTAATTTTTACAGTCAAAACTCAACATTGTTTCCTGAAATTCATACAGTGGGTGTTGGACTACCCCTAGTTCGGTCACCTGTCGTTTTGGCTTTGTCGCACGTCGTTTCATAGTGTTACGAAGGTCGTAAGCATGCCAAAATTGGAAAACCGGTCAATAGTGGTCAACACCACATGGCATGACCATGTGCACACTATGTGAAAGCACATGGGTGCGCCACATAGGTTGGGTGTGAGCATATATAAAGAGGGTCACCCCCCTCATTTACTCACTCACTTGTGCGTGGAAGCTCTGCCCCTTCGCGTTTTAGAGAGAGAAAGTGTAGAGAGAGGAGAGAGAAAGTAGAGAGAGAAAGGAAGAGGAGGTCTACCTTGAGGATTTGTGATGTTCAGAGTGTGATGGTGACCTCCATTTCACCACCCGGTGCCTCAATCGGCATGTAGAGAGATAAATAGAGAAGTCTAGAGAGAGAAAGTAGAAGATAAAGAGAGAAGAGGTTCACCTTGAGGTTCTTCGGCGATCTGGACGCAACTACAACATCCCTTTCTCTCTTTGGAACCTCGATCTATGTGTAGTGGGTAAAATCTCTCTCCCTCTCATCTCTTTTCCCTTTATTTAAGTTATTTTGTTTGTGAAATGGCGTGGATAATGTATGACATGGATGAAAAGTGTCGGAGACCTGGTGGATTGTGGATTGTATGTAGAAGGGATGAGAAAGAGTTGAAATGGAGTAGAGAGGCGTAGCCCTCGGTTTCGGGCTGTTTACAACTCAGAATTTAGGCCCGGAGTAATCCGCGATCTATCGCAGTGATGTAGCGATCGATCATAGGCATGTGATCAATGATGCGATCGATCAAACGATTGATCGTAATCAAAAAGATCACCTGGGGTTTTGTCTGGTCCTTGGGCGATCGATCGCAGACAAACTATGATCGATCGCAGGTGCGATCGATAGTGTGATCAGTCGCAGGAAGACAGATTTCTCCACGAAGCCTGATTTGGCTCCCGGGAAGGATTGTGATGTACCCTTGGCTAATGTATTGATGTGATTTTTAAGACAATGGTAGGGTCCATTGGTCTGGTTAAGCTCCCTATCAGAATGAATCTTGTACGATGTGATGTTTATTTTAAGGCAATGGTAGGGTCCATTGGACGGATAATGTTCCATACCAGAACGGTATACCCTCGGACTTGGTCCACGGGCGTAAGGCCCAACTAGTTCAATTATTCAAGAAGGGCTTGAATAATTGGGGATTTCCTACAGTTAGAAAACCTAACTTGTGTGAAACGCTATCTATGGACCCTCTTTGACTAGGTCTGGAGATGCGGTATCTATTAAGAGTCAGGTTCCTCTGTGACTGATAGTCAAGAGAATTAGGATGACATTGGGTCGAAAGACTTAGGGTTGATTGGGGTCTATGGACCCAGTGATGTATTGAGTTTACGAACTCAATGATTTTACCTTGAGGGAGCATTGCAGGTATGCATGCAACAAAGGTTGTATGACTTATGATGGTTTCCTTGAGGGATGATGTTTTGTAGAAGCAGGTACATCCCAACAGAGGTTAGATTAAGTGATACACTGTCAGATGTGTGTGCCTAACAAGATTTGATGTCAGAGGTGTTGTGTCTGACATAATTTGTTGTCAGATGTATTGTGTTTGACAGGATTTGATGTCAGAGGTGTTGTGTTTGACAGAATTTGACGTCAGATGTGTTGTTCTTGACAGGATTTGATGTCAGAGGTGTTGTGCATAATAGGATTTGCTGTTAGAGATGTTTTACCTGACAGGATTATATTGTCAGAGGTGTTCTTGATAGACAGGTGTTTCCTAGTGGTCACGTGTTTCCAATTAGTTAGAGGTTTGTCTCTGGCTTGTCAGATGAGTTTCATTTTCCTAGCATGTTGGATGGGTTTCCTAGCTATCAGATGGGTATCCTAGCGATCAGATGTGTATCCTGACAATCAGATATGTATCCTGACGATCAAATGTATTTTTTATCAAATGTGGTTGTGTGAGCCGGTGTTCCCACAGAGAAAAAATATAAAGTAATATGTCCAAAGTGTTGTTCCTGACAAAGGGTGATATGTCAGAGGAGTTGTTCCTGGCAATTATCGGGTGAAGGCCCGGGTGATATGTGAAATAGACATATTAAGGTTAATTAAGTCGACATACCCAAGAATTAGTCATAATCGAGAGAAGTACTGATTAGTTGATAATTGAGTTTGTGGACTCAGGGATAGAGGTTATACATGGGTAAAGGCCCAGTCGATCGAGTTTGTGGACTCAAGGATAAAATGTGAGCGGTTATCTGAAACGATAACCTGGTGTTGTGGACAATGATTGGATGAACTTGATGATGGAAAATATTTGGAATTTGGGAATCTCGGATAGGGTGAAATAGCCCTGAGTGACCTCGGGTCACGAGTTACAATATTATTATAATATGAGATTTGTATTGTACTACTATATCATTATGGGTTAATAGGTTACTACTATATCATTATTGATGGATGTTACTATGTGGAAAATAGTCTAGATGAATTGTGGATTTTGTTGGGCTATATATCTCACTCCCCTCCTTTTATGTCTTCAGATTCTGAAGTAGTTGCTGATTGGTAAGGAGCTCGCTTGATAGAGTCTGGAAAGTGTATCGGCACAATTGTGGCGCCAAAAGTAAATGCTACTGTAGCTAGTGAGGTAATGCATTTGCTTATGATGAGTTATTGTGATAATTAGTTGTTATTACTTATGTAAGCTTATAAGAAAAGTTAAAAATTCCCGTATTTTTGCGGGTAAAGTCTTCTGCATGTATGGTTATGACGAACAGACACACGTCTCGGAACATAATTCCTCAAGTGCGGGTTCGAGGCATCACACATGTCGGATGCAGAAGGTGCGCTCGAGGCTGGGCCTCGGGCATCCTCCAGAGGTCATCTGATGCCCAAAACAAATGATGCATTGTGTATTCTTGTGTCTTTTTGCTAATAAACCATTTTCTTCTTATTTTGCATTATATCATAAAGGCTTTTCTAAACAACTATTTGAAGACACAAACAACTGTGGCCTTAGTAAGTAATTAAAATTTTTTTTTTGGGGGGGGGGGGGGGTGGGGGGTCAAATTCAAACAGTTAGGCCGCGACCCCGGTTAGCAAGGTTATATTTGAAGACACAAACAAATGCGGCCTTAGTGAGTAGTTAATTTTTTTTTTGGGGGGTGGCGGGTCAAATTCAAACAATTAGGCCGTGACCCTGGTTAGCAAGGTTAGTATCTGTTCTAGTTTAGTAAGGGGTGGAGATTTCAATACTCACACCATCTCAAGACTTGATCCCGGTATTAAGGTTATAAATGTACTAATTGATATCTTTAGAATTAGATAAGGATTATCTTCCTAGAATGATTATTTATAATCTATTTAAACCCTTGATTAGGGTTATTGTTAAGCATTCAAGCTTATCAATAATATTCAGTTTTCTTCACCCAGATCATCGTAGTGGTGCCATGCACACACTACCAATGGGGCGAGCATTGCTTCCTACTTTAGTAAGTAAATTAGTGAAGCATCCCTATCTTTTTGCTAGTAAGCCATAAATAAGTAACCAAAAAGTTGCAAAACCTTTGCCCTCCCACTACCGCTCTTGCTCCCGCAAGGCACATCTCCGAACCTCATGCTATAAAATTGATGCTCTTGCTTTTGCTTCCGTTCTACACTTTGGTTACTTAGGTTTCGTTAGTGGTTTAGTAGGCCCTTAAGCCACGTGAGGGGACCATTTACTAGTCCCATGTGAGTTCCTCTCTCTAAGAATGATCCTAGGACCTCCTCTTGATGAGTGGCACACCTTCAAGGCTAGTGTAAGGAAGGAATTAGTATATAACCGAGTGTAGTTGCACTAGAAAGGTATAACTTTTTCTTGGTAGGGCGCCTCATTTAATAATTTAATAGTTAGGGTTATTGGGTTAGTAATGGTGAGTGTACCTCCTCCTTTTCACATCACAAAGGAAAATCATCCCTAAGTGGAACGTGATCACAAGGCCATCCTCATGAGAGGGAAGAATGCTGCACATACCTTTACCTATTTTTTTTATAATGAAACAAACGAATAGTCTGACACTATTAATTTTCTTAAAAAAATTAACAGAAGTATCCTGCCCTGACCAGCCCTACCCTTGAAGGGCATGGTTAGGGTCTAGTCAATCTAATCCCTTTAAGGACTAAGAGGGTTAGAGACTTGCTCTTATAAGTAAGGGTAAGGGTAGGGTCAGGGCTTTCCTACCCTGCCCCTACCCTACCATTTGACAACCCTACGTTAACTTTGACCCATTAAAATCCTAAACTCTTAAAACCCTAACCCTAAGCCTAAGCCCTTGATTAGCTGATTCCCTAACCCTAATACTTTGAGTAACCCTGACATTTTGATTACAATCTTAGTTTGTTGCCAAGATTAGTTCTATTTTATCTAGTTTTATAATTATATTTGTTTTAATTTTTTCTAAAAATAATTTCAATTGAATAATATGTTGGATTGGCAGTCGTTTAGGAAAAAATTATCGTCATCTTGAATGAGAAAAAATTTCTTGATTTTCTCTCCCACATTGTGACCTTGCCCTGTCTTGGCCCTTGAGAGCAGAGTTAGGGCCTGATCAATCCAAACCCTTGAAGGGCAAAGTTAGGGTCTTGCCCTTATAAGTAAGGGCCGTGTTAAGGCTAACTTCTGCACTGCCCCAATCCTGCCCTTTGACAGCCCTATCTGACACAAATAAATAACTTGTTACGAAAGAGAGGAGATGTTAGGTTGTCAATAGGCCAAATTCGACCTGAAAACCTATTGTAAACAACTGGGCTCAGCTAGACCTATTCAAAAATCTCAAAAACCCAAACCTAGCCCATTGACAACTCTAAAGATTATGATATATATTTTTTAAATTATTGTGAGAGTATGGCTCGGGTGGGCCATTCAAAGATCACAAAAACCCAAGCCCACCCATTGACAACTCTAGAGATTATGATTTTATTATTATTATTATTATTATTATTATTATTATTATTATTATTGTGAGAGTATGGCTAACATTCCTCCAAAGAGGGGCACACATCCATCCGAGCTAGAACAACTTAGCCACATTACTTTAATATGTAACTATTGCGTTTTTAACATAATACAAGCAAAAGATTCAAACCCTTGGATTAACTCCAGTTTTGACTTTAACCAAACTACATCACTTTAATTTGTTTTAGTTTTGCACTAGGATCATTATGGTTAATCACGTGACAAATTTTTGTGGGTTAGTGATCAACTATTTATCCATCTTTAAACAACAAATTAGTTGGCCTTAAAGGCCCATTAAGGTGTCAGGGGTGCTTAGTCAATATATAAAAGCGTACGCCCTTCAATATGCAACACTGAAGAGGAATAAACTTGGTCCTCTCATGCTTTTTCACTCTTCTTTGAGTTTTGATATTCTTCTGGGCATTGCCTTTTGTGTCTCTATAGGGTTTGAATATTATCGAGTTAGGTATTTGGATCCGTTTAGACCGGATCATGATACTATCATCTTATATAGATCTATCGAACCAGATATGGATCTGAGACCTTGAATCCGATTATAATCGGAGTGAATTCGGATCTATAGGGATTCGATTCCATTACATGATATATATAACTTTGTAAACATATTACAGAACTATCTACAAAACTTTTTAGTTTCAATTAAAATATTAACATTAATGAGATTAGATTTGGATCGAAATTCAAATCTTGATTAAATAATCCAATTTGAATTGGGCAATCAAAATCGAATCAATTGGATTTTTAGACATATGTAAAGAGGTATAGAAGTGGGCTTGACAGGTCCATATCCAATAAGGCTTTCCTCTGTTTTGCATTTTATTTCCAAATAGCTAGGCCCAAGCCCATTAAAACTCTCCTTCCCTATCTGAAAACAAAAGAATCCTAATTCCTCATTGTTGCAGAGATCTACGAAGCTCGTCCTCTGAGTTCTTGATAAACAGATCGATCTCATATTTCATATTACTCTGCTGTAATCATAATCGCAAGTAAGAATCCCAATTCCCAACCTTCTCTGTTTTCGATTTACAGAAATTAAAACTAGTTTATGTTGCTTTTGATCTTACAATTTACAGTTACTTTTGTTTGAATTTTTTTCTCTTGTTGTTTGGATTTGGTCGAATTTATGGTTTATTTTGGTTCGAGGTGAAAGGTTAGCGAGGATCATCTACCACTGATATTTTCACTGATAAAAATTGGATTTTGCTAACCCTAATTACAAGGTGGGGTTTTAAATATGCTCGTCTGTAAATCTTATCTAGTTTTTATTCTTTCCAAGAAAAAACCCAAGTGGGAAAAAAATGTCTTTAGTTCGTAAATTTTCAAATATTGCTTATTAGAATTCGGAAAATCCGGCGACTTCGGCGATTCCGTTCAGGTCTCTCTCTCTCTCTCTGTTCGTCAATCTCACCTTCGGCACTGTTCATCGGTCTTTCATTCATATTCGGAGTCGGATTGGGTTGGGTTGAGTTGAGTTGAGTTGAGTTGAGTTGATTGCTCTCTCTCAATCTCTCTCTCGGCGATTAGGTTCATGTGTTCGAACCGTCACACATTTCGAACATAAGGTGTTTGATGAAATGTCTCAATGGACTGATTATTATTTTTGTTTTGAGAACTGTTTTTTATATTATCCCCGTAGTTTTTTTCCACTTCTTTTTTAAAATTATGTGATGTCTTGCGTGGAAATGTAGTTGGATTTGTTGAAATGGATTCTTTTTAGTTGGGGTTGTGGATCAACAATTTTTATAATATTATTATTAATATTTATTACTTGTTCTTGTGTTCTATAGTCAATTCATGTTTGTTCTTGTGAATCAACTACATTTTTAAATCAACTACCTTTATTCACTAATTACAAGTTCAAAGGGAAGCCAGTGGTGGTCTATTTCTACCTAGTTGATAAGACCCCAGGGTGCACCAAACAGGTATTTTTTGGTCAATTTCTCTCTTTAAGTGCTCTCTATTATGCTTCAAATTATGAAACCAATAATACAAACACCACCTTTCAACACAAACCCTGTCAAATTCGGCCTCTCAATTTTTATTTTTATTTTAAAAACCTCACCATTGCCTTTCCTATCTACAAAATTGACAGACTCTCAAGTTCCAAAAAAAAAATATATATATATATATATATATATATATTATTTTTAAAATGTGGGTATTAGTTTACCAAGCTTACTTTTTTTTTTTTTTTGGGAATCCAACCCAACATCTTGGGTGCTAAGAATGGTTATAATGTATTGTCAGATAAAAGGTTTGTGCATGAGAGGAGGGTCTATATTTTCTAATCTTGAGTCTTAAGTCCCTCTTTTATCCCTCTCTACCACCCCTTGAACCATTGAGGACTGGGGGACTCCTTTTCTTAAAGACTATGATAGTGTTATACAGTTACTTAAAGACTATGATAGTCTTGTACAGTTATGCAAACGATATAACTTTAAACTTAAAGAGCATATGCATGGTGCAGGGCCTCTAATTTAAAGGCTCCCAATTTGTTACAGCAAAAACTGACAACTTGTTACTCTCACAGGCCTGTGCTTTCAGGGACTCTTATGAGAAGTTCAGGAAAGCAGGAGCTGAAGTTGTAGGGATTAGTGGTGATGATCCATCATCACACAAGGTAATTCTACTTTCTTAATTGAAATGTGGATCCAGTTGCTTTCTAAACCACCAATACCCCATCTATCCATTAATCCATTTCAGAATATGGAATTCAAAGCCTTATTCAGAAATTTCTTTTACATCATTTTATCAATGACATATACCTTCTCCTTTATGGGTCTCCCCAGTCACTTCATCTTGAAGGAGTTACAATGTTATCTAAATTACATTAGGGATATATTGGATTTGTTTGTATAATCCCTATAATCCAAATTTATTATTATAACTGCATTTTTTTGTATATATAGTACTGCCCCAGGAGGTCTTTCAAGGACTTAACAAAGTCAAAGATACTTCATGTAGTTTGGAGTATGTAACTGGGATCTTAAATCATGAGTTTTTTTTTTTTTTTGGATTTTAGATTTTTTTCTGGTCAGTTCTTGTTTAGCCAATCAAGAACTGCAATTTAAAAACCTTTGGATGAGCTGAATGGTGTTTAAAAAATTGACCTTGTTGCTGCAAATGCTATGCATTCTCTCTTAATTGGTAAATAGCTACTCAATTAGGTTTTAGTAGATTTTGCTTGCTTTATTTGAACTCATGATTTCCATTTGGCTTTAGTAGATTTGCTCGCTTTATTTGGCTTTAGTAGTAGCTATTTAGCATATTTCGCTTGCTTTATTTGAACTCATGATTTAAATTATTTGAACTCATGCAAATCCAAATTGGCATCATAAATGGAAACTAGAGCATGAATATACATAGGTTATGTAGTGACCCGCATTAAATTCACTGGTTTTCATAATTTTATGATTTAATTCTTTAAATACATGTACTTAAAATTATACCCGTAAATCCTAGGAGAGATTAATGTATTAAAAATCTTGATTTAGAAAACTCATTTAATTCATTCAATTTAACGAATTTATGGAGATAAATTGCATGAATTAAAAGATAGGCAAAAGTTAAATAAAATAAAATAAAATCAGGGGGAGGGGGGGGGGGGGTATCGATCGCCCAAAACGCCGTTTTGGCAATAGGCTGCGCGTTTTTGCTTGTTTTGAGTCCCTAGGGCTCCCAATGTTATAAATACTCCTTATACTCGAGGGTTGAGGCCTGAGGGTTTCTAAAGGCTTCTAAACCTAAAAGAGAGAAAATTGAGAGTTTCTAAGAGATCAAAAAGAGAGAAATTGAAGGAGTTCAAAGATTTGGTCAGAAAAATGAGAAAAGAGGCGTGAAGATCAAGATAGAACCCTATTCACAAGCGATAGATCGTAGGTAGACGATCAAGTGAGGTAAATAACAGATCTAGTATTCAATATTTTGAATAGTTAACCTAAATGATGAATTAAAAGGAGGAAATCTACGTACGAATGTTGAAATAAATAGGATGTGAAGAACTAGATCTATAATCTCAGTTTATTATTTTTGGATGGTTAAAATAGGATGTGAAGAACCATATTATGATCTCAGTTTATTATTCGTGGATGATTAAACTAGGATGTGAAGAACTATATCTATGATTTCAGTTATTATTCTTTGATGGTTAAAATATGATGTGAAGAACCTATTTATGATATTGTTTCATTATCCTTGAATCGTTAAAATAGGATGTGAAACACCTATTTATGATATTGTTTCATTATTCTTGAATTGTTAAATTATGATGTGAAGAACTATGTTTAAATTAATTATGATTCAACAAGGGGATTGAGAAAGTTATTTGAAGTATGTCGATTTATGAGGAGAATGAGATGATGAATGAAATTGAATGAAGGATTTAATTGTGATATTTTAATGTTATGTGAGTTAAATTTTATGTTTAAAATTCATGAGAATTATTACCGATGAAAGATGTTTTAATTAGGATGTTGATCTTAATTAAACAAAAAGGAAATTTTGATATTTAATTAGATCGTAATTTATGAATATTTGTAATAGCAACTGTGATGTTTGATGATCGAATTATAGGAAATATGAGAGGTTGTGTGTCTCTGTTATACTCCTTAATATGTGATATACCATTGAGTAAACGAACCTCTGATGAAAGTCAAGTTTACCTAGGCCTGGTTAACATAGTGGTATGGGATGCTATGGTGAGATATCCTATGACCCTTGACGGTTAGTCTTAGGTGCAATTTAAACAAGAGGTATAGTATAGTGCACTCACAAATTACAAATATCCAAAAGTATGAAGAGAGAATTAAATACCTTAATAAGATTTTAAGTAAAGTAAGAAAGAAATAAGGAAAGACACGCGAAAAAAATAATGCATGTATATGTTTTGCACCATCGGATACCATCAGCAGGGCGAGATGTATGCCAAAGTAAGTAAGCCGTCGTATCGGAAAATGTACTAAGCCGTCTGTGCCGGATAATGTACGAAGGGTGGTATCTCGGTAAACTAAAGTATAGTAACCCCTTTCCTTATACGGTAAAGTGGTATTTTAATTTAGTACAAATGCATGTGAATGTGTATTGATGAGATGATAATGTATGAAATATGAAAAATAAGAAAAGAAGGAAAAGTAAGAAAGTAAGAAAAGAAATAAAGGAAAGAAAGAAAAGAAAGAAATTGACATAATGTACATGTTTATTTTCCGCACTCTGATTTTATATGTAAACTGATGTATGAAGCGATGAAATGCATGCAAAATATTATTCATTATATAGTTTATTATGATCTGTTATATACGCAGAGTAACTTGTTACTCAGCTGATGAATTTTGTTGTTGGTAGATTCAGGTTTTAATATTTGTGCGCCCGGACCTTGGGAAGAAGAAGAGTACATCGAGGAACCCGAAAGTGACTATCCCGAGGAAGAAAGGGACCTTGATCGATGACCCTATTATTGAAGCTATTTATTGGTTATTTAAATTTCGGGAGACTTTGATTAATTTTATAGAGACACATGTTAGTTTAGTCTTTTATGATTTTGGTAAGGATGGGTGACTAGGATTTATTATCTTTCAGTTACATTATGGAGTTTGGATTTTAGTTGATGGTTTAATTGAAGAAAACTTTTTATATCCGTATTTTAGTATGTCTTAATTGCTTCTAACAGGATGAATTATTAAGTAAATCGGTTGCCAAGATCTCACATTCTCCTAGGTGGGGTTTTGGGGCGCGACATGTTAGCATTAAAATATTTTGTCCAATTGTAGATAACATTCTCATTGTCAAATAACTAAACCCAATTGTAGATAACATGAATATGCTTCACGTTGCGAAGTGGATTTCTTGCACCATATCGAAACACTCGTTACCATCTTAAAGAGTATCCTAACCACCGGCGTGAGAATGCCAGAGAGATTTTTAACTTTCGACATTCTTCTTTGCAAAATGCAATCGAAAGAACTTTTGGGGTATTGAAGAAGCGGTTTCCTATTATAGGAAGTGGAACTGAACTGAATTATCCTTTTGCAATACAAGTAAGAATTGTGCAAACATGTTGCATCCTTCACAATTTTCTCATGTGCGTCGATCCAGATGACACACTTTTGACCGAAGTTGATCAGGAGCTTATGATGCAAGAGGTGACTCTAGAGGGTGTTGTTTCTCATACAAATAGAAGTGATGATTTTAGAGAATGAGCTATTTTAAGACAAAATATAGCTGATAATATGTGGTGTGATTATATGTTAACTCGTCACTAAGAGATGATTATGTTGAATAATACCTGCAATTGTTGTGTTGCATAAAAATAATTACAAGTCTTATATGTTGAAGGTATTGATAGATAGGGGCTTAATCGGGCTTGCCCAGTTCGGGCACGACTTGACCTGATTAATAAACGAGCCGGGCCAGCCCACCTAAAAAATTGTATGTAAAATTTTGCCTATGAACTAAACAGGCCTAATCGGGCCGGGTTAGTTGGGCCAAGCCTAGTTAGCAACATGCTAAAACGGCCACGGGTTTTAGACTTAGCCCATGCATAACCCAACTAATAATTGGGCTAGGCTCGGCGGGCCTAGAGTGGGCTGGCTTGGCTTGCGGGCCGAACTGGTCCATTAACACCCCTATTGACAGAGAGGACATAAATGATATGAAAAATATTTTGAAATTTTTTGTAATCATAAATAACATTCTAGGAATATGTATATGTAGTTATAATGATTATAAATATTTAATTTTGTAATTAGGAATGATTATTGTGGTAAAAAAACAAAAAATATATATTTTTCATATATTTTCTTAGCAACCAAACAAGAGAAAAGTCTTTCTCGGTAACTTTCTTAGTAATTTTCTCTCTAATTTTCTTGACAACCAAACGACGGAAAATTTGAAGGTTTCTTTTCTTTTCTCTTCTTTTCTTTTCTTTTCTTTTTCAAATTTTCTCGGCAACTAAACACAGCATAATGCTATGTTTGGTTGTCAAGGAAATAGGTGAAAACATGGAAAAGAAAAGAAAATTGTAGATTTCTAATATAATTCTTAGATGAGTTTTATCTTATTTTCTTTTCTTCTCTCTTTTCACTTCTTTTCTCTACAACCAAACATAGGGTAAATGTATATGGACCTAGCATTCCACTCCTTATAATCACCCTAGGGCTTATGGAGTTTTGGTTAAGTTCCTATCATTTGGTATCAGAGCCTAACACCACGTCTCGAGTTCGATTTACGAAAAGGGCTACCCAGGAGGGCTATGGGAAAAAAAATTCCTGAGAAGTGCTTTGGCTATGGAAAAATCCTGAGAAGTGTCCCGACTCCGGGAAAAAAATCTTGAGAAGTGCCCTAGCTACGGAAAAATCCTAAGAAGTGCCCTGGGCTCATGCAAGTCCTTCACAACTTTAACATCCACAACAAACTTAGATAACTTTTGTTGCATCTGTCAATTGAAGTACTTTGAAAATTTTCCTCTTCAATTTATGTCTTAAGTGTCAAAAATTAGTTCTTCCTTTGGATCAACTTGTAATTTGTAACTTCATCCCTACTCCCTTGAGTAGGGTTGCTAGTTCTTTGCAGTTTATATGGGTTTTTCATCTTTAGAAGTACATAATCAAGGGAACTGCTTAATATCTATTGCTCCTTTCCATTCTCCTGAAATATTGCCAAGCCAACTACATTGCCTACTTAACCCAAAAAAAAACTACATTGCCTACAGTTTTAGCTAATTATCAGACATCTTTGACTGTTTGATACTAATTTTATTCGGCGCCTTTTACTTTGTTTGGCTTCATCACCTAATATTCCTTCCCGGGGTTTAAGGTGAGTCATTTGGGTAGTAAAATGAGTTCTTGTTGGATTAGTAATGATGTTATTGTTGTATTAGGATTGATCCCTTCGTTCCTTATGGATAACTACTGATAATTGTGGTTTCTTCTTGAAAACATGTCACTTAATCATATTAATGGTTCTTAGTGATACTGCCTCTGCCTTTTTCAGTCATTATATTATAATCAGTTACATTGTGAACACTGTGGCAATAAGAACCTGGTGCCTCTAATGTGGACACTGTGACAATAAGAACATGCACCAATTGGGTAGATCTTTTCTTCTTTGGGTTATCTGGTGCCTTTGTTAATGAAATTTGACTAATTCCCTAGTCAAATCCATGTACATGTTGACATATCAGGAGAGAGGGAAGTAAATGTGTGATGAATCTGGATTTCCACTACTTGTGGAGAATATGGAAGAAAAGAAGCACTGCCATCTCATTAGGGTTCATGTGATCGTGAAAGCAATTTTTCATCCTATCCCCCGTCTGCTCTTATTTTTCTTTGCTCATTTTGTGGTCTTTCTGATTTGCAGTCGCAACTTTCTGTTTATCAAGTAGATATTACCTTCATGGAGACTAAAACAGAGGAACAAAATTCTTGTTTCTGATACTAAATAGTTGGGATAAGGCACGGGCAAAGAAGAAGTATCTAACTAGTTAGAAGAATAATTCATGCAATGAATCTCACTCCGTTCAAACTGGACATTGATGAGCTTATAAATGAGTTTTCTGAGGTAATAATCTTTTTCCAGTGTTGTGTGATTTTTTTTACTTTCCTTCGTGGTTGAGTGTGACTCTATGAGTGTTGGTGTGGGTGGGTGGGGGATTTCTTGCTTCATGATTCTATTTATAGTTAAACACTTGTTAAAACTCCAGGGTAACTCAAAAACTTTGGCTGATATGAAGAGAGTGTGGCTGTCCCGGAAGTTCTCCTTTATTTATGAAGCTAGTCCTTCTACCAACTTGGCCTTCTTCATGCAATCGTTGTATGCCCATTCAATTGGTATGTTCTTACTTCTTAACTTTACTTACTGCTAGGTGTTAGTATGCTTATTGTATGTATTCATTGATTTGTGAGTTAGAGTATTTTCATTTAGTTAGATATGCAAAAGTGTTGGAGATTTTTCTGTAATCTATTACAAATATCCAATATAGGGTTCATTAGTATATTTGAACTGCAGTTTCCTTTGTAAACTCATTAACACATCAATGCGTTGTACTGGTACTAGAGCCTACATCATTAGAGAACCCCAAGTGGCTACAATTCTTTTGTTTTGGTTGGATAAGTTGGTTCAGGCAAGCTGTAACTTGTTACTTCTATAGTACTACGCGAGAGTATGTCATGGGTCTTCCCTCACAAGAGTGGGGCCACTCACAACTCATCCAACAATGCGTAGAGCCTTGGGTTGGTGATTCCATTGATGCTTTTCAGTGAAATGAGTTATGTGATTTAGTCCACATCCTGGGGTTTGCTAAGAGAGCTAAGTCCAACACTGAGATCCTTAATGACCATAGGCTTTGTTCCTAGGTTTTCATGTCAACATGATAATAGAGGTATTTGTCATTATGGAGACTGTAAGATGCTTGTGTTTGTGGCTGTGTTGAAACTATTGAACTATAATTTTCATCCTCATAAAGGGGATTTGTGAAGATAGATTTTTTCTGCTGGTTGCATAATGGAGTTGATTATTCAGCTACTATTGTTGGATTCTTCTATATTGAGTTTCCCCTTGCTTTCATTACACATTGGCCTCTTCGGATGCTAGAGCTCAGTCTCTCTAGTCTTCAAATTACCAAATTGGTTTTTCTAACTTCATATTTTGTTACAGATGATTCATTAATTGGTATTGACAAATCCAAGGAACTTAATTTTGAAATTCCAATATTGATATAGACTTTGCTCATTTAACAAAATTTACCAAATCCTGCTTCAATAGGCCCCTAAATTGGTTGACCATTTACTCATTCTTTTATTCAACAAGTTAATTGTTGTGGACAGTATAATTTTAACATTTTTTGTTTAAGTAACTACTAAGGGGCAAGACCTGTATACAAAAAGAGTCTTTGAGAAGAAACAAGGATATAAAACACTGTTAAAAAAAAATAGAGTGCCAGAAAAAGGCAACACAATCTGGGGGAGAAGAGGGAAGCAAAAAAAAAAAAAAGCTATCCTAATATCTCTAAAATCCTTGAGAATAGAGGGCCAAAATTTAATTTGAACTTGGGCTATGTTATGATCCTATTTTTTTCCTTGTACAATATGCTAGTTGAGAGTACGTCAACCAAATGTTGCTGCTTCTGTTCCATTCCTGTTTCTCATGTTTTATGCAGAAGCACTGTTGACCACTCTTTACTTGATCATTTTCTTTTCTGTCCTTCCAGTTCTGGTGTTTCTCTTGCATAGGACTAGGATGGAGTTTGATATTATTTTCTTTTGATTTTCTTCTTATTTTTCTACGCAAGTATGATAAAAAAAATTAATCGTAGGAGATGATAGATCTCCTTGAATTTAATGAATTTTGTAATTGATTATATTTATACTCAAAATGATTACATGTTTTATGATATATTTCTTCATATCACCACCATTTTTTTTCTGATACTACTTCAGTGTAGGAGATATCATTTGTTGGTCTCCACTTCCTGTGTTTTACTTTTCCCTTGATCTGGAATTGGATCCTGTCTAACTGTCTCACAGACTAGTACATGTTATATATTTTGTAATAGTTCTCCCAGCACTGTTATTTGTCATTTTGTTGTGTGTCCTTGCTAGGTTTCTTCTTAATGAGATTAGAGTACTATTTTTGTCCTTGCTTTTCATGCACTTTAGCCACTGCTCAGAATGACTGGAACTTACTCATGCTAATTCGTGACCATCTCTTTTGGATCTTTGTCTGGTTTCTCGAATACATATCTTTCAACAGCTCTTTTCCTTTTGAATCATATGCTTTTGTGTCCAGTGGCTAATTTATTTTTAAGTCATTTACCTTTGAAGTGACTGCATTTGTAAATAACACGACAAGTCATGTAGAAGGATGTAGATGTATTGCAACAAAATCTACCATCCCATCATTGGAATGGGGAAGTCATTGATCTAATAAGATAACAAATGGAGATATATTTTGTAAGGGTTTCACTTATATGTACTTTATAAGTTTATATAAACTTAGGGAGGAAGTTCCTATTCATTACAATCTCTAATGTTTTATTCACACAATGCTAATTGTGCTAATTGTCATATGCAGGTCACATGGTTTCTACAGCTTCTCTATCACATAGACTGGGTGGACTCTATTGCCTTTATTGTCTTTATGAGACTCAGCCATTCAAGCCTCCTTTCAAGATTTATTTATCTCTTGGTATGATAGCATCTTCTTGAAACTTGCTTCTGAATAGCCTTGATCTGAGTTGATGGTCTCATTTGATGAGCTTAGTGCTCTTTGCCACATCCCATAAACTTTTATGTTTTTTTAAAACCACAGCATAGGCTTATTATCTACTCCATGGCTTATAAAGTGATGACAAGTGTGTTTATCAATCCTGTATGTTGATATTTACTGAAATTGTAATGATACGTTCATTCAATAGCAATTCTCAATTTTTTTGCCAGTTTAATATGTCTATATCCTACTAGGCTACTACTATAGAAAGCATAAGTTTCTAAGATCATATATTCTTATTTTCAAAATATTCTATCGACTTAACTATCCTCAAAGAGTTAGTTAACATTCTAATGATATGTTCATTTGATGTCAATCCTCGTATTTCTTTCAGTTGACATTCCTTAATGAAAAAGAAGCAATGTTTTAAAAATCAGACTGGACCGATTGAGAACTGGAGGACCATTGGCAGGTTAATTTAACCCTTGAGGGTGCTCTTAATACTGACAGACCAGACGGTTTAACCGGCAACCACTCAACCTCGGTGGGTTTCGTTGAATCATTTTGGTCATTGTAAACCCAGACCATTCGGTGACCCAAAGAACTGGCCTGTTCTACGGTTCAACCATCCAGGTCAGTGGTTGAACTGTGACGTCAGTATGATATACTAATTTTTGTAAATATTTCAAAAATACTAACAGAATTAAGAAAAAATAGAAACATAAAAATTAAGGGTGCGCGCAGACCCATGTTTACTTACTAAACACCAATACTTTTTAAAATACACTCTATATACTAAAAAAAATGAAAAAGACAAAATAACCCTTGTTTTCCTGCTTCCTGCACCTGCATAGATGCAGCCCCTGTTTTTTTGGTCTCTGGGATTGAAGGTCCCTTCAATTGAAAAAAGGCATAATGTGAAGATCAAACTCGAGATCTTTGCAAATTTTCGCATTCTCAATCCCCAAACCCTTGTTTTAATTTCTTCTTAGAAAATAAAACCCTAATTTTTCTCTCCCAATTGATTCTCGTCCATTGAACAAAT
Source organism: Tetracentron sinense (assembly GCA_015143295.1). NCBI lineage: Eukaryota > Viridiplantae > Streptophyta > Magnoliopsida > Trochodendrales > Trochodendraceae > Tetracentron > Tetracentron sinense. Next base: position 10,605,502 of record CM026569.1, read on the forward strand.
AACCATTTCAAGCTCTTGTTTGCAACAACGCCAACCCCGGACAACAGTGGTCTGCAACAGCGACAACTCACGACGGCACCATTTCAACAGCCCTGTCATGCTAACCCATATCTCCATTTTCTGTCATTCAATGTTGGATCTTCACTGCATCAACTTCGTTTCAGATCCTTTTTTGGCAGAAACGGCGAGAACGTTAGTGTTTGCTTCGAGGATGAGTTCCCATACTCGAAGAACTTCGAATCAATACCTGGCAATGGAGGAAGATTGCCTCGGTTTTGAAAGGGTAATTTTGCCTTTTTATTTTTATTACTGTATTACTTGAATTTTAAAAACATATTGGCACCACCCAAAATTAAATGCAACACAATAATATATTAGCATTATTATTAATATCATTAAGGACATGTATGAGGGAGTGGTAACTGGTACCTACTGTGAGGACGATTGATGGCGAGGCAAACCATGGTCTGTGACAATAGGGTTAATATCAGAGTCAGCTATGAATATGTGTCTTCTTATATTTGTTATGGATGAATTGACTGCTCATATTCAAGAAGTGGTCCCTTGGTTTATGTTATTTGCAAATTGCAGATGATGTGGTATTAAGGGGTGAAAACAAAGATGGGGTAAAAGCAAAACTAGAATTGTTGAGGGATACTTTAAAATCTAAGAGTTTCAAAATAAATTGGACCAAGAAAGAATATACAAAATGCAACTTAAGCATAGTTACCAAACTAAGAAGTGAAGCTAAAGTGAGAAGCTGGAAGCAAGGCTAAGAAATTAATGAGAAAGAAGTGAAGCTAAAGTGAGAAGCTGGAAGCAAGGCTAAGAAATTAATGAGAAATGAGAAGCGAAACTTAAGCCATACCTTAGATTTGGCCTTTCATGGGATATGTGTGAAAAAATAGGCACCTTAGACTATAATGGACCTTTTATAAAAGCCATCTGATTTTAATCTTTTGTTCTTGGGTTGCAATAAAATAATATAAATAATAAAATCAATATCAAACTTTCATGAAAAAAAAAATTGAATCAAGTGGTTTACATTACTGGTTGTAAAGAGGCTTATCAATCTGTAAGAAGGTCTCATCCCAATTATACTTTCTCAAGGTCTACACTCTACACCATAGGCTGTACACTCGGGTTAATCCCATCACTTCTATCTAACATATATAGCCCTTTTTTTCTACTAATGGAACGTGATGGAAACTAGCTTGGAAATCGAGATTCGTAGGAAGCAATCTTCACACCTTTCCGTGCAACTATGAACTTAAGTAAGAACATTAATAGGGTCAATATTTTGGTCGACGGGTATGGAATTGTTGACCAAACAATAACATTTCAATACCCAAATATGATACTTGATTCTCCCTATTTTTTCATCTTTAAGCTAATTTTCAAGTTTTTATGGTGAAAACCGACAAGTCCACAACTCCTTTGTGATTGTTTTATAATAATTGTTTTTGAAATTACGCAGACTGTAACTATTGATTCCGTACAACATGAAAATTTGGAGAAACACTTCTATAACCAGTCCTTTTGATACAGTTGAAGTTTATTGGATGTATGACATTGTTACCATTCTTCAGACCCAACTGAAATCCTCATGTAAAAGACTTTGGGTTGCACCTGTTTTCTCTCCTATAAGGCATGTGCATTTGTGGCACTCTTTTTGTACAGATTTCCTTGTAATTCTGAACTCTAAAAATGGAGGAGAAATAGAATACAAGGTAAGACCAAAGCAACAGATTTCGTTTGCTTTCTGTCATCTTTGGTTACTAGCTGTTCCTAGGCACCTAGTGCTCCCATTTGCTCAACTCAAAGATGCCATTACTGTTTGTGATGAATGAAGGGAATGAAAATAACTTGTGAGATGATTAGCATTAAGCTAGAAATGTAAGACAATTACAGCCTCTCCTGGTACTATCTGCTTTTCTTATTTTGTTTGTTAATTTGATCATTTTTTCCAACAGGGGAGCTGAAGAGACTTAAAAACCTTGTTGTTGATGCAAAAGAAGAGCATATAAAAGTAGTGCCTGCTTTGATCAAAAGGATGCTAGAAAGAAACATGTTGCTATTTGGGTTTGTTGATATAAACGAAGGTTCTTTAACTGAGAGGGTACAAGAAATCACAAATTTACAGAATGCTCACATGCACATCGCATATGAGAAGTATATTGCCAACTCATATAATTTTATCATGTTTCATTCTTGCTTAACTTATTAGCTATGTCCATCATATAAGCTCTGCATCTTCTTACTGCATTTCTTTAAGCAAGCAGGTTATTGGCAAATACTCGGATTGAGCACTTCCTACACATGGACTTGGTGAGTCACATAACTTCTTTTGAGATTAAGTATGAAGAGGAAATCTAAGGTTCATATAGGACAGACCATAAAGATAATCATAAACATAAACTGCATTGGGGTACACTTTATAGACATTCAAAGAACCACAGCACTTACTTGATTAGATCTCCAATGACAAAAATCAATTGGATGATTCTAACTATCCAATCTATTAACATTACTGTGGACAGTTCAGTATGATTTTTTGTCTGACTGTACAAAGGAGTGTGATGGATCAGATAGTTAGGATCAGACAATGATAGGTCGATTTCTGGCATATTTTTATCCTGTTAAGGTGTTAATAGAACAGTTGTACAACTTGAAAAGTACCATCGATTTCCTCTGAAGTTCCTCAAAACAGCTTGTACTTCTCTATACAGGGCCGGCCTTCCCTCTTCTAATATACAGAGCTGAATTCCGAAATTTCCCATGTATGTCAGGGTATGGAGCTTGACCTGAAACTGCTGAAGAAAATGTCAACAGAATATGAAGAGGCAAAGGAACTAGCCATCAAGGGTACCTTCCTTTCTCCTTTTCCTGTTTTAGTGACTACATAATCATAAAACTTGACAATTCAGGAATTGTCTTACTATTGTTTAATTCATCCTTCTACTGCCAAGTAGTGCTTATGCTCATTACTCCAAAACCTGAATTGATGGTCTGACCTTGATGATCTCCTAGACCAAAAATCGTAGTTATTGGATGATTTTAATGACTCATTCAGATCAATTATTCTTGGGCAACTCAGAGAGAGAGAGAGAGAGAGATTGTTTAGGAGAAGCTGGTGAGCTGATTTGTGATGGGAGAATGCCTAGTTGAGCAAATTGATTAGGTCAGGACTGTTGGGAAGTTGTCATGAATTTTCCCGGATTCTTGATAACCCGTTGTCGACCCGATATGACCCGAAATTATGACCCAACTTGTTTTGGGTATTTTGATCCTTTTTATCTCTTATGTTGTAACCCTACGTATATAAGGGGTTTTAGGGTTTATTCTTAAATAAAAAGAGAGAACCATCAAAAGGGTGTAAAGGGGAACAGGGTTTTTGAGGGTTTTGCAGAAATCTTCGTGTTGATTTAGTGGTTGATCATTGCTGCTCGTGGACGTAGGCATCTTGCCGAACCACGTAAATTCTCGTGTCTTCTCTTGTCGTTTGTTCTTTATTTCGCTTTGTTTATTTTTTTGTTTAAAATCGTTTCATTGTCTTAGTTCACTTTCCCACAAGACATTGTTACACGCTTTCCTATCCAAGTGTCCTCCTAGTTTAACCCTTACAAATGGTTTGCTTTTGAGTCTACTCAGTTTAGTCATTCATTTATTTATTTTCTTCTAAATTGCTTGATCTTTAAAGAGGCTGGTGACCTGGTGGATGTCCAAAATATCAAGCACATAACAGAAAATAAAAAAGTGATTGGAGATGTAGTGGAGAAGATAGCAGAGGACTGGAACATCCAAAAAGAAGTATTCAATCAACAAACAGGATTTTACCCGTGTCCCAATGAAGAACAAGAAGAGCAAGTTAACGAAGAACAAGAACAAGAGGAAGTTAATGGAGGCTTTGATAAGGAGCTGGAACAGCTATTATCTTTACCGTAATAAAAAAAATTATGACCCAATGAGCCATTACTTCAGAGCATGTCACGGAGCCCTCTCCAATTGAGCCAAACGTTCAACCCTAACTTGCTTCGGATTTTGAGTGTGGAACTTCCATTGTTGTTTCATTTTCATCTAAAATCATCTCTTCTGATTTATTTATTTATTAGCTAAATGGGAGATAGATTGTGGGTTATTTTGGTTCTGATATCTTAGTGCTCAAGTCTGTGAATGTGCCAAAATTTTGGAGGAGAAGAACAACTGTTATTAGCTCATGTCACTGAAAAAAAAAAAAAAAACTCTTTACATATGTTTTTTACCACCCTCTTCAAATAGATGCATTTTTATTACTTTAAAAAATATTTATGTTGTCTATGTAAAAGGATGTGGTATTTTCATCATTTTTGGTGTGTTGATGCACATAACCTGAAGAACATACTTTGTTTCATTGAACTTAAGAAGCAATAAAGGAGTAGGGTTTATTTCCAAACCCTAGCGCCTTCAAGCACTTGACCTTAGGAGTAGGAGATGAGGGATTTCTAGAGCTCTGTGCATGGGGGCAAGCCCCCCAAACCCCCCTTTGCTTAGCCCCCCAAGCCGGAGGTGCACACTCCGGAACTCCCCGCACCTGAGCTCCCCAAGCTGGAGCCGCCCGCTCCGGAGCTCTTCATCGCCTCTTAAGCTGCAGCTCAAAAAGCATTTCTTCAGAACTGTGCGTAGGCACCGGGGAGGAAGAATTGAACTGGAAGGGTAGTCCTTTTAGGCATGCACAAGCCTTGAAGAACATTAATGGGTTTAAGCTCACTGAGCCCCCAAAGTGGCTCACCAACTCATTGCTATGCTCACTGAAGGCAAGCATGATATAGATTTGCAAATTTGTTGGAAATGTCAGGAAATTTATCCACTGATTTGGGATTAAGGTAGATTCTAATGACCATTGATTCAAAGAACAGATCCATGTAGAAGGTGCAAACATTTCAAGAAAGAGAAGCCATAACAATATTAAAGAAAATATAATCATTAAGAATCTTTAATCTCTTTTCCCGTTTATTTAGATCATCTCCCAAACCTTTTTAACTTAAGATTGAATAGAATACTCACATTCATAACTCAACCTCAACAATGTGGACTTTCAGACCCTGCTCAGGCATGTGATCCAAGTTCAGTATCAGGAGCCCACAACCAGTATCATATCCGAACTCAACCACGGCTGAGCCAACGGTGCACCTCCTCGGCTTAGCCGATGAGTATGAACCCAATCGACCGCAACCTTTAACCTCCATCCGAACTGTTCCCACCATTTCCGAACTCTGGTTCTCCACCGGCTGCGCCGCTATACCATTTGCTTCTCCTTCAACCATATTGTCTAGCTCTAACAATGCAGCTCCACCCTTCACTTTGTATAGAAGCCCTTCAATCGCTCCACCGGAATTGAACATGTCGATGAGCCCCAATGGTGCGAAGCTAAATCCGGGTGCCAAAACTTTAATCGGTGATACGGTAAAGATGTTGTGCTCCAGAACTTTGAGGGAAACAGACATGGCTGTGTTGTAGGGAAGAGTGACTAATTCACCGGTGCAATGTTGGTAAAAAGCGCAGGCGCCATTCCAGTCAGGGTCCGTGGCAGCCTCGTGTATGAGGTGCACATTACGGCCCTTCACCGCAACTGTTAGAGCCTCGGATGGTGTTTGGTGGGACATGTTCTTCTTTTCTGTGTTGCTCCATGCTGCACCTTGGCAGTTGTACACTCCCAGAACTCCGGTGTACTTGTTCATGTTCCATATCTTCAGCAAACTGAGATCAAATTTTTTTTTGATTTATAGAAGATTTACGCCTACACATATTTCTTTTTGTCCTAAATACATTTAGACTGCAACCCCCATTAGCTGTGTTAGTATCAGTTCATTCATTGGTATATGAGTTTGAGAGTTTAGCATTGAAAATTGGGCCAAATGGTGGACATATCAACTATTAGACTAACTCATGGAAATGGATCAGAGACTACACAGAGATATGAGATATAGGATATATATACAATATAAAGGAGCCAAATCATCTCCGGTGATAACCGGATTTGGCAAATCCGGTTATCACCCCTAGAGGTCACCACGTGTCTCCTTTGACACCCCTTAATCATGGGTAAGGTTTACCCACCCCTAGGGTTCACCCACTCATTTTTGGTTTTTTTTTTTTTATTAATTCTTTTTTTAAAATTAAAAAACTGTTTTTAATATTTAAAAAACTCTAAAAACAGTTTTTTAATTTTAAAAAAAGAATTAATATTAAAAAATAAAAACAACAACAACAAAACAAATGGGTGGGTGAACCCTAGGGGTGGTTGAACCTTACCCACGGTTAAGGGGTGTCAAAGGAGACACGTGGCAACCTCTAGGGGTGATAACCGGATTTGGCAAATACGGTTATCACCGAAGAGGATTTGACTCCTGATATAAAAGATACTAGATACTTTCATTTATGCACAAGAACTTACCTGACACCATCTCGAGATGGGTCCAAGAACAAACAATCTCGGGTGGGCCGGCCAGGTAATCGGGCTCGAAGAACCGAACCATCTGGCAGGACCAGTTTCTTTAGTAGCTCGAAGTTGTGCTTTCCTGGCTCGTCACTGTTTGACACGTGTTGATATTAGCTAATTGTAAGGATAGAATGTGGGATCGTAGGTGTGGACGGTGAGGATTTCTTACCTGACATAAACGGGCCCACCACTAATCGCCCTGGCAGATGCATGGTATTCTGCGGCCGGATGGAGCGAGTGGAACATGTCCCAGTCAGGCTGCATGAATTCACCGTGGAAAACGCTGTTGTATGCAACCGTTGCTATGTGAATGGTGTGCGACATTGGGTCACGTGGAAAGAAATCGTCTGATGCCCTCACCACAGCCGTCTGCTTGGAGCTGTAACATAACATTCAATTGAACGGGATACACTTGATCATTTGATACTTTCTTAGTTTCTTTTTTATGTTTTTTAAGGCTACAACCCAGTCTGTTCTGTAATCATTATTTAAAACCGTCACACCACAACTAATGGAAATGAATTCCGAATAAGAGCATCTCCAACTGGGCTCTTTAACTCTAAATATAGAGTTTTCCAATTCCAACCGATCTCTATATTTAGAGGCCGACCTCTATATTGCTACATTGAGCCTCTATATTTAGAGGTTGGGAGAGAAAATAGAGATGGCCTCTATAACGCTATTTATGTTCTTACAATGCCACTTGTGTCCTCTTTTTGTCTTTCAATCTTTGTTAAAATACTGATTGTGTCCTTTTATTTTTTGACACCCTTTAACCGTCGTTAAGATTCACTCACCCATCTTTGTTTTTTTTTTAAATATTAATTATTTTTAAAATCAAAAAATTGTTTTTAATATTAAAAAACTCTAGAAACAGTTTTTTTTATTTTAAAAAAAGAATTAATATTTTAAAAAACCCAAGGATGGGTAGATAATTCTTAACCATGGTTAAGGGGTGTCAAAAGGGACACGTGTCAACCTCAAAGGTATCCACAGAGTTTCTTCTCATTCGAGCAAATAACTTTAAAGTGGGCCCCATCTCCTCTAAATATTGAGGAGATGCCGAAATAGAGGAGAGATATAGAGTTTTGGGTTGGAGATGCTCTAAGGTTGTCAACTTTATTCAGATTATTATTAAAATTGGTATCCGGTGAAACGAATACATATAACATTTTTAACATTTGTGAAACTCCTGGCTTTAGGCTTTTTATTTTGTCATTGTTAGCGTAAAAACCATGGCTGTCAACACTATAATTTGAATCAGGAAGTTAATGAAGCTGAAATTTGGATTTATTCAGATATTGATTGATTCCATAAGAATCGGACCGATTGTATAATATATATCATAATGTATTATAAATTTATAAGATTAAATATTCTTATTAACATATAATTTTTAGATAATTTTAAGACAAATTATTATTTTTAATAATAATTTGTCATATTAAAAAATATAAATTATTTTTTAAACCTTTTCCTTTAATATTTTGTTAAAGTAATTGAATAGCTGGAATGTTTTTTAATCAGATTTAAAAACAAATATTTTATTTTACTCTCCATTTCGAATTTGACAGCTCTAATTCTATACCAACCTCAGACAAAAAAAAAAAATTCATACCAACCACATAGAATACACACAACCACCGCACATGGTTTTTTTTTTTTTTCCTAATCATTTATTTGAATTAGTAGGTTGGTTAGAGTTAAGCTAGGTTAATACACATGGTGACTTATCAATCGTCACACCAAACTCGGAACATGAAAAATTGAGATCTTACCAGTAAAGTGAATCAGTATTGTGGCTCATGCAAGCGATGCATTCATTATCAGGAAAATTCCGAGTCACAGACGCATCAAGAGCCTGATGATACTGCCTCGTGAGCTCAACCCTCCCACCCAATCCTGCCGCGAGTGTCTCTAAAAGAGACTGCGCATCCACCTTCACCCCATCAACCCCCGCCGCAGCTAAATACCCATGCAGCTCATTATAAAACCGATACACCCGTTTCGGGTCCACTACACCTACTCCCTGCAACACAATTGGTTCAGTCTTCCATCCTGGGTGATTCGACACCAAACCCGGTGACAATGTCGGGTACTGCATCTTCGACCCGTATTCCTCCATCCCCTCCACTCCGGGCCGGACTCCGCCCCAGTACCCGGTTATCGCATGCCACATGTACACATACTTCAATCCGTACTTCTCCTTGGCAATGTTGACTATACTTTTAATCCCCACTGTTGGATCGTCCTTGTTTATAAACTTCACGTTTTCTTTGATTCCAGTCAACCTAAGCAATGGCTGTGATTTCTTCTCGTTTTGTTCAATTTCATCTTCCTGTGGGTCCCCACCGACGGACTGCCATCCATCGTCGATGATCACAAATTTTGGGGGGGTCCCACCGGCGAGGAGGCTTTCCAGGCCGGCTTCAACACCTTCTTGGGTTACTTCTTCGTAAAAGGCGTCCCAGGTGCACCAGCCAAAATAGTCAACGATTCCAGGGAGAGTCTTCTCATGGCGTTGACGGAAAGTGTTGAGATGGATTTTAACGGCTCTGATTGCGTCGTTGACTGTGATGAAAGGATCAGTACCGGAGCTAATGAAGAGGGAGCGGGTGAGAGAGGAGGATTTTGTTTCGGTGTCTCCACTTTCGAAGCAGAGTTCGAGTTCGTCTTTCGAGTTTCCTTGAAGAGAAGCTCTGAAAGGGCCTTCTATTATAGGAAGGAAGACGGTGTATACGATCTGATTGTCTTCATTTCCATCGTCTGATTCGAGGTGGGACCCGTTTTTGGTTTCGATCAGAAGGAATTGGGTTTCGAAAGGGATGTCTCGACCTTGATTTCCCATTATTTGGGTCATCCACCATACCTTGTATCGAAAACAAGCCATGAATCGAACATCTCTGTAAAAAAACCAGAGACCCCATTAATGGAAAAATCAAGTAAAGAAAGAAAAACAGAGTGATGCGTAATCTGAGTATTTTATCACATACCACCGCAACAATTGACGTCATCGACAGCTCTTTCTAGTATTTTTTCATAGCTCTCTCTAGGTAACCCTTTTCAGGGCGGCTTTCATTATGAGGCGGGGCAACAATTCTGAGAATTATTTAGCCTTTTCCGTGACTCGAACTCAAGACATGATGTTTGGCTCTGATACCAATTGATACATACCTAGACAGAATCACTTTTCCTAAAAACCCGTACTGATGGGCATGGTGCAATCTAAGTATTTATCACTTGGATCGTAACACATGGACTCTATTATAAGTAGTTCGACAAATCTAGAGAAATAAGAAACAAGAAACCGAGCAATCGCACAGAAGAGACAAAATATAAGTGATTGGCAAGGTGCCTACGTCAACAGAAGAAAACGGGAAAAAAAACGGTGTAAACAAGCTCTCTCTAAAAACCCTTGTTTGAAACCCTAAAAAAAAATTATTTATATATCTAAGGTTACGACAAGAAGACAAAACGGGTTAAACATTGCCTTATTAATCGGCACACCAAATCATCAAGGATCCGGGTAAGATCCATACCAACTTCCCAACAAATACCATATACAGAATTTGAGCCCAAACTGACAGACTGATTAAGAACGAAGAAGGGTACCTGAGAGTGCCGAGAGAGACGACATGTCTACTTTGGCTTTTCAGGAACACGACACCGATAAAGATACCGTCAACGGGACCGGAAGTTGAAGCTGAGGTGGCAATTATATTATCCGGTATACCGGTGAGGATTGTACGGTCGTTAACAATGAGTTTCCCGTCGGCAGTCCTAACTGCCGGAGTGATCGTCATCTTCTTCTTCTTCTTCTTCTGATTCTCCTTCTTTTTTTTTTTTCTTCTTCTTCTAATTCAATACAGAGATTGAATTACAGAAGATGGATATTAGAACTTTTATATCTAGAACATGAACAAAGAAAAAAATCCGTTAACAAAAAAAAAAAATCCAGAAATCAATATCAGATCACTAGTAGAATTTATATCGAGAAGTGTATGACATTTGAACTCTGTTCTCAGTTTATTCTATCTATCAACCTTCTTGTCCTTCTTACAACGGCCGTTCACCACTTAACTAACGGCAAGAAGCAGCAAACATGATCACACCGTTATCTTCAACGGAAGATCAAACTGCCACGGAGGATACACAGAATTACCATTCACAAGCATTATTTGGAATCTTCTACGGTTATAACTGCGCTATCAACACAGAACTCGTTTAACTCTAGTTAACAATTTTAATATTTAGAGTTAATATTTTTTTCTAAAAAACCAAGGTTAGATAATTGAACCTAAGGTTTAGTTAATCTTAGTCACAATTAAGGGTATAAAAATGGACACATAGACTCCAAAGAATATGATTATAACCGTAGAGAATTCTGACTTTGAATCGCCAAACGACGTCCTCTCTGCTGTATTGTCGTGAGGCCACATGTCTCATATCTTTTAAATAGGATGACAATTTTATCCACTTTCAATATTTCCTGTCTTTTTCCTTTACCCTATCACAAACGGTTTAATAAGGGAAAATAAATGAATTTTAAGAAAAATACCATTTTTCATGTGTATTTTCTTCAGGACAATGGATAATTTCTATGAAATTCATTTGTTTTCCCAATTTTGTATTGAAACAACAAAGCATCGATCTTACTACTTCCAAAAGTTTAATAAAGGGAAGTTACTAGACACTTGGGCATCATAGCATTACAGTAAGAGAAGATGTCTAGCTATAATTAAGCCAGTGAAGATCCTAAGTCATGATTGGCGTATGTAACCTTTGGTTGATGTAAATAAAAATATGTTTGAGATTCTCTCAAGTTATAACCGGCCTCAAAGACCTCAAAGAGACCAATTACAGCTTGGAGATGACATATTGCCAAATTCCATCCAAGTTAACGTCAATATTCACAGCACAGCTATGATTAGTGACAACATGAGAGAATCTCAAGTGATTCAATTATTGTGGTGCACATTGTTGCTGACAGACAATTACTTATTGAAGAAGAAGAAGCTTTGTAATAGAATAATTTGAGTTCGGGTTTTTGGCAAATAAAAAAGGAGTTCTGATTAGAGGACAGCAAGTTCCTCTTCAAGGCTGACCACCCTTATCAAATTTAATCTCAATGGAAAAGAGGAATAAAAAGAACATTTTTAAAAAGTTTTAATGACACAGTGTCATTTTGTAATTGGGTTGTCTGTTTGGAAGAGGACGATGTGGTCCCTTTCCCATTTGCTATACAAATAAAATTAAAAAAAGTCCTGATAAGACTGCGAGGTCCCTTTACTAGTTGACCGTAGTTGACCGCAGTGTCCTGTGTTCCCTTTAACCCATTTTTACCCAAGTTTAAACTTAATTACAATATGATTAATTTTTTTTTTTGCTTTTTATAAAAACTATGGTTAGATGGATGAACCTTATTGGTAAGTGAATCAAAACCAGGCGAGTGTTAAAAAGGCGGGCATGGACTAATGAGATTCCGTTGAGAGCTTCCAAGAATCTGGATTCTGTTCAATTCCTGAGTTCAATGGCACTCACAAAGCCTTGTTCTTTTTATTATAATTAAATAGTTTTAATACTTAAAGCTAATATATTTACTAAAACCTAAGGTTAAATTATTTAACTCTAAGAGTTAAAAATCTTGAACAAAATTAATAAAATTAAAAAGACACATTTTGACCTATAGATGCCATTAAACTCTCCCAACTTTAAGCAAGATTGAACATGAGAACTCTTCTAACTGAACGCAATCGTCTGTGGCTTTCCTGTGTCAACGCCAGAATCCCTTGTCCAACCGTTAAATCCATAAACACAAAAAAAAAAACCTTTTTTTAAAAATAAAAAACCCCTAACTTTTCAGCTATTTGTAAATACCCCTTTTGTTTTGGGATGTTGTATTTTGTCCCCCCACTAACTTTTGAAAGTTTTGCAAATCCATCCTTCTATCCAAAAGTTTACCAAGGGAAGTTAATTTTTTTTTTTTTTTATGAATGACCTTTTTATCCTTTTTTGATTTTAAGGAGATTTGTAAAACTTTTCACTAGAGAAGTGCTTGGAACCTACTAACTGTGGTTAAGATTCACTCACCCTTGGGATTCATCCATTTAACCTCAGTTTTTAAGGAAAAAAAAAATATTAATTTTAGGTTAATTATACTTAACCACGGTTAAAGGGGGCTCTACAAGTCATCATGTGTCCCTTTTAACACCCATGTTAGTGGTTAATATCCTTTCACCCTTAGGGTTCATGCATCTAACCTTATGTTTTTTAAAAGAAAAAAAATATTAACTTTAAATTGATAATGCTTAACCATAGTTAAAGGTGACTCTAAGGTTAGATTGATTATGCTTAATCATAGTTAAAAGAGTATCTACAAGCCATCATGTACATATCATTTTTAACACCCATTAACTTTGGTGAAGATTCACCCACCCCATGTGTTCATGCATCTAACCTTAGTTTTGAGAGGAAATAAAATATTAAGCTTAATTGATTATGCTTAGCCACAGTTAAAGGGTGTTCGAGATGTACAAGCCACCACATATCCTTTTTAACACCCACTAATTGTGATGAAGATTCACCCACCCCCGGCGTTCATGCATCTAACCTTAGTTTTGAGAAGAAATAAAATACTAAGCTTAAATTGATTATGCTTAACTACAGTTAAAGGATGTTCAATCTACAAGCCACCACATATCCTTTTTAATACTCACTAATTGTGATGAAGATTCACCCACCCATTGCGTTCATGCATCTAACCTTAGTTTTGACAAAAAAAAAATATTAAGCTTAGATTGATTATGCTTAACCACAGTTAAAGGGTGCCCTACAAGCCACCACATATCTTTTTTAACACCCAGCAACTATGGTTAAGATTCACTCACCCCTAGGGTTCATGCATCTAACCTTGGATTTTAGAAAAAAAAAATATTAACCTTAGATTGATTATGCTTAACCACAGTTAAAGGAGACCTACAAGCCGCCATGTGTCCATTTTGACACACTAACTGTAGTTAAGATTCACTCACCTTTAGGGTTCATCCATCTAACCTTGATTTTCAGATATTTTAAAAAAAAATATTAACCTTTGATCGATTAAGATTAACCCTAGTTAAAGGGTGATAAATAGGACATGTGGTGATCTATGAAGGTGTGCATTCCATCCAACCCATTTAACAAGGTTAAAAAGGTCATTTCATAAAAAATTTAATTTTTGTTACATAACTTTTGGATGGAAAGGTGGATTTAAAAAGGTCATTTCATAAAAAATTTAATTTTCGTTACATAACTTTTGGATGGAAAGGTGGATTTGCAAAAGTTTTAAAAGTTAGTAGACCATAATACAAAATCACTGAACACAAGGAGGAATATACAAATAGCTGAAAACATAGGGGGTTTTTTTACAAAAAAAAACCCTCCAAAAAAAAGAGGAGTATTAACCATACTCTCAATCAACTCTTACAACCAGCCTACACCAACCACTTGTCCATTTTGTGAGCATGAGATTTTTACCCCACTCTCACAAAGGTTTGTTTTGACTAAGAGTCGCCACTTATTCATTTTTAGGGATAGGTCTCGAGTATTTGTTTGTTTGGATAAGGCAAATGGTCTATCAGAGTTAGGGTAAGCGGCTCGATTAAGCACCGGGGAAGGTGTTAGGCACTCCAAGACCCCCATTTTACAATGGTTACCTACTCCCTAAACTTAAGCCAATTTTATTCTCAAAATTAATTATAATGTCCAAGTGTTTAAAAGAATGTTAATCCAAGAAATATAGAAAGCTAGATGACTAGGGTTGAACCCGAGTTGGGTTGCCTACGTACTCACATGGTAAGATCAGACCGAGCGTAGTTCTGGCACATGAGCCCGTGCCAAGGCTAGGGGTATGTGTGTGTGTGCATAGGGTGGTCAAGGGTCTAGCCTAGAGGCTAGGGTTGATTGACTGGGGAGGTCAAGTGTACAAGTATTAAGTCTAACTGCGGTTAAAAGAAATTTAACTATAGTTAGATGAGCTAACCAAAGCTAAAGAAGTCCTACAAGTCTCTTTTTGGTATTTTTGTATTCTTATATTTTTTTGGGATTTTAGGGATATTTGAATGTTTTTGGTATTTTGGTTATATTTAAATGATTTTGATATTTTGAGATTTTATTATTATTTTTTTTTCCACATAGGTACGATTTTGGCAAACTTAACTAAAATCAAATTTAATCCAAGAGAAAGATTAAGGAAAAGTTAGGCTAAAAGATTACATTTAGAACATAAAAAGGGATGTGCATTATGAATAGTAAATAGTCTATTGCCAACACCTATTTTGTTGGATTGATGTTGATAATATATCCAATACCATTGTCTTTGGCATGAGGCATTTTGAATAATATCCTCTTTAAGTCCTTAAACCATCATTTATCTTAAGTCCTTAAACCATCATTTACTCATTCAACATAAAACATGGAGAATAAGAAGGAAAGAAAAAAAAAAGACACAAGTAGAGAAATTGAAAACTCATCATCTCCCTTTTAAAGTGGTTCATTTACATCATTATAAATGATGTAATATCGTTCTAATGAATGTTAGAGAGGTGATGAGTTTTTACAAAGAATTCTAGAAAGAAGACTAGAATCCCAAAAAAGAAACAAAATGAAAAGAGAGGTATAGCTTTAGCTTCTACTCTCTATGGGCCTACCCATATCCACACTAGTGGGTACATAAAAAAAAAGAAATATGTACATGAAAAGGAAGAGAAAAAATGAACATCTTCTTGCTTTTGATATGTGGTCCCTCTACACCATTAGATTGGTGTAGAGAGACTCAACTATACTTGAGAAATGAGAGACCAAGAAGAGAGAATTAAATAAAAATAAGATAAAAAATAAGAGAAGATAATGAAAGAAGGAGTGTCTACTCCTCCAAAAATTCTTCTTCAATGCTCCAAGAGGTAGGGTTTTGTTTAGAGTCCACCAAGGAGGAGAGTTGGTGAAGAACTCTAAGCTTTTAGTTTTAGAATTCTTTCCATACTCTAAAAGAGTTGATGGATTGAATGTTGTAAGGTGAGTTGATAGGTTGAGTGTTGTAAGGAGTGTAAAAGAATTGATGGATTGAATGTTGTAAGGGGTGTAAGAGAGTTGATGGGTTGAGTATTGTAAGAGGTGTAAGAGAGTTGTAAGAGGTGTAAGAGAGTTGATAGGTTGAGTGAACTATGAGTTGTATGGGCATGGGTCGTAGGATATAGATTAGGTGGATATGGATATTTGGACTAGATCTTTATGGATCATGAGTTATTAGTAGATGGGTCATGGGTTTTGGTTATTGGGCTTTGACTATGACATTTGGGCTTGGGCTATGGTAAATAAGTTTTGGCTTAGGCAATTGGGTAATTGGGCTTGACTACTTGGGTTTGGGGTAATGAAATTATATAATTGGACTTGATTGGATTTACCAAGGGTTTGGACCTAAGGTTTAGCCGAGGTTGACTTAGGGTTAGGTTGAGCTAACCATGGTTAAGTTTATTAACTATGGTTGAGGGGGGGTGTAAAAATGGGGTGCTTATAGTTGCCCCTCTTTGTCGGAGAGTGCCGAGTTGGCAATTGAACGAAAAAGACTGGAATTAACCGATTTTTACACCAGAGCAAGCAGAGCATGATGGATGAGGAGATAAGCATGGATGAGCACAGGGAATGAACATACGTTCGTTCCCCAAAGATAAGGTGAAGGCTGGCCACACAACCACCTTACCAGAGATCGATAAGTAAAGCAGTATTGAGTAAGCATGATGAATAAGGGGAGTGAACGCACGTCCGCTCCCAAAGGGTGGGGTGAAGGTTGGTCATACAACCATTTCACCGAAGATGAAGTGAAGGTTGATCACACAACCATTTCACCGAAGATGATGAGGTGAGGGTCGATCACTTAAGCGTTTCACCGAGGATAGACGATGTGAGAGTCGATCACACAACCGTTCACCGTAGATGGATGAGGTGAGGGTCGATCACACAACCGTTTCACCTTAAGTGATTATGCTGTGTTTGATCATCCATGTAGTAGACCTGCATTTACTGGGAATAGATGTTTGTAAAGCATGTATTAGCTTAATTTTTCCTCTTCTGCCCCTGGGCCTTTTCAGGTTTTCACCAGGACTAGGTTCACGTGATTTTTGCGCGATAGTAGAATTGATGGTTCCTTAGTATGCCCGTGAAATTAAATTTTGGTTTTATCCATTTTTTGCCCTTGAGCCCTTTCGGGTTTCCACTAGGTTTGGATATACAAGCTGTGAGCATGAGATTTTTCACCCACTTTCACATTTGAAGTTGGACTGAGAGTCGCCACCTATTCATTCTTAGGGATAGGTCCCGGGTATTTGTTTGTTTGGATAAGGCAAATGGTCTAATCAGAGTTAGGGTAAGTGGTTCGATTAAGCCCTGAGGAAGGTGTTAGGCACCCCAAGACCCCCGTTTTATAACGGTTACCTACTCCCTAAACTTAAGCCAATTATAATCTCAAAGTTTAATTAGAATGTCCAAAGTTTTTAAGTGAGTGCTAATCCAAGAAAAATAGAAAGCTAGATGGTTAGGGTCGAACCCGAGTTGGGTTGCCTACGTACTCACATGGTGAGATCATACCGAGCGTAGTTCTGGCACATGAGCCCGTGCCGAGGCTAGGGGGAGTGTGTGTGTGCATAGGATGGTCAAAGGGTCCAGCCTAGAAGGCTATGGTTTAGTTGACCGGGGAGGTCAAGTGCACAAGTGTTAAGTCTAACCGCGGTTAGAGGGTATTTATCCATGGTTAGATGAGCTAACCAAAGCTAAGGAGGTCCTACAAGTCTCTTTTTGATCTTTTTGTATTTTTTATATTTTTTGAGATTTTTGGGGATATTTGAATGTTTTTTATATTTTGGTTATATTTGAATGTTTTTGGTGTTTTGAGATTTTATCATGTTTTTGGTATTTTGAGATTTTATCATGTTTTTGAATTTTCATATAGGTAAGGTTTTGACAAACTTAACTAAAGTCAAATTTAGTCCAAGAGTTTGGCTAAAAGATTATAGTTTAAGACATAAAGAGGGATGTGCCTTATGAATAGTAAATGGTCTATTACCAACACCTATTTTGTTGGATTGATGTTGATAATAGATCAAATACCATTATCTTTAGTATGAAACATTTTTAAGAATGTCCTCTTTAAGTCCTTACACCATCATTTATCTTAAGTCCTTAAACCATCACCTACCCATTCAACATAGAACATAAAGGAAAAATAAAGAAGTGAAAGAAAATGAAAACTCATCCTCTCCCTTTTAAGGTGGTTCATTTACACCATTATTAATGATGTAATGTTGCTCTAAAGAATGTTAGGGAGGGGATGAGCTTTCACAAAAAAATTCTAGAAAGAGGACTAGAATCTCAAAAGAAAACAAAATGAAAAAGAGAGGTATAGCTTTAGCTTCCACTCTCTATGGGCCTACCCATATCCACACTTGTGGGTACATAAAAAAGAAGAAAATATGTACATGGAAAGGAAAAGAAAAAAGGAGCATATCCTTGCCTTTGATATGGGGTCCCTCTACACCATTAGATTGGTGTAGAGAGGCCCAACTATGCTTGAGAAATGAGAGATCAAGAAGAGAGAACCAAATAAAAAAAAGATAAAAAAGAAGAGAAAATAAAAGAAGGAGTGCCTACTCCTCCAAGAATTCTCCTTCAATGCTCCAAGGGGTAGGGTTTTAGAATTCACAAAGGAAGAGAGTTAGTGAAGAACTCAAAGCTTTTAGTCTTAGAATTCTTTCCAAACTCTAAACCTTAGTTTCTTCTCCTTTCTTCAAACTCAAGAGAAACACAAGTGGGTGGGAACCTTCTAGGGGTCTTGAGGGATGGATCTAAGGGGTTAAGGGATTGGTATTTATAGGAAAACTAAGAGGTTGGGTTGTGTCTTTTACATGGGGGATAAAAGGAGCTAGTGGGTAAAGACTTGAGTGTTGTAAGGTGAGTTGATAGATTGAGTGTTGTCAGGAGTGTAAGAGAGTGTAAGAGAGTTGGTGGGTTGAGTGAACTATGAGTTATATGAGTATGGGTTGTAGGATATAGGGTGTAAGAGAGGTGTAAGAGAGTTGGTGGGTTGAGTGAACTTTGAGTTATATAGGTATAGGTTGATGTAAGAGAGGTGTAAGAGAGTTGGTGGGTTGAGTGAACTATGGGTTATATGGGTATGGGTTGTAGGATATAGGGTAGGTGGATATGGATATGTGGATTAGGTCTTATGGATCATGGGTTATTAGTAGATGGGTCATGGGTTATGATTATTGGACTTTGACTATGACATTTGGGCTTGGGCTATGGAAATAGGCTTTAGCTTAGGCAATTGGGTGATTGGGTATTTGGGCTTGACTACTTGGGTTGGGTAATAAAATTAGGTAATTGGGTTTGATTGAGTTGTCTAGGTATAAGTTTGGTCAAATGGGCTTGGGCCTTGGGTATACCTAAGGCTTACTAAGGTTAGGCTAGGGCTACCTAGGGTTTGGGTTTAGGACTACCTAGGGTTAAGCTTAGGGTTAACTAGGGTCTTAACTAGGGTTCAGTCCTATGGTTAAGGGTTTACCTAGGGTTTGGAACTAGGGTTGATCTAGGGTTTGGACCATAGCTAAATTAATTAACCACGGTTAAGGGGGTGTAAAAATAGGGTGCTGACACAAGCTTTACACTTTTCTTTGTCTGCTCTTTTCTTCCGATAATTCTCCAGTCTTCTCTCATTATTGCTTGTCAATAGGTAGAGGTGAGTGCTCTAACCATTAATGCTCAAATCCTCTCAGAGATCAAGGAGGATTTAATGCCTGGGACGAAACGTGGGTTGCTCAACATTTCAGTTCTAGCAAGGGTAGGGCGCCCTATGATGTTTGTTCAGTGTCGGAATAGAACCAGCTTCTTCATTCTTTTTGCCTTTGGTATAGCTTTGCTTTCTAACGAAGTACATTTTCTTTTCTTTTTCTCCTTTTTTTGGGTACATGGTTGTCTTATATTGTGGCACATTTGCTGTTATGACCGCACCTGATTTCAGGCTACCTACGTACCCAAATAGGGATCAGGTTATGATGTAGTTCGGCGAAAAGGTCGCACTTGGTTGGTTGCTCTTTGCTGGTTGTTCTTTTTGAATTGTCATTTTGACATTCAAGGGATACCCTTTTCTGGGTTTTGAAAGAAAGGCTATTTAAGTTCAACGGTCAAACTAGTGGATATATATAGCACAGGTAAGTGAGGTGTTGTGAGGGTTATCCAAAGATGGTCTCCTATCATTTCCTCAATTGGTCGAGAGCATGTATGGTCGTTGCTTTACCTTGTTTCAGCTGATTGACATTTAATGGCTCAGAAATGTCTTCACTGTCCCTGCATTTGTCTTGATGTGCATCTACTGATGATCAATTTGTCCCTTTAGGCTTTAGAAACTAGTTCAGTTCCCGAATTGAGCATCTCAGAACACAGTGGAACTTGACTGAAAAGAGTTATTTTATTAAAATACCAAAAGTGGACAGACCTGACAACAAAGACAGACAAAGCAAGGGCCACGGGCCACTTGCTTGACCTAGACTAATGATAGGGATAACATAGGCCAACATGACCGACAAAAGTACCAAGAAAAGAGGTACAAGAAAAGACACAACAAAATGAAGTTTGTTCAAAGATCAGCTGCAGAACTATTCCAGCTGAAGCGCCTTAGTTTGCAGGAGGAGTGTGGTTAGGGAGAGGAGCTTGAGTGATGTCCATGCTCTCCGGTGCAAACAGATTCTGTTTGTCTCCAGTAAGTCTTGGATTGCATGTTTCAAATCATAGCACTTGTCTGTAGGGTGCCCTGGCAACTGATGGTATATGCAGTACTGATCCGCCCGGTAATTCTTCGGGAGATTTGTTGGTGGAGGTTGTGGATCCTTCAGCGTTATCAGCTTTTTTGTCCAACAGGAAAGAGAGGAGTGCTATTAGAGAGTATGAGAGCGGAGTGAATGCCCAATTTCATTTCTGATCAAAAGTCATCTGGTGAGAGAGTAGTTTCCCCTAGGGTTGCTAAGGTTGCAAGGGTTCTTGAGCTTGTTGTCGGGGTAAGTTCGACACCTGGACTAGTATGGCAGCTATCGTATGTCTGTCGTCCTCTTTCTTTCTACTATCTATCTTTGGATGCACCAGAGTACGAGAAGAAGATGCACCATTTGTTCCCTAAAGAATATCGAATTACCCGCTGTCACTCATTGTTGTTTCAATCCTGATGCCGCATTTGACCATAGTGTTGAAGTCTGAGATTGGTTGTGCTGCCAGGAGAGTCTTAAGCAGGTGTTTGAAAGTGCGGAGGAAGTTTGTTACCAATTCTTCTTCTGGTAAAAGGGTGGTCATTTTTCCAGCCTTTTCTCTCAACCGAACTGAATATTCGATAAAGGTCTCAATGCCCCTCTCGGACATTCTCTCCAAGTCTACCATTTGCGGGACCAGGTCAACATTGTAAGAGTACTGAGCAACAAACGTCTCGCACAGGTCTTCCCAAGTCCGAACTTCGTTGGGGTCTACCTTAGTGAACCATTGTAGCATAGCCCCTTTCAAACTCTTCTGAAATAGCTGAACAAGCAACTTGTCCCCATGCTCAAGCTGGAATAATTCTTCACAGTAAGCTCTCAAGTGTGTCTCAGGACAACCTTTCCCACCATACTTCTCAAGGTCAGGAATCTTGAAGTCCTTAGGCAACTGGATTCTAGGGTGTAAGCACATTTCCTTGAAGTTTGTAGACTTGCGAGATCCCTGACTTTGCCTCACCAGTTCCTCCAGTTTTTCAATTCTTTCCCAGTATGCATCCGGGATTTGGGCAGAACTTGAGAACACATGGGCGGAGCTTGTATGAGGTTCACTGCCAGTCCTGGCCTCCTCTTCCTCGTACTAGTCTATGATAGGTGGTGAGATATAATGAGTGGTTGTCGTGCCCCAAAATACCCCCTAGGAGTTTAGGGATACTTTAAGCGAGACTATACTTAACCTGACAAATCATCCTGTCAAAACACACAAGGCAATATATAATGGAACATAAAGTGATGCGGAAGCTTAAAATCAAAGTGCGGAGGCGTAATCCAAAAATTTCTTTTCTATATATACTCTGTATTCCAAGTTTGCATAATACATAATCAAGGGTAAAGGTGGACATGCCCACCTATCAAAATACAAAATTGTAATTCTCTCTATCTCTCAGTAATCACCCTGAAAGGGCCAGTGGTCTAAGTCCCTTGCCTCCTCCTGAGGCTCCACATATGGCTCCTCCTCACCATAATCTTCCTCTGTCCAAGGCCCCTGATCACATATGTCAAAGGGAGTTCGTGTACCTGCCGACATAACATGTACGGCTGAGCGTGGAATACTCAGCGAGCCAAAACTACTAGCTAACAATGTTAAAATAACAAAATACCACATGCAAGTACCCTCTAAGAATAATAATCATAATATTACATACAAGTGCATGAGTAATTACGAATCACGAGTTCATGCTTGAAAACTCCGTCATGGAAAACCGTTCGTAAAACTTGTTCTTTTCATGGAAAACAAATCATCTCATGCATGCTTAAGAGTTCGTATGAATGCTTGTGAGTCTCATATTTTCTTATGAGTTCTTGTGAGCTTGCGAGTTCTTATGACTTTTCTTGTGAGCTTATGAGCTTCCTTGTGAGCCTTCTTGTGAGCTTGTGAGCTTCTTGTGAGCTTATGATCCTTGGAGACATATGCAAGATCTTAGACTTGTGAGTTTCTTATGAGTTCTTGAGAAGCCTTGCGAGACTTATGATCCGTGGAGTTTATGCAAGATCTTAGACTTGATCCTTGTGAGCATGAAGTAACCGATCTTAGAATACCAACCCAAAGTTTGGCTTTGTCAAATGCTTATGCTTCTTTCTTATGAATGCATTTGAAAAACCTTGTTCATGACTCTTGAAATACATGCTTATGCAAAAACTCGATCATGCATAATTTATCGTGCTTGGTGTGCTTGTGAGCATCATTGTGTATAAATGTAAAGCCTTAACAATTCATATAGGTTCATACAAGTCATAGTAGCATTGTAGTATCATTGGATAATTCTAAAACATAATATATTTCCATACATGTCATCACAACATCAAGACTATGACTTTTAGCCTAATTCATCACATCATTAAGACTACATCATTTCCATCACATCATACTAAAAATCATGATTTATTTAGGGAGTAATAATGATCTCATACATGTATAATCCTAATGATTCTTTTATTGCAATACCCCCAATTTATAAACTCCTATTTACTCATTTGTTCATAATGTGGTTCACCCACAATCCCATATGTGTTATTTGCATCATAACAAGACTAAAATCACCCATATTCAATCTTAGTATGATGACAAAGTTAGATAGTGGGTTTACTTACAAGTATAGCTACATTCATCCTTGTTATAGAAAAACCCCCAAATCATATACCCTTATTTACTCACTTGATCACAATCTAGTTTACCCTAAATCATACATTCACTATTTGCATTATAGCAAGGTTAATCTCTATTTAAATCACCCCTTTAATCATCTTTTCTATCTTTGTATAATAACAAGGTTAGGTAGTAGAATCACTAACATCACATTCAAAATCATATTTTCACTATTGCATGATAACAAAGCTAGATAATAGTGTTACTTACTATTTGTATCATAACAAAGCTAGGTAGTAGTTTCACTTACCTCTTAGACCAATTTCTTTGTAGAAGAAAACCTTTGAGTAGAATCTCAACTTGGTAGTGGAAGATCCTTCTTGAAGGAAATGATCCAAGCTTTGATTTGGACTCTCTTTGATCCCCACAAGACCCCTCTTGGAAATCCCCAAACTTTTCCTCTCTTTTCTCTCTTTTTCTCTCAAAAAGTCCTTCTCTAGGTATTAGAAACATTGGTCCCCCAAAATGGGGTATATATAGGTGTTTGGGTTGAGAAAAACCCTAAAAAAAATGTGTCTATGCAATCTCGCTCGAGTGGGCTTCCATCTTGCTCGAGCGGGTTGCTCTCAGTACACAAAAACAGCAATTTGGTTAATCTCGCTCGAGCAGGTTTGGATCTCGCTCGAGCGGGTTTGTCTGCAAAAATGCCCTTCGGTACTTTGGCCATAACTTTGACTCGGTGGTCCAATTTTGACGATTCAACTTGCGTTGGATTCTTCTTTCGAAGGGGAACAACTTTTATGTTTTATACAACTCCAAGTTTTGAATTTTACTTTACCAAAATTGGCTCGAAATCTGACTGGGCTGTAAATGGGTTTCGACAGCCCAGATTTTCAACAATCCCAACTTTGAAAATTGAACTTTTGACTCAACCCCAACTCAAAATCAAGGAAAGTGATCAACATGAACCTTGAAGAGGGCTTAAATACATTTCCAAAAATTCAAGAATCACTCGATTCCGATCATCGGTGATCAAACTAGAGCTTCTTGAAGTTGAGGGTGATGTTAAGACCTACCAATTCTTGACACTTAGAGTATTCTATACTCTACTCCTTCATCCCAAAAATCCATAATTTAAGAAAACTATTCTTAGGGCTTTAATACATGCCATACACACCATCTACCCGAAATATACCAAAATCAATCATTGGTAACCCTTCAAGACATTACAATAGGCTTTTAAGCTTTAGACACTATTCACCTACAACCCATTAAACACTTAGGGTATTTTATACTTTTACTTTTACCCACTTAGATTATCTTTTTACTCTCTTTTGAGATTCAAAACACGCACCTAAACCCTCACTTGACTCACCATAATACCAAGAATATGAAGGAAGGCTTTAGGCCTTTATAAACACCATACAAGGGCACTATTCACTAACACTGTTCATTGTACAGTGAACACAAATTCTGGGGTTCTACAGTGGTTGTGGTTGGATTGACGGAGGAGGGATGTTGAAGGTGAGTGATGGTTGGGCAGGTTGCGGTGTAATGTTAATGGTAGGTAATGATGGTATAATGTTGGAAGTAGATGGTGGATTAGGTTGTGTTGGCTTTGTTGCCTCGGCCGGTAGAGAGTTGGGGGAAGAAAGGGCATGAGTCACTGCCCGCATAAAATCCTGGACAATATTTGTCAAATTTTCAATACTCCGGGCATTTTTTGCTAATCTTGTCTCAAAATTCGGGACCTATGGCTGTGATGTTGGAGTATCAAGATCAATCTCTTGACCGTCTCGAGGATCCATGTTGCAGCTGGTTGATCAGGTATTGATTCTGTTATTTAGATACCTGTTTGGCTCAGGGTCTGCTTCTGAAAAGAGGGGAGGTATGAAGTGAGAACTGGAATAGATAAGAGAGCGGGAAAGATGGAATGCATGCACATGACCTAACTGAGTCTAGTTAATTGACACAGGGACAATGCCCCTGGTCTGGAAGTTGGGAATGTCATGCAAGAGGAGAGATTTTCATTTTTTGATTTTTCTGATTGTTTTTTCTGATTTTTTTGTTTTGAACAGAGTATGATATGATAGGTGTGGCCCGATAAGGTAGGCGGAGAGAGATCCGCTCTACTAAACTGTGTTATTGGTAGCCAGGGCCTACTGGGCCGAAATTGAAGTGGGTTAATGGGTTTACTCACTGCAACTTAGGTTTTGAACCTCACATGTATGTCTGAAGACAGGGTAGGGGATATTTTATTACAAGCATAACAAAAGGCTCAATAAATGCCCTCTGGATGGGTGTTTATCTGGACAGAGTGTCCTGATATTCAACCATGATTTTGAGACAAGTATAGGGTACAAGCAAGTTAGGGTTTAGGGTATCCCTCCAAGTGGGATGCTTGTAGACTATACCCTAACCCAGTCTACATGTATGCATGTTGGTGTAATGCAGGGTGTTCCTAAAGGATGAGGGGATCACTTAACACCGTATATGCGACTCTCCGGTATAGAACGTACCTGAAAAATGGACGATTGGTGTAAGCGGGAGCATTCAGAATCCTTCCCTGAGGGTAATCACTCAGCAGGAGTAATTCCGCGGACCTCCAAGACTTTCAAGCCTCTGTTACTGAGGATAATCATCCAGCAGTCGTAAGCACATTAAGCCTGAGTATGGGTAAAAGGGTTGTTACACCATGATGATATGCATGAAATGCACTGTACAAGAAATATCCCATAAAAAGTATAAAGAATCAGTACTTAATTAAATACTTATGTATTTGAATTAATTTTGAGATTATTTGGCTTAAATTTAAGTTCCGGCTTGAACCTTATCCCCAACAGAGTCGCCAGAGCTGTGAGCATGAGATTTTTACCCCACCCTTACAAAGGTTTATTTTGACTGAGAGTCACCACCTATTCATTCTTAGGGATAGATCCCGAGTATTTGTTTGTTTAGATAAGACAAATGGTCTATCAGAGTTAGGGTAAGCGGCTCGATTAAGCCCCGAGGAAGGTGTTAGGCACCCCAGGACCCCCATTTTATAATGGTTTCTTACTCCCTAAACTTAAGCCAATTTTAATCTCAAAATTAATTATAATGTCCAAGTGTTTAAAAGAATGTTAATCCAAGAAATATAGAAAGCTAGATGACTAGGGTCGAACCCGAGTTGGGTTTCTTACGTACTCACACAATGAGATCAGACCGAGCATAGTTCTAGCACATGAGCCCGTGTCAAGGCTAGGGGTATGTGTGTGTGTGTGCATAGGGTGGTCAAGGGTCTAGCCCAGAGGTTAGGGTTGATTGACCGGGGAGGTCAAGTGCACAAGTGTTAAGTCTAACTGTGGTTAAAGGAAATTTAAATATAGTTAGGTGAGCTAACCAAAGCTAAAGAGGTCCTACAAGTCACTTTTTGGTCTTTTTGTATTTTTATATTTTTTTGGGAATTTTGGGGATATTTGAATGTTTTTGGTCTTTTGGTTATATTTGAATGTTTTTGATATTTTGAGATTTTATCATGTTTTTTTTTTGATTTTCACATAGGTAGGGTTTTAGCAAACTTAACTAAAGTCATATTTAATCTAAGAGAAAGATTAAGGAAAAGTTAGGCTAAAAGATTATATTTAGGATATAAAGAGGGATGTGCATTATGAATAGTAAATGGCCTATTGCCAACACCTATTTTGTTGGATTAATGTTGATAATAGATCCAATACCATTGTCTTTGGTATGAGGCATTTTGAATAATGTCCTCTTTAAGTCCTTAAACCATCATTTACCTTAAGTCCTTAAACCATCATTTACCCATTCAACATAAAACATGGAGAATAAGAAGGAAAGAAAAAAAAAAGACAAATAGAGAAATTGAAAACTCATCCTCTCCCTTTTAAGGTGGTTCATTTACATCATTACAAATGATGTAATATCGTTCTAATGAATGTTAGAGAATGGATGAGCTTTCACAAAGAATTCTAGAAAGAAGACTAGAATCCCAAAAAAGAAACAAAATGAAAAAAGAGGTATAGCTTTAGCTTCCACTCTCTATAGGTCTACCCATATCCACACTAGTGGGTACATAAAAAAGAAGAAATATGTACATGAAAAGGAAAAGAAAAAATGAACATCTTCTTGCTTTTGATATGGGGTTCCTCTACACCATTAGATTGATGTAGAGAGACCCAACTATACTTGAGAATTGAGAGACCAAGAAGAGAGAACTAAATAAAAATAAGATAAAAAGAAGAGAAGATGATGAAAGAAGGAGTGCCTACTCCTCCAAGGATTCTTCTTCAATGCTCCAAGAGGTAGGGTTTTATTTAGAGTACATCAAGGAGGAGAGTTAGTGAAGAACTCTAAGCTTTTAGTTTTAGAATTTTTTTCAAACTCTAAACCTTAGTTTCTTCTCATTTCTTCAAACTCAAGAGAAACACAAGTGAGTGGGAACCTTCTAGGGGTCATGAGGGATGGATATAAGGGGCTAAGGGATTGGTATTTATAGGAAAACTAAGAGGTTGGGTTGTGTCTTTTACATGGGGGATAAAAGGAGTTAGTGGGTAAAGACTTGAGTGTTGTAGTGTTGTAAGGTGAGTTGATAGATTGAGTGTTGTAAGGAGTGTAAGAGAGTTGATGGATTGAATGTTATAAGGGGTGTAAAAGGGTTGATGGGTTGAGTGTTGTAAGAGGTATAAGAGAGTTGTAAGAGGTGTAAGAGAGTTGATGGGTTGAGTGAACTATGAGTTGTATGGGCATGGGTTGTAGGATATAGATTAGGTGGATATGGATATGTGGACTAGATCTTTATGGATCATGGGTTATTAGTAGATGGGTCGTGGGTTATGGTTATTGGGCTTTGACTATGACATTTGGGCTTGGGCTATGGTAAATAGGTTTTGGCTTAAGCAATTGGGTAATTGGGCTTGATTATTTGGGTTTGGGGTAATAAAATTTTATAATTGGATTTACATAGGGTTTGAACGTAAGGTTTAGCCGGGGTTGACTTAGGGTTAGGTTGAGCTATCCATGGTTAAATTTATTAACCATAGTTGAGAGGGGGTATAAAAATGGGGTGCTTACACATTTTGTATGAGAGATGTGTTAATCATTACAAATTAAGCATGAAATTGGTGTAGAGATGGACTCAGAATAAGGCTAGCATTCCTCCTCGTGTTCCCAAAATAATTGCTATGCTAATGTGGATCCACGTCCTTAGAAGCGACTTCTTACCTTCTCTCCCCTGCACTAAAGAGAGAAAATCTTCTAGTGGGTACTTAATACCAAAGCTGGTATTAGGGGTCCACATAGCCAATTGAAATTTGACAACTCAAATTGCGACATCAATTGCTCATTAATGCACTATATCTCCATTGCAGCCTAAAAATGTGAAAATGCTATATGCACATTTAATGCAAAGAATGTCAAATGATGTTTTGACATTTTCTTTCCTAATTGTGATTGAACTTGGGGAGAGTTCAATTACACCCACAGGCCAATACATGTCCCTTTTAGCCCTTATTAATTGTGGTTAAGATTCACTAACCCTTGTGCTCAATAATATTGTGAGCACGGATTTTACTCACTAGTTTGACTGAGAGTCGTCACCTATTTATTTTGAGGGATAGGTCCTGGGTTTAGATTAAGGTCAATAGTCTCGATTAGAGTTGGGGTAAGTGGTTCGATTAAGTTCCGGGGAAGGTGTTAGGTATCTCGGGACCCCCGTCTAAGATAGTTACCTACTCCTTAGGTTTGAGCCAAATTATAGTCAAGATTAATGAAAATGACTAAGTATTTAGATTATATTAATCTAAGAAAAGGAAAAATCTCAACTAGGATCGAACCCGAGTTGAGTTGCCTACGTACTCATCGGGTGAGATCAGACTGAGCGTAGTTCTGGCACATGAATCCGTGTCAGAATTAAGGGAAGTATGTGTGTGTGCACCGAGGTGGCTTAGGGTTAGCCCGGGGGCTAAAGTTGATTGACCGAGGAGGTCAAGTGCACCAGAATGGCTAGGGTGTAAGCCCAGAGGATAAGGGTGGGTCCAGAGGCAAATTTTTGGGCCCGAAGGCTAGGGTATGAGCCTAAAGGCTAAGGATTGGGCCCGGAGGCCTAAGGTTAAGCCCGAAGGCTAGGGATTGGGTCAGGAGACCTAGGGTTTAACCTAGAGGCTAAGGATTGGGCCCGAATGATAAGATTGGGCCCAGAGGCCTAGAGTTGAGCCCAGAGTCTAAGGATTGGGCTCGGAGACTAAGGATTGGGCCCAGGGCCTGGGGTCAACTTATTCGTGGTTAAGCTATTAATTGTACTTAGAGGGTGTGCACTAGAGTGGCTAGATTTTTGGTCTTTTTGATTTTGTATTGTTTTTTATTTTTGAATGTTTTTTTGTTTTTTTGGATAGTTCAACCTAGGGTATGAGAATTAACTAGGGTTAAGTTTAACCCTAATTAGTGGTTTATGTGATAAGGGGAGTTAACTAGGGTTAAGTTTAACCCTAGTTAGAGATCTAACCAAGTAATTCAGGAATGCCCAAAACAAAATGTAGAGCTTGGGGTAACTTCTTACATGCTTGGGGCTACATGGCAATGTAGGTCGAACGGAATTAAGTTTAACTCATGCTAAACTAAAGTTAGGTCGGGACCGAAATGGATGAGGAGCCTCTAGTGTAAACACACCGAGTCCCTTAGGTCTAGGGATGACCATGAAAAAAAACTGACATTGAGGTGGGGTGTGGGTCCTAACCACAGTAGCATCTAAAGGCAATGGATAAGCTGGTCATTATAGTCCACCCTCTTAAACCAAATAATCTGAATGAAACCAGACTCGTAAGGGTTGATAGGGTCCGCTAACATAAATCCAAGGTACAAAAGCAAGGTCATTGTTAATTTTTACTCAACTAATGGGTATAGTTGATGTCTCCATTTACCATATTAGGATGAAATTTAAATGCATGCAAGAGTCTTGGGTAAAGTCAATGGATATCTCAATTCCAGATGTAAGACCTAGATTGCCACCTCCTATGGGATTCGGACCTAAGGTAGGCTATTGAGCAAGGCCTCTATTAGTGGTGAAGGCTTGAATGCCAACATAAAAACCATGTTGTAAACCGCCTGTGCAACCACAGACAGAGGTAGAGGAGAGGGGGAAAGCAGGGACGCAACCCAAAGGCCCATGCTCATGTGCTAGTCATGGATCTGGTTATAATGAATGAAATGGACCAGAGGGGAGCCATTCCATATTTTGGAAAAATCCTAGATCAGGCAAAGAGAGAGGGACCACAATTATGGGCTCGTCCCAAGAGAGACTCAAAAGCATAAGGGCTCATACATACATGGATTCATACTTAAGCAAACAAGTAAAAAGCAACAAATAACTAAATAAATGAAGCAAAAATTTAGGTATGGGTTGCTCTTTTGAACTCCAATAGAATTTTAGAATTTTAGAATGCAAGAGTTTTTTTTTTTCTCTAAGCTTTTTTGCTAGAAATTTCCCCCCATCGATTTGTGGTATTCGGATGTTGGTATTTCTAGGCAAAGGTGAGATGGCATGCTTGTAATATGGGAGACAGGTTAGTGGAGTGCAAGGGACTGATTGCTGGTGCAGAGATTTGCAAATTTTCTTCTGCACCACAGAGTTGATTACACACAAGAAGTTGGCTGAACTAGTGCACCTAAGTCCTCTAGTACTTATCACCAAAGGGGACTGTAGCCCCAAGCTTCGGTTAGTAGGGTGGGCTCTAGGAACTAAAAGGAAGATCAAAAGGGAGTTGCAGGGCCTGCGCAGCTGAAGTTTAACACGAAAATGGAAAGGTGTTGGGGCTAAGTGTCCTTAGCCACATGCTACCATGTATGCGTGTGTGTTCAAGTGAGTTACATGCTAACACTTTATATAAAATAAAGTCACTATGTGTGTGCACATGAGCTACATTCTAACATTTTATACAAAACAAACAAAGTCTGTATGTGTTAGCCCATGTTAACAAAATGAAGTATGTGAGTTTTAATGTGGTGTGTGAATTACATAGCAACATTTCTCAAAAACAATATGTGTGCATGATTAGTGGGCCCAGACTTGGCGAAGGTTTGGAAATGGGCTCCATTTACGATTTTATGGTCTTAGGCCTTGGTATTAGGGTTTAGACATGGGCTAGACTCATAGGAATGATTTTGGGTTTTAGGTAAGGGTTAGACCTAGGGTTTAGGGTTCTAGGGTTAGGCCTAGGGTTAGGGTTAGGTTTAGGACTAGACCTAGGGTTAGACTAGGTAGACCAGGGTTTGACCTAGGGGATAACTAGGGTTAGACCTAGGGTTGGACCTAGGGTTAGATTAGGGTTTGACCTAGGGTTAGACTAGGGTTTAAACTAGGGTTAGACTTAGGGTTTGACCTAGGGTTAGACTAGGGTTTGATCTAGGGCTAGGGAAAGGTTCAAGGGAGGATAGATAGGGATTCTTCTTTGGGTTTTCATAGAGAAGGTGAGTTGAGTTTTTTTTGTACTAGTTCTTCAAGGTTTCTGTGAATAAAGATGTGAGCAGATCTTGACCCGTGGATGTAGGCAAGTAGTTGCCGAACCATGTATATCTCTTGTATTCCCTTGTGGGTGTGTGTTTTGGTTTATTCTTTTCTATCTGGTTTCATTATTTCCCCAAAACTCATGGGATATTGAATCAGTTGAATGATTAACAAAACTGAAACTAACTCCTCCACAAGAACGCAACAAGAGAGTAATGTCAACTAGAATTGGGTGAACTTCCGAATGGTAATCCTCTGAGACCCCATTGAGGAATTCTATGAGTTCTTTGGAATCAGACTCCACCACCGATTGACGCCAATGACTCGATGAAGCCAGTTGATCTCCCGCACGGATTGCTTCAGCCTCGGCCCTTTTAGTTAAACCACCCTACAAAGCTATTGAGAGGTTACAGATAATATGCCCTGAGGAATTACGGGAAATAACTCCAACCCCCGCTGCAATCCCACTAGATAGGGCGGCCCATCCACATTAATCTTAATCCAATCAACATTTGGAGGTCACCACATATGATCAGCTATGGTGGGGGGTGGGTTATCCACCTGAAACCAGGATGAAAGTTCCAAATAGAACCTATTTGCTTGATGAATAGTAGATAGTAGATCAAGAGGAGCACCTCCAAAGAGCACTGTAGTCCACATGTTCTAAATGCCGCATAAAATCGTGCAAATATGAATGGCCAGGCTATAGTTGAACTTATCAAATTTCGAATGAGAAGCCCATCTGAACCACCACTCAGAATCAACAAGGTGGGCTACTCTCATGTCATCCGAAGGAAGTGGTTGGCGAACCTGGGGTTTGAATAAATGAGTATTAGGCACTCACGGATCTACCAATATCCTCATGGACTCACCAGAACCAACTTGCCACTGAAGCCCCTGGTTAAGTAATTCTCTTCCCGCTATAATGCTTCTCCATCCCCATGAGGGACGATGGCTATCCGGGCATCAAGAAAAGAACTATTAAGGAAGTAGAGAGCTTTGCAGACCCTACCCCAAAGGGAGTCAGGGTGATTTATCAACCTCCAACCTTGTTTAACTAGGAGAGTCAAATTAAAGGCATTAAAATCGTCAAAACCAAGACCACCCTTGTTCTTAGGAAGGCAAAGCTTCTCCCACCCGACCTAGTGAATCTTGTTACCATCTTCACTACTCCACCAGAATTTAGCTATAGTTGAATTAATGGCAGAGATCCATAGCTTTGGCAATTTGAAACAATTTAAAGTGTATGCCGGAATGGCTTGAACAATGGCTCGGATGAGCACTCTTCTTCCCACTTGACATAAAAGTGATCCTTACATTCGATTAAATATATGTTGTTTAAGAGTTTGGGCACTCTAAAAGCGATTCTTTCCACCCTTGCATTCGACTGAATATCCGTTATTTAAGATTGAATATTCGTTGCATTCGATTGAATATATCTTGTTTGGTCTTCATGAATATGCAAATGCATTATCAATTCTAGAACCAGTCTATCAATATATATATCAAACCGTTCCGTCTTCATGAATATGAAAATTCATTATCAGTTCTGGAACCATTCTATATATCAAATATTAAGCCCATAGATGAGGTATTGTAAATATAAACGACTTGAAATCGAGATAGGATCATAGCCAATTGCAATTGAATTCAAGAGAAAAGAGAATTCAATTGCGTACGAATCATGTGTGGATTGGAAGAGAGAAGAAAATTGAATTTGAATATCCTACCTATTTTTTCCTCCTCCAATCCGCACATGACATATGCAATCGAATTCTTTTGAATTCAATTTCAATTCGCTGTGATCTTATGTCCTTGAAATTTTCTAGGTTTATAACCGGACTCCTAGGAGTTCGGTTACGTCCCACATGTCAAACATGTGTCCTTTTTAACACCCCTTAATTGTGGTTAAGATTCATTAACCCTTGGGGTTCAACCATCTAACCTTGGTTTTTTATTTTAAAATAATATTAACTCTAAAGGCCAGTTGTTAACCAGAGTTGAAAGAAAGCTATTGTGTTGTAACCGGACTCAAAGGGTAGAGAATTTCAAGTCTTCATAATAAATTAAGTGTAAACTATGGTATTTTGTGATTTATGATAAATTGTAGCTGCCCTAAACGGAAGGTAATGTCACTATGTCCGGTGTCAAAGAGCTCTTGTTCGAATGGCAGCGTGGCCGGAGTCTGAACTGCATCCTCTCCACTTACCCTTGGAGGAGTCGAGCCAAGCAGCATCCATTAAGAGCTCAAGCTAAAAAAATGTAACAATCTGAATTGTTTGAGTTTGTAGGGCTTGGCCAATTGTAGCCCAAGTCTGGCCCTTTTAATAATTGGGCCTAGCTCAGGTTGGACCAACTCAATTGAAGCATGTCTTAGGTTGGGCTTGGCTAGGACTTACGCGCAAGCCCACCAAAAACTTAACTAGCTAGGCTGTGAGCATGGTCCATTGATACATTACCTGAATGTCAAACAAGTTAACTTAAGGAAAATAGTTAACGTACCTGGGATCTCCATTTGCAAACCTAAGGTTGGTCCTCATTGGTCCATGCCCCACTTTAAAATTCTCACCATAGTTTGTGAGTATTTTTTTGAGTATTTAAGAGTGGGGTGTGGACCAATGAGGATCAGCCTTAGGTTTGTAAATGGAGATCACAGGTATGCCTATCATAGTTCTAAGCTTAATAGGCTGTAAGCTTTCCATACGGCTTACACTGCAAGAACATGCAAGATTATCCGCATTGTCTTCAAGGAGAAAGATTGCTTGTGGATAATCCGAGACCGAGTCAGCCTTGCTGAGTTTAGATCGAGCTTAAGATAAACGTGAGTGAGTCTTCCAAGGAAACAAGTGGAGCTTAAACAATATCTAACTCAATTCGACTTGGCTATTTCACACTCCTAGTGGATTATGAGAGACTTCTAGTGAAGCAAACCAGTTATCTCTTGGGGA
Source organism: Tetracentron sinense (assembly GCA_015143295.1). Taxonomy (NCBI): domain Eukaryota; kingdom Viridiplantae; phylum Streptophyta; class Magnoliopsida; order Trochodendrales; family Trochodendraceae; genus Tetracentron; species Tetracentron sinense. Next base: position 10,639,838 of record CM026569.1, read on the forward strand.
TCAATGATCTCCAATATTGATTCATATACTATATACTAAATAAATAGGGGTGCCAACGCAGCACCCCTATTTGAGCTGTTTTTTGAGTTTTAGTTGCCACGTCACCCAAGCCTTCATCTCTCATTTATTTCTCCATCTCTCATTTATTTCTCCTAGTGTGGTTACAGATAAACCCAAATGGTTCATTTTCCTCTTTCCCAAGAAAGTCTCTATTTCCAACACAACAGTTCCTCTTCTTAGAACTACATTTCCAAAACAGTCTTTTCCTCTCCCATTGCATGTTTTGTTAGTTTAACTCCTCTTACCAATGAAGTTGGACCCATTCTTGATATCTCCTCACACACATTACTGTTCTCTTACAGAACCTTCCTTATCTCTTCTCACACACGTTACGCCCCTCACTTCGAATGATGACTTTCCTTTTCTCACAGTAGAAGGTAAAGTAGGCAAAAGTAGAATAATAGGGGTTGTTACACATGCAGCAACTCAAAAGGGTTTCAACAAGGAAATAAGTCGAGAGGAGCCGCTTGGATCCTATGATGTTCATCATAGCCTACACCGCCGAGTACAACCACCTTCTCCCAACCCACCGAAAAGGGTCATGATAAACATTACATTGCCGGTTTCTGCAAACCCTAGCTCGGATAAACATTGCTTGTTTGGAACGAGTTCTTCTCTATTGACAAAGGTAACCGATTTATTTTTTTTTGTGCGTGTCAGTGTGTGTGTGTGCAGAAGCTATTTAATATTCCTCATCAAACCTAGCTCTCCCCTTCTAACCTCTCACGAATTCACCTATCATTATTTGTGGACATCGATTACTAATCAGTAATGTTTATTTTTTAGGATTTGTTTTGGTGACATCTAGATATGAGGAAAAAGGGCATTGAACCATGTACTTATCAGCTTTTATGTGTCGCTTCAACAATCGAATTTATCTTGAGATTCAACATCATTGGGTTAGGAGGTGTTCTAATTGGAGCATTGTGATTCTTCAAAATCAATTGAGTTTTAGTTAGAACTAAACTTGGCGAAGACCTTGAAAACTTAAGTTGAATCACCATAATTAAAGATGAAGAGTAATCAAATAATTTAAGGTTAAGAGTAATCAAATTAGATTGTGCAGGAATTGTCAGCACCCCATTTTTATACCACCTTTTAACCATGGTTAATTAATTTAACCATGGTTAGTACAGTCTAACCCTAGGTCAACCCCACCTAAGCCATAGGTCTAAACCATAGGTAAAACCTTAACCATAGTTAAACTAGGACTAAACCCTAGTTAAAACCCTAGGTAACCCTAAGCCTAAACCCTAGAAAGACCTAAACCCTAGGTAGCCCTAGCCTAACCCTAGTGAGCCCTAGGTATACCCAAGCCCTTAGGGCTAAAACCCATAGGCAAACCAACCTGGGCCGAACATGGGCCCAAGACCCATAGTCAAACCTAGCAGGAAGGGCCTGGCCCAGAAAATTCAAGATCTCTGAGTGTCGATAGTCCATCTACCGACATTCAACTTTCTGTGCAATGTGATAATGGCGGTAAACCAATTACTGCCACTATCATTATTGCGTGTTTGCAACCACCCCTGCACCACCTACGCCTCCTGCATCCCTTTACCAGCTCCTCCATGCATCTGACCACCCTCAGAAACCCCTTCCACGTGGCTGCAACACCACCCAACCTTGTCCTAATACCCACCGTGTCCCCTTTGGCTTCACCTATAAAACCCACCACCCATGCCTTTGTTAAACCCATGCCAAAGCTCCCCTAAGAGACCCCTGGTGAATTCCCAAGGCCCTAGCAACCTCAGCCCTCTAAAATCCTTAAAAAATCCGAAGGTCACCGTCCACTTGCAGTAGCTCCGCCAGCAGCCACTCTCCACCACCGCTTGCAGACAGCCCAGCAAGGTAGGGACCTTCCCTACCCCCTGTTCTCTCTTTTTTTTGAGCATTTGTAAACCCCTGGTCCATTCCAGGGGTATAGCTCGGCATTTGTAAGCTTAGGAGGGGTTCCCTGCCTCCTCCATAGGCAGTGGAGCCCCCATGAACCACCACACCTCCACCACTGCACAGGCCCCCTCACATCCCTCCATCCAGTGTCTCGGGGGTCCTCATTTCATGAGAAACCCTCCAGTCACACCGTGGAACAGTCCCAGTGGCTGGATTTCCATTTTCTGAAAGTTTGATAGTATCGGTAGAATAATTACCAACACTGTAAGTCATTCTTGCTGCAAAGGCTGTAGGCCATGATTGGTGAGGCCCTGGTCCAATCTAGGGCGTATTCTGGGTCCGTAGAACTCTCATGTAACTCCCCTGAGCTTCTCACGTTGCTAGGTTGAGCTTAACTAGAGTTAAATGGGCAAAAATCAAACCTGTGCAGAATGTCGATAATCCCAGTACCGACATTCTATTTTGTTGTAAACCAGTGGCTTTGGGACCTTTGTGGCCCACTTGGTCCAAGCCCATGGCCTAGGACCACGCTCAGGACACGTGGCAAGCTCCCTCAACATTTCCCTGAGCTTCCCCATTGTCAACCAAAGTGCTGTTATAGGAAAACTAGGATTGGCGGTAATTGGTTTACCGACATTCCCATTTTTAATTATAATGGGAATGGCGATAAACTAATTACCGCCATTCTGTTGTTTTGCTTGAACAGTAGCCTTAGCCCAAAGCCCAGACTCAAATCAAGATCCTCCAGGCCCACTAAGGCCTTGTCATGTGCCAAGTCCATCACTGAGCCTAGCCCTTGCCTAACCGGGGTTAGTTTAACCCCGATTAACTTTTAACCCTAGTTAAGCTTGCCTCATTTTTAAATGCACATAAAATGATTAAAAAAACCAAAAAAATATAAAAACCCAGAAAAGAAAAAAAATGATTTATTAGCATTATCCTATTTGTAGTTAATCTCTAATCATGGTTAACTCAACCTTGGTTGATTTTAACCATGGTTAACTTGCATATATATTTAAATCACATAAAATACCAAAAAAAGTGAAAAATCCAAAATTCCAAAAAAGACTCACTAAGCCTACCTTAACTAGGGTTTGTACAGTCTAATCCTAGTTACACCGCTCTAACCGCGGTTAGACCTCACCCTTGAGCACTTGACCTCCTCGGTCAATCAAACCCTAGCTTATAGGCTAGACCCTTGACCACCCTATACACACACACACACTCCTCCTTAACCTTGGCACGGGCTCATGTGTCAGAACTACGCTCGGTCTGATCTAACTCCTATGTGAGTTTGTAGGCAACCTTACTCGGGTTCGACCCTAGTCATCTAGCTTTCTATATTTCTTGGATTAGCACCCTTTTAAACAGTTGGGCATTTTAACTAAACTTTGAGATTAAACTTTGGCTTATGTTTAAGGAGTAGGTAACCGTTATAAACAGGGATCTTAGGGTGCCTAACACCTTCCCCGGGGCTTAATCGAACCACTTACCCTAACTCTGTATAGACTATTTGCCTTATCCAAAATAAACTATCTGGGACCTATCCCTAAAAATGAATAGGTGGCGACTCTTTTGTCAAACCAACCCTTGTGGGGCGGGGGTAAATCTCATGCTCACAGGAATTACTTAATTAGATTTTAATTAGATTATCTGTAATTTCTTCTATTTTTTTTTCACTAGACAAAGGTGACTATTTTCCATGCACATGTAATTTTAGAAATACTTAGCCCTATGCCTTCAAAGTCCAGATTACAGCCTATTGATAGGTAATAGCCCCATTTTATAGACCAAAGTTCTAAAGTTAACCAAGGGTTTTAACTCGGCCAAATTAAGTTGGGATTCTCAAATAGCCCTTACATATATTTAAGGAATGGCACATTAATTAGTTATCGACAAGAATATGAAAAAATTAGGTGCTAAATCTTCCTTGTAGTTGTCATGCTTGGCGTTTTGAGTCTTACCAGGTTCGATCGAAAAATGAAACTTTGATACTAGCGGATTATGAGAGACTTCAAGTAAAGCAAACCAGTTATCTCATAAGTACCAACTTGGGGATCAATGATCTCCAATATTGATTCATATATTACTCATAAAACTTGGGGCCATTTGGATGCACTATCGTTTTGGAAACCGCTTTACATTTCTAAAATTTTTAAACAAAAAACGCAATTGACATTAGTAACCGTTACTTGTTTTTAAAAACAAGAAATAGAAAAACGCTTTTGGTAAATATGATGAACATAATAAATTTGGTAAATCATTTCAATCAATGGTGGTGGTAGTAGTTCAAAGGATTTTGTGTTTTCTACTTTTGTTTTATATTTCTAAAAACATAGGTAACATAAATTTTCTATAACTTTGATTTCAAAAATTTTGTTATTACTTTTTAAAATAAAAAACAGAACCATATTAACCAAACATGTTTTATGCAATATGTATATACATATATTAAAGCCAAAAAATAAAAAATAAAAGTGCAACCAAATGGATCGAGAATAGTAAAACAATTTTGTAGACGAGTAAGAGCATTCCTAGCAACCTCACCAAATTTTACTCACCAAAATAGCCAAAACTCACCTTTTCTATTTTGGCTATCCACGTTTTTAACAACACTCCCAACGGCCTCACCAGTTTAACAAAAAAAGAAGGGAGAGAGAAATATTATTTTATTATTTGTGTGGGAAAAAAAAAAGGAAGGGGGAGAGAAACATTATTTTATTATTCGTGTGAGGCCACAAACATTATTTTATTATTTGTGTGGGACCACAATAAAAGAAGGGAGAGAGAGAAACCTTATTTTATTATTTGTGTGAGATCACAATAAAGGAAGGGAGAGAAATTTTAGCTTTGGTGAGTGTACAGTACTCATCAAACTTGGTAGTAGTACACTCACCAATCGGAAATCTTTATTTTGATGAGTTTTGCTGAGTCTGTTGGGGACCCATTTTGGCATTTTTTAGAGTTTTGACTCACCAAAATAATGGTAATTTTGGTGAGTCTGCTAGGAATGCTCTAATAATGTTTAATACATCTATGGGTAACTACATTCATGGGTCTATGAGAGCCACTAAGATTATAATATGCCCACTCTTCCTACCAGATGTCCACATGGATGTAGGGCTTTCAACGGGTCGGATTCGGATTGGATTTGCCTAGATCCGAATCTGATCCAATTAAGAATCCGACAGATCATTAATCAATCGATTCGAATCCGATTATATTTTTAAGATCCAAATCCGATCCGATTAAGGTTAATTTTTTTAAAAATATATATTTTAATAATATAAAAATATAATATTACCTTAATTAACTCTAATTAATGTTAATTTTAAAAAAATTAATATTTTATCCTTAGAAATCTATTTAAAATGATTTTAAAAAGTTAATATAATCGGATCGGATCATCCTATATCAATCTGATCCGATTATAATTTGATTCCACCGATCCAATCCGAATCTGATCTGACGGATCACATATAGGGTCCAAAGTCCAGCTAATCGGATCAGATCCGGATCATGATCCAATCCATTGACAGCCCTATATGGGTGTGTGGACAGGTGGACTTACTAGCCTTTATCTTTATAATCCAACTTAATGACCTTTTTTTTCTGTTAAAGTAGATATCGCACTTGGAATACCTTAATACTTTACGTAGTTTCTCTCCATACTTCATTTGTTGGGAATAAGTCTGTCAGTCCATCCCTTTGATGAGGGGACCAGCCCTACCAGTCCTTCAAAGCCCACAAAATAGAGGTTTTTTATTTCCTTTAATAAGGTCCTAGGGCTGGTCGAACTGAGCACAATTTTGGAAGGCCCTCTTACTTGAAAGTCGGGCTTGATAAGCACATGACTTGGCCCGGCCCTCCATTCTATATGTTATATCATATATAATATTATATATAATATAATAACGACTTATTAGAACCTAAGAGGCTAAACCATATTGTGTATATGTATAACATATTAACACTGTAATAATGTTGTAATAGTATAGTGTAGTAATTTTCTAGAATCTTTCTAATATAGTAACTTATAACATTTTTTTCTTTTCTTTTTTTATTTAAAATAATTAATAGAGGCTAAGATTTACTGTGTATGTGTAACAGATTAATAGCGTAGATTCTTCCTAGAATCTTTTAATGTTACTACTTGTAAGTTATAATGTTTTTCCTTTTTTTTAAAAAAAAATATAATGTTACTAATACTAACATTTTAACATGCAATTGGAGGATACTAACAATCTAACGGTACTAAAACACAATCATATTGCTCTTTGAGTTTTATTGTCGGTCCCAAATCCAAATAAAGGAGGGCTGTATATCAGGTTGGCAATCAATGTATAAAAAATTGCTAAAGCATGATATATTTTGTTATTATTTTGGCCCTGGCCCGGCGCTGACCCTTGAAGGTAGGGCTTAGGTCTAGCTAGTTCAGGCCCTCTAAGGGCTAGGGCCTCACCCCAGTGAATGAGGGTTGGGCCCAGTAAGACCTCGGCCCTGGTTGGCCCTTTTCTGGCCCTTGTTGGGACATTGACTTTATGGTCATTAATGATTGACACCAATCAGCTCTTGCAATAACCTTTTTTTTTTTGTCGAAGAGGTAATCTAAACATGCACACCACATCAAACCTAAGGTAACCGCCTGGGTGCCATAAGGGTAAACCCATACAACTACTCCAAAAGGGCCCAACTTAAGGAAGGTTTGTGGTCCCTTATTCACCCCTACAAAGGCTAGTACCCAACTAGGTGGGACTATAAATAAGAGAGTAATACCCAGCAGCTAAGCGGAATAACCTCAATCATGTCAAATTATTAATCTTCAATAAATAAATAAATAAGTTAGAATATTTTGATAGATCTGTATTCAAAGTATTTGCCTTTATATTTTGACAATTAATGATTAACATGTTTAGGATTAACACTCCCTTGTATAAAGGAAATGATAATCTAAGTTGCGTCAATTATCAATTACCTAATAAAAGAAAAAGTAAAAACCCTTCAATTGCATGCACAATGAATTTAATTTATTAGAGTACACAGGATTATGTGGTGCACTTAGAGTGTTGCTTGGCAGTCTCTCGCGCGTAGTTGCAACTACCAAGAAGATCTCAAGTCTTAGATAAATGATATTTTGTATAGGAAAATAGTTAACGTACCTAAGATCTCTATTTGCAAACGTAATGGCTGGTCCTCACCGGTCCACACCCCACTTTGAAATTTTCTCTACAGTTGGTAAATATTTAAGAGTGGGTTGTGAACCAATGAGGATAAGTCATTACCTTTGTAAATGGATATCCCAGGTATGCCTATCACTGCTCTTTAAGAGTGGGTTGGTATCGCTGTTAGGTTGCAACTCCGATGAACTGTATAAGTATCTCTTCATGTGTTAGTTGGTTAGAAAACCGTCACACCATAACTCATGAAAACGAATCCAGACCAGGGATACACATACTTCCACTGGCACAAACAGGCAGGTGACCTTTCTCTCTCTTTCAAGAGATTATTTCACATTTACTTTGAGAGAATAATACAAAAATCCAATAGGCCAAAGATTCCAGACAAGAGGCACCCCATCAAGAGATGCCACATGTTTTGGTGGGAGAAGGGACAAACGATGCTCATGTGCCAGAGAAAGAGGTCCCCACTCTCTCCACCTAGGCCATCCATCTCTTTTTTTGTTTTTGGTAACCCATTACCCATCCATCTTTCATGTCTTTTTTCCTACACCATCTTTGTAATCTTTTGGTAAGAGAAGTAGGACAGAGACAAGGGTGTGAATCCCTATAGTTACCTCAAAAACTGGGAGTTTCTACTTCTAATAAATGAAGTTTAGGTGAAAGGAAGTCTTTCTCAGAAGAATGAAACCTGGAAGTTATTTCAGGGCTATTTACTGCATGAAGCCCTGAGAGATACTCGGGATTTAACCTATGAAGCCTAGGGTCCATAACGATGATGGACTTCAGGCCCATTTGTAACGTTCAAAAGGTAAAAGGCTTATTCAGGGGCAGGTTGACAATAAATGCAAGTAGAGAGAAAAATAAATCTCTCTTTCAAGGGAAATGCTATTGAGACTGTCGAGGGTGGAGACCACCCGAGACCATTCCCAACAGCACGAGAAACCAAAAATAATAATAATAATAATCAAGTGCCAGTATTCAAAACAAAATTGAATCCGGTGTGGATGGTCTCCACCTTGGACGGTCTCAATAGCAAAGTCCTATATTATATTATGAGGAAGCAAATCGTCTGTGTTCTTCCCTGGGTTTTTACCCTATGGCAATGAGTGTTTAACGGGCAAGATCAAATCGTATTTGTGGATTTAAAAGCTATAAATAGTTGTACAATAGATCCTGGCCTTCGATCATCATGACCATAGGCAGAGGCGGAGCCAAGGGGGGGCCTGGGGCACGTGCCCCCCCTAAACTTGTGCAATTTTTTTTGTTTTTGTATGTATATTCATATGGCAGCATGGGCATGGAGGTGGTGGAGATCCAATCACATCAAATTGTGATTGAACTCGAGGAGAGTTCAATCGCACCCACAGGCCAACTGGCCTCCTTTTTTAACCCCTATTAACTGTGGTTAATATTCACTAACCTTTGGGGTTCAACAATATAACTTGAGTTTTTTTAAAAAGTATTAATCCTAAGGGTTAATCTTTAACTAGAGTTTAACATTCAAAAAAATATTAAGGTTATATTGTTGGACCCCAAGAGTTAGTAAATCTTAACCACAATTAATAGGAGTTACTTGTTGGCCCGTGGGTGTGATTGAACTCTACTCGAGTTCAATCGCGATTGGTTGTAATTCGATCTCAAGTGGGTATCCCCTAAGCTTTTGAATTCTTTTTCCAAAATATAGTTAACTTAAGATTTAGAATCCTCTACTATTATAACCAGACTCCTTGGAGTCTGTTACAACCACAAGTCAAGACATGTCATAAAGGATTAGTTTTTAGACAGTTGTCCTATTGAATTTTCCAAAAAAAAAAATTCTTTTAACTATTTTGTTTTATTATTTATTATGGCATAGTCAGTTTTTCAAAAGGGCATAATCATTGGACAATGTGGGCCAACTACTACCTTAATTTTTCAAAAACAAATCATATTATAATATATAAGGCATAGTCATAGGACAGGGACAACTCCTCTCGTAAACATTGAGAAACAATAAATGTAGGATATGTACAAAAATATATGGATGAAATGATCCACAAACTTAGTCGTCAAATTTTTTTTTCGGAGGCTCTACCCCGAACCTCCGGCCCTTAAGCCAAATGTGCTCTTCCTATAATAAATTCTTAACTCCATCTCTAACCATAGGGAAGCACACAGAAAAGAACACAAATGATTTGGTTCCATATTATGAGATATTACATAATTGGTTAGAGTACACTGGTTTAGCATTTCTTTAATTACTATCTTATCATAATCACAATATATCATCTTTAATTGTAAACCATTTAAGACTATCAATAATATTCAGTCTCTTTCATGGTATCAATCAACTCGATCTGGTTTAGCATTTCCGACCAGCTACAACATTGACGCCCGTCGGGCCCTAAACATTTTTTTGCCCTTTCATTTCCACATGCTACCACCACCACTGTTATAAGGGGTTTTCAGCCACCTCTGTTGCTTATTGTACCACAAACAGTAACTCTGCAATACATATCCGTTGCTTATAATTGTCAATCGCCACAAGAAGTTGCTGAATTTGTCACTATCTTTGCGCCTGCTGCCATTCAAAGGAGTTAGGGTGGCTCAAGCACCCCTGAAATTTTGAAAAAAAAAACCCTATAGTACTATTAGATTTTGAAAAAAAAACCTCAATAGTACTAATAAGGACGTTGCCTGGGAGATGGGTGGAGTCAGGGGATGGGGCTCTAGCCCCCCTAAACCTCTGAGAAAATAATATATTCCTTACAAACGGTACAAACAGATGCATGGACCATGAACTTGGGCCTAAAAAAAATTTGGGGGATACACCCCTGAACCCCTATTGTTAGCCCGCCTGCTAGAGAATCCGGCTCCGCCACTGCAAAGAGCCCTTCTTTCTTATTGCCCATTTCTTCTCTTTTGCTTCACAAGTTACCATTGATATGACTTTGACTTGTTATCTTCCCATTTTGCTAGTGTGCATCTCCCGCGCGCATTTAGTATATGGAGTGAAATCCGCTACGGTGATAACCGGATTTGGCAAATCCGGTTATCACCCCTAGAGGTCACCACGTGTCTCCTTTGACACCACTTAACCGTGGGTAAGGTTCACCCACCCCTAGGGTTCACTCACCCATTTTTGGTTTTTTTAAAAAATGTTTTTAGAGTTTTTTTTAATTATAAAAACAGTTTTTTAATTTTAAAAAAGAATTAATATTTAAAAAAAAAAACTAAAAATGGGTGGGGAACCCTAGGGGTGGGTGAACCTTACCCACAGTTAAGGGGTGTCAAAGGAGACACGTGGTGACCTCTAGGGGTGATAACCGGATTTGCCAAATCCGGTTTATCACCGGAGAAGATTTGGCTCCTTAGTATATTGATTGTGGCATTATTATTTAGGGAAAAGCTTCGAAGACCGCACGGTTTTAGACTTACCCCAAGAGTGTACACCAAAATCCGGGATTTTAGGATTTTGGTGATATTTAAAAAAAAATCTAAGGCAGAATTTTTCACCAAAATTGAAATTTTTTTTAAATAAAAAGGACTTTGCTACTGAAGCCGAGACCACTCATGTGATGAGCGATCTCAAAATTATCATAAATTTAGTTTTATTTTTTTTGAGATTCGCTCATCAATTGCGCAATCTCGGTATGGTCTCGGCCTTTGCAATCTCAATAGCATTTCCCAAACAAAAAACCCAAGTCAAATTTTTTCGCAAAAACCTTGTCCCCGAGTTACGTCTGAGAGAGTGCAGCTTTTCTTATCCTCCCGGGTTCATCTTCCCTTAGATCCTCCTTCCTCACACACCCTTTTTCATTCTTACCGAGTTTGCTCCTCGTATCTATTTTTATTATCTCTTCTTCACCTTAAGCGCGGATGCATGGGATTTCAAGTGGAGCCCTCATTCACATGGTGGATCCCACCTGAAATCCTGTGCACAGATGCACGGTCTCAGTGGTCTCGACCCTTTGGCGGACTCAAAAGCATTTCTCTAACTTATATCCACATTAGCAAGATGGACCCAAGGCAAACTCATCAATGGCTCTCTTTTAGCAAATCATGCAGCAAGATCTATTGGCGTCAGGAGAACCTCCATATTTGTCAAATTTTCAATAATAATAATAATAAAATATATTATTTCAATAATATGAAAAGGAAAATAGTCACCTCCTGACTTTGGTTAAGATTCAATCACCCCTAGGGTTCACACATTTACCCTTAGTTTTTTTTTAAAAAATGTTAAAAATAAAATTAATCCCAGGAGGTAGTTAATTTTTTAACCATAGTTCAAAAGATTTGTGAGAGTGCCTCCTCGGTACAAGGAGGTGACTATTGCTCATATGAAAAATAAAAGGGGATTTGATATTAAAAATTGTTTTCTATTGGAGTGGACCTATAGCCTGCCTGCCTGCCTGCTGTAACTCAACCGGGGAATGCTAAATCCATCGGCCCTCATGTTTACATGTGTCTCTTTTTAACACCTTTAAGTAATTCTTCCCTTACACGCCTGGGTTTGTCCAGTGGTAGTATATCTCCTGTCGAGAGTGGCGACTCGTGCTCTAGTCCTGGTGTGACTGTTGAACCCCCATCATGAGTTCTAACCCCCGAACCCTCTAACCCCTGACAAAGATAGCTAATGATTGTAGGATAACCCCAAAAAACTAAAAATAAAAAGCTCCCCTTTTTAACATTTGGACGGTGGCAATGTTATAATTATGTGTACATGTTGGCAAATTGCCATAGCTTCTCTCAATAAATACCATCGTGCCACTGCCCTTGTGTAAATAAGGGACCTCTGCTTCAACACCATGAAGCAAAGCTCCGGCTCAAAATTAATCTCTTTCTTTTTGGTTCATTGGAGGCCATGTGGATCTTGGGCTACACAATAAGGGGTAATCCTCCCCTAAACCCTCCAACCCTAATGTAGGTGGGATTCGATCCCGGATATGTGGTACGGCACAAAAAGACTTTAACTAAACTAGCGGGCACCTACACATGTATGCCTTCTTACACCAACCCCCCCCCCCCCCACAGAGGTTAATCTTTCATATATTGCTTATTCAGGCTATTAGCTTGATTAGTGAATTTGTCAGGCTATTAGCTTGATTAGTGAATTTGAATAACTACCATTCAGCATGACATGTTAACATATATCCACATTCGCAAGATGGACCCAAAACAAACTCATCAATGGCTCTCTATAAGCAAATCATGCAACAAGATCTATTGGCGCCAGGAGAACTTCCATATTTGTCAAACTTTCAATAAAAATAAATTATTTAAATAATATGAAAAAGGGGATTTGATGTTAAAAATTGTTTTCTATTTGAGTGGACCTATAGCCTGCCTGCTTGCTGTAATCCAACTAGGGAATGCTAAATCCGTTGGCCCTCATCCCACAGGTTGACACGTGTGTCTTTTAACACCTTTGATGGTTAAGATTTATTAATTCTTGGAGTTCAACCATATAACATTGGTTTTTAAAAAAAAATATTTTAAAAATTTTAACCATAAGAATTAGAATTTCTTAACTACGATCAAGAGGACAGTTAAAAAGACAGTTTTGATCCGGCGAGGACCAAACCAAATCCGATCCCACCAACCGGCTATAACAGAGTTGATGGTCATCTACTCTCACCTCCACATATTTGAGGAGTATTAAAAATATATTATAGTAGGAGATATTACACTATCTCATCAAAATCATGATCTAGATCAGATTTTGATCTTTAGGATTAAATGTGGATTATTAAGAGATCTTTTTATATTAAAAATCTTGGATTATCTATTAAAATCCTAAGCCTTGAAAACAATCTAAGAGGACCAACACTATCAATAATATTAGCCTTGGATTCTCTCTAGCAAAGCTAGAAAGGCTCCTCTCGGGTGTCCACAAAATAGAGGACATGTGGTAGAGAAGTCAAAATGTCTCATGGTTTTGACTTCTCCACACATTTAGATGACATGTGGTGGTAAATGAATGAGAAAAATGAGAAGGGATATCAAGTGGGGAGAAGTCAAAATAATGGAGAGAAAATGGAATGACTCCTCCCCTTTGCATGATGTATGGATGCCCGAGATCACCTTTCTGGCTTCGCTTGAGACAAACCTGAGCCAATAATATCCCATCTGTTTGAGATGTGACTGACAAACTGCCTGGAAGTCTCTTTCACTCACTTATTTGTGGAATTTTGCACTGGTACATTGCTCAGGATTGTAGGTAGGGTTACTCAAAGCTCTTTGAAAGATCATCATCATCGCCATCTCTCTCTCTCCTCAAAATTAGAAATTAGATTACTCTAAATAATGGTGAAATTGATTCAAATCCCCTTGAAAACTCCCCATCTCAAGAAGTAAATATTGAAAATGACCTCCATTAATTTTTGCCTAGGTGACTAACACCTTTGAGAGAAACCCACATCACATTATACAACATGAAACACAAAGTTCTTCTAAAGAAGCAACCAGAACAAAAGACGATAAAAATTGAAAAAGAAAGAAAAGCATCCTTGCTTGCTTTCCGAAGACAAAATACCATGCAGAAATCGCATCACAACGAATGAGTAAAATAAATCCAAACACCAGTAGTACCAATCAAGGAGGGATTGAAGTGGGAAAACAAAAGAGAAAATGGAAACATCAGTGGCTCGACATCCTCTCTTGTCGATTTCATCGAATGCATCCATCGATCTTGCGATCTGCAACCACATACATCATTAAATTTAATGAGCAAACACTATCCCACGTCCAAAAATTATATAAAAATATTTTTAATTTTTTTTTCTATACTTTCACTAATGAAATAAGGCATGTTTTTACTTTTACATAGTAATTTAAAGAAAAATCGTTGATTTAATCGGTTACAAAAGTAATATTAAAACAGAGAAGAAATACACGATTTGGTTTTTGAATTTTGAATCCATGGCTAAAATTCCTCTTTCTTTTTAAAAGAGTTTAAATATGAACAAAGATCTAGATTTTCACAATTTCACTCCTGAAACATGATTTGTTTCAAGCGCTTTTATATATGTGAATATATATAAGTAATGTAAGATATTTCTATCCATAAGTTTTTTTTAATTAATTTATATATTTATCATTGTTTGGGAGCTGCGAAAATTATTTAAACTCAATCATACTATATAACAAACGCATTTATGAGTGTAGAAACAACAGAAGACTCATGGAGAAAACTTAGAATTAAGATTAGGGTTTGAGACATGGTGTACTTAACTTAGATCTAAATAGAGCAGGTGTAACCAGGAGGAGGTGTCTTCCCACAAGTAAGAAGGAGTTGAAGGGCAAGTGGGACGAAGATGTTGAGGTTGAGGAGCTTGATCTTGAGCGTGGTGCACAAGCAGACTGCAGCTTCAATTTCAACGAGCCCTTGAAGCACCGGGCAGCACTCGTTGACCACAGGGTCTCCGAGACCAATGTGCACCAACCCACCGAGAAGATCGACACATGCTCCGAGCTTGAGAGTGTCAATTGGGCATGTATCCTTTGCCGGAGGGACTGTTACAGGTGGTGTCACAATAGGAGGGATAATTGGTGTCACAATAGGAGGGAGAATTACAGGTGGATTTACAATAGGAGGGAGTGTCACCGGAGGGAGTGTTACGGGTGGTTTTACAATAGGAGGGAGCGTCACTGGAGGGAGTGTTACGGGTGGTTTTACGATAGGAGGGAGCGTCACCGGAGGGAGTGTTACGGGTGGTTTTACGATCGGAGGGAGAGTGATGGGACCCTTAGGAGGCTTTCCTTTAGGTTTTTTGTGCTTGGGAGGGGGTTTGGAACAGGAGCCACAGGCAAGGATGGGAGTAACTGAGGAAATGAAGAGCATGAAAATGAGAAAGAGAGCTGAGATCTTAGAGGAGTCCATGGCTATGGCTATGGACCCTCTCCTATTAGCTAGTTTAATTCTCTACTGAGTGTAGAATGGTGGTATTGGAGTAGATGGATATGTCTAATTTATAGAAACTGAGGACTGTTAAAAAAACAGAAACCCTAGAAACAGATGATTTGAAAATGGCAATGGCTTAAAAGGGCAGCTGCCAAATCTTGCAAGTTGGCAAATACCTTACAAATATTTTTTCCTGGTTACTGAGTGATGGTGGGTGTGGGGGAGGGTGGTAGGAAAGTGTGATGGTTAGTGAGTTAGCAAATAAGGACATGTTTTGAACCCATGTCGACTTTTATATCTTTTGACAGCGAGAACCTTGAAAGAAAAAGAGTTTAAGTATGAGGCCGAGCTTTGCTTCAATACGTTTGAGCAGAGCTCTCCTTTTAGTGTATAGCTGGTGACAATTTTGTAATTATGGAGAAAAAAATGTTTACGAAACTAACTACATATTTTTGTAAGGCGTGAGATTGTCTCGGGCAAATGCCAAAAAAATGGTCTCAGGCATCTACACATCATCTGACATGTGGCGATAAAAGAGGAGAGATATCAAATGGGGAGAAGTCAAAAACATGGAGGAGAAAATGAAATGACTTATCCCCTTTTTATTGTCACATGTCAGATGATATGTGGATGCCCGAAACCATTTTTCTACATCTGCCAGAGACAATCCGATGTCTTTTAGTAATTACAAGATGACCACCATCTACTCAGTAAAAAGAGGAGCTCCACTCAAACCCCTTGAAACATAGCTCCAAAGCCCATAAGTAAAAAGAGGAGCTCCACTCAAACCCCTTGAAACATAGCTCCAAAGCCCATAAGTAAAAAGAGGAGCTCCACTCAAACCCCTTGAAACATAGCTCCAAAACCCATAAATATGAATAGGTCAAAGAGATAACTCCAAAATATGCCTATGAATTGGAATATTTTGGGAA
Source organism: Tetracentron sinense (assembly GCA_015143295.1). Classification (NCBI taxonomy): domain Eukaryota; kingdom Viridiplantae; phylum Streptophyta; class Magnoliopsida; order Trochodendrales; family Trochodendraceae; genus Tetracentron; species Tetracentron sinense. Next base: position 10,655,785 of record CM026569.1, read on the forward strand.
TTACAAATTTCCGTCTATTTCTTGTTATAATTCTCAAAATACCCTTGTATAAGACATAATGTGGGGCGCTCTAGTTCATGTTTAAAATTCAAATCCCATATTTTGTTTTAGGGGAGGGGGATTTTAATTGTATTGTTATAACCCTATCATAGTATCATAGATTACACTATAGCATATGGATTGTATACATATTATGATTGTAATTACTTTTTTCTTCTTCTTTTTCCATTTGAATTTTAACAATAATGTGATGAATTGGCTAGCTATGTTTTCCAATTCGGTTGGTTCCACTATTCTCATAACCGGACCGGGCATCAAACCGGTAGAGTGGCCAGTTCCCGGTTCGACCAGTTCGACCAGTCCGGTTCGACCGTGTATTTTTTGCAAAACAACAAAAAAAAAATTCATTTGTTCCGGTTTTGATCGGTTCTGACCAGTTCTCAAATAGTTCTGGTTTTGAGGGTGGAAACCAGCGAGGGGGCCGGTTCCACCTGTTCGACCGGCCGGTCCGGTCCGGTTCTGACAACACTGGTTGGTTCTTGATGTAAGAGATATCCAACGCGGCCCATAGCATGCTATCGTTCCCTTTTACTCCCTAAGGCATTCAATCTGAGAGTGACTCAGTCCTTAGTATTCCCTTGAGACTTATAAAACATGTCACTTTGTACTTTTGTCAGGATAGTTGTTAGAAAATTTGAGTCACTTTGTCAAGGTTTCTAACAAAATTAAATGTTACCATTATGAGATTTCAAGTTTTATGAGTTTCTTATTAGATTTAAAACCATTCATTATATTTTATTTGAAGTCTTATGGGAATTACAACCTAATAGGTGAAAATACATGTAATTCTCCAAAGAAAATGCATATTATCAAATGACAAAACTCACAAAGTGTCAAAACTTTATATGTCTAAGCAAAAGAGCGAACCTAAGAAAAATCCTAAAATATGATGGCCCATATGCATCAACCAGTTCAAACTTTCAATTCAATGGGTCATCTCAAATGTGTCATGCCCTAAAATTATTCAGTTAGAATGTTTAAGGAACGTCATATTTCTGCATTTTGGGGTTATGGGCCTATGGCCCAACCAATAGGTGGCCCATCAAATGTTCATGGACTAGGTTTCAAAGGCCATCGAATGGTCATGGACTATGATTATGTGTGGGATAGGTTTACATAAATTATAACTATTTATAAGCATGCATCCATAAACTGGAGAGATGCATATTGTCACGGAGCGCTTGCCAACCGAAGTGACTAGCCAATTCAGATGCTGCCTACTCCCACACCAATGGCTCGGAACACCCAGTAAATGGCTGACGTGGGACTAAACATACGCACGTGACAGGCTCTCCCGCCTAAATCCCTGACGTCCTCGTCAGGGGGATCCACCCTTGAATCCCAACGTGCTATGAATCCGTCCAACACCCCCAATTTCCCTGGGTCGGCTCTGATACCCTTGTCACGGAGCCCTTGCCAATTGAAGTGACTTGCCAATTTAGATGCTGCCTACTCTCACACCAATGGTCCGGAACGTCCAGTACATGGTTGGTGTGCGACTAAACATACGCACGTGACAATATGTAACACCTCTTGGTTCCTCCAGTGGTAGGTACTGAATCCACCATAGGTCCAAAGGAGGTAGACTCGGTTTCGAATATTGAGGTGTGGAAGTTGAAAAACTCACCATTGTACATACTTAATTAGAACAGATACTAACCAACTAATTGGGGTTACGGCCTAGCCACCTGACATGTACCTAGAAAACAAAAAAAAAGATACATGTGTGTGTGTGTATATATATATATCAATAAATGTGTGTATGTATGTATGATGCATGTACGTATGTGGTAAATTGTAGTAGAATTGGGACAAATTATCTTAAATTTAGAACCAAGTTGTCTGTGTTCTTTCCTCTAGCATGAGTGTTTGAAGGCAAGATCTCTTGTACATCTATTTGATCTTAGCCTTTAAACAGGCGATTTGCTTCCCTTAAATTTTTAGAACAATGTGATTATGACTATGAAGAGGGTGAAAGAGAATTTTTTATCGT